>OU342745.1:55976564-56576564 GCA_910589775.1 Avena eriantha | reverse complement strand
ACAACCTTTATTCTCGGACTTAAAAGAGTAACTGTCTCGCAATAAACATGATCCAGATATAATGTTCATGCTTAACGCAGGCACCAAATAACAATTATTCAAATTTAAAACTAATCCCGAAGGTAGATGTAGAGGGAGCGTGCCGACGGCAATCACATCAACCTTGGAGCCATTTCCAACGCGCATCGTCACCTCGTCTCTTGCCAGTCTTCGTTTATTCCGCAGCTCCTGTTTCGAGTTACAAATATGAGCAACCGAACCAGTATCAAATACCCAGGCACTACTACGATTACTAGTAAGATACACATCTATAACACATATATCAAATATACCTTTCTTCTTGATGTTGCCGTTCTTCAGATCCGCCAGGTACTTGGGGCAGTTACGCTTCCAGTGACCAGCACCCTTGCAGTAGAAGCACTCAGTTTCAGGCTTAGGACCAGCCTTGGGCTTCTTAGCAGGTGCGGCAGCTTTCTTGCCGTCCTTCTTGAAGTTGCCCTTGTTCTTAGGCTTGCCCCGTCTCTTGAAATTGGTGGTCTTATTGACCATCAACACTTGGTGCTCCTTCTTGATCTCCACTTCAGCAGTTTTCAGCATGGACGACAGTTCAGGCAACGTCTTGTTCATGCAGTGCATGTTGTAGTTCATCACAAAGTTCTTGTAACTTGGTGGCAGTGATTGAAGGAGACGGTGAATCCCCAATTCATTAGGAATCGATATTCCCAACTCTTGGAGCTTCTTTGCGTACCCAGACATGGTGAGCACGTGCTCGCTAACGGAGCTTCCCTCTTCCATCTTACAGTTAAAGAACTTTTCGGAGGCTTCATAGCTCTCCATGGCCGCGCGAGTCTCAAAAATTAGCCTGAGCTCCTTAATGATCTCGAACGGGTCGTGGTGCTCAAAACGCTTTTGGAGCTCTGATTCTAAACCGTACAGGATGGCACACTGAACCGTGGAGTAATGATTTTTCCGAGTGGTGAAAACATTCTTTTCGTCATCGGTGGCATTATCTGCAGGTGGGTCACCTAGCGGTGCTTCGAGCACATAGGTCAACTGACCAGCCCTGAGGACGATCTTCAGTCCACGGAACCAGTTCGTGAAATTGCTTCCGTTGTTCTTAAGCTTTTCTTTCTCTAGGAACGCATTGAAATTGATGGAGGGGGTCACCATAATCTACAACAATTTGCAAGTAGTTTAGACTAAGTTTATGACAAATTGAGTTCAAATTTAATTCTTAGACTAACTAGGTGAACTCCCACTCAAAACAACATCCCTCACATTGTCTTAGTGATTACATGAACCAAGTCCACTACACCAAGTCCGATCTTCACGAGAGAAGATGTAGTTTCATCAGCGAACAATCTTCATGTTCATCATATCATCAATATGACTCATGCTCTACCTTTCGGTATTCCGTGTTCTGAGACCATGTCTGTACATGCTAGGCTCGTCAAGATAACCTTAGTTTCCACATGTGCAAATCTGGCTTGCACCCGTTGTATGCACACGTAGAATCTATCACATCCGATCATCACGAGATGCTTCGAAACGACGAGTCTTAGCAACGGTGCCAACTAAGGGTGAACACTTTATTACTTGATATTTAGTGAGAGGGATCATCTTATAATGCTAGCGTCGCGATCTAAGCAATACAAGATGCATAAAGGATTAACATCACAGGCAATTCATAATTAGTGTGATATGATATGGCCTTTTCTTCTTGCGCCTTTGATCTCCATCTCCAAAGCACGAACATGATCTCCATCATCACCAGCATTGCGTCAAGGTCAGTGGCGCCGCTTCATGGTTGTCCATCATCACCAACAACTATTACAACTACTTGGAATAAAGCTATTACAAGATGAATAGACACGCAGGTCTTAACAGAATTAAAGACAACCACTAGGCTCCTGCCGGTTGCCATATTACAACAAGGATCATTGCATACATCAAATACAATCATAATCACATGATGGCCATATCACATCACAAAACCCCTGCAAAAACAAGTTAGACGCCTCTAATTTTCTTTGCATATTTTACGTGGTTTGGGGCTTTCGCATAAGACCGATCTTACCTACGAACAAGGACCACAACGTTGATACAAGTGTTGTCAGATGCTCATTGTAAATTGAATCTTAACTATGGTGGGAGAGACAGACACCCGCAAAGCCACTTGTGCAAAGCAAGTTGCACGTCAAGCGTGGAGCAAGTCTCATGTGCGATGACATGTAATGTTAGCCCGAGCTGCTTCATCCCACCATGCCGCAAGATGCAAAGTACACGCTAAGACACTGACAACAAAAGCATCAACGCCCACAAAAACATTGTGTTCTACTCGTGCAACAGATCTACGCATAGATACGGCTCTGATACCACTGATGGGTTCGTAGCATGGAAAACAAAAAATTTCTACCGCAAGAACGAACAAAACCCAGATCTAATCTAGATAAAAGCCAAGATCTAATCTATTAGACATGTGCAACGAGATAGATAGGAACTAACCCTCGTAGATCCGAAAGCGTTAACGAGATTAGATCTCGTGGTTGATGTAGTCGATCACTTGCCGATCTCAAGATCGTGTGGACGATCCTTCCGGCGTCGCGTTCCGGCAGCGCTTCCGCAGTCGGTCAAGTGGACGATCCTTCCGGCGCCGCGTTTCGGCAGTGCTTCCGCAGTCGGTCACACGTGCAGAGTCGAAGCAGACCTTCCTCTCCTCGTTCCAGCGAGCAGCGGAGGTAGTATATCTTCTCCACGGAATCACAGCAGCACGACGGTGTGGTGGTGGTGGAGTAGAGAATTCTGCAGGGCTTTGCCTATGCCTGTGCAGAAGAAAGGAGGAGGAGAGAGGCGGCAGAGATTGGGAGTTGTGTGTGAGGGCCAGGAGGTGGCGCCCCTGCCCCTCTATTTAAAGGGGGGAGGGCGCCTTGGGGAGGGGGAGTCCTAGTAGGACTCCCCACCTCCTAGGCCGGCGGATTGGGGAGGGGGGAGGAGTCCTCCTCCCCCACGACTCCTAGTCTTGACCCACCAGGACTCCTTGATCCCTTCCTTGGTTTTCAAGCAAACTCCAAGAAATCTTCCAGAACCTTCCGGAACATTCCGAAACCTTCTAGAATCCTCATACAAACACTCCGGAACATTTCCTAACTCAGAAAATGATCCCCAATATATGAATCTTATTCTCCGAACAATTCCGGATCTCCTTGTGATGTCCCGGATTCAATCCGAGACTCCGAACAACATTCGGTTTCCAACGCACATTCCATATCTACTTAAAACAACTTCGAACCTTAAGTGTGTCACCCTACGGTTCGTGAATATGTAGACATGACAGAGACACATCTCCTATCAATAACCATCAGCGGGACCTGGAGATCCATAATGGCTCCCACACACTCAACGATGACTTCGTGATCGATTGAACCATTTACATACGAAACTAATTCCTTTTGTCTCATGATATTATACTTATCTGAGGTTTGATCGTTGGTATCTCCATACTTAGTTCTACCTCGTTACTGATAAGTACTCTTTACTCGTTCCATGATATGTCATCCCTTGTGACCTAGTCACATGCTTGCAAGCTAACTAGATGACATTCCACCGAGAGGGCCCAGAGCATATCTATCCGTCATATGGATGGACAAATCCCAATCTTGGTCCATGCGCTTCAACACATACTTTCAGAATACCCAATGACACCTTTATGACCACCCAGTTACGAAGCGGTGTTTGATGTCATCAAAGTACCCATCCGGTGATGGTGATTAACACAACCTCATGGTCGAAGGATTAGGTTACTATGCATTTAAAAGCTTACAGCAATACAAACTTAATGACTTGATCTTATGCTACGCTTACTATGGGTGTGTGTCCATCACATCATTCTCCTAATGACATAACCTTGTTATTAATCACATCCTAATGTCCATGATCAGGAAACCATGATCATCAATTAAACAACAAGCTAGTTCAACAAGAGGCTTACTAGGGACTCTTACATGTTTACAGAACACACATGTATTAGTGTTTCCTAATAATACAATTATAGCATGGGATGTAAACATTCATCATAAACACAAAGATATAATAATAACCACTTTTATTATTGCCTCTTGGGCATATCTCCAACACGGATCTCCATGTCCCGCTGCTGATTATTGATCGGAGAAGGGTCTTGATCATGTCTGTATTATTCGCGAACCGTAGGGTGACACACTTAAGAGTTACCGGACACCATTTTGGAGCACATATGTTTCAGATGAAAGAATTGCAAAGCGTAGGAATTGTTTCGATAGAAACCGGAAATTGTTTTGGGTGAAATTGCAGAAAGTGGTTCTGCATGTGATATTGAAATATTGCAAGAGGCTATATGTGAATGTTTGTTAATTAAAGTAATTAAAAAAATTATGAATAAATTTAATAAAAGAGTTTTATTAAATGACAGAGCATTAAACTTGGAGAATTTTAATGCATTTAAAGTGGAGACTTTAAAAGGGAATGTGAAGAGGCATTTTAATGTGGAGGGGTTACCACCACATGAATGGGGGAGGTGAGGGGTGACCCCCCATGCGCCGGCCATGGAGAGAGGGGGTACCCCCCTCCTCCTATAAAAGGCCACCCATTCCCTCCTTCATCCACACACCTCCTTGTGAAGGATCTCTCTCCCCCTCTAGAATTATTTCCCCATGGTCTCGGATTAGCGAGATACATGTTCCCGGTGGCATTTCGTTTGGAAGGAGTTGCTGCTTCCGCTGGATCGCTAGAGCGAGGAGGTGGAGGTTGTCTGGTGGCTTGAACGTGTGTGCGAGTACGGATGCGCTGCTGAGTTGCGGCGCTCGGACTTCCTCATGATCTTGAGATTGGCAAGTGTACGACTACATCAACCACGAGTTCCTACTCATTAACAAAGCTCGTTGTCTTTGAGGGTAAGTTCTCGTTGGATGTATGTCCACCCGTTGTTTTGTACCTAGTAGATAGATCTTGGCGTGTAGTTCTCATCGTAGGAAAAATTTTGTTTTCTATGTTGCGGACCCAACAGTGGTATCAGAGCCTGATCTATGCGTAGGTGCTTTGCATGGGTAGTACACATATGTTTATATGTGGGTGATGATGATCATGTTATTGCATCTTCTATGTGTTTTGGATATTTGTGGCGTAGTGGGATGAAGCGGCCCAGACCAACCTTACATGTCATCGTACATGAGACCGGTTCCACGACTGACATGCAACTTGTTTTGCATAAGTAGCTGGCGGGTGTCTATCTCTCCTACTATAGTCAATATCTGATTTACAACGAGTTGCTAATAACTTGGTTATCCTCGTTGTGGTTCATGTTCGTAGGTGAGAACGGTTCTATCTCCGAAAGCCCTAAGCCATGTAAAACTTGCAATTGATAAATTAGAGGCGTCTAGTTTAGATCGTTGTTGGGCTAGTGTATTGATATGGTATTGTTGTAAGTAGATGTATGATAGATACTCTTACAACACATTCAACGTGTAAGTTCCATAGACCTTGGCCTTACACACAAAGGAATGATAGAGATCATACCACGATGCAAATGATAGAGATCAAATGCATGAACCATATCATCTCACTTTACACATTAGATGTTAGCATCTTATACTGCTAATTTGGCGCTTTTGGTAGCATTGTAAGATGATCCCTCATTTAGATATCAAGATAAAATGTGTTCTTCCTTGAGTATGCACCGTTCTATGGATCGTGTTTCGAGACATCACGTGATGATCGGGTGTACTCGATTCTACGCTTCATACAACGGGTGTAACACAGTTTTACACACGCGAGTACTAAGGTTCTTACTTGGCGAGCCTAGCATGTATAGACATGGCCTCGGAACACGGACCAAAAGGTTAATCATGAGTCATATAGTTGATATGATTCCCATATAGATGCTCGCCTTTGAAGCTACACCGACTCACGTGATGATCGGACTTGGTGTAGTGGATTTGGTTCATGTAATCACCAAAAAGGCATGAGGGATGTCGTTTTTGAGTGGGAGTTCATTAGTAATTTGGATTAGTTGAACTCAATCTATCATAAACTTAGTCTAAATAAACTTTACAAATTCTGTTGTAGATGGCACCACCTGCTTTTAATTTCAATGTGTTCATGGAGAAAGAGAAACTTTCTGTGAATGGTAGCAACTTCATCAACTGGGCTATGAATTTGAGGATTCTCGTCACTGCTGCACAAAAGCAATATGTGCTAGATGCGCCGCTAGGCCCCCCACCAGCTCCTGATGCCCCTGATGAGGAAAAGAATGTCTATGTGACTCGTCAGGAGGACCACAACTTAGTTCATTGCGGCATACTGTATGGGCTAGAGCCAGAACTTCAAAAGCGTTTTGAAAATGGCAATGCCTTTGATACCATGGGAGAATTGAAAATGATTTTCGATACCCATGCTACCGTAGAGAGTTATAATGCTACTGAAAATTTCTTTAGCTGCATGATGGAGGAGAACAACTCCGTTAGTGAGCATGTACTCAAAATGTCTGGGTACGCCGATAAGCTTGTGTCCTTGGGAATAACGATTCCCATTGACTTAGGCATACATCGTGTTCTCCAATCTCTGCCACCTAGCTACAAGAGCTTTGTGATGAACTATAATATGTAGGGCATGAAGAAGTCTCTTCCCGAGCTTCGGTCAATGCTTAAGACTGCAGAAGTGGAGATTAGGAAAGAACATCTAGTGTTGATGATCAATAGGACCACCGGTTTCAAGAAGGACAAGAAAGGCAAGCACAAGGGAAAGAAGGGTGGCAAATCTATTGCCACGCCTGAAAAGAAACCCCGAGCTGGCCCTAAGTCCAATACCGAGTGCTACTATTGCAAGGGGACTGGCCATTGGAAGCGCAACTGCCCCAAGTATTTGGCGGACAAGAAGTCCGGCGAGGGAAACAAAGGTATATATGATATACATGTTATTGATGTGTACTTGACTAGTACTCGCAGTAGCACCTGGGTATTTGATACGGGATCGATTGCTAATATATGTAACTCGATTCAGGGGCTGCGGAACAAGCGACAACTAGCAAGGGATGAGGTCACAATGCGAGTCGGCAATGGATCAAGAGTTGATGTGATCGGCGTCGGAACGCTGCCTCTCCATATGCCATTGGGATTAGTTATAAACCTAAATAATTGTTATTTGGTGCCTGCACTTAGCATGAACATTGTATCCGGATCGTGTTTGATGCAAACTGGTTATTCGTTTAAATTTGAAAACAATGGTTGTTCGATTTATATGGATAATATCTTTTATGGTCATGCACCTGTGTTGAATGGTTTATTTCTGATGGATCTCGATAGTAATATTACGCACATTCATAATGTTAATGCTAAAAAGATTAAACTTGATGATGATATATCTGCATATATGTGGCACTGCCGTCTAGGTCATATTGGCATTAAACGCATGAAGAAACTCCATTCTAATGGACTTTTAGAATCACTTGATTTTGAATCATTTGATACATGTGAGCCATGCCTTATGGGCAAGATGACTAGAACGCCATTTTCCGGTTCAATGGAACGGGCGACAAATTTATTGGAAATCATACACACTGATGTGTGTGGACCAATGAGTGTGTCGACACGAGGTGGATATCATTATTTTGTTACTTTCACGGATGATTTGAGTAGATACGGGTATATCTATTTGATGAAACACAAGTCTGAAACTTTTGAAAAGTTCAAGGAATTTCAGAATGAAGTGGAAAATCATCGTAATAGAAAGATCAAATTTCTACGGTCTGACCGTGGAGGAGAGTATCTAAGTTACGAGTTTAGCACACACATGAAAGAGTGTGGAATAGTTTCACAACTCACGCCTGCCGGAACACCACAACGTAATGGTGTGTCGGAACGTCATAATCATACCTTATTGGATATGGTTCGATCTATGATGTCTCTGACTGACTTGCCACTGTCATTTTGGGGTTATGCACTGGAAACAGCTGCATTCACTTTAAATCGGGCACCATCTAAATCCGTTGAAACGACACCATATTAATTATGGTTTGGAGACAAACCTAAGCTGTCATTTCTTAAAGTTTGGGGATGCGATGTTTATGTGAAGAAACTTCAGCCGGATAAACTCGAACCCAAAGCGGAAAAATACGTCTTCATAGGATACCCTAAGGAAACGATTGGGTATACCTTCTATCACAGATCCAAGGGCAAGGTTTTTGTTGCCAAGAATGGATCCTTTCTTGAGAAGGAGTTTCTCGCGAAAGGTGTGAGTAGTCGGAAGGTAGAACTTGAAGAGGTTATTGAACCTTCTCTTCATGAAATGGCGAGTAGCGCAGCACCGGAAGTTGTTTTGGAGTTAACTTCACCTAATGAAGAGAGAGCTAATGATATTGATCATGAAACTCCGAAAGAGGACACTACCGAACCTCGCAGGTCAAGTAGGACACGTGCAGCTCCTGAACTGTACGGTAATCCTGTTGTGAATTTCATGGTTGATGAAATGGATGACTCTGCGACGTATGAAGAAGCGATGATGAGCCCGAATTCCAACAAATGGCTAGAAGCCATGAAATCCGAGATGGAATCCATGTACGAGAACCAAGTTTGGACCTTGGTGGACTTACCTCACGATCGAAAGGCCGTTGAGAATAAATGGATTTTCAAAAGAAAAAATTATGCTGATGGTAATGTGACCATCTATAAGGCTCGACTTGTCGCACAGGGGTTTCGACAAATTCAAGGAGTTGACTAGGATGAGACATTCTCTCTTGTAGCGATGCTTAAGTTAGTTAGGATTATGTTAGCAATTGCTGCATATTTCGATTATGAAATATGGCAGATGGATGTCAAAACTGCGTTCCTCAATGGTAATTTTGAAGAAGAGTTGTATATGATAGAACCTAAGGGTTTTGTCGATCCTAAGGATGCTAATAAGGTACGCAAACTTCAGCGATCCATCTATGGACTGAAGCAAGCATCCCGGAGTTGGAATCTCCGCTTTGATGAGGTGATCAAAGAGTTTGGATTTGTCCAAACTTATGGAGACACTTGTATTTACAAGAAAGTGAGTGGGAGCAATGTGGCATTTCTGATATTATATGTGGATGACATATTATTGATTGGAAATGATATAGATCTTTTAAACAGTGTTAAAAGTTATCTAAACAGCAAATTTTCGATGAAATACCTTGGTGAAGCGTCATATATATTAGGCATTAAAATCTATAAAGATAGATCAAGGCGCCTAATTGGGCTATCGTAGAGTACATACCTTGATAAGATATTAAAGAAGTTTAATATGGACGAAAGTAAGAAGGGGTTCTTACCTATGTTGCAAGGCAAGACATTGAGTAAGACTCAAAGTCCGGCTACAGCGGAAGAAAGAGAGATGATGGATAAGATCCCCTATGCCTCGGCCATAGGCTCTATTATGTATGCCATGCTATGTACAAGACCAGATGTGGCACATGCTATTAGTTTGACTAGTAGGTACCAATCTGATCCAGGTTCGGAACACTGGATAGCGGTAAAGAACATCCTCAAGTACTTGAGAAGAACTAGGGATATGTTTCTTATATACGGAGGTGAAGAAGAGCTAGTCGCTAAGCGTTATGTCGATGCTAGCTTTGACACTGATCCGGATGACTCTAAGTCTCAATCTGGATACGTATTTCTCTTGAACGGAGCAGCAGTTAGTTGGAGGAGTTCCAAACAACCTGTGGTGGCTGGATCAACGACGGAGGCGGAATATGTTGCTGCTTCAGAAGCGACGCAGGAAGCTGTTTGGATGAAAGAGTTCATTACGAAATTGGGTGTGGTTCCTAGTGCATTGGACCCAATGGTGATCTATTGTGACAACAATGGAGCCATAGCCAATGCAAAGGAACCGAGGTCTCACAAGAATTCCAAGCATATTAAGCGCCGGTTTCACTCCATCCGCGAGCATGTCAAGGATGGAGATATAAAGATTTGTAAAGTACACACAGACCTAAATGTAGCAGATCCGTTGACTAAAGCTCTCCCTAGGGCAAAACATGATCAAGACCAGAACTCCATGGGTGTTAGATTTATCACTATGTGAACTAGATTATTGTCTCTAGTGCAAATGGGAGACTGAAGGAAATATGCCCTGAGAGGCAATAATAAAGTTGTTATTATGTATTCCTTATATATGATAGATGTTTATTTTACATGCTAGAATTGTATTGATCGGAGACATCAATACATGTGTGTTTAATAAACAAAAAGGGTTCCTAGTTATGCCTCTCTTATAGACTAGCTTGTTGATTAACAAGATGATCAAGGTTTCCTGATCATGGACATTGGATGTTGTTAATAACAAGGTCACACCATTGGTGGAATGATGTGATGAACATTCATCCGAAGTATAGCATTACGATCAAGTCATTATGTTTATATTTCTATAACATCATACGAAGTAATCTTTATCCTTAGACCATGAGATCATGTTAATTGCTAACACCTGAAGAGTGTCTTGATAACATCAAACGTCACACCGTAACAGGGTGACTATAAATATGGGTTCAGTACTACGAAGGTGTTATGTTGAGGCTCATGGATCAAGAGTGGAATTTGTCAATCCCGATGACGGATAGATATACTCTGGGCCCTCTCGGTGATATCACATTGAGATAGCTTGCAAGCAAGTGATGTGATCACTAGAATGTTATATCACGGGAACGAGAAAAGAGTGCATGTCGGAAACGAGATCAAACTAGGTATGGAGATACCGATGATCGAATCTCGGACATGTAATATATTGCGAGACAAAGGGATTTAGTTACAAGCGTTAAAGGTTCTCACGATCATAGAAGTCATCGTTGAATGTGTAGGAGTCAGTACGGATCTCCAGGTCCCGCTGCTGATTATTGATCGGAGAAGGGTCTCGATCATGTCTGCATTATTCGCGAACCGCAGGGTGACACACTTAAGAGTTACCGGACACCATTTTGGAGCACATATGTTTTAGACAAAAGAATTGCAAAGCGTAGGAATTTTTTCGATAGAAACCGAAAATTGTTTCGGGTGAAATTGCAGAAAGTGGTTCCGCATGTGATATTGAAATATTGCAAGGGGCTATATGTGAATGTTTGTTAATTAAAGTAATTAACAAAATTCTGAATAAATTTAATAAAAGAGTTTTATTAAATGAGAGAGCATTAAACTTGGAGAATTTTAATGCATTTAAAGTGGAGACTTTAAAAGGGAATGTGAAGAGGCATTTTAATGTGGAGGGGTTACCACCACATGAATGGGGGAGGTGAGGGGTCACCCCCCATGCGCCGGCCATGGAGAGAGGGGGAACCCCGCTCCTCCTATAAAAGGCCACCCATTCCCTCCTTCATCCACACGCCTCCTTGTGAAGTATCTCTCTCCTCCTCTAGAAATATTCCCCATGGTCTCGGATTAGCGAGATACATGTTCCCGGTGGCATTTCGTCTGGAAGGAGTTGCTTCTTCCGCTGGATCGCTGGAGCGAGGAGGTGGAGGTTGTCCGGTGGCTTGAACGTGTGTGCAAGTACGGATGCGCTGCTGAGTTGTGGCGCTCGGACTTCCTCACGATCTTGAGATCGGCAAGTGTACGACTACATCAACCACAAGTTCCTACTCATTAACAAAGCTCGTTGTCTTCGAGGGTAAGTTCTCGTTGGATGTATGTCCACCCGTTGCTTTGTACCTAGTAGATAGATCTTGGCGTGTAGTTCTTATCGTAGGATTTTTTTGTTTTCTATGCTGCGGACCCAACAGATCTAGCATCATCACAATCATCACATGGAATAAAGACTTAATCTTATTTAGTTTATTTTGGAAAAGTAATTTCTACTCATTGAAATTAATTAAGATTTAATATTCTCCAATTAAAATATGGGATCATGTTGACACATGTCATCACCACACATTCTAATACATGGGAATGTGATTTAAAAGGGTTGGTCATATTTCATAAAGTTTAAGATTATCATTTAAGAATTAAAGTGACTAGAAATGCCTATATAGCATTATTTTGGTACTAGTCCAAAGTCACTGCATGCAAACCTATATATTTTTACATATTGATATAGATCTTATCAAATGTGATTTTTGAGAGTTGGAATCAACTCAAAAGCATTTATGGTTGATTTTTGAAAAATGTTTGAAGTTGCAAAAGTCTCTATCTTGTTATTTTTACTATAGGTTATCTCTAACTCCAAATGATTTAAATCCAATGGGCTTGGATAGATAATTTAAATAGCTTTCTAACAAAATTGGAATCATGCAATTTGGTTTTGTGAAACTCTCCGAATTAATTTTTGAATCTATGGACAGAAACTAGTTTTTACCAAATTGGAAAATCAATATTTGAATCTCTAGGCCTGCGCGGGAAACTTAAAAGGGCTAGCCCAAATGGACATCACAGCGCAACGGGCTGCTGACAGACGGGGTCCACCAGTTAGCGAGTCTATCTACGCAAAGCGATATCTATGAATCAGAGCCCTATGATCATAATCTAATCTAACGGCCGAGAGTCATCGTCGACAACGAACAACTCCGGCGAGGATTTTGACCTAACGCGGCGGTGGGGGTCCGGCGAGGCTCACCTGGGCTCCAGCTAGGGTCGGCGATGGGGACGAACGGTGTTGTCATGGACGGCGATTCGAATGGCGGTCACGGCAGCTCTTGGAGCGGCTAAAATCAACGACGCCCTTCTCCTCCAGCAGCGGCGGGCTCCGGCCAAATTCTGGCAAGGGAGAGCTCGCCTTGCTCCGGGGAAGGGTGAGGGAGGATCAGTGAGGAGTGGTGAGGGTGTTGGTGTGGAGAATGGAGGCGGGAGAGGCCTCTACTTATACTACAACGAGGGGACCGAACGGCGTGGGCTCGAGCTCGTTAGTGACGATGCTACAGGTGGCTAGCGGCGTGGCTGAGGCTAGGGGACAGTGCGGTGTTCCCTGGCGGTCATCACGGAAGTAATGGCACAGCACGGGGTGGTGTGGATTGGTCGGGAGCGTGTGGTGCTCTACGCGGGAGCGGAGGTGTTTGCGACGGCGTGCGGGAGCTACAGGTCGCGCGGCGGTGAACGGGGGTGTCTGGGAGGTTGCGGTGATCATGGCGAGTGGGCGTGTGCATGGAGAAGGCGAGGCGCGGTCTGTGCGAGGCGGTCGGGTGCGGCGAGCTGGCGCGCTCAGGGCATGGCGTAGAGACAGTGGGCGTGATGGCTCGGTGTTGATGTAGAGCTCGTTGGGAACCCCAAGAGGAAGGTATGATGAGCACAGCAGCAAGTTTCCCTTAGTTATGAAACCAAGGTTTAATCGAACCAGTAGGAGCAAGGAAACACCCCACAAGGTGTTACTAGCTGAGCTTTGGCAGGGCACACTACCGGTGCTAGTAGCAACGTGGAGACCTGCATAACACAACCACAGAACTTTGTCCCCAACTTGCGATGAGGTTGTCACTCACCGTGTTTTGCGGAAAACAAAGGATTAAACGTATCGAATGGAAAGAAGTAAAAGTTTGCAGAAAGTAAACACAAAGAAGTAAAAGATTGTAGATTGTATGTAAAGTAAAGGACCGGGATCCATAGTTCACTAGAGGCGGCTCTCCTTAAGATAGATAACATGCTGGGTGAACAAATTACAGCGGGGAAATTGACAAACACCAAGAAAGCAATACATGCATATACTAATCATCTTGACTCCTTTGAGACTTGATTGGGCATTACAACATAATACATAGATCGCCATCCAACTGCATCTATGACTAATAATCCACCTTCAGGTTATCATCCAAACCCCCTCCAGTATTAAGTTGCAAGCAACAGATTATTGCTTTACGAACTGCGTGTAAAGTAAACAATACGATTGTTCTATGAACAAAGGATTGTTGTTTTCTCCCTAGTAGCAACAGCACATCTAGTACCTTAGAGATTTCTGTCACTTCCCCAGATTACCAGAGGCATGAACCCACTATAGAGCATAAATACTAACTCTTGGAGTTGCTAGCATCTACTTGGCCAAGATAGCTACTAACAACGGAAAGCATGCAAGATTACAAATAACAAAGACATGATAGAATCAATAATCAATCTGAAATAGCATCTCAATATCCATCGGATCCCCGCAAACACAACATGCAGAATTACAAATAGATGATCTTGATCATGAACAGAGGTCACAAGATCTAAACATGAAAGCACAAAGGAGGAGAACCAGCCATCTAGCTACTACATGGATCCGTAGTCCAAGGATGGACTACTCACGCATCACACCGGAGGCTTGCGTGGTGATGAAGAAGGCCTCCAGGGTGAATTCCTCTCTCCGTCAGGGTGCCAGGAAGAGCTTCAGATCCCTCCCGATCTAGGGATGGAGATGACGGCGGCTACAGACTCTTTCGTGGATTTTGGATCGGGTACTTAGGGTTTACGTCCCGAGGGCATCTTATAGTCGGAAGGGGAGGCCGAGGGGGTGCCTGGGCTGGCCACACCACCCCCTGGCGCGGGCCAGGCCTAGCCGCACGGCCAGGTGGTGTGGCCGCCCTCTAGCCCTTCTCCGTCTTGTATTCTGGCACTTGATCCCTTCTAGAAAAATAGGCACTTTGGCTTTTGTCCCGTCCAATTCCAAGAATATTCATTTTCTGACTTTCTTGGAACCAAAAACAGCAGAAAACAGGTAGCTGGCACTATGGCTCTTGTTAATAGGTTAGTCCAAGAAATCATATGAAAAGTACTCCAAAGTTGGAACAAAACACAAGAAAGTGGATAAAACCAAGCATGGAACATCAAAAATTATAGATACATTTGCAATGTATCAACATCCCCAAGCTTAACTCCTGCTCGTCCTCGAGTAGGTGAGTGATAAAAAGAAAGAATAATTTTTGAGGTGACATGCACCATCAAAGACTTGATCAAAGTATTTGCAAAACATTCAAAGCTGGGATCATAGTACTTCAATCATAACATGAAAGACAAAGTTCTAGCAATAAGCAAAGAAACTATGATGCAACATGAAAAGGCACAAACAAAAGATTCATGAATAACAATGCTTTGCAAGACGGTTGTTTGTTTCACATAAAGAAAACATAGCATAATAGTATTCAGCTTGTCCCTCAATAGAGTAGCAAATATAAATGCATAGGACACCTTCAAAGTTCATAAGAGTGACTAGATACAATAGTTTAAAACAAGCAATATCAAAGTATGCATCAATCAACTAGTCTTGGGACAATGCACATAGAACTAAGAATGGCCACTATGCTCTCAAAGTAAGTGCATAAATATAGAAGGTGGAGACTCAATATATATAGTGGAAGAAAGGCCTTTTTAAAAGGAAGTAGGGATTCAAGTCTCATAAAGAGCTTCCAGAAATTATGGTACTTATAGCTTTCGGCTCTCATTGCCCCTATCATAAGCATCTTGAAGGTGATTAAGGTTAAAGTGACACAACTAAGAGGATATGCTTGACAAGTTATAAACCGAAATCTCATGCCCCTTACTTACGAAGACCGATCCTCATGCTACTCAACTTCAGTCACGAGTAAGCTCTTGTCATTGTAAGTATATGTGTATCATTAAGAACCGCCAATGGGGTACCCCTTGCACATGATACGGAAGCTTTCCCATAATCAAAATGACAAGGCAAGCAGACAATGAGCATCTCAGCGATCTTTTTATTTGCTATTTGCATAGGTTTTTATTGAGGATGCTTCATAGAGTGCTCATTATGGTGATGCTGCAAGTTTCCACCATGATTAGGCATGTCTTAGGCTAGCGGCCCAGGCGTTTCTCTAACACACATACAAACTCCATGATCTTACAAGTTCCACTTTTATTTCACACCGCCGGGATCCGTAAGCAAAAGAACATGATATCAACGGGGTACAAAGTACAAGTGCAATGTTGAAAGCATTCCCCATGGTACATGGTTCTGCTAATTTCAACTTATAAAGCGCAAGCATATACGCAACAAAGAAGGACCCAATGGTTCAAGTTTATTAGAGGCAAAAAGTAAAGTGTGCCATCAAGTTCGTGAGAGCTTTAATCACTAGTTTTTCTCATAACAAGTTTAATTTGGAAGGTAAACAAAAGCATGAATATACTTAGAATAGCATAAGATAGTAGGTAGGTATGGTGGACTCTTTGGAATAACTTGTTTTAGGGAATTGGATGCATGAGTGTAACTCATACTTTGTTTTGGAGGCTAGCAAAAGACTGGGAGCGACAAACTAAGAGAGCAATAATGGCCATAATCATGCAGAGCGACAAAACATCATTGATCAAAGCATAAAGTGATACTACAAGTTGAAAACTAAAGGATCATAAAGGCTATGGTGACTTGAGATAGTCATAACATGGTGTGAGCATGTGCCAAGTCAACCCAAATAAAGCATCAAAGGAGAATACCACTATACTATGCTTTAATATGCTAAAACAACGCATGATTCATCCAAGGCACATTAAGCAATCTCAATTGTTTATAACAAGTCATGCTACAGCAAAGAATACTAAGCATAAAGCCAAAACAATATCAAGCATGGCATGACAAAGCATGGGCCACAGTCAAAAACGAGCTCTTTTTACCACATAAGTATGAACTTTCCTACTCTTTTCCAAACCAAACCAAACTATTTGAAAACCAATGTATGAAAGAGGGGGTCCAACCAATTTATTTAGAAAACTAAGCAAACCAAAGCAAACGAAAAATAAAACGAAAACGAAAAAGAAGACGCTCCAAGAAAAACACAACTGTGCATGAAACAATAAAAATGAAGCGTTTGGAAGGAACCTAGAATTTTTATTGATGAAGAAGGGGATGCCTTGGGCATCCCCAAGCTTTGACGCTTTCACTTCTTGGATATTTCTTGGGGTGACACGCGTGGCATCCCCAAGCTTGAGCTTTAGTCCATCCTTCATCTCATTACTCATTCCTTCCATACACCTGAAATTTTTCCTTCATACAAAACTTCACACAATCTCATTAGCAACATTAGTGCACTTAAGATAAATAAGTCTTAAGGTTCAGTTCATACACCAAATAAACTTCCATTAGAACACTGGATACTGTAGCACTTCCCTCAAAAAGCTCAATTCCCCAAAAGAACTCAAAAAGGAACCCACAAGAAGCAAATGCAGAAAATGGAAGAAATCTGTCAAAACAGACCAGCAGGTAAAGACGAATTTTTTCGAAAACCTTCCGTTGCTCAAATCAAAAAGTGTTGAACTAACGAAAGTTAGATAACAACCTGGGGAAGAAGCACAAAACATTACAGCTCAATCCGACATACAGAGCTCTCTCACGAATTTTTACGGTGAAGCACAAAAATCTGTTTCGGGACAGCAACTTTCCCTATCATTACTTCACTCTCATTAGAGGTTACTCTTGGCACAAAAAGCAAATAAGAAGGATAAGGAGAGGTTATTACAGAGGTAATAACTTCCAAGACTCATCTAAAACTTTTGGGTTATCTCCCAATAAGTACTTTTCTTTAACGCCTTTAAGTTATGCATAAGAATGAAAGAAAGAATCAAGTGTTCTCAAATGAAGAAGCATTAAGATCAATACCAGAAATATTTTCAACAAGGCAAGGTATATCATCCAAATAAGTTCAAGAGGATCTTCTCTCAATACTCTAGGGTTCACTATTCTCATCAAAAGGGTTTGTAGGAACAATCCAATCAAGATTCTTTTCTATGGCATCATGTATTGCTACTAGTTTAAAGGGTATTGGTATCTTAGGTTCCTCCCCATTAGGTTCGGTTTTGTTCATTTTTTCTCGTGTACCAACAACAGCTACAGATGAGCCTAGCATATTGAAACGTTCAAAAACTTTTCTAGCTTCCTTGGCAACATCATATAACTCCTTAAAAAAAGTTTCTAGAATAAAATCCCTCTTTTCAGAGTCTTCAATTTCCTTAAGCTTAAGAAACATTACTTGCATTACGGGGTTGAGATTAAATAACCTAGCTTCTAACATGTGAATTAAAGAAGCTGCAGCAATCTCATAGTTTGGAGCAAGTTCTACAAGGGATCTATCCTCAGTGTCTTCATGCTTACTAACATGATTAAAGAATTCTTCAATGTTATCTTTCCCAATTATAGAACCACTACCAATTGAAAGGTCTTTCAGGATGAATGTAGGGATCAACATGGTGAGCTAAGAAAGAGGTGACTACTAAAGGAGACTTATTTTTTTTGTTTTTTTCAAATAAGAAAGCAAACAAGTAAAACTAATTTTTTTGGGTTTTTGAATAACAAACAAGCAAACAAAGCAAAAAGAAAACTAAGCAAAACAAAAACAACAAAGTAAAGAGATTGGTTATGAGTCCCCTTGTGAAGATGTCCTTGAATCCCCCGCAACGGTGCCAGAAAAATGCTTGATGGCTCGGTGTTGATGTAGAGCTCGTTGAGAACCCCAAGAGGAAGGTATGATGAGCACAGCAGCAAGTTTCCCTCAGTTATGAAACCAAGGTTTAATCGAACTAGTAGGAGCAAGGAAACACCCCAAAGGTGTTACTAGATGAGCTTTGGCAGGGCGCACTACCGGTGCTAGTAGCAACATGGAGACCTGCACAACACAACCACAGAACTTTGTCCCCAACTTGCGATGAGGTTGTCAATATCACCGTGTTTTGCGGAAAACAAAGGATTAAACGTATCGAATGGAAAGAAGTAAAAGTTTGCAGAAAGTAAACACAAAGAAGTAAAATATTGTAGATTGTATGTAAAGTAAAGGACCAGGATCCATAGTTCACTAGAGGTGGCTCTCCTTAAGATAGATAACATGCTGGGTGAACAAATTATAGCGGGGCAATTGACAAACGCCGAGAAAGAAATACATGCATATACTAATCATCTTGACTCCTTTGAGACTTCATCGGGCATTACAACATAATACATAGACCGCCATCCAACTGCATCTATGACTAATCCACCTTCAGGTTATCATCCGAACCCCCTCCAGTATTAAGTTGCAAGCAACAGATTATTGCTTTACGAACTGCGTGTAAAGTAAACAATATGATTGTTCTATGAACAAAGGATTGTTGTTTTCTCCCTAGTAGCAACATCACATCTAGTACCTTAGAGATTTCTGTCACTTCCCCAGATTACCAGAGGCATGAACCCACTATCGAGCATAAATACTAACTCTTGGAGTTGCTAGCATCTACTTGGCCAAGATAGCTACTAACAACGGAAAGCATGCAAGATCACAAATAAAAAATACATGATAGAATCAATAATCAATCTGAAATAGCATCTCAATATCCATCGGATCCCCGCAAACACAACATGCAGAATTACAAATAGATGATCTTGATCATGAATGGAGCTCACAAGATCTTAACATGAAAGCACAAAGGAGGAGAACCAGCCATCTAGCTACTACATGGATCCGTAATCCAAGGAGATGAACTACTCACGCATCACACCGGAGGCTTGCATGGTGATGAAGAAGGCCTCCAGGGTGAATTCCCCTCTCCGGCAGGGTGCCGGGAAGAGCTTCAGATCCCTCCCGATCTAGGGATGGACATGCCGGCCGCTACAGACTCTTTCGTGGATTTTTGATCGGGTACTTAGGGTTTACGTCCCGAGGGCATCTTATAGTCGGAAGGGGAGGCCGAGGGGGTGCCTGGGCTGGCCACACCACCCCTGGTGCAGGCCAGGCCTGGTCGCGTGGCCAGGTGGTGTGGCCGCCCTCTGGCCCTTCTCCGTCTCGTATTCTGGCACTTGATCCCTTCCGGAAAAATAGGCACTTTGGCTTTTGTCCCGTCCAATTCTGAGAATATTCATTTTCTGACTTTCCTAGAACCAAAAACAGGCAGCTGGCACTGTGGCTCTTGTTAATAGGTTAGTCCAAGAAATCATATGAAAAGTACTCCAAAGTTGGAACAAAACACAAGAAAGTGGATAAAACCAAGCATGGAACATCAAAAATTATAGATACATTTGCAATGTATTAGGGCGCGGCGGTGCTAGGGTGGTCAAGGGCCAGGCTGGGGCCGTGGCTTGGATAGGGGGTGGCGGTAGACTGCGGTGTGTCTGGTGCGTGTCGTGGGCGAGGGCGGCGTGGCTCCTGGCGCGCTGTCCACTATCGGCCGGCGACGACCATATTCGGGCGGCACTGCACTTTGCACAATGGCTCGGGGGGGATTGGTCTGGGGCTGCTCGACACTAGGGGAGACAAGGGAGTGAAGAGGGGACCAATTGGTCAATGGATTACTATTTAAACAGTGAAGTTAGGCAGGTGTTTAAATTGTTAAAGCAAGGTGTTTGAGGCAATGGCCGCAAGAAATTTAGTTTGAAATTTTTGAATCAAATTTGGTGAGTGCTTGATGGCCCAAAATATATCGAGCTCGTTGGGGAACCCCAAGAGGAAGGTATGATGATCACAGCAACAAGTTTTCCCTCAATTATGAAACCAATGTTATCAATCCAGTAGGATCAAGGAAACACCTCCAAGGTGTTGCTAGCAAGACTTTGGCAGGGCGCACTACCGGTGCCAGCAGCAACGTGGAAACCTGCACAACACAACCATAGAACTTTGCCCCCAACTTAATGGGAGATTGTCAATCTCACCGGGTTTGCTGAAAACAAAGGATTAAACGTATTGTGTGGAAGAAAGTAATAGTTTGCAATAAGTAAACAGAAAGCAGTAAACAGTTGATTGTAGATTGATGATAAAAAAAGGACCAGGGTCCATAGTTCACTAGTGGTGGCTCTCCTTAAGATAGATGACATGTTGGGTGAACAAATTACAGCGGGGCAATTGACAAACATCGAGAAAGCAGTATGCACATACTACTCATCTTGACTCCTTTGAGATTTGATTGGGCATTACAACATTATACATAGACCGTAATCCAACTACATCTATGACTAATAATCCACCTTCAGGTTATCATCCGAACCCCCTCCAGTATTAAGTTGCAAGCAACAGATAATTGCATTACGCATTGCGTGTAAAGTAAACAATACGATTGTTCCATGAACAAAGGATTGTTGTTTTCTCCCTAGTAGCAAGATCACATCTAGTACCTTAGAGATTTCTGTCACTTCCCCATATTACTAGAGGCATGAACCCACTATCGAGCATAAATACTAACTCATGGAGTTGCTAGCATCTACTTGGCCAAGATAGCTACTAACAACGGAAAACATGCAAGATCACAAATAACAAAGACATGATAGAATCAATAATCAATCTGAAATAGCATCTCAATATCCATCGGATCCCCGCAAACACAACATGTAGGAATTACAAATAGATGATCTTGATCATGAACGGAGCTCAAAAGATCTAAACATGATAGCACAAAGGAGGAGAACCAGCCATCTAGCTACAACATGGACTCGTAGTCCAAGGATGAACTACTCACGCATCACACCGGAGGCTTGCATGGTGATGAAGAAGGCCTCCAGGGTGAATTCTCCCCTCCAGCAGGGTGCCAGGAAGAGCTTCAGATCCCTCTCGATCTAGGGATTGAGATGACGGTGGCTACAGACTCTTTCGTGGAATTTTGATCGGGTGCCTAGGGTTTCTGTATCGGAGGCATCTTATAGGCGAAAGGGGAGGTCAAGGGGGTGTCGAAGGCGGCCAGACCACCCCCTGGCGCGGGCCAGGCTGGGCCGCATGGCCAAGTGGTGTGGAGGCCCCTTGGCCCCTCTCCATCTCGTACTCTGGCTCCTTATGTCCCTCGGTGAAATACTGACTTTGGCTTTTGTCCCATCCAATTCCGAGAATATTCATTTTCTGACTTTCCTGGAACTAAAAATAGCAGAAAACAGGCAGCTGGCACTGTGGCTCTTGTTAATAGGTTAGTCCAAGAAAGTGTATAGAAAGTACTCCAAAGTTGGAACAAAACATAAGAAAGTAGATAAAAACCAAACATGGAACATAAAAAATTATGGATGCATTAGCAACGTATCAACATCCCCAAGCTTAACTCCTGCTCGTCCTCGAGTAGGTAAGTGATAAAAAGAAAGAATAATTTTTGAGGTGACATGCACCATCATAAACTTGATCAAAGTATTTGTAAAACAATGATAGATGGGATCATAGTACTTCAATCAAAACATGAAAGACAAAGTTCTAATAATAAGACAAAGCAACTATTGTTGCAACATGAAAAGGCATAAACAAAAGTTTCATGAATAACAATGCTTTGCAAGACGTTTGTTTGTTTCACATAAAGAAAACATAGCATAGTAGTATTCAGCTTGTCCCTCATAGAGTAGCAAACATAAATGCATAGGACACCTTCAAAGTTCATAAGAGTGACTAGATACAAATAGTTTAAAACAAGCAATATCAAAGTTATGCATCAATCAATAAGTCTTGGGACAATGCACATACAACTAAGAATGGCCACTATGCTCTCAAAGTAGGTGCATGAAGATAGAAGGTGGACACTCAACTTAAAAGTAAAAGAAAGGCCTTCATAGAAGGAAGTAGGGATTCAAGTTTCATAAAGAGCTTCCAAAAATTATGGTACTTATTAGCTTCAGCTCTCATTGCCCCTATCATTAGCATCTTCAAGTGATTAAGGTTAAAGCGAACAAACTATGGAGTATATGCTTGACAAAGTATAAGTTGGAAATCTCATG
Source organism: Avena eriantha (assembly GCA_910589775.1). Classification (NCBI taxonomy): domain Eukaryota; kingdom Viridiplantae; phylum Streptophyta; class Magnoliopsida; order Poales; family Poaceae; genus Avena; species Avena eriantha. The sequence continues at coordinate 56,553,974 of OU342745.1, read as the reverse complement.
TCCCTTGAATATGAGGGCCGCTCCTCATTCTACTCAATTTTAGTTACCGGTAAGTTCTTGTCATAGTAAGTACATGTGTATCATAGAGAACCGCCAATGGGGTACCCCTTTCCCGATGATATGGAAGAATCCCCATATCAAAATGACAAGGCAAGCAGACAACGAGCATCTCAACAATCTTCTTATTTACCATGGGAAAATGGTGCTTTTTTCTCTCTTTCCTCTTTTCTCATATCTCTTTTTTTTTCAATATCTGACTCTTTTTTTTATAAGAAGAATGCTTCATAGACAGCTCATTATGGTTACGCTGCAGGTTTCCACCATGACAACATGGATTAGACCAGCGACCCATGCATTTCTCTAACACACATACATAACTCCATGGACTTACAAGATCCCCTTTCATTTCACACCGACGACATCCATAGACAAAAGAGCATGATATCAACTAGGTACAAAGTACAAGTGCAATGTTGAAAGCGTTCCCCATGATAGCATGGTTCTGCTAATCCCCAACATATAAGTGCAAGCATATACAACATAGACGACACAATGGTTCAAGTTTATTAAGGGCAAGAAAAGTAAAGTGTGCCATCAAGTTCATGAGAGCTTGAATCACTAGTTTTCTCATAACAAGTTTAATTAAGAAGGTAGATAAAAACATGAATATACTTGGAATAGCATATGCTAATAGGTAGGTATGGTGGACTCTTTGGAATAACTTGGTTTTAGGAGTTGGATGCATGAGTGGAACTCATACTTGGTTACGGAGGCTAGCAAAAGACTGGGAGCGACCAACTAAGAGAGCAATAATGGCCATAATCATTAAGAGCGACAAAACATCATTAATCAAAGCATAAAGTGATACTACAACTCGAAAACTAAAGGATCTTAAAGGCTATGGTGACTTGGGATAGTCATAACATGGTGTGAGCATGCGCCAAGTCAACCCAAATAGAGCATCAAAGGAGAATATCACAATACTATGCTTTAATATGCTAAAACAACGCATCATTCTTCAAAGGCACATTAAGCAATCTCAATTGTTTATAACATGTCATGCTACAGAAAAGATCACTAATCATAAAGCCAAAACAATATCAAGCATGGCATGACAAAGCATAGGCCACAGTTAAAAACAAGCTCCTTTACCACTTATGCATGAACTTTTCCTACTCTTTTCCAATCCAAACCAAACTATTTGAAAATCAATGCATGAAAGAGGGGGTCCAACCGATTTATTCAAGCAAACTAAGAAAACCAAGCAAACGGAAAACCAAAACGAAAACGAAAAAAAGACGCTTCAAGAACAACACAACTGTGCATGAAACAATAAAAATGAAGTGTTTGGAAGAAACCTGGAATTTTTATTGATGAAGAAGGGGAATGCCTTGGGCATACTCAAGCTTTGACGCTTGTACTTCTTGGATATTTCTTGGGGTGACACACGTGGAATCCCCAAGCTTGAGCTTTAGTCCATCCTTCATATCATTGCTCATTCCTTTCATACACCTGAAAATTTTCCTTCATACAAAACTTCACACAATCTTTATTAGCAACATTAGTGCACTCAAGAAAATAAGTCTTTAGGTTCAGTTCCAACACCAATAAACTTCCATTAAAACACAAGCTACGATAGCACTTCCCTCAAAAAGCTCGATTCTCCAAAAGAACTCAAAAAGGAACCAACAAGAAGCAAATGCAAATAATGGCAGAAATCTGTCAAAACAGACCAGTAGGTAAAAACCAATTTTTTCGAAGACCTTTTGTTCCTCAAATCGAAAAGTTTTGAACTAACGGAAGTTAGATAACAACCTGGGTCAGAAGCACAAAAATTCACGCCTCAAAAAAACGTATAGAGATTTTATACGAATTTTTATGGTGAAGCACATAAATCTGTTTCGGGACAACAAATTTCCCAATCATTACTTCTCTCTCATTAGAGGTTACTCTTGGCACAAAAAGCAAATAAAAAGGATAAGGAGAGGTTATTACTGAAGCAATAATTTCCAAGACTCATCTAAAACTTTTGGGTTATCTCCCAATAAGCACTTTTCTTTAACGCCTTTAAGTTAGGCATAAGAAGCAAGAAAAAGAATCAAGTGTTCTCAAATGAAGAAGCATTAAGAGCAAATTTTGTTTTCATAGGAGAGGCAAAAGAAATCTTCTCTCTCTTCTTAGGGAAGTGTTCTATACCTTTCTTGAGTGGGAGTTGATATTTAATGGCGCCTTCTTTCATATCCATAATGGCACCAACAATTCTAAGAAAAGGTCTTCCCAAAGTAATAGGACAAGAAGCATTGCATTCAACATCCAAAACATAGAAATCAACGGGGACATAAGCATTGTTAACCATAATAAGAACATCAATAATACTCCCCATGAGTTTCTTTTTAGCATTATCATCAAGTAGGACATTCAAATAGCAATCTTCCAATGGTGGCAAATCAAGCATATCATAAATCCTTCTAGGCATAATAGAAACACTACTATCAAGATCACATAAAGCTTTGAAATCAAAATCATTCACTTTCATATTAATGATGGGTTCCCAACCATCTTCTTGTTTTATAGGAATAGAAGCTTTGTGTTTCATCTTTTCTTCTTTAATTTTTAGGAGAGCATCAGTAATGTGTTTTGTAAAGGCCATATTCATAGCACTAGCATTAGGACTTTTAGCAAGCTTTTGTAGGAACTTAATAACTTCAGAGATGTTGCAACCATCAAGATCAAAATCATAATTATCATCGAAAGTAGTAGAGATATTACTAGCCTCAACACTAGTGGTAGTGATAGTAGAAACACTAATGTTTCTAGCAATTTCATCTTCTCTTTCCCACTTAGCATGCAATTCAGCTAATAGTCTAACATTTTCATCAATTCTAACTTGTATGGCATTAGTGGCAGCAAAGGGATTCTCATTGGTTTCAGGTTTAGCAGCCATTTTATTCAAAAAAGATTGAGCTTTAGCCAATGATGCTATATTTCTTTCAGCATTAGAGAGTTTTTCCTCAATAGTTTTATTGAAAGCAGTTTGTTTACTAATAAAATATTTAAGCATAACTTCAAGTTCAGAGGGTGCACTCCTATTATTTTTCTAAGAATTTCCATAAGCATTACCATTATTGGGAGGATATGGCCTATAGTTATTATTACCAAAATTATTCCTGTAGGCATTGTTGCTAAAGTTGTTATTTCTTATAAAGTTCACATCAACTTGCTCTTCTTGAGCAACCAAAGAGGTTAAGGGAACATGATTTGGATCAATATGAGCTTTCCCATTAACGAGCATAGACATAATAACATCAATTTTATCACTCAAGGAGGAGGTTTCCTCAATAGAATTTACCTTCTCACCTTGTGGAGCTCTTTCAGTATACCATTCAGAATAGTTAATCATCATATTATTCAGAAGCTTTGTTGCAGCACCCAAAGTAATGGTCATAAACGTACCTCCAGCAGCAGAATCCAATAGATTTCTTGAAGAATAGTTCAATCCTGCATAAAAGGTTTGGATAATCATCCAAGCAGTCAGTCCATGAGTGGGACAATTATTTATTAAAGATTTCATTCTTCCCAAGCTTGAGGAACATGTTCATTATCAGATTATTTAAACTTCATTATTTCACTTCTCATAGATATAATCTTAGCAGGAGGATAGTATTTTCCAATGAAAGCATCTTTGCATTTAGTCCAAGAATCAATACTATTCCTAGTTAAGGAATTCAACCATTCTTTAGCTTTTCCTCTCAAAGAGAAAGGAAACAATTTAAGCTTAATAATATCTCCATCTATATCCCTATGCTTTTGCATCTCACATAGTTCAACAAAGTTATTTAGATGAGCAGCAACATCTTCATTACCAATACCAGAAAATTGTTCTCTCATAACATGATTGAGTAAAGCAGGTTTTATTTCAAAGAAAGAAGCTTCAGGAACAGGTGGAGCAATAGGTGTGCTCATGAAATCATCGTTGTTGGTGCTAGTGAAGTCACACAACTTAGTGTTTTCCATAGTAGTCATTTTTTGTTTTTTGAATAAAGAAAGCAAAGTAGTACAACTAATTTTTTTGTGTTTTTTTAAAAGAAACAAGCAAACAAAGCAAAAATAAACTAAGCAAAACAAAAGCAACAAAGTAAAGAGATTGGTTATGAGGGACTCTCCTTGTGAAGATGTCCTTGACTCCCCGGCAACGGTGCCAGAAAAATACTTTGACGGAGCGTGGTTGACTTGGGAGCTTCTTCTTCTTCAGTCCCTGGCAACGGCGCCAGAAAAATAGCTTGATGGCCCAAAATATATCGAGCTCGTTGGGGAACCCCAAGAGGAAGGTATGATGAGCACATCAACAACTTTTCCCTCAATTATGAAACCAAGGTTATCAATCCAGTAGGAGCAAGGAAACACCTCCAAGGTGTTGCTAGCTAGACTTTGGCAGGGCGCACTACCGGTGCCAGTAGCAACGTGGAAACATACACAACAAAACCACAGAACTTTGCCCCCAACTTACAGTGAGGTTGTCAATCTCACCGGTTTTGCTGAAAACAAAGGATTAAACATATTGTGTGGAAGAAAGTAATAGTTTGCAGAAAGTAAACAGAAAGCAGTAAACAGTTGATTGTAGATTGATGATAAAAGAAAGGACCGGGGTCCATAGTTCACCAAGGTGGCTCTCCTTAAGATAGATGACATAGTGGGTGAACAAATTACAACGGGGCAATTGACAAACATCGAGAAAGCAGTATGCATATACTACTCATCTTGACTCCTTTGAGATTTGATTGGGCATTACAACATTATACATAGACCGTAATCCAACTACATCTATGACTAATAATCCACCTTCAGGTTATCATCCGAACCCCCTCCAGTATTAAGTTGCAAGCAACAGATAATTGCATTATGCATTGCGTGTAAAGTAAACAATATGATTGTTCTATGAACAAAGGATTGTTGTTTTCTCCCTAGTAGCAACATCACATCTAGTACCTTAGAGATTTCTGTCACTTCCCCAGATTACTAGAGGCATGAACCCACTATCGAGCATAAATACTAACTCTTGGAGTTGCTAGCATCTACTTGGCCAAGATATCTACTAACAACGGAAAGCATGCAAGATCATAAATAACAAAGACATGATAGAATCAATAATCAATCTGAAATAGCATCTCAATATCCATCGGATCCCCGCAAACACAACATGTAGGAATTACAAATAGATGATCTTGATCATGAACGAAGCTCACAAGATCTAAACATGATAGCACAAAGGAGGAGAACCAGCCATCTAGCTACTACATGGACCTGTAGTCCAAGGATGAACTACTCACGCATCACACCGGAGGCTTGCATGGTGATGAAGAAGGCCTCCAGGGTGAATTCTCCCCTCCGGCACGGTGCCGGGAAGAGCTTCAGATCCCTCCCGATCTAGGGATGGAGATGGCGGTGGCTACAAACTCTTTCATGGAATTTTGATCGGGTACCTAGGGTTTCTGTATTGGAGGCATCTTATAGGCGAAAGGGGAGGCAGAGGGGGTGCTGGAGGTGGCCATACCACCCCCTGGCGCGGGCCAGGCTAGGCCACACGGCCAGGTGGTGTGGCAGCCCGCTGACCCCTCTCTGTCTCGTACTCTGGCTCCTTGTGTCCCTCGGTGAAAAACTAAGTTTGGCTTTTGTCCCGTCCAATTCCGAGAATATTCATTTTCTGACTTTCCTGGAACAATAAACAGTAGAAAACAGGCAGCTGGCACTGTGGCTCTTGTTAATAGGTTAGTCCAAGAAAGTGTATAGAAAGTACTCCAAAGTTGGAACACAACATAAGAAAGTAGATAAAAACCAAGCATGGAACATAAAAAATTATGGATACATTAGCAACGTATCAGTGCTCTATACTTATGCTTGGTAGTCTCTGGTTGCTTGGGTTTGCCAAGGGGAATTGATTTGATGGGTTTTTGAAAAAGTGTGATCTTACCATATGAACTAGATTCAATTTTCAATTGTCCATTAAATTGATTTGGAAAATGTTTTTGTAAGTTTGTAAAGTGGGCCTTGATACACTTTTACTTGGTCTAGCAAGGGGTGAAAAGAAGTGGAATTGTTTCTGTTAAAGTTTCTCTTCTAGGAACACCTAAAGTGACCTAGTGGTTAACTTTGGCCAAAATGACCATTTGGTTATTTAACTCATATTTGATTTCTTTTTCTTTTGATTTTGTTTGTAATTGGCCTAGATGATGTAGCATTTGCCTTTAAAACCATTTCTCATCCTTTGTAGCAATCAAGCATGGCAATTTCAATCAATTCTACACTAATGCAAAACACATATGCATTCATATTCAAATTAATAATAAAAGTTTTTTAACCCTGAACTTGGGTGATTAGAACTTGATAATCTTGATTAGAAGTTTTGGGATGTTACAGGTTATCTCCACATGCCATTGGGAACGATTATTTTGCATATCATCAAGTAATTTCTTTGCAACACTCACTTGCTTTCCCATGATTGTTCCTCCTGCTGCAGTATCTAGCATAGACTTAGACATTGGGTTAAGACCATTATAAAACAAATGTAATATAAGCCATTCTTCCATCCCATGACTAGGACAGTTCATTACGGCTTCTTTCATCCTTTCCCATGCAAGTGCTAGTGGCTCACGGTCTTCTTGTCTAAAGCTTGTAATGTTGGATCTTAGCTGCATAGTTTTAGCTGGGGGAAATTTAGTCATAAACAAATTAGTACATTCCTCCCTAGATTTAATAGTGCCCTTTGGTAGAGCTAGCAACCAATCCTTAGCCTTTCTTCTAAGAGAAAAAGGAAACAAACTTAATTTAACAGCATTTGGATCTACATCCTTAATACGCTTCATGTTGCAAATTTCACTAAAAGTGTTTATGTGCAAACCCGAATCCTCAGAAGATGAGCCCCCAAATTGTCTTTGTGAAGAGACCCAAAGATTGTCAAAATGTGATTGGGACCAAGTGGATCTTCAAGAACAAGAAGGATGCAAATGGTAGTCGTCCGCAACAAAGCAAGGTTAGTTGCCCAAGGATACTCTCAAGTTGAGGGCATAGACTATGGTGAAACTTATGCTCCTGTTGCTCGTCTAGAGTCCATTCGCATGCTTCTTGCCTATGCTACCCATCATAACTTCAAGTTTCAACAAATGGATGTCAAGAGTGCTTTTCTTAATGGTCCCCTAAAAGAATTGGTGTATGTCAAGCAACCTCCGGGCTTTGAGGACCCCCTCTTCCCGGACCATGTCTACAAGCTCGATAAGGCACTATATGGTCTCAAGCAAGCCCCTCATGCATGGTATGAGTGCCTTAGAGAGCTTTTGTTAGACCGTGGTTTCGAAGTAGGCCTCATTGATCCCACTCTTTTTACTAAGAAAGTTGGAGGAAACTTGTTCATTTGCCAAATCTATGTTGATGACATTATTTTTGGGTCTACTAACAAAGCTTTCAATGAGGATTTTGCTAAGCTCATGACCGACCGCTTTGAGATGTCCATGATGGGGGAGTTGGAATTCTTTCTTGGCTTCGAAGTCAAACAATTGAGGAAAGGGACTTTCATCAACCAAGCCAAATATGTCCAAGATATGCTCAAGAAGTTCAACCTTGATCAACTAAATGGAGTCAAAACTACCATGCCCACAAAGGGCAAGGGGGTTCCCGTGGCAGATCCAAGTGGTCTCGTGCTCCCTCTCATGGACCGTCTGAGATGGATGAGGATGATCTTGAGGTTGTGCACCCTTCCAGTCAGACTACTCATCAGAGGGCTGCAGCTGAGTGTCGTGCTGCTACTGCGGAAGGAAAAAGGCCTGTTCTGGCAAGTCCAAAGAAGACCACCTCTGGACTGGATTCGAGCAAGAAGAAGATTTCCTCTTGGCCGCAGATTGCTTATGAGGAGTTTTGCAAGTTTTATCCCTACGTTGTTCCTCGTGACCGCCTGGCTCAGGATCCTTTCTTCCACACCATGCGTCAAGCTGAGATCTATTCTGAGGTTTATGCTACCAAGAAGAAGAATGTTTGTGCCCCTCAGAAGCACATCAATATTGCAAAGATGGAGAGCAACTCGGAGTACTTTGGTGAAGCACTCGATATGTGCAGGAGGTTTGGGCTAATCAAGCTTATGCAGCACCGTGAGAACTTTGATGAGAGGGCCATTGCTCAGTTCTACTCCACTCTCTACTTTGATACTGACCCTGTTGATCGAACCATGAAGTGGATGATGCACAATATGTATCTGTCTGCTAAATGGTCTGAGTTTGCCATCCTTCTTGGCTACCCTATTTTGGAAGGCAGTCGTGCCAATGGGTGGTGGGTGCACAGGGGGAAGGCCTCCGAGCCGGGAATTCTTGAGCCTCTATACATTGAGGGCCGGGGCGAACCTGGAAATGTTGCTCATCTCCTTCCCACCTATGACATCATGCGCAAGGTCTATCATAACATGATTGCTCCCAAGGCAGGTAACTTTGATCGACTTCTCCTCCACCCCAACTTGTGAGACAGCCCTCTTGGGCTAAGAAGCTGCTAAAGAAGGTTAAGAAGACTTTCTGCTTCATTCAGGACCGTGAGTATCAGTCCTATGTTGCTCAGAGGCACAGTGTTCGCCGAGAGAAGGCCATCATGAGGAAGCTTGATATTGTTGTGTCACCTGAGTCTAGCTCCGTCACCGCGCCCAAGGATGAGTGGATCAACACACATTGCAGGTGGACTGATAGTGATGACGAGCCAGAGATCTCCAGTCAGTTTCCGCCCGCTTGGAACAATGCCTCTTGGGACCCCGAGCCGCCTCCTCCGTTCATTGGTGGGTGGGGCGCGTAGTTTGGCTACTTTATCCCTTTTTGGCGTCTTGATGCCAAAGGGGGAGAAAGTGCTCCGTTAGGATCACGGGATTTGCATGGGTTGTGTCACGAGCTCGCTTTTTCTTTTGATCCTTTTATGCTCGTGCACACTTTATTCTGTTATGTAATGTTTGTGGACCTCCGTTATTGTCTGTGGACCTCTTGTATGGTTGCTACCTTGTTGGTGAGTCTATGTGGTCAGGTATCTTTATGGTATTCTTATGAGGATGTGTGGTGGACTATTCTTTGTTTTCCAATCTTTGTTTCACCACAATTGTGTTGGTGCAAGGTATGAGCTCCACTCTTTTCTCTTTTACCTCCTTGCACCCTTGTTGGTCTATCTCGGTTGGGAGAGTTCTCTCCCATGTCTTCAGGGGGAGCCTCTCTCCCCTTTGGTTTTACTACCTGTTATTCTTTGTGCAAATCTTGTGGGGTATTCATCAAGCACCAAAAAGGAGGAGATTGAAAGGATTATTTTCTCCTTATGTTTTTGGTGCTGATGACAACTCCTTTTGTGGTTTAACCGTTTGTCCAAGTTTCAGGGTTTATCTTCGGTCGTGCTCGTGGATGGTTTGTTTCCCAAGGAAGAGCTTTTAGTCAATAGGGCTTATTTTCTCTTTCTCTTGCTTTATTTTTTAGGCTACCGTACTATCAAGAGGGAGTCCATCTAGGAAGGTTGTGGGAAATCAACATTTCATGCACAGACCATATATGCACCTCCACAGCCATCCCAGTTTTCGTGTGAGAGAGTGATTTCTGCTGAGTTGGAGGGTTTTCTGCCCTGACCGGTAGTACCGGCCAGGCAGCGGTAGTACCGCCCAGGGGTTTTCCCAAGGCTATTCGAGCGGTACTTCCGGCTGAAGTTCCGGTCCTATTTCCGACGAAGAAATTTTTGGTTCAGTAAGACTTCTGTGTAACTTTGCCTATTTGTCGGAACTAGCACCGGATTTTGGATCGGTAGCACCGGCCCGACCAGCATCTGCCCCCCTGAGCGGTAGTACCGCTTCCTGACTGATAGCACCGGCCATCATCGGCCACCGGTAGTTCCGGGTCTAGTTCCGGTCCTAATTCCGACGCTGGGCAGTGCGGGTCAGATAACCTTCTGCCTCGCACTGTCTATTTGACGGAATTAAGGGCGGAACTTGGATCGGTACTTCCGGCCAGCCCATTTGGGTCCACCAACTGTCTTCTGACCATTACGTGGCCTGGGCTAGGCTGGTGGTGGCTTGCCCACCGGTACTAGCGGTCAGGCACCGGTAGTACCGACGGCGTTAGGCCTGGGCAGAATCTGCCCGTTTGAAGGGGGGCTATTTAAGCCCCCTTCTTCCTCCTCCCACCTTATCTCTTGGTTCTCTCTCTCCACCATTTTCCCAAGAGCTTGACTTGACTAGATCTCTCTCCCCACCCACTCAAATCTCTTGATCTTTTGAGGATTGGGAGAGGTGACCTAGATCTACACCTCCACCAAAGGAATTTTGATTTCCCCCACTCATCCTTCGTGGATTTCATTTCTTGAGTTCTTGGAAGACGGTGTAGGTCATCCTCGGAGATGGGGCATTTGTTGTAAAGCTCTGTGGTGTCATTGAGGGCCTTCAATTGAGTTGTGAAGCCTCCCCTCAACCTCGTTGTAAAGGTTTTCGGGTGGCGCCTTCAAGGTCACCGATTAGTGGATTGTGAGGCCACCTTTGTGGTGGTGCTCACCGGAGAAGAAGGTGAGGCCTTTGTGGCGCTCGGGTGACCTTGTGTGGCCCCGACACCTCTCCAACATAGACGTAGCTTCTTTGGAAGTGAATTACGGGAATTACATCTCCGTGTCCCCTCGCCGGTTCTTTCGCTCCGCTCCTTTACTTCTTGCATTTACTCTCTTGTTTACCTTTGTGTTACTTGTCATTTAGGTTGTTCACGTAATTGCATCTCTAGTGAACCTTACTTTTTGCTAAGCCTTAAAAGTGGGATAAAAGTTTAAAAATTGGTAGTCTCCTATTCACCCCCCTCTAGTCGACCTAAGTTGGGCCTTTCAAGCGGGCTGAGTGATAGGTGCATGAATAAAATCATCAATAGGAGTAGCATACTCCCCAAGTGTCTTTTGAGCCATGGCTCTTATAATTTTTGTATTTTAAGAAAAGTAAACAAATGACAAGTAACTATTTTTTTTGGGTTTTCAAGTAGATAACAAGAAAAAAACTACAAACTAATAATAAAACGAAAAACAAAGTATCTAGTGACCTCACCATTGATAGCGAAATTGCTTCCCATGCAACGGTGCTAGAAAAAGGGTTGATACCTTCGATCCAGATTCACAGATGTAGTATAGTAGCTTTTTCCCTCGAAGACCTAGGTTTAATCAAACTTTGGAAAGCAATTCTAAAATAAAATAAAAAGGACACGTCTACAAGACTTTGTTTCTTTGTTTCACCTTAGTTTACCGGACCAATCTAGTTTACTTTTATAATTGGTTGAATCAATGGATGGAGATAGCCCAGGGTTGAAGATCCACCTGCAGCTGCACATCATATGGGATAAAAGATAATAATAAGCATAGTCATGTGCAATGATTGAATAGGGATAATCTCGTGTGGGAAACACATCCTAATATACTAGAGCCCCCGTGATGCAGCGGGCATAGCAATAGTCTTTTAATCCAACCGAGTTGTAACACCCTCGAATCGGCCCTATGCAAGTTTTAGCCCTTTCCGCCAAACCCGCATAGAAACGATTCAAGGACGCCCACCAGGCACTTTTGTGTGGGTGGAAAACGAAGTAATACCATTACACAATAGTCCTCGATGGGACCCACAGTACAGATATATATACAACAGCAACTCAATGAGTCAAGAACATGTATATACAATACAAAGATCCAAATCACCTTGAAAACGATAGAGCGTCCGACTATGGACAAGATGCAAATGGGGCTAAGAGCCCTGAAGAATAACCAATGGCGTCCATAACCCTGCCCAGGCCAAGCCGGAAGGGTAACCCTGCTAACGACGTCGATCTCAAACCTGCTAAAACAAAAGGGGTGCCGACAAAGGGCAAAGGAAAAATAGGAGCGTCAGTACTGAGGCCAGTACACGGCGACGCTAGAATTCGGCGGTCCTCGCCTACACAGGTATGGTGGGCTGAAGCGGCAGCGCAGCGACACTAAACAACCTATAGAGACTCGGTATAACTATCGGCTATTAGAAAGAGATAAGAGAGACCGATTCGAATCCAACCTAATACTAACACCAATCCTACCCATCCTGGTATTCCCCCTCGAGACCAAACGAGGAAGTCAAGCCGAGGAAACTCACACGGTTGGCAGTTTTATTTAATCTTTACATGGCAGTTATCCAGCTTACTAGTCATCCCACATGTAAGTCAAATTATAACAGTAAACTTTAGTTATAGTTGTCTATGATCGAGAAACTGTGCTCCAAGTCGTCCATAACCGCGGACACGGCTTTTCGAAAAGATTTAACCCTGCAGGGGTGCACCAAAGTATCCACACGCACTTCGATCCTTTTTGCCAGATCAATTAACATACACCCATCGGTATGTCGGCGGGGCCTAAGTCATGACGTTTCCCAGACCCCAAAGCAAGTACATGGGGGCCACCCCACTAAGTTACCCGCAACGAAGTCGGCCGGCTCCGAGACGGACTCAGGGTTTGCGACGACGGCGGTAAACGACCGGGAACCCGAAAAGTGTGACTGGGCTTGTCGATACCGCGAAAACGTGGCGCGATCCAAAACAGTACAGGTGCTCCACACACAAATTAAATAAAGCAGTAAACATGGCATAAGTACAGAATAGTAATAAATCCCCAAACTACTTGTGGCCCCCGGTACAGTACTTTGAAATCAGGTAGTAAGCCGATGGGGGTGCCCACACACCCCACCTGTGGTTAGCGCGCTCGATCTCGGAACAGGTGTCAAGAACTCGGGTCCTAGGTGGACACAAGTGGGCGGTTAAAAACCAAATAATTACTATTACCCACCGGTGCCTCTGCATTATATCTATTTCTAGCATTTTTAATTAACAAGTTATAATGTAAGCCATTGTCATCTCCACTGTTAAGTTTCTCCACCATTAAACATTTGCCAACCTCCCAACAACTGTGGAGCATCAACGACGCGAAGCAACACTTGAGCAAGCAACTATGACTCGCAGGGCCAACTGTCTAACAAGCAACATGTAATAGGAGGTGTCCAAGGCACTATAACGGCTGCAGGAATATAACTGGTACGGAACACTAAAGTATCACGACACGGATAGCAATAGATTAACAGGAGGAAATAAATACTGTAAATGCAAAATAGGTAGAAAAGGGGGAGAATGCTCGCCTGGAAAACACTGCCGAAGGTTCATATCCGGAGAACTTGTCGATACTCGCATCCACTCATCGGCCTAATCCGCGAAGAAGCAAACACTAGAAGAAACACCGGATGCAATATTTAATACTACGACAGAAGATCCGGCATGCTATGATATGATGCATGGCATGGCACAGATGCGGTGCAATTAGGCAATATTAAGCGGAACCGGGGTCTCGACTATTAATTAGAGGGTTCAAGTTATTTATCTACCCCGCAAATTAAATGTTGTCTTAACAAGGCAAAACATGGCATCGGTTTGCTACACAAATTTAAATGGACCTAATATAAGACTAGAATAGCCCCATATAGACTCTATATTTAGTTATAAATGAATTGGCTAATTACCCTCAAATCCCATGATATGCATGCTGGCAAGAATGGCTTTAATGCAACACGATATATAGAATATTGAAAATATGGTTGGAAGGGGGTCTCACGATCTAAGAGGCTTAGATCGTCTCCGTATTGTAGTGGAAGTAGCCAACGTACAGGCGGGGCAGAAGATCTTGACGACAAGTGATGGTGGCAGATGTAGATTCTAATGCGATGTAGAGGGATCAAACGGCGGATAAACAAACAACGAGACAAAATTGGTGCGGCAATTTTGTCGAACACCTGTGGGGCAACATGAATGGAAGTGAGATGCAGAGTACTGGGAGTAAGACGGCATTGTCAACCGATGTTTTTCACCTACAGGCGTTGACGCCAGGCAAGGATAGCAGCTGGCCTCTGTACTGAACAGAGGAACTCGGCTCGGTGCGTTCGTGGCACACGACGGCCGACGACAAACCTAGTATGCACGCAGATCAAAAAGAGGAGTAGCATGGCGGTGTCGAGTGAGCGGGAGCTGCTCTGGTTGATGATGTCGGATGCTGCGGCTGTTGGCGTGCACGAAGGGACAGGGCAGCAAGGCTGTCTTGCGCGGCTGGCCGCGCGCGCCAGACCCAGGAGGAATCTGAGGGCCTCACTACTGTCGGCTGCTGCACGGTAGAATTCGGCCGGGTCAGGATCCTATGCGCGCGGGACGCGAGACGATGTGGTGACCGATGGTCTTGGTGTGGAGATTGATTGGAAAACTGGTGAGATGGAGCTACATGAAGTTGTTGGTTGTGTACGTATGGAGAAGGCTCACGTGGAGCATAGGAGCAAGTTGAGTAGAGCAACGATGAGATCTGGCTAGGCCTAGCTTGCTGCAAGGTAATGGAGATTAGATCAAGACGATAAGAAATTCAGCACAACGTTAAAGGCAGAGCTTGCTGAACTGAATAGAAGAAAGCAGCTGCAGGGAATCGACCTCCGGCCGGCGAGAATGTGTGGAAATTTTGAAGAAGACGGTAGATAAAAAAAAGGAGAGTTTAGATCTCAGTTTTGGAGGCTAGGGTTTGAGGAGGAAGAAAGGGGATTGAGATATTTATCTAGTCCAAAGTAGACTAGATGGGTCTAGTTTTGGGCTAAAACTGAGACGGGCTTTTTGCCTAATTTTATTTTTAGTAAAATAAGCAAACCTTTTGTAGTCTGGTAATAGACTAAGAACTATTAGTTTGTTTTGTTATAAAAAAACAAAAGGGAGGAGGCTACATATATATTAACCACACGTATATTTAAGCACATAAATAAAATACGGGTTTTAGTATAAATAATTTTGTGCTTCAAAGTATGCACGATGAGGGCAAGAGTGAAAAGTAGAATGGTAGCGTGGAGCATGGGGTCATGTGCGTGTACATGTAGAATAGATTTAGAAGAAGAAAGAATTAGCTTGAGGTGAGATGTCAGAAGATCAAAGCAATAGGTAGAATGGTACAAGAAGGTATGGAAACGAATTAGAATGAAAGGTAGATAACTATAGGATGTACGAAGGCACGAGAATTAGAGAATCAACCCAAAAATAAAAAGATCAACCCAAGAACATAAGTAGAATAGAGAGGAATATGATCTTGAGAAGATAGACATATGAGCAAGATTAAATAGAATCCATATGAGTTCAATTGGGCATGATTTAAATCCATAAGGCAAATAAAAGGAACCCATGTTTCATATGTGGTGGAATTGAAATTAATCATAAGGACTAGATAGATTGGAAAGTTAGTGATAACGAGAATTTAAGAGATGAGGCCCCCAACTCAGTTTGGGCATTTTGACAAATATAAAATATCAAGACTCAAGTAATAAAATTTGGACATTATGGTTCCATATCAAATGGCACCAACTAGAGATAGAATAGAGGGAGGTTAAAATAAAGAGGAAGCAATGGCAAGCTCAAATAAATATATCAAGAACTAAACACAAGTGTAATAATTTGAATGCAATGATTTAATAATATGTTCCATGCAAGATGGCATGATGAACATGATGATGTCATGATGA
This sequence comes from Avena eriantha, assembly GCA_910589775.1. Taxonomy (NCBI): domain Eukaryota; kingdom Viridiplantae; phylum Streptophyta; class Magnoliopsida; order Poales; family Poaceae; genus Avena; species Avena eriantha. The sequence goes on along the minus strand of OU342745.1, from coordinate 56,538,409 downwards.
TGCAGAAAAATTAAAATAACGAGCAGTTTTCTAGTAGTGGTTTTAGCGGGGTGCCACACGAGTGCACCACGAAGCAACGGGCTACAAATGATTATTAAGTGTAAAACATGAACCAAAGAATTAAGTGGTGATGTTGTTGTGATCCCAAATGGGTCGCTAAACGAAGACCGTACTACCCTTCCTATCACGGGGGTTCCTATGAGATCGCCGCTAGCCAAGTATATCACCTCAAGCCTTTATCAACCTATGGGATTTTGGGTACCTACAAGTCCATAGATCAAGGCAAGAGACAAAGAAACAAAAGATACAAATCTCTACCACAAACAAAACACAATACTCCAATGAATTAGATGCACATAATTGCTGCGAGGTTTCTCCCCAACCCGCAGCCCGTGAGGACTACTCACTCATAACAAATAGATCTAGGATAGAAAACATTGTGAAAAATACTTATATTGAAATCAAATATTCTTACAATGGTCGCTGAATCACAAGGAGATCTAAAGTACAAAGCAATGGTTATGGCTAATGGAGGGGATGGATGATGGAAGTGATGAACAATGGATGAACAATGGCGTGGATTTCCTTTGGTGGTATTGTGATGTGTAATCTGAGAATGGTGGCTGGAGCCTCAAAATATATAGGCGTCTTCACGAAAGTTGTAGGGTTTGATGAGACGAAGCCATCGCCACATGGTACAGGTGGACGGTATGAGCGGGCCCTACCCGTACCAGTGGTCGTTAAGCTTGCAGACGCCAGGGAATGACTTCCCAATTTGTTGTCCTTGTGGACTTCCTCAAAAACCTTCATTATGACTCCTGATTTCACATTAAAAAGCGTGATTTCCTGCACAACACAATGCAAAGCAAGGTTTTGCATATCTTTGCAATTATTAGTCATTAGTGGCAAGAATTGAGAGTTTCTTGTTAATTGCTTGACCAAAAACAATGTTTAAACGCGGTTGAAGATGGCTATTTTTGGAGCTATCATCGCGCATCCTCATCAACGAACATAGCAGCATAAGCCTCCTCTACTGCAACACCATGGAGAAGTTGGGCATCACCGAGTCCCAGCTACAGCGCATCCACTCTATCTTCCACGACATTGTGCCAGGTACAAAGTGGTCCCTAATCAGAAAAAATCCAGTTGGATGTCATCTTTGGATAGGAGGACAACTTATGTCACAAGCCCATCTGGTTCGAGGTGGTCAACCTCACCAGCGCCTACCATGCTCTCCTCGAACGCTCAATGCTAGCAAAATTCATGGCGGTGCCGCACTACGCGTACCTCAAGATGAAGATCCTAGGGCCCACGGTGGTGATCACCATAGTTGGCTGCTACAAGTGGTCGATTGAGTGCGAGTCAGCCGGCTCAAGGCTATCCGAATCCCTCGTCATCACAGAGGAGCTGTGCATCATCAAGCAAAATGTGGCTCTAGCGCAAACCTAGATGCCAGCTGGAGCACCTAAGGCAACCAGTGAGACGCAATTTCATGTGGCCAAGAGCACCAAGAAGATTCTGCTGGACGAGTCCCAGCAGAACAAGTACGTCCTAGTGGAAGCCATCCTAGAAAGCAAATAGGAAAGCACGCGCATCGACTTCCTCCATGAGAATCGGGATATCTTCACATTGTCTCCAAAATACATGTCAGGTGTACCAAGGGAGTTCATCGAGCACTCACTTCTTGTTCGTCCAGATGCGAAGCCAGTCAAGAAAGCACTGTGTCGCTTCATGGAAGAAAAGAAGAAGACCATAGGTGAAGATATCACCCGACTGCTTGCAGCCGGATTCATAATGGAGGTGTTCCACCCGGATTGGTTGGAAAACCTAGCCCTGATGCTGAAGAAAAACAAGACCTAGCGTATGTGCATTGACTACACCAGCCTGAACAAAGCATGTCCCAAAGATCCCTTCGCTTTGCCACGGATCGATTAAGTCATCGAATCCATGGCTGTCTTGCGACCTGCTATCCTTTCTGGATGCCTATTCGACTATGATGGTTATGCAAATAGCCATATTTCTGCGTGTTTAAATCGCATTTTATTCAAACAATTGACCAAGAATCTCTCTAGTCTTGCTATTAATGACTAATTATTGCAAAGGTGTGCAATACTTTGTATTGAATTGTGTTGTGCAGGAAATCACACTTTTAAGGCGAAATCAGGAGCATTTGTTGAAGATTATGACGTTGCCTACTCAACCAAGTTACCTAGGTCAGAAAGGATCCCCCAGAAGGTTTAACGACCTACCGTATAGGCAAGGCCCACCCGTACCGTGTGGAAGCGGCTCTTTTAGGTCAAATGCAGCAACTTTCGTGAAGGCGTCTATTTATTTCGAGACTCCAGGGGCCACGCAGAGAGCCGCCATTCTCAGATTGCATCACAACACCATCGCAGGGAGATCCACCACCATAGTTCATCCTTTCCACCCTCCATCCACTCCATAGCCATATCCATCATCTTGTACTTGAGATCTCCTTGTGAATTGGCGACCATTGTAAGAATATTTCATTTCAATCTAAGTATTTTGCACAATGTTTTCTATCTTGGACCTTATTGTTATGAGTGAGTAGTCCTCACGAGCTGCGGGTTGGGGTGAAACCTTGCAGCGATTATGTGCATCTCATTCATGGTAGTATTGTGTGGTGGTTGAATAGAGATTTGTATCTTTGTATCTTTGTCTCTTGTATCGATCCATGGACTTGTAGGTACCCAAGATTCCAAGGATTGTTAAAGACTTGAGGTGACATGAGTGGTGAATGGCGACCTCACATGAAACCCAGTGACAACAAGGGGAGTATAGTTTTCATTTAGGTATCCACTTGGGGGTAACATCAACATCACTTATTAAGGCTTTGATCTGTATTTTATTTAATAATTGTTATAGCTCGGTGCTTCGTGGTGTAACTGTTGGATCAAAATACTATTGGTATGCATGTGGATCGCATGGGATTTAGTATAGTTGGATATGATGCCCACAACCTTATCTTTGTTAAATCATTTCACATGAATGTGCGTATTATTATCTTTATCCCATATGATGTGTAGCTGCAGGTGAATCTTCAACCCCGTCTTATCTCCATCCATTGCAACAACCAACAATTCAAAGTAAACTAAAAAGATCCGGTAAACATAAGGTAAAACGAGTAAACAAGTCTTGTAGACATGCCTCATTTATTCTCCATTTAGCATTGTTTCCCAAGGTTCGATTAAACCTAGGTCTACTAGGTAAAAATCTACTATACTGCATCCGTAAAATCGTATCGAAGGTATCAACCATTTTTCTAGCGCTGTTGTCGGGGAAGCAATTCGCTATCCTGGTGAGGTCACTAGAAACCTTGTTTTTAGTTTTATTTTTGTTTTTAGTTTATTTCTTATTATTAGTTTACCTTTTGTTATCTATTGAAAATCCAAAAAATAGTTACTTGCTTATTTGTTTCTCTTATTCCAAAAATACCAAAAATAAAGGAGCCATGGCTCAGAAGAAACTTGAGGAGTATGCTACTCCCAATGATGATTTTATTTGTGCACCTATTACTCAGCCCGCTGTTGATGCAGAAAATTATGAAATTAAGCCTAACTTGTTAGGTTTGGTTCAACAAAATCAATTTGGAGGCTCATATGCTAAGGACTCAGGTTTGCTCCTAAACACATTTACTAAAATTTGCAACATGATGTGCATTAAATATGTTGACCCCAATGCGGTAAAATTACGCTTATTCCCTTTCTCTTTAAGAGGAAAGGCTAAGGACTGGTTGTTAGCTCTGCCTAAAGGCACTATTAAAACTTGGGAAGAATGCACTAATATTGTGATGACTATTTTTTCCTCCATCTAAGACTATGCAGCTAAGATCCAACATAACGAGCTTTAGACAAGAAGACCACGAGCCACTAGCGCTTGCTTGGGAGAGAATGAGAGAAGCCGTAGTGAACTGTCCTAGTCATGGGATGGAATGATGGCTTATATTACATTTGTTTTATAATGCCCTTAACCCAATGTCTAAGTCTATGCTAGATACCTCAACAGGAGGAACCTTCCTGGATGGCAAGTGAATACTGCAAAGCAACGCATCCCTTGCACAAGGAGAACAAGGAGTCATGTAACAACCCAACAGATCCCCACATTGTCGCAGCAGCCCTCGGCCTGTGGGGCACACCCGACGATTGCAGTCACCACATCGGGTGCACTTTTCAAACACCAGACCATGAAATGATGCAAGAAACAACATCACACAACATAGGATTGATAGATCCAGGGAGGAGCACAGTAGAAGATACTGCAACGGGGAAAGTAAGGACAAGCATGAACTCTGTGGAGCTAGATGCTTTACCCAACAGGTTTGCAAAACACCGGTGCCCAAAGATTTCAAACTTCCTCACGATTGCCAAAAATATGACGGCCTACAAGAACCCGAAGCTTGGTTGGCAGACTATCTAGGAACTGGCAAACTACAGGGTGGTTCCAAGGCTACCGAAATGCAAAGCCTACAACTACACCTAAACAGCATAACACGGTCATGGATCTAGCAGTGACCCGAAGAATCCATCAGTAGTTAGAACAACCTCAAGTACAAGTTCATAAAATATTTCATGTCCACATTCAAGCGACCTGCATCATTGGAGCAGTTACGAGTGTGCAAGCAAAAACCAGGAGAATCGATACGAGCATTTATCCAGCGATGGAGCATCATCAAGAATTAAGCTAAAACTATATCGGACAAGAGAGCAATTGATGCATTTAATGATGCCCTTTTGCCGAAGAGAATTTATCGAGGAACTAGGGCAGGTAAAGCCTAAAACAATATCATAGCCAATGGATATGGCTAACCGCTAGGCAGATGGTGAAGATGTGGTAAACAACAAGCGAGGGCGCTCACCCGAGGAAGATCAGGAGAGGAGAAATAACGATCAGAGGAGACACGGCAATGATGGATACGACGGGCTGAGCTATATCGCGGCTAGTTTTTTAGGGGAGAGCAGCCGAAGAAATGATGATCACGGCAGCTGGTACTACATCAGCAGAGAGGACGCCGACAAAAGTAACTATGCACAACGGTACCAACCAAGGGCGCGGGATCCGCCAATGTCCCCACTACAGATGCTGGAGGGACCCTGCAATATGCACTTCTACGTCGACTCCACGGGAAGGAGGCGATCAAACCACCTCATGAAAGATTGTCGCACTTTCCTGGAGATGCATAAAGTATGCAATGCAAAAGCAGTCGAAGTAGCAAATCAAGGATATGCCGCCGAAACTAGGAATATGAATATCCACGATCTAGAGGAGCAATGTCCATGATCCAAAAGGGGCGCCCATCCAACAGAGTTCAAAAACTGATCACACGACAAGTTAATATGGCGGAGACATCACCACCACTCACACCCGAATACCTGCATTGGTTAGAACAAGAAATCACATTTAGCAGGGCTGATCACCCACTTTAGGTCCCTCGACTGGGTCATTCAGCTTTGATCGTGGAAGCGCAAATCAGCGGATTCGACATGATCGTGAAAAGCTCGAATTCAAGGTCATGGACTGGCCATCGCAGTATCATGTGATCCTAGGATGTCCAACTTTCGCTAGGTTCATGGCAGTACCTCACTACGCATATCTGGTATTAAATATGCCAGCACCCAATGGAATCATAACTATAAGAGGAAGCCTCACTCGCTTGGATAACTACGATCGAGAATTCAACAAGATATCAGAATCTTTTAGGATGGAGACAGAAATCGCCTAGCTGAAAATCGCAGATACAAAGCCACTACCCTAAGGACATGTACCTAACAACCAAACCCTGGAAAAATAGGTCCACCCTACAAACCTGAAGGCAATCTATCTGTCCTCCAACACTGGCCCCGCATAGGAAAGCGCGCTCGTCGATTTCCCCATGAGAATTGGGAGAGTTCTTCAGAATCATTAAGCTTACAAGGGAATCCCAAGGAATCTGATGAGCACTTACTCAAACTACATCTAGCCATTGAAATACGGACCATCCAACGGGCAATGGAACCACCACTCAAGGTCATTGGGCAAACGACCCATTTCCTCACCAATTCATGGCACATCACGGAGATCACAGGTGAAACTTGGGTAGCGAACTCAGTATTCACCTTGAAGAAAAGCATAGGACTTCGCGTATCCATCAACTGTGCCACCCAAAGCAACCAAGTAGGACACATTCCTTTTTCTCTAGTCCACCGCGTAGAAGCCACGCCCCCAATCAAAAGGCTAGAAAAACGCCTTTGAATCACCATGGTCAAAGGGAACAAGTAAAGGCAGCGAAGGAGCAATTCAAGTTACAGAACACAAAACACTAGGGTTTTTACTCTTTCTGCATTTTATTTTCAATAAGGCCAATGGCCATGAGAGTATGCCAAAACATGTACGCCTATTATTTTGACGATGGATAAAGATAAAGTTCCCAAAGCTAAATATCAGCCTCTATACATCTGTGTTATTCATAAACCCGACACTCGGGGATACGCTAGTGAATAACCTATCAAAAATATACACCCAAGACTGGGGGGCTTCGCCAAAGTATACAGCTACAAAATTTCGTCTCCAATAAAACGCTGAATAGCTGACTCGGTCTCAGGACATTAGGCAAACGAAAGGGTCTCGCGTATAAGAAATTTCAATAGAAAAATAAACTAGTGGCTCTTCACTAAAAAGGTGTTCTATATTTAACAACCGTTGGAATACAAATCTACATAATATACATGCTCCATCTTGCAGGAAATATTCATATGGCAAAATTTAGGAAGAAATCTTCGACTTCCTCTAGACATCTCCGGACAATCATGATGGCAGGTTGGCGAGTAGTCGCATAATGAGGCTCCATATTAATTAAACCACCACCAGAAGAAGAAGAAGGCAAGCCCCAAGACACATCGTCCAGGTACAATGTAGGATGGTGTATGTGCACCCAGGAAAGCGCAAGTTTGGCACCCGCTACAAGATGTAGTTTCACGATGTGGTAAATTCTCTCGCCTTGACGAAACTCCGCCATCGGATCAGCAAGGCCCTGAGGTTGAGGATCCCGAGGAAACATGACATTATATACAAGGGTTAATTGGATCTATGCCACTCCAATTTTCACCACTTGGAGATATGCCATTACAAAAACTCTTGGAGATATGCCACTCCAACTTTTCTATACCTCTACGTATGCCATTCTAGCCATTACCAAACCATATACAGACTATTATACTTTTTTAGATAGATATTAAGATGAACAGTCAGGGGTTTATATGTGCCCAGAAATGTCTCAAATTAGAGTAGTAGACTCATATTACTGTTCTTGATTTTCTGTAAAATTTTCAAATTTTGGCCAAAATTTGAATTGTTTTTTAATATTTTAGCACCCAGAAACGTCTCAAATTAGAACAGTAGACTCATATTATTGTTTTTGATTTTCTGTAAAATTTTCTGATTTTTTTGAGAAGTTCAAATTTCTACCAAAGTTTGAATTTTTTGAATTTTTTAGCGCCCGAAGGATCCAAAAAATGCAGTTGAAACTTCAAAATAGGAGTATTATGGTAAATACTACAATACACGCTGAATACACGTATTTTCAAACCGTTATTCTCTTTTAAGTGTATAAAATGGCATGGTTACAAGTATTAGAAAGTTGGAGTGGCATATCTCCAAGTCTGGTTTTTTTTAAAGGCATATCTCCAACTTGCAGAAATTGCAATGTCATAGATCCAATTAACCCTATATACAATGGCCAGGTACCTACGACAGCACTCGACAAATTGTTCTACCTCAGACACGTGATCCTGGATCAATGCCACTACATTCGCACAACGATGATCGGTCCAAAAATCATTTCTAGTACCGTGGGAAGCGGCCACTAGAGCACTCATTTGGCTCCACAAAAGCTGGGTTTCATCCCTCTCGCATAGCCGAACACGGGAAGCAAAATAAGAAGATCAACTTCCATGATTGAATAAATACAACTAGGGGACTTTTTGCAAAATACTCACAGAGCATCTTTTCGCTTGCCTTGGAAATCTCTTCTAAGAAATACGACTCACGCTCCAACGCTTTGCGCATTTTTTATCGAAACACGTCCACCATCACTTGCGCAACTCGAAGTTTACCTTTAAGTCTCTTCACATGTTCAATCTTCTCCGTGTACAATGGTGGATCGACAACACGAACAATGGCAGTTTTCGATGCACCCACCCCAGAAGAAGATGGCTACGCATCTGAAGCCTGATAAATCCTCGAGGGGGCAGTCGAATCAAGAAATATCTGGCAGGACAGATGACAAAGCACAAAAAAATTCAGTAAACAAACAACTTGCATACACACCAGCAGATACAATGTTTACACATGCAAATCAAATCAAGTACTTCTCGACATAAAGAGTAGTCTGGCAATGGAAATGGCAATGGAAATCAGGTTCATTATAGGAAAGTAAACAAAATAAAAACCTCTACAACTACAGGACAACTACGGAGCAGATTTCTCTATAGACAAGGTAGCGCTGGCCGACGGGGCATCAGCCGAAGAAGGCACAATTGGAGCAGTACTCCCAGAAGGAGCTCCACTCGAAGGAGGGGTAGCGGCTGTCTTGGGACTCCTATATATGCCTAGGAGGTCGCGGATACTTCTTGGCCTTCTTAATTAAGGGTTTAAGATCAATTGCTTTGCTGTCATCGAGCTAACCTTCTTCCAGTCGATCTTCTCGCCGTGCGCCATCGCCAAAGCCATGGAGGTGCCGGCGCCACTTTTTTGAATAGATCATGCTGTAACCCGTCAGTGGATTTGGATCAACGCCAAAGATAGTGACAAGATCATTCAAATCTGTCAGCACCTCCTTCGTTGGGAAAACTTTAGCATGAAGGCTCTTAAAGGCACAATGCGAACACATAGGAAGGTTGCGCGTGTGATGCATGTAAAATGCATACATGAACTTGCACTTTATTACTTGATATTCCAACATAGTTGCATCATATATGGGTTATATCCATGTTTTATAATGATTATTGGGAATAATTCACACTTCCCATATTGCTTTGGAATTAACCCTGCCGAGGCAGAAACCCCCTATTTCAATGTTTTTGACTTTTAGGTGCCCAAATGACGTCCAATTGACCTAAAACTTCACGGGACCCAACATTTATTAGAATGAATAACAATGGGCCAAAGATCCGCAAGAAAAGATGACTGAGGAGGGAACGGGCACAGCAGCCGCGACCCACCCCCATGGCCACGGTTGGTATGCTCTTTCCTCCCTCGAGTCTCCGATATCGCTGATTCTTTCGCCAAACGACTTGTCTTGTGTAACATCTTGATTTTTCAGACCGATTTTTTTCTTTTTTCTTTTAACCAAGGGATGTTGCAATACGGTCAAATAGAAATAAGCAAGGAGTTTGTTAAAACTAATTTTTTCCACATATATTTTTGAGAATTAATTTGACATATAAAAGAAGGAGATTAATTTCTCAACGTTACTTCTCATATTATTTGTGAGTGGTTTTGATTTGCCAATTTATTTTCTATTTGATTCTCTTTAAATTTCTTTTTTTATTTGTACTGTAGCATGCACATGCATGCGGGTGCACTTGCACGGACGATAGCTAGCTTTTCTCATTCTCATTTTTTCTCATTTCCTTTCTCCATGTGTCTGCACCCGATCGTATTTTCTCTCTCCTCTTATTTTTTTTTTTGGCTAAGTTTCATGATAAGAAGGTATTTTTGAAGAAATAGAATTTTTTTGATTGATACTGAAGGTTTAACGACCAACTATACGGCGGGAATAAAAATTCCGGCTATATAATTTAGCCATATAGATATCTTTGTCATCAACAAATTTTATTTAGAAGGTACAGAGGATTTAACGACCAACTATACGGCGGGAATAAAAGTTCTGGCCGTATAGTTCCGGTCGTATAGATATCAATGCGTTCGTCGAATTTCTTCTCAAAGGTAATGATGGTTTAATGACCAATTATACGACGGGAATAAAAATTCCGGTCGTATAGTTCCGGTCATATAGATATCAATGCCTGTTTTAGAAAATTTATCTCGAGGACACAGAAGGTTTGACGTCCAACTATACGGCCGGATCATAATGATCCGGCCGTATAGTTGTGTCCGTATAGCTGCGTTCTGGCATAAAGAAACCCTAGTTGGCGGTTTCGCCGCAACTATACGGCGTGAACTACATATCTCGCCTGGATAGTTACGGTCGTATAGTTCGGCGCGACCTCATAATAGAGCCGGGGCGGCTAGGTTTCTTATTCCTCCTCACTTTTCTCTCTCTTAATTCTCTCTCCAAACCTCTCAAAACCCACCTAGAACTCTTGATTCTTCGCGGATTTCGTTCGTTTGAGTGGGGGAATCAACATATCGGTATGTTTCTCTCCCTATCCATGCTTTATTTTCATAATTCTATGGTTAAAACTCTCACATTGATCTAGTGGATGAACTCAAGCTTATTTTGTTTTTCCTATTGATTTCTTATGTTAGGATTAAATTTTTCCACGTAGAATTGTTCATATATCATGTAGAAACTATATGCCAAAGGTTTCATGATGACATTTTTTAGTGCATCAAGATGAACAAAATTGGTAGCATTTTTCACAAGAGCAAGCACCAACGTGGCGAGAGTTCGGGGCATCGGGCCGAGCTCAACCCCAAGCTGGCCATAGTTTCATCAAGGAGGATGTTGCCCACACGTTGGGCCAATGATTGCTTTCTCACCGCGGCAGGGTTGAGGGCGGATTTCGACCTCATGTGTGCAAATTCAAGGCTAGCACTACTGGCATATGCAAGCCACAATACCTACACCAAGCTCACCTATGAGTTCCTTGCCTCCTTCTACAATGACCACAGGGAGAAAGGTAATGCGTGCACAGTAAGCTTCACCATGAACCAGCAGCATTATGAAATAACTTTCCAGCAATTTTGTGATGCTTTTGGTTTCCCTCATGATGGGGAGCCAACTATTACAAACTTGTATAGCGTCTCAAGTGGATAAACTTGGGAGGTTATTTCTATTAACGATGGTAGGGAATTCTACCAGAAGAAGATGTCCACCATTCAGAACACAACAATTCGCTACTACGCCTTGTTCCTCGCTAATACACTATTGGGAAGAGGATATACCGGCTCCATGGCCAATTCATACATGGCCATGATCACCAAGGCACTCTTCCCAATGCACCGCAAAGCCCCAATCCTGTAGCTCTACTCATCCAGCACTTTCGTCACTAGAGCAACAAAACGAAAGGTGACATTCGCATTGGTGGATTGGTAACCGACCTTGCCCATGCATTGAATATTACATTACCTATTATGCAACATGTTGACGGCTCCAAACTCATGGATGTCAAGTATTTAACTTCTTGTGGCTTCCTTGGTGTTTACCAAGCTAACACGAGGCTCCAAGCATATCAGTTTGGTTATCTTGGTGATGCACAGGGTGAGCAGGTTCTGTTGCCCTGTCCACAAGCCTTCTCGATTGTGGAGAAGGACACTTGGATCCTCACCAAGGATCAAGTGATGGAGATCATGGATGAACTCCAGCCTGATAAAAAGGAAGATGAAGAAGGAGAGAAGCATGATGAGGATGAGCAGGAGCAGGAGCAGGAAGACAACCCTGCTTGGGAGGGATAGCAGCAGCAGGGGGATCCTGGGACCCATGGCCTAATCAGTCGCAGCGGGGGTTCAACTACGTCCCCTATCAAGAATTTCAGCAGATCAACCAGCATGTTGGGGAGATCGACCACACTCTACAAGGAGTGAATGAAGATGTGAGAGACTTAACTCAAAACTTCAGTCACTTCATGACCAACTTCCCCAACTACTACCAGCAGTATCCGCACCAGCCGCCGAATGACGACAACAACTAAGCCTGGCAATAGCCTAAGGTTGGGGGAGGTTTGAAAGCCTCCAAACCTTGCATTCACATTTTTATTTCTTCTTTTGATTTATTTTACTTCTTCAAAATTGCATGTTTACTTTTAGTTTGCATTCCTAAACCAAAAATACAAAAAAAATAGTTGTAACTTTTATTGCAAATTCATTTCTTTGTTTCTCTCGAAGATTGCTCAATTTCAGGTGACTTGACAATATGGAAATATAGAGGTGGTTCGACTCAAGTACGAGAACGAAGCAAGTAAGAGGAGGTATCACATTCCTTTCATCACCTTTTCTACAACTTTAATTGATCCTACAATTATTTACTCGCTTGCACTGGAGTCACTCCCCACTTAGCTTGCTATCCTATAAATTCCATTCCTTTGCTAGTGTCTCCTTTTTAGCTTTGAAACAATGAGCAATGAACTTGGTGAAAAATATTTCCTATAGTTTTACAACAAGAAAAAGCATCCAAAAGATGACTTGAGTCCATGTTTAACCCAAAGGATTTGATTTTAGAACTACTCCATCTCATTTGAGCTTAATGTAAATAGACTCGATAGCACCCTGAATGAATTTGTTTAATAAAATGGATGCTTCGAAGTAGTAGAGATTATGCCACTGCTTTTTCTAATAACTACGGTAAGATATTGCTTTACGCGTGTCATTACGAAAATGTTGTGCTCCATGGCACGTTCGGTGCTTGACGATGATTCCTGCTTCCCCGATCCAGTAGCAGTTGTGGAAGTAGAGCTCTTGGATCCGAATCCCACAGCGCGACGGCGCTCCGCGGTGAAGATGTCTCTCATTCGCGTAGTCCGAACTTGGGACCACAGTCATGACAGAGAGAGAGAGAGAGAGAGAGAGAGAGAATATCAATTGGAGGTCTTCCCAAAAGTGAGAAGACCTTTATTGAATATTGTGTGTATTTATCTGGCCAAATACCCCCACTCTATATAGGGGGGTACTACCTCCCTCAAAGTCCCAGGGTGGGACTAAAGGAGAGGGAGAGGGGGGCAACCGCCGACCGGACCTAGTGGGCCCCGTGCAGGGGGGCTTGTCGTGTTCAATACCATTACTGAACAATGCTACTTGACTCGTTCCGACAAGTGATATCCCTGTGATCAAATCACATGCTGCGCAGCTATTGGATATAACTTCTCCGAGTGGGCCCTTGAGTATCTTTCTGTCACGTGGACGGACAAATCCCGCTCTTGACATATATTGCCTCTACGGTTTCCTTCGAGTACCTGAACACACCTTTATAACCACCGTTTTACCAAGTGGCGCTTGATTCTATCTAAGCACTCTCGGGAGACAGTGATTGATATAGCCTCGCGGTATAAGGAATAGTCTACGAGGAGCCATTTCTAATCATCGTAACTTGAAATTCGTGACATGATCGAATCACGATGTTTAGGTTGGGTATTAGTTCATCATCTCATTCTCAGAATGAGTTGACTCCATTTCCAACTGGCATAAATGCCACATGATCAGGAAACATGATCATTTGTTGACCAATGAACCAGTGACTAGAGTTTCACTAGGAACCCTTAGTTGTTTATATATCACACGTGTATTGATATTTCCACTCAATACAGTTATAGCATGATATAAAACTTAATTGTAAACTTTATGAAATATGATAATAGTCCTTATTACTATTTGTCTCTAGGGCATATTTCCAACAGTCTCCCACTTGCACTAGAGTACAAATACACTAGCTGCATTTTTTCTTAATCATTGGCACCATATATCCGATACCCTGAACATGCTTGCTCATGGAAGAGGTTGAGTCTTGAGTCTGTACTTTACATCCCCAAATCCTTTGCAACTTACTAATGTCACCTTGATTGACATTAATACTTTATCATCACATGATAACATTTGTGTGTATGTATCGTCGCTATGGTAGCAGAACGGGGCCCGGTTCTAGGAGCCTACAGTGACTTTAGATCAACCTCGAGGGCTTTCTCATGGGCACTGTGCCTTGGGACACATCATTCTATGTTAAAAGCGAACTAGCCCCGCCATAACATTATACAACACTTTAGATGGTACCCTTATATATTATTATAAATGTAATCATCGAAACACTAGTGCACTCTGTGCAACTTTCGATGTTTTGTTCACCTCGCTTCCTACTTGACTTAAATCAGTATTTACAGGAGTTTCCAACATATTCCCTTATAACATAACCCTTTATGCTTTAAGATATGTCATCCTTTATGGATTTGGAAAACATGTCTGCAGTTCTTTATTAGATACTGCGGACAAACTTAGCTCAACGTTCTGTGATTCAAACTTAATCACTTTTAAACGTTCCTTATTGGATCATATATTATGTTAAGTTATCATCATGGTTTTCTAAGATAGAACCTATGTCTCAACATAGTGGATGATGATCATCCTTTTCTTCCTTTCAACCATTGACGTTAAACTTAATACTATTCCTAATTTGAGTTATTAAGGACCAGTTCCTTAATTAACTTCTATTCTGAAACCCTTTTCAGAATCCCTTAAGGAATACTACATAATACCATAATACACTTATTGTCAACTTCCATACCTTATACATCATTATTTATCGGTACTTGTGCTTTTATTCTTAACACACTTAAGAATCACTCCTATAAGGTCCCACTCAAAATATGTTCCCACATATTTGGGTATGAGTGAGTACTCTTACTCAAACTATGTTCCTACATATTTGAATTTGAGACTTATATTGCTCCCACTCAAAAATATGTCATTCACATATTGTTTTAGGAAGAATTTTATAGCTCCCACTCAATTTCATGCAAATTGCATATCCACTCACTATTTTGAACAATTTCAAAATCCTTTGATCAAATATCAAACTTGGAGTTTTACTATGAGATACTAGTACTTTTACTAGTTTTAAATCCTCTAGACATTCAGCATACTTGAATCAAATTCATTTGAATTCGTCCAATACTTGACAAATTGTGCTTTTGTCATTCACCCCCTTTTCCACAGTGTCTTTGCAGTCATTTGGGAAAATTCCAAGTAACCCCTTTTACTTGTGAGATTCAGCAACGGATTGCTTTCTAATCTCAAGTGAATTTTGCTTCTAGGATTTCTCATAATTCTAGTTTACCATTATTTCCTTAGTAGTTCGTAGGTATGTCATATTCCAAGAATCATGACAAATGATTCACAAATGTCTCCATACAAGATATGGATTATTTTGAATCCTACTTCATGTAGTGACACACCAGTGGGGAACACACAATGATCATTATCATTGATTCTTTCGTTTGTGAAGATAATCGTTTAGGAACGTTGTCCGTTGTGCTTCTCAACACTCTGATGTAGGGACATGAATCATCATCATGTTTTTCACTATCTTCCATTTACTTCATAATCGAGAAATATCACTAAAAGTGAGCTTTCTCAAGAATGCACCAAAATCCAAGCAATACAAGTTTTGCTTCTCTTTTGGTTTCAGCTATGGATTTCGTATTCAAAGTTTCCAACGAATACTCTACAAGGACTTATTCGCTATTGTTTTGGTTATATCGAATAACCCCAAAACTTTCACGAATTCAAATGGTTCACTATATATTCTAATTGAGTGCCAACTATTTCTAACTAATGGTCTCTACATCTACACTACAACGATTTATTTGGTGCCATCTATTCGCCCATTTTGATATCTAATATCACATTGTGATGCTTTGCATTTTGACATTTCAAACGCATTGCATTCCACAATTTCTTTTATGCCATTCTTATAAAGTCAAATTTCATTACTATTGATCAAATCATAGTAATTAGATTCTCTTTTATCTTTAACACCCTTTGTTTGATGAAACACTTTGATCAAATCAAATAGTTTCATACTCATGTTTCCTTTGGTAAACTTCTTTACATATTTAAACAATCATATAATGATAATTACCATTTTCGTTAAAACACAATACATCGAATATGTATTTACTTTTAGCAATTCATTAAACACTTTGTATTCAAGTAATACACAGTATTCAAGTTATTTTGCCGAACTTAGGCATGATTTATATGTGATAAGAAATCGAATGACTTTCACATATTATCACATAACTTTGAATTTTAAACAATGGTTTGATTCATTAATGAATATATCATTAAGTTGGGTATTTTAAGTCATTTCAATATTTTACAAATGTTCATGCATTATCAATTAGTTTCAAACAACAAGGATAATTCACATATAATCAAACAAGATATGAACATAAATAGAAATTATTCATAAAATTGGAACAGCTTTTTGTTACAAGCTCATATGAATAACCGTCTCACAAAGTGTGAGACACACTAAAGAAGTTCATAATATTTTGATTACAATAATCATCCTAAACATAAACTAAATGATAAATGTTGAGGAGAGCATCGTCGGCCATCATCATCATGCTCGCCATTAACATGCAACGTCACCTCCTCTCCAGCAAGCACCTCTCATGCAGAAGGACCTCTTTTCAGCAAAACAGAACAAGTATCAAATATACTTAACACTGCAAATGTGTTTGCAAGATTATAACATTTATAAAAGTGTATATCAAATATATAACTTTGTCATTGATGACCTCAGCGACAACAGGTTCAACCATCACATTCCTAAGATGTGATACGAACCTATGGAATTCCATTGATTCTGTGTTGCCTCTCATAATGCAAGTCCTGACTTGTGCTTGATAGCTTGGTGGCAGCAACCGCAGCACACCGCCATTTGCAAAAGAGCCCGTCATGAAGCTATCAGGAAGTATGCAGGCCTCATGTACACATCATGCATGCGCTCCAAGTGGTCGTCAAGTGATGAGTTCTCCTCCATCTTAATGGATAGGAAGTCTCCCATCAACTCATGCTCCCATATGCGTGCTTGCTCCACGAAATGTGTCCTAAGCTGTACCATAGTCGCCCAAGGGTCAAGATTACCCATGACTAGCCACGATTCATCCACAATCCCGTAGCACATTGTAACTGATATGAAGGTGGACATCTCACGACGATAATAGCGGTCTTCCCGCTGCTCTAGGGTCTCTAGGTTAATGGGCTGATCCAAATCCATCTCGTCGAGTATGTAGTCGACCACGTTATTCTCGCTAAGGAGAACGTGGAGATGTGCAACCCACATAAAGAAGTTTGATCCGTCTAGCCTGAGCTTCTCTCCTTCTAACCAATCGTTAATAGGGAAGGTAATCTCGGGGAGAACCATTTTCTACATTTATAATTGCAAAAGGAATTTAGACTAAGTTTATAATTAAATGAGTTAATAATAACTCCACTCAGAAACACTTGTCCCCATAAGGTCTCCTAGTGATAACATGACCCCTTTCAGCCACATCTCCCCTGATCATCACGGCCATCAATGTGGGTTCAAGGGTGGACGCTAAACGTTGGTCACTGCGGTGACCCAGCATACCACTGCATGATGTAGTACACTATAGTCATTGACATAACACCAATGAAACACTGTTCACTAGTATTACATCCCTCGGAGTGGTACAACAGAAGCACAGCAGGTCCAAGACATGACTATAGATTACAACTCGACTCTTTACAAAAGATCTAGAGAACACTCTAGGTTAAAGAGAGAGAAAGAAACTTCTTACAAAGAAGAACCAAAAATAATAACTCTGAACTATTTGGAGACTAAGACTAGTGTCTAAACTCTTTGGCTTGCAATTGCTACTAATGCAATGCTCTACAGAAGTAGGTTTTATGGCTAGAGTATCTACTCCTATCTAATCAGATACTTTGTCTTCACTTCAGCTGATGTATATTTTGACTTCATAGACTTTATTGAAGAACTTGAGCTGTCGATGATGGTTTCTTGAGCAGAAATTGATGTTGACGTCGTCTTCAACGGCTTAGAACCTAGCAAGGGTTAAGAAGGTACGGTTGAGTACGAGCGTACTCAGCAAGTTCACTAAAAAGGAGTGTATGATGCACTATCTCTATAGCCACAGACCATAGATCGTAGGCAATGCATGTTTTCGTAAACATTTCTTCAAAGGTTGCTTTTATTTTGAAAACTATGTCCGACAGCCTTCACATGTTGACCAAAACCTTCGTGGGGTTCCTTTCCTGCCGTGTTCGTAGCTCCTTCCTGGAACAGGGAGTAACATGTCACAATTCTTACACTCTGCAGAGGTGCGCCACTTTTCCCACAAGAAACCTTAAGTTTTGTTGCATAGCCGGGAGATTGTCCATGTTAAAACTTCCATGGTTTGAGGCCCAACTTAAGATCCAAGCTAATCGCTGCCCTTCTCCGCGACCCGCATGAAGACACGATCCCCCGAGACAACTACCACGGTTACTCTTTGGGTAGCCTCTCGGAGAGTCTGTACGTAGCTCTGTCTAGCGGTCACCATCAGCTATGGTGAACTCAGACCCAGACAGAGATGCATAGATAATCTAGACACCTAGCTCGTGGGGAGCTAAGGTGTCCCACCCATGTGCTGGATTCTCTAGAACTCCATGAGAAATAACCATCCTCACGATAAGGTCATCCGTCCATGCGAAAGGAAGAAGATCTAGCTGACTTCTCCGTCCCATTACAAATCTCATGGTTGACGCGTAATATACGGCGCTAGAATCACTAGCGACATTGGTTGTTAAGTCATAGATGATACATTACTGTATAATGGCGTTTCCATTACCAGTTATGATAGATTAGCTGATCACCCTGGATCAGTAACCGATATTTTCAGTTAATTATGAAAATAGTGTTTTCGACCTTTTCGAAATGCAGGTGATGACAACATTTGAGTTACAAGCATTTGATAGAAAATAATCAAAGGACATGAGCAAGTTGTGAACTTGCCTTTTGTGATCGCAAGATTATGCACTCACGGTCTTCGAGATAATAGAAGATCCAAATTCTGTAAATAGCATCATTGGTCCGGTAAGGACTAATGTTTAAGAAGAAAGATGCACTTATGTATAAGTAATGTAATGCAGATTGATAAACGCGAATCCCCGGAATAGTCGTATCGGATCTAGGGTTTGGAAACTGGTGATGACTTCTTACAAATGTGTTTCACTTTTATATCAGCTTCACACTTGTTCTTCTTATTAAGGCTTATGAGAGTATGTGAAACAATATGTAAATAGAACAAGTAATATGCAATACTAAAGCACTCAAATGGGTCATGGTATCTAAAATATTTCTTAAACAAGATTAAGAATCAATTGGAGCTTTTAAAGAAGTGTTCAAGGATCACTTTTAATGTTTCTTAAAAGAATAACTTTTGAGGAAAATATTACTTTACAAAGTGAAAAGTATTTAAACTTAGGGCTAACACTTTAAGGTTTTCTTATTAGCTAAGATTATTAAAGAGGAAAATATTACTACATTAAACAATCATAACATAAGTGATGAAAATTTACATTGTTGAATAAGGCATCTTATTATAGGGGGTTCACTTCTTAATGATTCCTAAGGTTAGAATGTAAGTAACATTGCTTTATGGAATTGGTGTTTTCTTAAGGTTATGCTTAACAAGTGGTTTTATAAACACTACTTTAATTACTTAAGAACCTGATTTAAATTTAGGTAGCTTTCCAGACTAGTAAAGTGATTAGTAAATATGAGCTTGGTGGTTTTATAAGTGTTTAGCATTCATTTGATAAATAATATATTATTCTTGTTGATTTATAATTGATAAAATACTTTCGAAGAGTAAAACTTACTTAATTTTAAATGGTAGTTTTAGTGAGTACAAGTTGAATTGGTTAGACCTATATTAACTCCATTTAAACATAACTTGCATTTGTTATCACAGTTTTAGACTTTAAACAAATAATGGTAAAGGCAATAGTAAAGATTTATATATTTTTAAGGAATTTAAATAAAAGAAAAGGGTCT
Organism: Avena eriantha; assembly: GCA_910589775.1. NCBI lineage: Eukaryota > Viridiplantae > Streptophyta > Magnoliopsida > Poales > Poaceae > Avena > Avena eriantha. The sequence continues at coordinate 56,518,659 of OU342745.1, read as the reverse complement.
AAATAAGATTTATTAGACCTTTACCTTTTATTTGACTTTAATTAAGAAATATGATATTTTTAATGTGTAGAATTTATTTTTGTCATCATTTTGGTATATTATAAGAATTTTTGTGATTTCAAATAATAAGATATGATTTTTACAAGTTTTATCACTTTATAAATATTAAATAAATAATAAATACTTATTTAAGTGATATAATATTTTAATTTAATATTTTTACATTTTAGTTCTTATTTTTCCAAGAATTTTAGTATATTATTTGTATTTTTCTTGTTTACTAATATTAAAATATGAATTTTCAAAGTATTATTACTTATAAAATATTTATTAAATAATAATAATTTAAATAGTTAACACAATAGTGTTTGTTAATGAAGTTAAATTATAGATTCTATTTTTCTAAGCATTTTGATATATTATATACATTTTTCTGAATTATAAAACAAAATATATTCAATTTCTAAGATTTAATCATTTTCCTAAATTCCTAAAATTTATTTATATTAAAATTTATATTGTTTATTCATTTCTTATTGAATTTTAAACATAGGAGTACTTTTTACACCCGGACCTAACCTAGCCCGAGTCACAGACAGGTGGGGTCGGAGACACGTTAGATGCCACCGAGGCAGTAACCGGGTCAACCGTGCTGACTGGGTATGGGTGATGTCACTGGACTGGACCATGACGTCAGCACGCCGGAACACGGCGACTGAACGCCGGCGCACGGCGGTGTCACCAATTTCTGGCACCAGGGGCGATACAGAGAGATGTATTCGACTCTACAGAGGATGGTGAGTCGGACCAACTCGTTGGTATTAGCTCTCGGGCACCGGAACAGTGGCAGCGATGAGCACCTACAGTGGCGCTTGCCGGCGACACGACGAACTGGAGCTATGGGCTAAGCTAGGATGTGTAGGTAGTACCAATCAATGGGAATTCTTACCCTGGACATGACGGTGGGCTCGGTGAGGTTGATGGTGACCGGAGATGAGCACGGCGTCACGAATTCCGGCGAACACTGACAAAAAGGAACGACGAAATTCGCCCTCCTCATAGCTCCCCTTGATGATGTGCTCCTTCCAGAGGATCTACAAAGCATTGCGCTTCTTCCAAGCTACTCCAAGGTCACCGAGATGACCTCTAGTGACGACGGCGGTTGGCTCGGCCGGTTAGGGTTTCGGTCCTCTGCGGGAAAGAGAAAGGAAGAGCGCACGAGAGAGAATGGGGATAAGAATGAGTAGGGAATTGCGGTGGCTTCCTTATCTCCTCCCAGCAACGGCAACACTAATCTCCATGCCGGCGAGCGGCGGCGCTGGCGCCACGCAGCTGCTTCGGCAGCCGCACGAAGTAGACGACGGTGATTAGATCGACAAAATAGTAAGTGGGCCGGGCTCTGGCTGGGCCGTTGCGAAGCGAGCGAGAAACTCAGAAGGGTGCACGCAGGCGGCACTTAGGCGAGGAATGAAGTGGGTCGTGGTATGGTACTGCTATGCTGCTTTTATCATTTTTCTTTTTTTGTTTTCATTTCTGTTTTAGAATATTCTTTGAATTTGAATCCTTTTAATGTTTCAAATATCCAACATTCATTGAATCAACAAGGTTTTGACATGGTTAATGTAACTAGTTGGTTAGGCATTCCGTTTTAGTATTTTCACTATTCATGACTATATAAAGGATTATTTTTATTAGAAAATATAAATGGGAATTAGGGTTTTAGGGATTTGTTTCTTATAATAAGATTGTACAAGAATGATTCTATTTTCACTTGATAATCTTAATGGTACTAGTTTGAGATGTTTATTTATGTATATAGAATCTTGTTCCTACTTATCTCCATAAAGGATTTATCTAAATACATGATAAGGTATTAATCTTTGTGGTTCACAATGGGATGATATAAGTTTCATGGTCCACCTGTCAACACCCGGATTTTTAATCCCAGATGCCTGTTATGCCATACCTCGCAATCCCAGGATTACCATTTTTGCGAGACATAACAGATTGGATATCATAGTACCTCATCCATTACAAACCATAATTCAGGTCTTACACAAATAAAGGATCTCATGATCCAGTCTTAGTACAATCAAGTAGCGGAATAAATAGCGTAGCGGTGGGGTCCATCTTCAGAGTCACAAGCAATGCTGATGATGGAAGATAGTCCTAGTTATCGTAGCCGTCCTGCTGTCCTTCATCTTGGTAAACTCCTTCATAGTCTGGCCATAGGAATAGCCAGTGACAAAATCCATGAGTACTCTTTAAGTACTCGCAAACCACCACTAACAAGTAGAATAGTTCTAGTAGGAAAAGGTAACTCTAAGTTTATTTGTAAAGTTAAGTTTGAAACCTAAGCTGAGTTCAGAAACAAAGAAATATAAAAGAAGTTTGAAAACACCTTAGTGGGAAATTAATTGTCATAGTCACAATTCTGTTGTGGTCTAGTCATGTCACAATTCATTTCATAAGTTGTTTTGAAAACATCTGACGACGGAACAGTATGGCCACTCCAACTGTCCATAACCGCGGACGCGGCTATTTGAATAGTTTGACACTCTGCAGAGGTGGTACACTTTCACCACAATATTCGATACATCTGTCAGGGGTAACCCTGAATCATCATACTTAGTATGCAGATAATCAAACATAACCTTTCCTTTACACACCCTAGTACAAGCACCTCTCCTATGAGCATGGCCTCCCAACCATGACCATCTGTCATCTTGGGCACTGCATAGGTGGACAACATCGAGAGGTAGCCTCAGCTCAAACCTCTCCCGCGAGGGAACTAATACTAATGCATATAAACTTCCGGCTAAGCCTTACCCAATTCAGGTATTGTGGTTGTACGGTAAAATTGGAATGGTATCGCATCCGAACCCAACCATCAGTTTTGTAAAAGGGCTAAGGCTCATGCCTCAACATTTTCATCATCATAAACCATTTGTGTTTCTCAACACATGTCAAAACATCTCAATAGAATGACTCCTCATTCCAAGGTTTTCACAAATCATTTTCACCAAGTATTCCCATCTAAAGTGAATCAAGTTTTGAGTTTGGTTCTAACTACTAAGTTAAGAGTGTTCACTAAGGTGGAATGCTAATCTCAATCTCATGCCATAGAATGACATTTAAGTATATCTAGATAGGTCAAGTTTTATACTCTTTATGCTACCTACAAATAAGTAAAGGACTTTAGTAAAGTAAAGAAAGTAAAACTTTGTAAATAAAACTGGGAGTAGGTATAAGCCAACATGGTATAACCAAAGCATGCCTAATGCATCTTGCTTAGGTTATCTTGTTTAATTCTAGCTTGCTAACAATAGCTTGCAAGGGTGATCTTGCATTGTTAATGATGGCTTGCCTTGTGTAGTGTAGTGGTTGAAGTTTTCTTCCTCCTCTTGGTAGAACTCCTCCTCCTCGTAAGCTTGGTCGGTACTATCGTCTATAAATACATACGGAGTACACAATCACCAAACAATACTTAACTAGTCTACTTAGCACACTAAGGCACACATTTGACGATCTATCATCATCACAAGCATCACAAGGTTGAATTCACTAGTCTCATTCTTTTTATTTGAGAAAAGTAATTTGTACTCATTGGAAATAACTAAGATTTAATATTCTCCAATTAAAATATGGGATCATGTGGACACATGTCATCACCACATATTCTAACATATAGGAATGTGATTTAAAGGTTGGATCACATTTTAATAAGTTTAAGTTTAATATTTAATGATTTAAAGAGACTACAAATGCCTATATAGCATTATTTCGGTACAAGTCCAAAGTCACTGCATGCAAACCTTAAAATTATTACATATTCAGATAGGTATGGTTAAATGTGATTTTTGAGAGTTAGAATCAACTCAAAAGCTATTATGGTTGATTTTAGAAAAATGTTTGAATATGCAAATGCTTCTGTCTTGTTATTTTTACTAGGAGATATCTCTAATTCTAAATGAATTAAATCCAACAGGCTTGGATAGCTCTTTTGAGTAGCTTTCTAACAAAATTGAAATCACTCAATTTGGTTCAGTAAATTTTCCTGAATTGATTTTTGAACTAAGGGACATAAATGGTTTTAAGTCTAAATAGAAAAACACTTATTTGAATTTGTGGGCTAGCGCGGGAAAACTAACGGGCCGGCCCAGTGACGCTCAGCGGTGCAGAGGGCGACTGACAAGGGGGTTCCACCTGTCAGCGATACTTAAAACCCGAAACGGTATTGAGTGATCTGGGCCACACGATTATAACGCGGATCAACGGCTCACGATCGTCGTCGACGACAGACTCGTCGCCGGCGAGACCGAACCCTAAACGGTCGGTGGGGGTCTACTGGGGACGTACCAGGGCTCCAGCTAGTGCGGCGAGGCGGGCGATCGAACTGGACGGCGACGGCGGACTCAGGCGAGGTCGTGGCAGGGGCTGAGGTGGACGGAATCGACGGCAGCGTGTCCTCCTCTGCAGCGGCCTCCTCCGGTGCAATTCCGGCGAACGGCAGCTTGAGCGGCTCCGGCGAGAGAGGGGAAATGTTCAGGGGAGAGAGGGGAGTGGAATGGTGTGAAGAGATGGTGCTGGGGAGGCCTGCTTATATAGGCGCGACGGTGAGACCGAAAGGCATGGGCGCCGCTCGTTGGTGACGGCGAAATAGGGGGGCTACCGGCGTGGCGAGGTAGGCGGATGGTGGGTGGTCTGCTGGCGGTCAGCTATAGCGCAATGGCGCGGCTAGGGGCGGTGCCTAACTGCCGGGGGCTTCACGCGCTCTGGGGGATAGAGGCGGTGCTCGACGGCGATCATGGCGACTATGGGTCGCACGGCGGTGCATGGCCGTGTCTGGTGGGTTGCTGGGGTCGAGGCGGAGCGGCGTGCGCGATATGGTGTCAAGGGGCGGTCTGCTGCGTGCTGGCGGCAATCGCGCTCTGGCGCGCTCTGGGTTGCTCGTAGAGAGAAAGGGTGGCGACACTGGGGAGTGGTCCAGGGGATGGGGTTGATCGAGGGGTGGACCGTGGGCGGCGGTAGGGTTGGGTGGAGCTAGGGCACGCTGGAATGGCGCAGCTCTGTCCCTGGCATGCTGCCCGCGTTTGGCCGGCGATGACCTCATTTGGGCGGCGCTGCACTGGTGCTGTGGGGAAGGGGGAGGCTGTTTGATGCCTTGGTTGGACTCAGGGGGGGACAGAGGAGAGTAGAGAGGGTTCAGAGGGGGACATGGGCTTAACTAGGAACAGTATTAATTAGTCCATTTGATCTCTGCCTGCCACCTGTTCGACACAATGGCCGCATGAGAGAAAATTTTGAATTTTGAGCTGATTTTTGGTGGATGCTTTGATCTGATGCTTGGTAGACTGTGGTTGCTAGGATTTGTTAAATGGAATTCATTTGAGTGGTTTTTGAATAAGTGTGATCTATGCATATGAACTACATTCAAATTTCAAATGTCATTTAAATTTAGTGTTTGAAAGTTTTTGGGATGAAGCAAAGTGGGCATTGGCACATCACTACTTGTACTAGCAAGGGGTGCAAAGAACCACAATTGTTTCTGTTAAGATTTGAGGGCTAGGAATAGCCAAAGTATGCTAGTTAGTTAAAACGGCACAAATGACCATCTCCTTATTTTATTCTTTTTGATTTCTTTTTCTTTGGGATTTGTTTGGGAATGATCTAGATGATGTCTAATTCACCTTAGAATCATTTTACAACCAATGGATCACTCAAACATGGAAATTCAAAACAACTCCTAAATTAAATGCACACACATATGAATGCTTAAAGATTTTTAAATAGAAAAAGTTTTTGTTAACCCTAAATTGGGTGGATTGGATCTTGATTACTTGGATTAGAGTTTTGGGATGTTACACCTCCATACTTGGTGATTTGCCAAATCCAATTCTACTTGGTTTGTAGAGTTTAGAATTACCACAGAACACTTTTGGTTAGGTAATGATGAATCAATTATAATTATTGGTGGAGAAATACTAAGGTTTATTCAAATATAGGTATATGGGTTTTGAGAGGATTTAATAACTCATATTAAATTAGATATGTGGATGATTATTAAGGCTAGACATATTGCCACCATGTTCTGTGATCCTGAATAACCTCTCAACTTAAACTGGCTACAAAGATTACTTCTTAATGTGGCCTTGAGGGTTCTATGAGACTAAGTTCTTGATTAGGGTTTAGGACAATAAAATTGACAATGCTTTCTTTCATAAGCTCTCAACTGGCATTCTACTTATCTCTTAGACATTTCATTTGACTAAGATGTAATATCCATTGGCTGCCGGAAGATAGGATTTTTTTAACTACTCTCTTTATTCTAGGGTTTTAAACAAAGAGGTAGACATGATTTTATCATGGCTTTATATATTGTTGGTTAAAGGTTTCTAAAGAATCCTTGCCTTAATACCTCACTAAGGTTATCTTTAGGTAAGGAATTCCTTTCCTAAATATACTTTATATATCTCTCTCTTATCTTATTCACAAAGATCACATCTTCCTGAATAAGACAAACATCTGACTCCACCATATCCATCATCATATGATGACATGGTCATGCCACTTCACATTACTCCTTCATTCTTCTCCTAGTCTATATATACAACTTCCATTTATAAACTACCTTTAAATCAACCTTGCAACTACTTCCAAGGCTTGCAAGATTATAGTTCTCTCTATAACACATGATAATAATCCTCTAGAATAGGTATAGTACTACTCTCCACAATACAAGTTTGTTCTTGTATTACCTTGGTTAAACTATTATACTTCCAACTACTCCCACAACTCATATTATATACTCCAACAAACTCTAGCTTGACTTCTTAGGATCAAGCTAGATGATTCATCTACTAGGGATTGCCTAATTTGATATACTCACAATTCATTTTCAACACCTAGTCATCTATTCTCTAAGTTTATGCCCACTTGGATTAACAAGATTATCATTTGATACACAAATACTATTTTCTTTTTCATAGCTCATGATTACTATCTAAACTCTTGGGTTAAATACTTCTTCTAGTTAACTCAGGACTGATGTCTACGCACTTCTATTCTTGTAGACAGTTGTTGGGCCTCCAAGTGCAGAGGTTTGTAGAACAGCAGCAAGTTTTCCCTTAAGTGGATCACCCAAGGTTTATCGAACTCAGGGAGGAAGTGGTCAAAGGTATTCCCTCTCAAGCAACCCTGCAATCAAGATACAATAAGTCTCTTGTGTCCCCAACACACCCAATACACTTGTCAGGTGTATAGGTGCACTAGTTCGGCAAAGAGATAGTGAAATACAAGTGGTATGGATAAAAGACAACGGTGCCAGAAAATAGCTTGATGGCGTGGAAGAGACTAAAGGAAAACTGAAATAAAGATAGAAGCAAGCAAACATGTAATAGATCTAATAGCAAACGGTGTTTCAGTGCTTAGAAACAAGGCCTAGGGATCATACTTTCACTAGTGAACACTCTCATATAAATATATTCTTCTTTATGATACTATGTTGAACTACTCTCCGGTTGGACACTCTAATCCATGGTAGGGGTATAACAGCACACCTCAAAGTAAGCCTTTCACATCTAGAAAACCCCACACTGTCACCTTGAGTACTAGATGAGTCCAACAAACACCACAATTTCATAAAGACATCCAACTCCAAATATAACTCATAACAAGTATTTGTAATCTCTAGCCTAAGTGCCACCATGGTGTGCACGTTGTCACTTTCACACACATGGGGAGAGCAGAGATCCATTAAAGCACTTGAGTAGCAAGGTAGATCTACTTGATTACAAAGCTCATGATCACAATATGATCATGCATAGAGAGAGAGATGAACACATAGCTACCGGTAGAACCCTTAGCCTCGAGAGAGAACTACTCCCTCCTCATCATGGGAATCAACAACGGTGATGGAGATGGTGTGGGAGATCGATGGAGATGGCTCCGGGGGCAATTCCCCGTCCCGGTAGGGTGCCGGAACAGAGACTTTCTATCCCCCGAATCTCCCCTTCGGTGGCGGCGGCGCTGCGGAACATTTCATGGCTGGAGGCTTGATGATTTAGGGTTTTGGTATCGGGAGGCTCTTATAGGCGAAGGAGGCAAGGTTGGTGGAGGCTAGAGGGGCCCACACCACCTGGTGGCGCGGCTAGGGCTAGCCCACGCCACCACATGGTCTGGCTGGCATGTGGCCCCTCTCCGTCTCGTCTTCTGGCTCCGTGAGTCTTCCGGTAAAATATTGACTTTGGCTTTTGTCTTGTCCAATTCCGAGAATATTCATTTTCTGACTTTCCTAGAACTAAAAACACCAGAAAATAGGCAACTGGCACTGTGGCATCTTGTTAATAGGTTAGTCCAAGAAATCATATGAAAAGTACTCCAAAGTTGGAACAAAACACAAGAAAGTAGATAAAACCAAGCATGGAACATCAAAAATTATAGATACATTTGCAATGTATCAAGGACCACTAAGGATCTCATTACATTGATGATGGCATACTCTACCATATCTAGTTCCTCCTTATTACGTTTACTTAAGGTCTTTAGAAGGTCAACATAACATGTCAAAGGCTATGAGTCAATAAGTGCTAGGTCAAGAATTGATCACACACATTGATGATCAGTAAACACTAGGACTTGGTTAAATAGGATTGTCATCTATTAACATGACACTAAGGTATGTGATGGATGGTCTTGGTTTGACTTCCCTTTTTACTCTATTTGTAATAAGAGTTAATGTTTAAGAACTACCATGATATCCATGGTAGGAATAACTATGGCAAACAAGTATATCAGGATTTAATTATGAGTTTCTTTTACTTAGGTTATATATTTGACTTGGGATTCATGATTTGTTGTAGATAATACCTTGATATCATCTTTAGAACATTAAGTATTCATCCTTGAGTTGTTGTATGGAATACCATGTAATGATCTCTAGAAGATCAAGCCTCCTATTAAGTAGTGTGTTATGACTTAGTTTTATTACATTTGATCTACCCTTAGATCAAATTATATTACCCAAAGATAAGGCTTTAGCAAAGGTCATATTGAAACTTATCATAGTCAACTTGATGATCCACTTTAGTTCCACCAACTTAAGAGAAGCTTCAATCTCTTTGACAAGTTTTATTTAAAAGCGCGAAAAGTATTCGGATTTTCTATGCATGAATGCAATGCACACACCTGTGTTCAGCTTATTTCTAAGCTCTAATGCTGGGGTGTTACAGTCACATCATTCATGTGACTCGTGCTCGATCTTTCGACCATTCGTGTTCCGAGGCCATGTCTGTACATGCTAGGCTCGCCAACTCAACCTTAGTGTATTCGCTGTGCAACATGGCTTACACCCACTGTATGCGAACGTAGATATGTCTGACACCCGATCATCACGGCTTGCCTCGTACCGAAGAACTTTCTTGGTGGTGCACACTAAGGGGGAACACAATCATTGGTAAATTTAACAGTGATCATCTTGTTAGGCTACCATCGAGTATCTAATACTAGCACACAATAAGATATACAAACAATAATATTGAATGTAAATGCGATGTGATATGGTCCTTCACGTCGTGATCTCCATCCGTCGTCACCGGATTCCGGTGCCAGGGTTCCAGCGCCGTAGACACCAGGGTACCGGTGTCTTTCCGGCGTGGTAGTTCGTCACCTCCATGACTATCTACTACTACGTAACATAAGGTAATCACTTTACCTTTGCCACAACCATATCACAAAGCAACGCCCCCTGCAAAACAAAGTTAGACGCCTCTACTTTATCTTTGCATATTTTACGTGGTTGAATGGGCTTTCGCACAAGAACCGTTCTTACCTACGAACTGTCACCACAACGTTGATCAAGTAGTTGTCTATACTACACCCCTTTCAGGGCCCTCCATTGTAAATGGCATACCAACTAATGCGAGAGAGACAGACACTCCCCTAAGCCACTTTATACAGTACAAGACGTATGTCAAGCGTGGACCAGTCTCGCGAATGAACGCGTAAAGTCGGTTTGGGGCCGCTTCATCAAGCATTACTGCGGTATACACAAGTACACGTGGGAGGGTAACAACTAAAAGATCAACGCCCACACGCTACATCTCGTGTGTTCTACCCGTACTAGCATTAATACGCATAGATCTAGCTATGATACCACTATAGGGGTTCCGCGCATGAAAACAATAAATTTTACCCTACACCCCTGAACCCCTGATACTGCCAGGACCTATCTATTAGTAATACAGTAACAGGAGGGGCTTTTCGCGAACTTACCCTTGAAGACCAAAAAGCATTGTCAACGCTCAGTAGAGCGTGGTTGATGTAGACGAGCCAAAGCCGACCTCGAGGTCGTGATGAAGTCCTTGCACTCCTATGGCTCCAACAAATTGAGTTCCTCAAGTGTGACACCTCGCGGGGAGTTAAACACGTATGGTGCCTGACGATGACTCCCGCTTCCCCAATCCAGTAGCGGTTGTAGAAGTAGAGCTCCTGGATCCGAATCCCGCAGCGCGACGGTGCTCCGCGGTGAAGATGTCTCTCGTTCGCGCAATCCGAACTTGGGACCACGGTCACGAGAGAGAGAGAGAGAGAGAGAGAGAGAGAGAGAGAGAGAGAGAATATCAATTGGAGGTCTTCCCAAAAGTGAGAAGACCTTTATTGAATATTGTGTGTATTTATCTGGCCAAATACCCCCACTATATATAGGGGAAGGGGAGGTACTACCTCCCTCAAAGTCCCGGGGTGGGACTAAAGGAGAGGGAGAGGGGCAGCCACCAGCCGGCCCTAGTGGGCCCCACGTGGGGGGGCTTGGCCCATCCGGCCACCCCCTTGCCCCTTCTCCCCTCTTGCCTTTCCCTAATGGGCCCTCTTCCCTCTAGAATCGTCCCGTTAAGCCTTTTGACCTTTAAATTGATTTTCTATTTTATTAAATAATTATGAATAAATGATTAAATCAATATTTAACACTCATATATTATTCAATCTTCGTGGCTATGGAACACCTTCCACCTCCACACTGGACATCCTCCGGACTTACCGAAAACCTTCCGGTTTTCTCTCTACTATTCTTCGGTGATTCTTCCAATCCTGTAAACACTCTCTAAGCATCATCAAACACTTAAGCATGATACCCTACGATTAGGGAACACTCCAGACATGGTCGGGACACTCCCGGACCAATGATAAACAAAGGGACCTGGATGGCCATGTGACACATGTGCGTTCCATGAAGATCTTTCGTCGTTTGAACCAGGACGGTCGTGTCTTATTCCCTTTGTCTCTCGATACTTGTATTGCCCGAGATCTGATCAATGACATCACCATGTCGTGTTCAATCTCGTTACTGAACAATGCTACTTGACTCGTTTCGACAAGTGATATCCCTGTGATCAAATCACATGTTGTGCAGCTATTGGATATAACTTCTCCGAGTGGGCCCTTGAGTATCTTTTCGTCACGTGGACGGACAAATCCCGCTCTTGACATATATTGCCTCTACAGTTTCCTTCGCGTACCTGAAGACACCTTTATAACCACTATATTACCAAGTGGCGCTTGATGCTATCTAAGCACTCTCGGGAGATAGTGATTGATATAGCCTCACGGTCTAAGGAATAGTCTACGAGGATCCATTTCTAATCATCGTAACTTGAACTTTGTGACATGATTGGGTCACGATGTTTAGGTTGGGTATTGGTCCATCATCTCATTCTCAGAATGAGTTGACTCCATTTCCAAGTAGCATAAATGCCACATGATCAGGAAACATGATCATCTGTTGACCAATGAACCAATGACTAGAGTTTCACCAGTAACCCCTGGTTGTTTATATATCACATGTGTGTTGATGTTTCCACTCAATACAGTTATAGCATGATATAAAACTTAATCATAAACTTTATGAAATATTATAATAGTCCTTATTACTATTTGTCTCTAGGGCATATTTCCAACAATGGCCTCCTTTTAATCATACTTGGCTTTCTTCTTCCTGAGGAAATGAATAACAAAAGGATCCCGTGAAGGCAATTGAAGCTTCACATTCCTTTCATGTAGATTAATCAAAGCCTTAATAGTTCTTAAAAATGGACATCCTAATATAATTGGAGCAGTAGTATCTTCAAGCATGTCAACAATAACAAAATCAATAAGAGTAGGACAACCTTTAATGTATACTAAAGTATTCTCCTTAATTCCTACATCTTGTTTGTAGGTAGAATCTACAAGATGTAATTTTAACTCGGTGATTTCAAAAGAGCCAAGATTTAATTTATTAAAAAGACTTTTTGGAATTGTTGAAACGCTTGCACCTAGATCACAAAGTGTAGCTATCTTGTTGGTCCAATCTTAATCTTAATAGTAGGCTCAAATATATCATCAAGCTTCACAGGTAATTTTTCAGCAATTTGCTTATATTCTTCCTCAAGCTCACGTACTTTTATTGCTACCTGATTAATGACATGTTGGTACATAGCTTCCTCATTTCCTTCACTTACCAGAATCTTGACATTGATCCTTTTTACAAGATCTTAAACGGTGTAACTTGATGAAGGAGCATTACTATAATCAAGTTATTCAGGCTCCTACCTTTCAATTCTTATCATCTTGAGGTCTTCAACAGGATTGGGCTCAGCTTTACCTACAAATTTATCTAGAATGAGAGTTTGACTCTCGGTTATCTTACCTAGATGTCCCTCAACAATCCTCGTTCTTTCTTGGAGGGCCTGCAAATCATTCCTCAAACTTACAACTTGGTTAGATAATTTACCAAGCATAGCATCATGGTTCTCCATTATTTTAACAAGAATATTGTTTTGCTCATTTTGTGAGTCTATAAAATACTTAAGTGTTTCTTGGAGACTACCATTACTAGTTCCCATATTATTATTAGAGTTACCTGTAGGACTAGAATAATGTTTCTGAAAATTAGGATTGTAATTCTTCTTCCAAGCAGGGTTATAATCATTACGAGCTATGAAGTCTATTTCTTCAATATTTGATTCAAGGATAGCTCTTACCTGGTTTTCATTACCTTTTATGGCTAATATGAGCTCATCCAACTTAGCATTGAGTTCTTCATTTTCTTGTGGTGAGACGGAGTTCACCTTCTTCGTGTTTGATCTATCCACATGCCATTGGGCATTGTTGTCTTGCATATTGTCTAGCAGCTGCTTTGCTTCGGTAATATGTTTACCCATAAATGTTCCTCCAGCTGCAGTATCAAGCATAGACTTAGACACGGGATTAAGAGCATTATAAAATAAATGGAAAATTAACCAGTCTTCCATCCCATGACTACGATAGTTTCTCATGCATTCATCCTCTCCCATGCAAGCGCTAGTGGCTCACGCTCTTCTTGTCTAAAACCAGTAATATTTGATCTTAGTTGCATAGTCTTTGCAGGTGGGAAAAATTTAGTCATAAATAAAGAAGTACATTCCACCCATGATGTAATAGTATTTCTAGGCAAAGATAACAACCATTCTTTTGCCCTTCCTCTAAGAGAGAAAGGAAATAAGCGCAATTTGACCGCATCGAGGTCAACATCTTTTATGCGCATCATATCACATATTTCAGTGAAAGTGTTCAAATGCATACCTGCGTCCTCAACAGCAGAGCCTCCAAATTGATTCCATTGAACCAAACTTAAATAATGGGGCTTAATTTCATAGTCATCAGCAGCAATTGTTGGCTTGGTAATAGGAGTACGCAAATAATCATTATTGGGAGTAGCAAACTCCCCAAGCTTCTTTTCAGCCATATTTCTTATGTTTTTGGGTTTTCTTAAATAGAGACTAATAATAGTAAAAGCAAGAATTTAAAGGCTAACCAAAAAATTTTGGGGGGGGGGGTTCAAATAAAGACTAAAATTAAATTAAAAAATCAAAACAAGAATTAAAACTAGCAAGGTTCCTACTAACCTCGCCAGCATAGCTATTGCTTCCCCGGCAATGGCGCTAGAAAAAGGGTTGATACATTCGATCTGAATTATGGATGTAGTATAGCTCTTTTTCCCTAGTAGACTTAGGTTTATCGAATCCTTGGGAAGCAGAAGCATAGTGTAACTACCTCGGTGAATTACGCTCTTAGTTAATGCCTGGATGAACGAAAGTGGTTAAAATAGTACGGTGGGGCCCAGGACCACTCACGGTAGACCTTTCGGCCGTCCTAACCACTTTCAAACAACGGAACAAGAACGAGCGGCGTAATCGGCAGGCGAAGGGATCAACTACATACACAAATGAGTATGTATGCAAGCCACATACAACAGTCCTCAGAGCCATTCCATCTAAAAGAAATAGAAATATCGCAACGCCATACGGCAAGATCCAAATGTCCTAGATAGATATAATAATTTAGGATAGCTCCTCATACATCACACATCAGAGTATCAGGCGGAAGCGGAAAACAAGATCCGAGTACGGATAAGAAGCAAATTGGCATAAGATGCCCCATAAATAAACACATCCCGCCCACAGATCACACGGATCCCCGTTCCCGGAATATCTACACCGAATGATCGTTGCCAACATCATCTGTCTCTTCCACCCAGTATCCATCTTGCGGGTACACCTGTTCATCTGAATCAAACAATTTATCATGTGAGACCCTAGGGGTACTCAGCAAGTCTTTATGCCACTAAAGGGGACACAACCTGGGGTGACGCAATTGCAGCAAAAGATAATACCTAACAATTCTATAGAGACTCGCTAACCTTCCGCCTAACCAATGATAGACGGAAGTCCGTGAATTAAGAACAACAGTTATAACAGTATAATTAACAGATCCATCCTCCTCCTCGCTTACCAACGAGGAAGCGGACGTACATCCCCCATCATCCGTTGGCAGTTTTATTAACCATTCCATGAGTGTTGCACTATTTACTAGTCAAGTACTTAGTCAATTTAAAAGCGGTACTCTAGTTATACTTGTCTATGATCGAGAAACTGTGCTCCAAGTCGTCCATAACCGCGGACACAGCTTTCAGAAAGATTTACCCTACAGGGGTGCACGAATAGCAACACACACTCGATCAACCTCGGAAAAACCAAATCAAAACCCAACGAGGCATTCACGACAAAGCAATCACAGGATTCAGAAATATTTCAGGGGGCCACCCCATTAAGCTACCCGCAACGAAGTTGGCCGGCTCCGAGACGGACCCAAGGTTTGTGTGGATGGCGGTAAACGACTGGGAACCCAAAAATATGACTGGGCTTGTCGATACAGCGAAAACGTGTCACGATCCAAAATAGTACAGGTGCTCCTCGCACAATCTTAAATAAAGCAGTAACATGGCATAAGTACAGAATAGTAATAAAGCCCCAAACTAATTGTGGCCCCAAGAAATAAGAATGAATCAAGCTCTGGCTCAGGGGGGGTCCATAAGGCCTCCCGGATGTGGATAGTGCGAATAGTCAAGGAACAGGAATCAAGTACTCGGGGTCCTACGGGACACAAGTGAGCATGAAAAACCAAATAGCAGATATTGCTCACTGTTGCCTCTTTCATTAGTTATCCCATTACTACTCAGGTTATGTTGTTTAGGTACCTCGTTATTCCTCAGACACTCACATACCCTACTCATGCTTTTCTACGACTCGCATGGCTCAAACAACTCCTATAGTAATGGCTCATGGGACCGGAACAAGCTTGGTGTGGTTTAAAAGTAAAGGCTATGCAGTACTTGGGATTCAATTTAATGCAATCGCGACTCAATGATGCAAGAATAAGATAGAGGCAATAGGTATTGTATGTATGCAAGCATGTGGTAGTGCTTGCCTGGCAGCTCAGTTGAAGCGAGAGATGGATCTGGGTAGTACTCCTGTGATTCCTGGTAATTCTCCTGCTGGGCATCTATTCGAAGAAGAACCAAACAAACAAGGGCCAACATAAATAAAGTGCGCTAGCATATGAATTGAAATGCAACAAGCAACCAAGCATGCCATGATGAATGATACACAATTACATGGCATTAAAGTAGCATGGCAAAGGTGAGGTGTGGATACAAGAAATAAAGCATTTTATTATTCATTTGACCAAGTTTTATTGTCATAAACAGTTCAGATTTTAAATGACAACATGATGCATGCTTCAATTCAGAACAAGGACTGCATAAATAGAACGGGCTCGTCACGCTGATCGATTTAGACATATTATTTGTCAAATTTGGAGTTATAAAACAAAAGTTATTATTTAAATAAGGAAAGGGCATTTTATTGTAATTTTAATCATCTCGAAATTTAAAGTGTTCAAAAATTATTTTGGAGGGCATATTTGAATTCCTCACATTTTTCTGATTCCAAAACATATATTATATGTATTATTTGGATTTGTATTTTAAAAATTATTTGAATCTGAAAAGAATTTGAATTTAAATAAATTTGAAAAAGATTTGATTAAAAACAGACACAGGGAAAAACTTTTGTTACTCAGGCGAAATCAACCCCAGACACGGACAGGTGGGCCTTTGTGCTGACGGGACCACGCGCGGGGAAATCCTTTTGTCACCGCGTCTCGGGCTAGCCACTGTGACTGTGGGGTGGGCCAACTAGCGCAGGCCCACGTGACAGCGGCGAGGGAGACAGGGGCTGACAGGTGGGGCTGGGGTTGGATCGCGGGTTGCGGTCGGGAAAAACTGAGGGGTTTTCTGCAAAAGGGCTAGCGCGGCTAACAGGTGGGGTCGTTAGGAGCGCGGGTCGCAGGAATCAAAAAGGTGGGGGGCTTTTTGTAAGATGACCACGGGCCCGTACTGTTCTTCGTTTTCCTTCGTCTGGCGAGAAAATCCGGCGCGCGGCGCGAGCGGGGATCGATCCCGGGATGCAGGCGTGCGCTCGGAGGGTGCTAACCGGTGCGGCTGGCTCGGGTAGTTGACAGGGAGGTGGGCGCGGGCTAGATAAGGGGCTGTGAGGCGCGGGGAGGCTGCAGAAGACGGCGAGCTCTGGCGCGCGGCGGGTGTTTGATGAAACGATCGGCGGTGTTAGGGCGGTACGGCGAGGCGGAGGTTGTCAGGGAGAAGGAGATGCTCACCGCGGGCTCAGCGGTGGTGTTGGATCGGGCGGGGATGCGCTGGTACGGCGAGGACGCTGGCGCACTGGCGGCTAGGGTTTGGCATCGGCCGGCGAGGTACTGGCGGTGCAGGGCCCTCTCCTTCGCGTCAGCGGCCACGGGACGACGCAGAGGGACGTCCTCGATCTTCTCAGCCACCTCCAGGTCGAGCTGCACGGCTGGAACGGCGGGGACGAGGTGGTGCTGGCGGCGACCGGCGTCGGCTGCTGGTGGACGGAGAGGAAGAAGGGGAAGAAGGGGACGGCTCGGCCAGATCTTGGAGAGGCCAGAGAGGCGTGGGGAGGAAGGAAAAGTGGGAGAGATAGAGGAGAGGGATCCGGGCACGGCAGAGATAAGGTGGCCTCGTGCCACCTTTTCCTTCTCCTCCTCGAGCACGTGGGGCAACTGGGGCTTGTCCTGGGGGCTGGACGGCGGCAGGAGGGACTGCAGGTGGGGCTCAGGACGAGAGAGAGTAGGTGGGGTTGGCCGGTAGAAGAAGAGAGAGAGGAGAGGGGTTAGCTAGGCTAGGGTTAGTTGGCATGGCTCGGGTTAGGGTTTTGTCTAGGCTAGGGTGGCTGGGTGTGGGCCAGGGAGAGGGTAGCCAGCAGCTAGGGAGAGAGAGGCTGGGCATGGAGGTCATGCTAGAGAGAGAGAGACTTAGGGTTTAGGAGAAAATTAGAGAGAGAGGGAAAAGTTAGGTTAGGTTTTATTAGGTAATTAAATTTTAATTTGGTTTATGGGGCCAAACCAAGAAGAACCAAAGGGCTTGATCTTGCATGAGCTAATGTGGCGGAGAAACAAGAAAGAAAGAGGAAGAAAAGAATTAGGTGGAAAAAGGCTCATATGATCATGCTTGAAGGAAAAAAAATAAAAGAAAGAGACATGGTTGAGATTATGGGGATGGTGGAGTGGTAGGAGGTGTTTTCACAAAGGTAGGGTCCACTAAATCCAAAGAAAACCAATGGAGGAAAAAGGTGGTGAAGAAGCTTGCATGGCCCATGCAAAAATAATAATGCCATTATTTATTTTGTGACAACAATATTAATATTATGGCATTACTCTATGCTTATCCAAGAAGTGGAGATTAAACCAAGCAAAGGAATTTAATGGACTAGATCCACCCTATTGCACATGAGCTTAGAGAAATCCAAAGTAAAGACAAACAAGCTCATGGTCTAGTAGGATGGTGGAATTATAAAGTGGTGGAAAAGAAAGGTGGTGGAATGGAAATAAAAGATATGCCCCCAACTCAACTTGGGCATTGAACAATATATTAATAACCAAATACAATATCAAGAGGCAAATACAATTAATAATGCATGTGAGAGAAGAGCCAAAAGAAAAAGGGTTTTATATGATGCTCAAATGCAAGGTGGCATGATGACATGAGCATGATATAATTATGATGCAATAATAATATCTATGAAGTAGCCAATATCTTACTAGGACAAGTAGCATTACAATTGTTAGACAATTGGGGTGCTACACATAGTGAAGTGACTTTAACGGACCTTCGGGAGTTTTAGAATTCCTTTTGTGTTTTTGTCGGACCAAGAGTTTGCGTCTTTTGTTGTTGTCGATGATGGAAAGAGAGGGCCTAGGGCGTTCGGTTTTACCTATAGCTGTGCAAAACATCGAATGGGAAGAAAAGATAAAAATAAAGTATGCATGTAATTGTTAGAGCAAGATAAATTATATGGGGCAGTGCATCCATAATTACTATTGCCTCCGCAACTGCTTATAGCAATAACCTACTAGTCTCATCCGTAGAAGAAAGAGAACTAATGATATGCATAGTGACATCACCGTTAATCCCAAGTAAATATGTCACATACAGCCGTACTACCCCTTCTATCACTAGGGTTCCCAACCTGCAGATTAGTCATTAGTCATACTCTCTATACCTGGCACAGTCCTCGGGGAATTTGGTACCTGACAAGTCCTTAGATTGAGGCAAGAGAGGATACAATAATCATCATGTCATACAAACTAATACATGATCCCATCTATGATAAATAACATGCACAAAAGCTACATGGCTATGCCGAAGCCCTTGGCCCAAGGAGAATTACTCACGCATAGAGATGAGATCAAAGATCATAAACATTGTAATGGAAATCATGAGGTTGATAGCAAATAGTCTTACAATGTCGCCAATCAAAGATGAGATCTACTATTACAAGTGGTGGAGTATGGCTATGGTGGTGGAGAAGGGTTTGGAGATTAGATATAAGTCTATTCCTCCGATGGCTCTTCGGTGTTGTGGATGGAGATCTGGAGGCGGCTGATGATCTACGAGGTGCTCGGCAGGCCCTTTTCTCGTCACCCGAGGCCTCTTTATATAGGGGTCCCTTCACGAAAGTTGTTCTGTTTGACCTAGCAGTGTTGATGGCAACTATACGACCGGAACTATATGGCCGAAATTTTATTCCCGCCGTAAAGTTGGTCGTTAAAGCGTCTGTCTCCACTTCATGACTCCTGGTTTCTTTGGGTTGTTGGAAATATCGTATCTTTGACTTTAATGTAGTGATTCCCATCATAAAACGTCATTATCTGCATAGGGAAAAATAGTAAGAAAGGATTGCATACCCCTTTGATCACTATGCATAAGTGGCAGGGTTTAGAGAGATATTTCTTCAAAAATATGAATAATATCCAGTTTAAATATGGATGTAGATGGCTATATTTCAGAGCCATCACTTAACCCCAATGTATGCGAACACAGATATGTCTGACACCTGATCATCATGGGTTGCCTCATATCGGAGAACTTTCTTGGTGGTGCAGACCAAGGGAGACCACTTTCATTGGTATTTCGATTAGGGATCATCTTATTAGGCTACCATCGAGTATATAATACTAGCACACAATAAGATGCACAAACAATAAACATTGAATGTAAGTGTGATGCGATATGGTCCTTCACGTTGTGATCTCCATCTCGCGCCTCCGGATTCCGGCGCCAGGGTTCTGGCGCCATAGGCATGGGTGTACCGGTGCCTTCTGGCGTGGTAGTCCATCATCTCCATGACCATCTACTACTACTTAGCAACATAAAGTAAGTGATAGCTCCAAATTTCATCACTTTTTACCATTGGTTTTCCTTTTGTTTATTGCCGGATTTCACTAAAGATTGCCCCTTTCCACTAATGTTAATGTCGCAATTAGCAAATCCTTGGTTTCTTGTGATGGTTTTTAGGAAATGAACATTTATTGAAGATCTAATAGCATTTATTGGCTAATTACACCAGAATAAGCAAATCCCTAATTGGAGCAACTTTCATAGGAGGCGTCCTAGATGCTTAATGACCACTAATACGGTCGGGGCATGCCCGTACTACCCACCGGCGCCTTCCTTATATCAATACAAGCAGCTTTCGCAAAAGGGGAGAGAAGATAAGAACCACAGAACAAGAGTTACAGCCGCCACAAGCCATCTAGAGGGGAAGATCAGATTTGAAAGAGGAGAAGAACTTTGCCTCGTTCCTCGACGATCTCCAACCTCTAAACCACAAACTCCACCATCATTCCATCATTAATTAGAGAGAGAGATTGGCACTTGTAAGATTAGGGTTTGATACTTTGATCTACCTCCGGTTTGTATTTGATTGGATCTTTAATCGCTATTGTGGGTTGCTACAATAACTTTGAGATGATTTCTATTTGCAATACAATTATGCCTTTGATTTTTCTTCCTCTCATGTGTGAGTAAATCCCCATAGGCGTGGGAGATGTAGGGGATGGGTGAGATGTGTTGTGCCTCCTTTAATTCCATCCATTTGTGATCATTGTAATGTATTATTTAATTAGTGGGAATGAATATCTATGTTTGCCTAATGCTTGTTATCTAATTTAAGGGCCTGGGTACCATGATCCAAAGATCTCATAGGTATGAACTTGTATGCTAGTAATTCGGTGACCCCCGAGTGACACGGCTGATATCAAAGAAGAGCTAGCACTACTCGAGGACAACAAGGAACCATCAAGATTAAAGCCTTGGTCCGGTCACAAGACCTTAATTAATGCGCTGACCATGGCCATGGTAATAGGCAGATGGATCATAGGGATTGAGAAGAATTGGCCATAATGACTCCTAGTCGGTATACGGGTTGCTTGCCTACTCACTTATAAATAAGAAATATCACTATCACTTATTCCGCTTATTCCATTTGGCACTTTCACTATCACCATGAATGGTTTCTCTCTATGCCTAACTTCTCATCTCCAAGACCTTTACACACCTTTAGCATCTTTACTTTTATGCAATTTACTTATTTCCTAAGAAAGTTCCTCTATCTTTCACTCACCACTTCCACTGTCAACTTTTGCAGTCAATTCACTCAAGACCCATGACACCTTGGGTGTGACAGAAACACCGCATAAAAACACTTTCATAGGCTCCTTATTGGGATCAATATAAAAACTGGAATTAATACTTCCACATAAACATTCTCTGACGAACATGTGCACTTGCAGGCCATCCATAAGCTACTTTACCTTTGCCACAACCATATCATATCACAACGCCCCCTGCAAAACAAAGATAGATGCCTCTACTTTATCTTTGCATGTTTTACATGGCTGATAGGGCTTTCGTACAAGAGTCGTTCTTACCTATGAACTTCCACCACAACGCTGATCAAGTAGTTGTCTAAACTACACCCCTTTTGGGGCCCTCTGTTGCAAATGACATACCAACTAATGCAAGAGAGACAAACACCCCCCAAAGCCACTTTATACGGTACAAGCCATATGTAAAGCGTGGACCAGTCTCGTGAATGAACGTGTAAAGTCGGTTGGGGGCGCTTCATCAAGCATTACTTAGGTATACACGAGTACACGTCGGAGGGTAACAACTAAAAGATCAATGCCCACACGCTACAACTTGTGTGTTCTACCCGTACTAGCAATAATACGCATAGTTCTAGCTTTGATACCACTGTAGGGGTTCGCGCATGAAAACAATATTTTTCCCTACGCCAAGAAAGCCAATGCCATGACCTATCTATTAGTAATGTAGTAATGGAAGGGGCTTTTCGCGAACTTACCCTTGAATACCGAAAAGCATTGTCAATGCTCGGGAGAGCGCGGTTGATGTAGACGAGCCGAAGCCGACCCAAAGGTCGTGTTGAAGTCATGGCAGCTCATGCAGCTCCAACGACTCCTAGTGCCCAAGTGTTGCACCTCGTAGGGAGTTACACATGTCTGGTGCCTAACAACGACTCCCGCTCCTCCGATCCAGCAGCAGTTGTGGAGTAGAGCTTCTGGATCCAAATCCGGTAGCGCGATGGCGCTCCACGATGAAGAAGACTCCTGCTCTTGTGATCCGTACTTGGGACCATAGTCACGGGAGAGAGAGAGAATCAACTAGAGGTCTCCCCAAAAGAGAGGGAACCTTTTATTGATTATTGTGTATTTAATTTGCCAAAATACCTCTCTTTATATAGGGGAAAAATCACCCCATAGCTAACTAGCTTAGCCATGTGGGACTGAACAAGAGAGGGGAGAGGGTGAGGGCTAGCCGGTAGGCCAAGGCCCTTGTGGGCCCCGTGCAGGGTGCCCAATGCCCAGCCGGCCACCCCTCCTCCTTCCTCCCTTTGGTCTTTCCTTCATGGACCCTTTTCCCTCCGGAATTGGCCCATTAAGATATTTGGCCCTTTTAAATTCTTTTTCTTTTATTGAATAAATATAAATGAATGATTAAATCAATATTCAACAATCACTTACATATTATTCAATCCCCGTTGATGTGGAAATCATTCCCTCTCATTCCAGACTTCCTCCGGACTTATCGAAACCCTTCTAGTTTTCTCTCTTCTCTTTTCTTTGGTGATTCTACCGATCCCAAAACACTCTCTGAGCATCATCAAGCCCTTAAGTGTGATACCACACGGTTCGGTAACACTCTAGACATGGTCGGGACCCTCCCGCACCAATGATCAACAGAGGGACCTGGATGGCCATGTGATCCATGTGCATTCCACAAAATCTTTCATCGTTTGAACCATGAACGTTGTGTCATATTCCTTTTGTCTCTCGATACTTGCATTGTCCAAGATCTGATCAATGACATCACCATGTCATGTTCAATCCTGTTACCAACAAATGTCTCTTACAAGTGATATCCTCGTGATCAAATCACACGCTGGGCAGATATTGGATATAACTTCTTTGAGTGGGCCCTCGAGTATCTTTTCCATCACGTGGATGGACAAATCCCGTTCTTGACACATATTTCCTCAATTGTTCCTCCGAATACCTGAACACACCTTTATGATCACCGAGTCACCAGATGACGTTTGATGCTATCAAAGTAATCTCGGGTAATAGTGATTGATATGGCCTCATGGTCTAAGAAATAGGACACTATGTCTATTCTAATCATCGTAACTTGAACTTCATGACATGATCGGGTCATGATGCTTAGGATGGGTATATCTCATCATCGCATTCTCCCAATGAGGTGACTCTATTTTCAATTGGCATAAATGCCACATGATCAGGAAACCTTGATCATCTATTGACCAATGAACCAGTGACTAGAGCTTCACCAGAAACTGCTGGTTGTTTATATATAACACGTGTATTGACGTTTCCTTTCAATACAGTTATAGCATGATATAAAACTTAATCATAAACTTTATGAAATATGATAATAATCCATATTATTATTTGTCTCTAGGGCATATTTCTAACATCTATACTGGCCCCACGGACCAACACTAGTCTTTTCCATGCATTTTGTCCTCACTCGTGCGTACCCAGGACCCACTTCCCGGTCGGCCACCCATCCTCAAATTGCTCAAGGCCAAGCACACTTAACCTCATAGTTCTCTTCAGATGAGGTTCCATAAAAGAAGTTGCAACTAGTTGGTATAAGTATCCTATCAATTCTATTAAGCCATGTGTCAGGATCTCACAAAAAACAAGACCTGGCGTATATGCATCGACTACACCAGCCTGAACAAAGCATGTCCCAAGATCCCTTCGCTCTGTCGCGGATCGATCAAGTCATTGATTACACGGCCGACTGTGACCTGCTATCCTTTCTGGATGCCTATTCCGGCTACCACCATATTAAGTTGAATCATGTGGAACAAATAAAGACATCTTTCATTACCCCGTATGAGGCTTATTGCTATGTCACTATGTCATTCTGTTTAGAAAATGCAGGTGCAACCTAAAGGAGATATTCCCCAAAGGCCAATAATAAAGATGTTTTTATTGACAAATCTCATTTTTTCATAATAGTTTTGTATCATGCTATACATGTATTAAGTGGAAACATTAATATGTGTGTGGTATATAAACAAACCAAGTCCCGAGTATCCTCTAGACTAGTTCGTTGGGCAGCTGATGATCGAGGTTTCCCGATCATGGACTTTACCACAACAACTGACAACGAGGTCACTTCATTAGTTGAATGATGTGATGGACACACGCCCAACCCTAGTATTGCAATGTGATCCAGTCACATAGTTCAACATTGTGATATCCACCAAAGCATAGTAACTTATTCCTTTTACCATGAGATCATGTTTAAGCACTACCACCCAAGGCTGCTTTGATCACATCAACCGTCACACCGTAGCAGGGTGGCCATAAAGGTGTTTATTGGGTATTCCATAGGGGTGTGTGTTGGAAATATGCCCTAGAGGCAAATAATAATATAGATTATTGACATATTTAATTAAGTTCATAATAGGTTTTATATCATGCTATAATTGTATTGATAGAAACATTGATACATGTGTGATATGTAAACCACCGGATTCCCTAGTGATCCTCTAGACACTAGTTCATTGGTCAATCGATGATCGACGTTTCCCGATCATGGACATTTATGTCAATTGACAATGGGGTCATTTCATTAGGTGAATGAAAGTGTTGGACATACCCAACACAGGAATTGTAACACGATCAAGTCACGAAGTTCACCATTACAATGACTGGAAAACATAGTAACCAATTCCTTAGACTGTGAGACCATATTTAATCACTATTACCCGAGAGTGCCTTGTTTGCATCAAACGTCACTCCGTAAAACGGTGATCATAAAGGTGTCTTGAGTTATCTAGAGAGGAATGTAGAGGCGTATGTGTCAAGAGCAGGATTTGTTCTTCCGCGTGACGGAGAGATACTCTGGTCCCACTCGGAGACATGACATCCATAAAGCTGCAACGTGTGACTAGGTCACGGGGATGACATAGCTCGAAACGAGTAAAGTTATACTTTTCGGTAACGAAATTGAACCCAACATGGCGATGTCATTGATCAGGTCTTGGACAAGTAAAGTATCAAAGTAACAAAGGGAATAGGACTCTATGTTTAATGGTTCAACAACAAAGATTCCCGTGGAATGCATAGGGGTCATTATGGGCACCCAGGTCCCGTCGATGACCATTCGTCCGAGAGGGGTCTCGTCCATGTATGGAGTGTTCTCGAACCATTAGGGCGACACACTTAAGGGTTTGACAACGCTCGGAGATGGGTTTGGTATCATAGGAATCACCAAAGAAAAGAGAAGGGGAAACCGGAAGGGTTCCGGGAAAGTCCGACGGGTGTTCCGAATTGTCCAGAAGGAGTTCCGGTGCAACATGAATTAAATAATATGTAAATATATGTTAACTATTGAATTGTACATTTATTTATATTTATTTAATGATTTAAATATGATTTAGTGGGCAACCCATGCCTAATGGGCCAATTCCCTAAGGGGAAAAGGCCCAAGAGGGAGGGAACCCAAAGGGGAGAGGAAAGGAGTGGCTGGATGGGCCCCTTGGTGCCTACGTGGGGCCCAAGGAGGCCTTGGCGGCCGGCCAAGGTGGCCTCCCACCTCCTCCTCTCCTTTAGTCCCATATTGCTTAGGCATTGGACTTTGGGGCTCCCTACCCTATATAAAGGAGGGCATAGGGAGGGATTTTAACACACCAATTAATCCCTAACTTCGAGACTTATCCCTCCAAGTGACCTCCTCTCTCTCTCCCTCTCTCTCTCTCTCTCTTGTGACCACGGCCCCACTATAAGGGTTGTGCAAACAAGAGAGTCTTCACCATGGAGCGCCATCGCGCTGTGGGGATTCTGGATCCAGGAGATCTACTTCCGTAACCTCTGCTAGATCAGAGTCCGGGAGTCGTAGGAGGAAAGAGAGAAAACACCGAAACTGTTTTGGGGAGATATCGGAAATGTTTCGGAGATATCGGATAATGATCGGAGGGGTCCGAAAGGTGTTTCAGAGTGATAGATAATAAATAATATGTATTTAATATTAAAAAAATATTTTTAATTGAATTTGTGGGGCAACCCACCTAAATGAGCCTCTCTAGAGGAAGCCCAAGAGGGGGTCGCGCCCTAGGGAAGGGCCAAGGTGGCCGTTGGCCACAAGTGGGCCTTGCATGACGTGGGGCCCATGTAGGGAGGCTGGCCGGTCACCTCCTCCACCTCCTCCCTCTTGTTTAGTCCCACCTCGGGGCTTTGAGGGAGGTGGTGTTGGGGTTCGCAGCATAGAAAACAAAAAAAATCCTACGATGGGAACTATACGCCAAGATCTATCTACTAGATACAAGCAACGAATGGATATACATCCATGGAGAACTTACCCTCGAAGACAACAAAGCTTTGTTAATGAGATGGAACTCGTGGATGATGTAGTCATACACTTGCCGATCTCAAGATCGTGATAAAGTCCAGCAGGTCCGGCCCCAGCACGCCCTTCAGATCCATCTCCAGCAAGTCCAGCACCACCAAGTCTAGCACCGCAAAGAAGCGGTGCATCCGCGATCACACGCACGTCCGGTACTCCGACAACCTCCGTCCCTCACTCTAGCAAAGCAGCGGAAGCAGCAACTCCTTTCCAAATAAAGCCACCGGGAACATGTATTTTGCTAATCCGAGACTATGGGGAATAACTAGAGGGGGAGAGAGATCCTTCACGAGGAGGTGTGAGTGTGAAGCTGTGAGAGGAGGGCCTTTTATAGGAGGAGGGGAGGGTACCCCTCCCCATGGCCGGCGCCCCAAGGGGTGACCCCTCACCTTCTCATTCATGTGGTAGTAACTCCCTCCACATAAATTTGCCCCTTCACATTCTCTTTTAAAGTCTCCACTTTAAATGCATTAAATTTCTCCAAATTTAATGCTCTCTCATTAATAAAACTCTTTTATTAATTTTATTCAGAATTTTTTTAATTACTTTAATTAACAAACATTCACATAAAACCCCTGCAATATTTCAATATTACATGCAGAACCAATTTCAACAATTTCACCCGAAACAGTTTCGGTGTCTATTGAAATAATTCTAGCACTTTCTTAAATCTTTATCTGAAACATATTTGCTCCAAATGGTGTCGGTATCCTTTAAGTGTGTCACCCTATGGTTCGCGAATAATGCAGACATGATCAAGACCCCTCTCGGATCAATAATCATAAGCGGGACCTGGAGATCCATACTAACCCCTACACATTCAACGATGACTTCTGTGATCGTGAGAACCTTTAACGCTAGTAACTAAATCCCTTTGTCTTGCGATATATTACATGTCCGAGATTCGATCATCGGTATCTCCATACCTAGTTTGATCTCGTTGTCGACATGCACTCTTTTCTCGTTCCCGTGATATAACATTCTAGTGATCACATCACTTGCTTGCAAACTATCTTAATGTGATATCACCGAGAGGGCCCAGAGTATATCTATCCGTCATCGGGATGGACAAATCCCACTCTTGATCCATGAGCCTCAACATAACACCTTCACAGCACTGAACCCACCTTTATAGTCACCCTGTTACGGTGTAACGTTTGATGTTATCAAGATACTCTTCCGATGTTAGCAATTAACATGATCTCATGGTCTAAGGACTAAGATTACTTTGTATGATGTTATAACAATATAAACATAATGACTCTGATCGTAATGCTATACTTCGGATGAATGTTCATCACATGATTCCACCAATGTTGTGACCTCGTTATTAACAATATCCAATGTCCATGATCAGGAAACCTTGATCATCTTGCTAATCAACAAGCTAGTTTATATGAGAGGAAGTACTAGGAACTTTGTATTTTGTTTATTAAACACACGTGTATTAACGTTTCCAATTAATATAATTATAGCATGCAAAATAAACATTTCTCATAAACATGGAATAAGATAATAACCACTTTATTATTGCCTCTCGGGCATATTCCCTTCAGTCTCCCACTTGCACTAGAGTCAATAATCTAGTTTGTAAACTTGTATATACAACACCTAGGTGTTGAATATACGTGTTTGCTAGTGGTTAACATAATCTCTGGATCTGGCACTTTCAGGTCCGTGTGTATTTGCATGTCTTTGCGTCTCTACGCATCACTCATTCTCAAATGAGATGGCATTGTATAAGTTTGGTCCTTTAGTGAGACCTTTAGTTCGTTCGGGTTAAAATATGTTGATATTATTGTCATACAATATATCTTCATAGTATTAGCCCACTTTGAACCACACCTAGTTTGATAACAAACTTCTTAACACAAATGCCCTCCTTTGCTGCTACCATAGCAGTCATATACACCTTTTGTTGTAGTATCCATCACAATGTTTCAACTTTGGAACTTATCCAAATCCATCATGGAACATCATTTCCATTACATTGTGCCACCCATAGTCTAAATTGAGATAGATTTAATTTGTATCTTGTGACAAAACTAGTATCAATGTAACACTTTACAATGAACTACCTTTAACTATTTGTCACTTATACATGATATATTCTTAGTTCTTCCAAAGCTCATAAGAATATCTTTACTGTCCAATGATCATCTTATGAATCATTCTGGTATGTGCTCATGACATTTAGAGCATAGGACATTCTGGATATATACATATCATGGTATAATCGATCAAATTTTCATGTGATTTTACTCACCAAGGGTTGAAACACTTGAATCTTGATACAATCCTTTCCATGTAGCAAGAACCTTTCTTGTTGTTTCCATATTGAACCCTTTCAATGTCTCATATATGTATGTCTGGCACAACCATATTAGCGCCTCAATCTATCCATACAGATATTGATGCCAAATATTCCGAGTTTGCCCAAGTCTTTCATCGAAATCTTATTTTAATGAAATTCTAAACTTGTGTCAATACAAGATACATCATTTCCAATCAACAATATGTTCTCTACATAATGTATTAGAAATATGTCTCAGCGCTCCCACTTAATTTCTTGCAAATGCAAGCATCTTCATCATCTCCGATGAATTTAAACTCTTTTAACAGTTTCATCATGGTGAAGATTCTAACCCCGCTATGCTTACTTCAACTATTGAAGTTTGCATGCCCTTTTAGCACCCTTTGAATTAACAAAACTCTTCAGACCGTGTATTGTACACGTCCTAGGTAACCATTCTATTAGAAGAACATTGTTTTGTTTGTTCAACTACCCTACATCAAATTATATGTAGTGGTTGCTACATTAATCCGTCAAGACTAAATATCGCTATGAAAGATCAAATCTTGTCATAGTCAACTCCTTGAACATTGTCGTAAACTTCTTTCCGACATGTCGACTATTTCATAAATGTTAAACATCCATGTCTATTTCTTTATGGATCCAAACACGACCGATAGGCTTCACGCCTTTCCGGAGGGTCTTCCAAGTTCAGAAACTTGATTTCTCGTGTATGGATACTATCACGGATTCTATGACTTCTAGTCATTTTATGGAGTCAGGGCCCATCATCGCTTCTTTGCATGTAGTCGGTTCATCATTGTCAAAACAACAACGACTTGCTTATCAAATCACACTATTTGATTCTTACCGACCCACACGGTTCAATAGGAACTCTAATCTCCGAGATCACAACCTTTGTAATCACGGGAGCCATGAGCATTATGGCCGCCACCGGGACACTTTCCAGCGCTGTGCTACTTAGCACATATAGCTAAGGTTCAACAACCTTATCAAGGTTCTATTGTCCTCCCACTTAACTTTTCGCGAAAAATTCCTTCTCAAGAAACTTGACGTTCCAAATAAAAAACTCTTTTGTCCTCGGTGTTATGGACAAATTCCCAACAAATTCTTTGGGATAACCTACAAAGACGTCCTTATCCAACTTTGGTTGTAAACATTTTACTTATGCATAGCATACCAACATTTAAGAAAAGACAATTCGGGTTTTATCCCAAACCATAACTTATATGGTGTCATTTCAACGGATAACGATGGTGCTCTTTTCAGTGTAAAAGCGGTAGTCTCTAAAGCTTCAATCCTTAAAACATAATGGAAGTTTTATAAATGACACCCTTGATCTTACCATGTCAAACATGGTTTGATTTCATCTCTCGAATATGCCATACTCCTATGGTTTACCGGAAAACACAAATCATGGAACAATTCCTCAAATCTTAAGTGTTTTGCTAAACATGTAACTCAAATATCTTCCTTTATGATCAAATCATAAACTCTTTTATTTTCTTGTTACAATGATTTTTCACTTCATCTTGAAAGTCTTTGAACAATTTTCAAATGTTTCATACTTCTTCCTCATTAAGTAAATATATAGATATATTCACTCAAATTTCTAGAGAAAGCATATGAAGCAAAAAGATCCATCGCATATGGCTACACATAATGGACTATGCACATCAGCATGTACAATTTCCAATAAGCTAGTCATCCGTTCCTCTTTGGCCTATGAATGGAGTTTCAATTATCTCGAAAGTCTCACAAGCGTCAATTGATCAAAACCAAAGACTCCAAAAATCCATCAACATGGAGTTTCTTCACGTTTTCTTTCCAATATAATTTAAACAGCGATGTCACTTCATAAGTGATCTTTCAATCATTTGTCTTGCGACATTTTAGCAATAGTGTTTATGGATGTGATTTCTCCCACTAGACTTGTAAAAGTTCATCCATCCTTTATGAAATATGGTAATTATTTGAACAACCATTGTTCTCGTAATACCGGAACAAAATAACAATTATTAAAACAAATCTTGAAGGCTAGGTTTGACGACAACGAAAAACACAATAACACTTTATTTGTTTTTGATGAACATCGTCACTTATTTTCTTGCTAGTTACTTAGGCCATTGCAGTTCATGAATTACGTTGTCCTGTATGACACTTCATACCAACCAATTCGGTATCCAATACCGGTATCCAATACCTCAGAACCACATTGTTTAACAAGCAAGGAATACATCCATAACATGTATATCTTCTATATACCTAAGTTGGACATCTCCAACCTTTTATTTTCTGCCAAATATTTTATAGATTCTCTTTCAACAATTCCTTTTCTTTTAAAAGAATCTATCAACATCAATAGTGGTGTCATTCACATGACACATAGTACAAAGTGTATATAGTCAAATACTAATACCTTTGAACTTGCACTTTGAAGTGGATCACCATCATCAAATGTCTGGTGTTTTTTCAAAAATACATTCTTTAGTAATCTATTAGTGTAGTAAACATTTTACTTACATCTTCTATTCATCCTTATCATGACAACTTTCATGATCAAGCTACTATAGCCTGTAAGGAAGAATCGCGAGTATAATGTTAGTTCCCAAAACCTTTTTGGGAGATCCGGATGCTTAGCATCTCCATCCTTCACAAATTCTCATACAATATGAGAACATGTATTTTGCTAAATTATACTCTATCATAATGCAACCAAAAACATTGTTTCAGATATCACAATATCTTTCACACATGATGGTTTCTGAAACAATTTTCAGCTCCTATATAATCTTGATATTAAAACAACTTTTGAATATCAATAATCATGGAGGCAAACATGATACTTTAGATACTAACATTGGATTTCTTACTCTTGATTTAATACTATTTATTAAACTTCATGGAGTAAATAGAGTTTGCTGAAAGTTTGCAATAGGACTTATAAACTTTAAATTGACATTCAAAACAATACGATACCAGTTCGTAAAGTAAATATCCAGAATTCTATAGTTCTATTATCTCAATTAGCACTAAGCATAAGGTAGTGAACAGACGCCAATGACTAAAACAAATTATGCAAATTCACTTTGATTTAGTTTATGACAAATTGAGTTCGACTAATCCAAATTAGAAATGAACTCCCACTCAAAAACGACATCCCTCGTGCCTTTTTGGTGATTACATGAACCAAATCCACTACACCAAGTCCGATCATCACGTGAGTCAGTGTAGCTTCAAAGGTGAGCATCTATATGGGCATCATATCAACTATATGACTCATGCTTAACCTTTCGGTCCGTGTTCCGAGGCCATGTCTATACATGCTAGGCTCGCCAAGTAAGAACCTTATTACTCGCATGTGTAAAACTGTCTTACACCCGTTTGTATGAAAGCGCAGACTCGAGTACACCCGATCATCATGTGATGTCTCGAAACACGATCCATAGAACGGTGCATACTTAAGGAAGAACACATTTTATCTTGATATTTAAATGAGGGATCATCTTATAATGCTACTAAAACGTCAAACAAGCAATATAAGATGTGAACATCATATGTGCAAAGTGGGATGATATGGTCCATGCATTTGGTCACCATCATATGCATCGTGGTATGATCTCTATCATTCCTTTGTGTGTAAGGCCAAGGTTTATGGAACTTACACGTTAGGTTTGTTGTAAGAGTATCAACTATACATAACTTACAACATTACCATATCATGACACAAGCCCAGCAACGATCTAAACTAGACGCCTCTAATTTATCAATTGCAAATTTTTACGTGGCTTAGGGCTTTCGAAGATAGAACCGGTCTTACCTACGAACATGGAACCACAACGATGATAACTAAGTTATTAGCAACTCGTTGTGAATTGGATATTGACTATAGTAGGAGAGACAGACACCTGCCAGGCACTTATGCAAAACTAGTTGCATGTCAGTCGTGGAACCGGTCTCATGTGCGATGACATGTAAGATTGGTCCGGGCCGCTTCATCCCACTATGCCACCAATATCCAAAATACATGAAAGAAGCAATAACATGATCATCATCGCCCACATATAAACATATGTGTACTACCCATGCAAAGCACCTACGCATAGACCTGGCTCTGATACCACTATTGGGGTTCGCAGCATAGAAAACAAAAATTTACCTACAATGGGAACTATACGCCAAGATCTATCTACTAGATACAAGCAACAGGTGGATATACATCCATGGAGAACTTACCCTCGAAGACAACAAAGCTTTGTTAACGAGATGGAACTCGTGGATGATATAGTCGTACACTTGCCGATCTCAAGATCGTGATGAAGTCCAGCAGGTCCGGCTCCAGCACGTCCTTCAGATCCAGCTCCCGCAAGTCCAGCAAGTCCAGCACCACCAAGTCCAGCACCGGAAAGCAGCGGTGCATCCGTGATCGCACACACGTCCGGTACCCCGACAACCTTCGTCCCTCGCTCCAGCAAAGCAGCGGAAGCAGCAACTCCTTTCCAAATAAAGCCACCGGAAACATGTATCTCGCTAATCCGAGACCATGGGGAATAACTAGAGGGGGAGAGAGATCCTTCACGAGGAGGTGTGAGTGTGAAGGTGTGAGAGGGGGGCCTTTTATAGGAGGAGGGGAGGGTACCCCTCCCCATGGCCGGCTCCCCAAGGGGTGACCCCTCACCTTCTCATTCATGTGGTGGTAACTCCCTCCACATAAATTTGCCCCTTCACATTCTCTTTTAAAGTCTCCACTTTAAATGTATTAAATTTCTCCAAATTTAATGCTCTCTCATTTAATAAAACTCTTTTATTAATTTTATTCAGAATTTTGTTAATTACTTTAATTAACAAACATTCACATAAAACCCCCTGCAATATTTCAATATTACATGCAGAACCAATTTCAGCAATTTCACCCGAAACAGTTTTGGTGTCTATTGAAATAATTCCAGCGCTTTCTTACATATTTATCTGAAACATATTTGCTCCAAATGGTGTCGGTATCCTTTAAGTGTGTCACCCTACGGTTCGCGAATAATGCAGACATGATCGAGACCCCTCTCAGATCAATAATCAGAAGCGGGACCTAGAGATCCATACTGACTCCTACACATTCAACGATGACTTCTGTGATCGTGAGAACCTTTAACGCTAGTAACTAAATCCCTTTGTCTCACGATATATTACATGTCTGAGATTCGATCATAGTATCTCCATACCTAGTTTGATCTCGTTGTCGACATGCACTCTTTTCTCGTTCCCGTGATATAACATTCTAGTGGTCACATCACTTGCTTGCAAGCTATCTTAATGTGATATCACCGAGAGGGCCAAGAGTATATCTATCTATCATCGGGATGGACAAATCCCACTCTTGATCCATGAGCCTCAACATAACACCTTCGCAGCACTGAACCCACCTTTATAGTCACCCTGTTACGGTGTGACGTTTGATGTTATCAAGATACTCTTCCGGTGTTAGCAATTAACATGATCTCATGGTCTAAGGACTAAGATTACTTCGTATGATGTTATAGCAATATAAACATAATGACTTTGATTGTAATGCTATACTTCGGATGAATGTTCATCACATCATTCCACCAATGTTGTGACCTCGTTATTAACAACATCCAATGTCCATGATCAAGAAACCTTGATCATCTTGTTAATCAACAAGTTAGTTTATATGAGAGGCAGTACTAGGAACTTTGTATTTTGTTTATTAAACACACATGTATTAACGTTTCCAATTAATACAATTATAGCATGCGAAATAAACATTTATCATAAATATGGAATAAGATAATAACCACTTTATTATTGCCTCTCGGGCATATTCCCTTCAGGTGGTGCCTCCCTTCCACCTATATAAAGAGGGGAGCCCCCTCCCCTCAATCCTACTTGAAAACTGGCTTTGCCTATTCTTTCTCCCTCTCTCTCCCTCACGTGTGGTTCCCAAGATTGGAACTTCATACGGGGATATGGGTTTCTCCACTACATGCACATTTTCATGCTGCTGGACTCTCGACCCAGATCAATCTTCTTCTGTTGCTTTGCTAGACTCGAGCTCGTCAGACGTCGCTACACCGGATGCGTGTAAAGCCACGAGGCACTGCCACTTGTGGTGCTAGTCACTTGGAGCTTAGAGTTTGGACGTCTACATGACCTTGAGGTCAGTTACGTCGTACGACTACATCATCCATGTTTCTCCTGAAATGTTAACTGCTTTCGGTCTTCAATGGTATGAACAACTGAATCCCTCTCAGCTACTGACTGTTGGATGGGACGTTCGTCCGGCGCGGGATAAAGCTGATAAACCGGTATGGAATAACACCGTATAGCTGCCTATTGCACTGGGTCCTACCTGCTGGTCCACACCAGCCACCCATCCCTTGTAATCTGCACCCCCAACCATTATATAAAGGGGGATTGCCTCTGTTGAAAGGTTAATCACTTCTAGTCCCCATTTTCCCCAGTTCATCTAGCATACAACTCGAGAAACCCTTGTACTATGTATTTCCCCCATATAGTGAGATCTAAACAGGAGTAGAGGCGTTATCTCACATAGAGGACCCCGAATCTGGGTGCTTCGCTGTGTTAGAGGTACTTGTGCCCAATCCCGCATGCGGAAGCCTCCACTTGCCCCTGATTGCTCCCTCTAAGCCACCCCTGATGGTACTGCCGTGTTCCACACCACGACAATAACAATCCCGCCATACCTATGTCGAGCGGTAGAGTATTCACTAGTACCCAGATCCATGTATAAAATTGATATTCTTACTCACATAATGCCATATTTGAGTTGGCTTTGCCTATTCTTTCTCCCTCTCTCTCCCTCACGTGTGGTTCCCAAGATTGGAACTTCATACGGGGATATGGGTTTCTCCACTACATGCACATTTTCATGCTGCTGGACTCTCAATCCAGATCAATCTTCTTCTGTTGCTTTGCTAGACTCGAGCTCGGCAGACGTCGCTACACCGGATGCGTGTAAAGCCACGAGGCACTGCCACTTGTGGCGCTAGTCACTTGGAGCTTAGAGTTTGGACGTCTACACGACCTTGAGGTCAGCTACGTCGTACGACTACATCATCCACGTTTCTCCTGAAATGTTAACTGCTTTCGGTCTTCAATGGTATGAACAACTGAATCCCTCTCAGCTACTGACTGTTGGATGGGACGTTCGTCTAGCGCGGGATAAAGCCGATAAACCGGCATGAAATAACACCATATAGCTGCCTATTGCACTGGGTCCTACCTGCTGGCCCACACCAGCCGCCCATCCCTTGTAATCTGCACCCCCAGCCATTATATAAAGGGGGGATTGCCTCTGTTGAGAGGTTAATCACTTCTAGTCTTCATTTCCCCCAGTTCATCTAGCATACAACTCGAGAAACCATTGTACTGTGTATTTCCCCCATATAGTGAGATCTGAGCAGGAGTAGAAGCGTTACCTCACATAGAGGACCCCGAATTTGGGTGCTTCGCTGTGTTAGCGGTACCTGTGCCCAATCCCGCATGTGGAAGCCTCCACTTGCCCCTGATTGCTCCCTTCTAAGCCACCCTTGATGGTACTGCCGTGTTCCACACCACGACAATAACAATCCCGCCATACCTATGTCGAGCGGTAGGGTATTCACTAGTACCCAGATCCATGTATAAAATTGCTATTCTTACTCACATAATGCCATATTTGAGTTTCGATATGCCGCCTCACTAAGAGGGTTCCACCCTAACAAGTTTTACACCCTAGTAACAAGTTTTAATTGGGTTTCACATCTGTTTAGAATGACCGGGATCTTGTGGGCTCAGGAAAGCTATGCATACAAAATCATAAGCGGATTTTTTCGCGAAACAAAAAATAAATAGGCACAGTTAAAATCAACAATGTTTAAACTAAAGAGCAGGTGAAAATGTTTTAGCAGAACCATTTTTATCTAAATGTAAGTACCACTTTATTTTCGTGACAGATCTAACATTGCTAGTATTAAAAAGAAGTGAAGAGTTTTCCTGTAAGCCTATTATTTAACCCCTCTAATCCAAAATAATTTAAATTATAGGTTTATCATAAGTCAACCTTTTTGAAGTTTGGCCAGATCTAAAGAAAAATGTGGTGATATCTACAACGCAAAATCTATGAAGTATGATGAATTTAACAAAAACAATTTGGTGTTTTAGGTATTGATATATTTTAATAATCTTGGACAAAATTGAAATAGTTTGACTTAAAGACAAACCTAGAGCTTCAATTATTTTAAAATAGAGGGAGTACTTAGGAACATGTGCAGAACTAATTTACGAGTACCACTATCACGGTACCATACGATTGTGATGCACATCTTGAGCGTTGATTACTGACACTGGTAGTACAAACACGCACATAGCCTGTAGTTAAACTTGACAAAGAACACCGTTTTCGTTAGCTAGACTACAAAGAGTTCTTTCACAAACCATAAACAACATCAGATGCTACACACAAATAGAAGATACTACTACTCTGGAGCCAGCAGAAGAAGAAATGTAATTTAGTGTTCATCATAGGATTCCAGCAATATCTCCATTGTTGACATGAGAGGAACAGAGTTCCGATTATCACAGCACTCCCCTGCTATCGACGAAGGTCCATTTGATTTAACTCGTGATGATAACAGGTTTTGGTTTCTCTTCCTCCTTGTTCTCAGCAATCACAGGGTGCGGTCTGCGCTGATGCTGCACAACCGCAAGTTGATCAATGAAGAGCAATTCCCGTAAATGATGGAGCTGCTGCCTCTCTCTCTCCATTAGCAGCTCCTTCTGCTCAAAACGGTTTATCTTGTCTTGGATTTCCTTCATCTAAAAAGGATTTGAAACAATAGATAACAAGTCAATACAGATACCAATTTTTTTACTCCCAATATCATCTCAGAACCCCAGCAAAGGTACCTGGACATCCACTATGTCGGATAAAGATAGCTCTATATCCTTCTGTTCCTTTTCAAGTTGCACTTGTGCATTTGCAGATGCCTCTTTGAGTAAATCGTTGGCTGAAAGCCCATTGGTGTAGGGAGATTCTGCAGAGGAAACTAATTAGGCCAAGAGAGCTCGTTTGAACAGCTGCAACAAATATTTGTGGGAGAAGGTGAAGAACTAAGCAGCACGATATACATTTCAGCATGTAGCAACAAGAATTTTGAAGTAGGAAGTTCATCAAACTTTCACCCACTCACAGGCCCACTCATGCACACAAGAAACTTGGATACAGGTCCATATACTCTTATTTGCATATAGACCAATTACGATTGAGCTTATTGCTCCTAGCACATTACTTGAACACTGCTGTCAACACGCTTGTGAATTATCATAGTTTGCACGGTGACATGCAAATAAGTATGTTTAGCAACAATGCAACATCAATATGACAGAAGCTGCCAAAGAACATGTCAGACTCATATGGGCTAGAGGGCAGCTGCTACCTTCTTCCTTGGTGCTGCTGATTGAAGAATCAACCAGGCTGTCATTCATATCAACCTGGGATTGTGCAGAGATAGCTGCTTGAGCTGCTGCTGCCGCAACACCTGAGCCAACAATGGCAGACAAGAACGACACCTGGTAAAACAATGCAGTTTCTCATCTTGCCCCATCAATAATTTTCTATGTTCAAACTAGATGAATAAGGCAGCTATCAGGATATGGTGGAGACCAGCATGTACACTTGTTTTGTGTACACTTATGTGCAAAAGTTCTATGAAGAACAAATTCAGCTTTAAAAAAAAATCTTTGTCAGAACCATTTTAAAGTTCTCAGTGTTTGATTTCTGAAGTAAGGAACATAACTTATACTACATCAGAACTTTGAGTATATTCAAGTATGGTGTTTTCCATCTATTCACATGAATAGCAAAGAATAAATGTAATGCTCTAGACTTGCAGCTCAAGTGACATTTCTTAGACACAAAACCGTTTTTCCAGTTCCAATAGGCAAACATGATTTTCATGGCCACTACGATCTGCAGCTTTTGCTTTCAAGTTGAAGCAGGTGGCATGCTCAAGATATACAACTAAGACTAAGGTATATCAGGTATACACTTCCAGGTGAGTTAGCAAGGTGTTACATCCACATATGTGTAGCCATACAAAACTGTAACAGATTACCATAGCATTCTTTTAACAAACTGGTCATTACATGTTAATATTTCATCAAGTACAAAGTGAAAGAGACGTGTTGTCACTACAGGCACGGATTAGACCTACTGTTACGAATCATTAGTTTTCAATACTTAACTGCTGCGTCAATCAGGGAGTTAGCAACTATGGTAAAGACAAAGATACATACCTGAGCCATAATTGGATTGCTTGAATCTGCCAGTGGTGTGAGACGAAGCCGTTTTGAGATCTCTGCTCTAGATTCATCAGTAACGTCATCATCAGTCTCAAACTGCAATTTCTGCTCCTTGAATCCCATGAACTGTTCTCCAAAAGGTAACTGGATGAGTCTAGCAACGCAGTCTTTCTCTGATCGACTACCAACATGTTCAGAAACCTTCTTCCAATTTTCTCCATAATGCAATACAGCCTCA
Source organism: Avena eriantha (assembly GCA_910589775.1). Taxonomy (NCBI): domain Eukaryota; kingdom Viridiplantae; phylum Streptophyta; class Magnoliopsida; order Poales; family Poaceae; genus Avena; species Avena eriantha. The sequence goes on along the minus strand of OU342745.1, from coordinate 56,479,101 downwards.
AGAAGGTGAAGAGTTTCCTTGTCTGTCCAATCTGCATCTTCGCTAATTTCAACTTTCTTGAAGTCTGCTGGTGTAAGACCAGGCCGGTAGTTGGCACGTACATAGCATCTACAACAGAGACTTATATCCGCCTGATCATACGCAAAAGTGAAGACGTTCTTCTGTAATTAAAGTAGACAACAAGCTAATAACACTTTCATCCAAAATACATGCATGAAATGGATGCAATTACTATATTGTTTGCATGTATTTATTGCACGATTATGACATACTCTCCACCTCCAGTTCGTGACACTTTTATGTGAACTGGAGGGAGTAGTTCAAAACGAATTATGAAGCAGCCTTGCTAATCCTTCTACATTCACAGCCATCCCAAGAGTGGCAACGAGCCATCACAATACAAGTTGAAACCCTATTCCTCATATCATCTGTTCACCCTCTTTTTCTAGCCTGAACCACATAATGGTTGGAAGGAACCAAGGCTCTTTCAACAGTCCCTTTACCCATGGCCTAATCCTTGCCGTTTTAGTGTTTTTCCGTAGCAACACACATTCTCCGTGCTAGTGTACATGACAGTTACCAGTTACCAAAACAAAACATATACGGAGTACATCATTAACCTTTTACCAACAAGCTTGTTTGCTCATCTGTCCGAACACCCTTTCTATGGAACATATCAAACCAGCTAAACCAAACCCAGTGACCCACCAGGGGTATCTCCAATCCAAGAAAACAAATTTCTCAACATGGGCAAACTCATAACTACAGGTAAAAAATTGCTCCCCCAGTTACATTGCATAATGAAGTATACAATCCATGCTTTCTACAAGGGTCCAAACGAAACAGATAGTTACAGCCGATTGTAAACAATCATATGGACAAGCTAAGATGATTCTAACCAGATATAAATGGATGCAACATATAACCTAATCCGTAACGCAAGTTTCCACATACATATCTTACTCATAAATCAAAACAATTGCAAATCACTCACCTTCTCACAGGTGAAATAGGCAGAGCCGCAGACGCTGCCGCACCCTATGCAAAGCTTCCTGGATATCGTCGCCCCAGCAGGCAATGAAGGCTGAGATGCTGCCACCTCCTCCCTCTTGTCTCTTCCCTGCTTCACCCCCGGTGCCGAAGTACCATAGTTGATGAGCCCCCATTCCTCAAGGAAGTCAAAAACACGGCGCACGGAGCCGACATCGCCAATAAGGCCCCGCCTGGCCTCGGTCAGCGTGAGCCGCCGCGCTGGCCTGGCCCGGAACCTCTTCACGAGGGTGTCGCGGTAGTACTTGTAGGCTTCAGGGCCCCGGGACCCAGACGCCGCGGCGACCTCCCCTTCGAAGAACTCGGGCATTAGGCGGCGCTCCGTGTCGCTGACGCTCTCGTAGGAGAACCACGCTGCAGGCGGAGCCCTCGGTTAGCTAGGGTTCTAGGTCTTAGCGTTTGCAAGAGGCGATGTGCCGGTTCCCGCGGGGGATTGGGGGTGGGCATGGGAGAGGGATTCACCTGAGTAACTAGGGATGTTGATGATGTACGAAGAGCCCTCAGTCACGGCTCCCGCGGCGGCGACTCCGGCGGCAGGGGCGGTCGAGACGGAGACGGAGGCCGGAGGGATCTCTGCTTTGACGGTGCCGGCAGTGGAGGGGGGCTGGGAAAAGGGCGTCGCCTTGTGCGGCGGCTGCGGAGGCGCCGGCGCTGAGTTAGCGGTGGCCGGCGGTGCGGCCATCGGAGATGGGGCAGCCGGTGGAGCTCTCTCGGCTGTTTCCTTTTTTTTCCTCGATTGATGAGGGGCTCTCGGTTTGTTTCCTCCGCACCGACCCGTGTTCTTTGGGCTTTAGATTTTGCTCGCAGAGAAGGGGTCACGTTTTGGGCCTTGGGGAGTTTGTTTGAGAGCCCAGCTACGTCGGTACGTACGACACAGTCACACAGAGCACGCAGCGAGTTTAGTCCCACCTCGCCCGCGCTGAGGGAAGGGAGCCGGGAGAGTCGTATAAAAGGAGGGGCAGTGCCACGGGAAGACTCTTACCTTTCTCGGCCTTTTGGCTAAGATCAAGTGTAGTATCTGTTCTTATCAGTTTAATATCTGATATGTGGGCCATGTGTCCACAAAGATATTAAATTTATTTTATGTGGGGAGGGTCCACCACAGTAGCTTGCTTCTGGGGCCCACGAGCGACGCCTGGGCGTTGCACTGCTGCCCTGGTCTGGCGCACCCCAACCAAATCTAATTTAACCTCTTGTTTACATAGCTGTACTTACATATTAGAGCACTGGTGACAAGTCTAGTGGTTGCAAGACGCAGGTCATATGAAACTGCCAGCTTCATTTGCCTCGACAGAACTCTTGGTGCAAACAATACTGGTTGAATTAAGTCAAAATCAAAACAATACTGGTTGAATTAAGTCAAAATCACAGTGAAATGGTGGCATAACATTCAGTGCCAATGATTATACAGGGCAAAACCGGGTACTTAAGTCAGATAAACAGTGAAATGGCATCAAAATGTTATTCGTACCACTGCATCAACTGGTTAGAAGTACAGACCATCATATCAGCGCAATGACACATAGACATGTGCAGCCATAGAGCATCTCCACTCGCAACCTCCAATTTAACCCCGGCGTAAGACCATATGGAGGGTGCGTCGGCGCAAAAACCGGCTATGGGAGGAGCCGGTCTCCAGCCGTAACCCCCAAATCGGCCCTAAATTAGAAATTTGAAATTTGAACAAGAAAATAATATGGCGGGTAGAACGGCTGATCGCCGATCGCATAGCCGAACATAAATAGTATGGGCGTTACTAAACAAAGTCTCGACGATCACATCGTCGCAAATCACTGCAAATCATCATAGTCTAGCGATCAAAAGAAGCCACGCCGGCATCACAAAGCATAGCGGCGCATCAGACGGGGGCGTCGACATCGACGACCGGCGGGGGAGAGCCTGTCGCTGGTGCGCTCGCGGGTGCTGGGTAGTGGATGCCGCAGGCGATGGCGATGGCGAAGTGGATGCCGCAGGTGCTAGGATAGTGGATGCCGGTGGGCCTCAGACCTCGTGCATGATCGTGGTGCGTTGGGCCTCCCAGCACGCCCGCACGTCGGCGTCCATGTCCCTGGTGTCGACCATGAGGATCGACAGGTCCTCCCTCCTCTTCTTCGCAGCCACATTGGCCCTGATCAGCTCGAGCTTGGCGTCCTGCCTCTCGATGACTGATGCCCACCTGACCGCGGCAACCTGCTCCATCTTGGCGGCCTGCTCCCCCTCTCAGCAGCGTGCGAGGCGGCATCCGCCATGCAGGCCATGATCGAGCTGTGCAGTTTCTCGATGGCCGACGCGGCATCCCTCGCCACCTTGGCCTTCTTCTTCCCGATCGGACGGCCTCCCGAGGAGAGAGCTGGCGGCGCGTCGGGGTTGTACTTGCTCTTGGCGAGCGCCGTGCGTGTCTCGGTCCACTTGTTGCACATCTCGATCCTGGCGAACACATGGATGAACTTAAACTCGACGTCATCGTTGTCCTCGCGGTAGGTGGTGATCATGGCGCGCATCTATGAAAGAAATGCAATGCAGCGAACAAACGACTGTGATCAATGGCCGGCGACCCAACACAAGGCTATGATGGACAGTGGACACGGTGGGTTCACTTACTTGGTCCTCGAAGTTGGTGCCACTGACATGGACACGGTGCACCTCCTCCATGACGCCATGCCACTTGTTGCAAGCATGCTGAATCATGTGCCAGCGGTGCGACATGCCGGAGTCGTTGTGGTCGTGGTACAAGTCCTTGAAGTAGGGGTCCAAGAGCCGCCGCTCGTCATACGCCGCCTTGACACGCAGCCAGTAAGCCTCGGAGCTCTGGTTCGCGCCAATGAAGGGGTCGATGCCGACCGATTTCCAAGCCTCGGCGAGGCACTCGTCCTCCCGTGAGCTCCACTTCGGGCCGTGGCCGCCGTTCTTCTTCTTCTTGACCACGGGCACCACCTCGGGCACCGGCGCGGGCGCCTCCTCTTCATCGTCCTCGGCAAACACGTAGGCCTCATTCTCCCAAGGTTCTTGGTTGTCGTCGCAGCCGTCGTAGGCCTCCACCTCCTCCTGCGTGTAGAACGGTGGTAGCCCCCCACCGTTGATCATGTCGGTCATGATGGCGTCGGTGCCCAGCATCGTTCCGTCGAGCACCCCATGGCCGCCGCTGCTGCTAACAGCGGTGGTGGGCATACCGTCGTGGAAGAGGGGGCGGCGGAGAGCAGGAGAGGCAGCCAGGTTGGGTGTACCTTGGCTGAAGGCATTGGGGTTGAAGCTGGCGTTGAGGTTGACGGTGCTGAAGGCATTGGGGTTGAAGCTGCCACCCGCGTCGAGTGGCCCGCACGGCGAGAAGCGAGATAGCTTGGGTGTACCTTGGTTGTCCTAGGACATCGGGCCAGCCTGGGTTGTTGCCGAAGACGACGACGGTGACGAGACGCTCCCTTGGCTCCCCCACGCGTGCGGGGGAAAGCTCGGCATGCCCGCTATGTGGGCGGCTCTCTGCACCATGAGTGCCTCCGCGGCCAGAGCCTCTGAGGCCCGCTTCTTCCTTGCCCTGAGCTCTCTCTGTCGGCGGCTGGCGTTCTCGACCTACCGGCGTTGTAGGTCGAATGCCCACTCTGCGTTCGTCATCCCCTCCGGCCGCTCCTTCTCCGGCTTGACCCTCTTCTTCGCCAGCAGCGCTGCTGCCGTTGCGCGGGGAGCGGTGTACTTCTTCGGTGGCATGGTGGCGCGATCTGGTCTGTGCTGGGAAATGGTGGGAGTGGGAGGCGAGGCGGGACGGGAGGGGGAGGTAGGGGCTAATTTTGGAGGGAACCGACGCTAATTTTGGTGGGAAAAGGAAATGATTTCAACTAGGTCACCGACAAGGCTGGCCTGCCGAAATTTTCCCCGCCCTCCGGTGCCCCCGCTAGCCTTCCTTGGAATTGGGTTCCGACCAGGCGTGCCGGCACCAAATCCAAATTGGGGGACGCGGCTGGGGCCAAAAATTGGCGCCGGCGGCCCTCAAAGGCCTTTGGGGGGGGATTTGAGGGCCACGAGTGGAGATGCTCTTAGCACCACCACTTGACACGAGCGAGGCAGAGCAGCAGCGCCAGCAGTTAAGACGACTCCAGCTGAATTGCCTAGCCTAGAGAGATGCAGCAGCCTGCAGCACATTTACGGTCTCCGTTGAGTTGTCGACACTACCTAACTAGAGCATTAAAATTTTAAGCTGACGGGTACTCTTACAACACTAGAAATTCACAGAACGAGGTAAGAGCTGAAACGACATCATTGTAATTGTCGGCAGCGCAGGGAGCTGAGGTTTCCATTAGAGCATGGAGAATACTAGCTGACTATACGAGGTTGCCATGTCATCAAGAGCTATCTTGTATGATACTAGTATTGGCTATAAGGTTAACTCTTAGATTATTACTAGTTGTTATCTTCTCTCTTTCTCTTTTCTATCATTTAATGTTTTTGCCTAGGAGCAAGTGTAGAGCCGGCTCTTGCATGAAAGCTAACAATTTGCATTTTTGCTTATCTCTCTCCTCCACATAGATAAAAATGCTAGTCAGTAGGCTTATAGGCCACTATTGTACTTGCTCTTAGCTGTATTCCAGCCTTCCAGGGGTGACCTGCATTGCTTCGTCGGTCGCATGGAGTTTGGCCATCTCGTTGGTGGAAGTGACGGTCATGGTGAACTAGCCACCCCAGTGTAACCAGAACGCAAAACCCGCCTTCAAAACCTTGTGATCTAGTAACCTCAGTGTAACCTATATTGTAGAAGTAGCACAAGACATTGTTGCTGGCTTTGCTTTCCACAACTGTACGCACGAGAATCAAGATTTACTCTACACCATCACCTCTCATGGAACCACCACACCATGTCTTATTGTCGTGGTGGTGTCACAGCATATGCCATGGGTAGACTTAAGTTACGGTCGATGGACTCCGGATGATCCGGGAAGAGAGGATGCGGTAAAGACCGCACGTAGAAGATGATACATTGCAAATGTATCTATAATTTTTGATGTTCCATGCTTGGTTTTATCTACTTTCTTATGTTTTGTCCACACTTTGGGGTACTTTTCATATGATTTCTTGGACTAACCTATTAACAAGAGCCACAGTGCCAGCTGCCTGTTTTCTGCTATTTTTGTTTCCAGGAAGTCAGAAAATGAATATTCTCGGAATTGGACAGGACAAAAGCCAAAGTCATTATTTTACCGAGGGACACCTGAAAGCTATAAGTACCATAATTTTTGGAATCTCTTTATGAGACTTGAATCCCTACTTCCTTATATGAAGGCCTTTTCTCCACTATATATTGAGTCTCCACCTTATATCTTTATGCACCTATTTTGAGAGCATAGTGGCTATTCTTAGTTCTATGTGCATTGTCCCAAGACTTGTTGATTGATGCATAATTTGATATTGCTTGTTTTAAACTATTTGTATCTAGTCACTCTTATAAACTTTGAAGGTGTCCTATGCATTTATGTTTTGCTACTCTATGAGGGACAACCTGAATGTTACTATGCTATGTTTTCTTTATGTGAAACAAACAAACGTATTGCAAAGCATTGTTATTCATGAATCTTTTGCTTGTGCCTTTTCATGTTGCAACATAGTTTCTTTGTCTTATTGCTAGAACTTTATCTTTCATGTTACGATTGAAGTACTATGATCCCAACTTCGAATGTTTTACAAATACTTTGATCAAGTTTATGATGGTGCATGTCACCTTAAAAATTATTCTTTCTTTTTATCACTTACCTACTCGAGGACGAGCAGGAGTTAAGCTTGGGGATGTTGATACATTGCAAATGTATCTATAATTTTTGATGTTCCATACTTGGTTTTATCTACTTTCTTATGTTTTGTCCACACTTTGGAGTACTTTTCATATGATTTCTTGGACTAACCTATTAACAAGAGCCATAGTGCCTCTCGGCCTCTCCTTCCGCCTATATATTGCCTCTGATACGGAAACCCTAAGTACCCGATCAAAATTCCACGAAAGAGTCTGTAGCCACCGTCATCTCTATCCCTGGATCGGGAGGGATCTGAAGCTCTTCCTGGCACCCTGTCGGAGAGGGGAAATCACCCTGGAGGCCTTCTTCATCGTCATGCAAGCCTCCGGTGTGATGCGTGAGTAGTTCATCTCTGGACTATGGGTCCATGTAGTAGCTAGATGGCTGGTTCTCCTCCTTTGTGCTTTCATGTTTAGATCTTGTGAGCTCTATTCATGATCAAGATCATCTATTTGTAATTCTGCATGTTGTGTTTGCGGGAATCCGATGGATATTGAGATGCTATTTCAGATTGATTATTGATTCTATCATGTCTTTGTTATTTGTGATCTTGCATGCTTTCCGTTGTTAGTAGCTATCTTGGCCAAGTAGATGCTAGCAACTCCAAGAGTTAGTATTTATGCTTGATAGTGGGTTCATGCCTATGGTAATCTAGGGAAGTGACAGAAATCTCTAAGGTACTAGATGTGCTGTTGCTACTAGGGAGAAAACAACAATCCTTTGTTCATAGAACAATCGTATTGTTTACTTTACATGCAATTCGCAATGCAATAATCTGTTGCTTGCAACTTAATACTGGAGGGGGTTCAGATGATAACCTGAAGGTGGATTATTAGTCATAGATGCAGTTGGATGGTGGTCTATGTATAATGTTGTAATGCCCAATCAAATCTCAAAGGACTCAAGATGATTAGTATATGCTTGTATGATTTCTCGATGTTTGTCAATTGCCCCACTGTAATTTGTTCATCCAACATGTTATCTATCTTAAGGAGAGCCACCTCTAGTGAACTATGGACCCCGGTCCTTTCTTTTACAATCAATCTACAAACTGATTACTGCTTTGTGTTTACTTTCTTCAAACTATTACTTCCTTCCATTTGATACAATTAATCCTTTGTTTTCAGAAAAACCGGTGAGATTGACAACCTCATCGCAAGTTGGGGGCAAAGTTCTGTGGTTGTGTTGTGCAGGTCTCCACGTTGCTACTAGCACCGGTAGTGCGCCCTGCCAAGGCTCAGCTAGCAACACCTTTGGGGTGTTTCCTTACTCCTACTGGATTGATAACCTTGGTTTCGTACTGAGGGAAAACTTGTTGTTGTGCTCATCATACCTTCCTCTTGGGGTTCCCCAACGAGCTCGATATATTTTGGGCCATCAAGCTCTTTTTCTGGCGCCGTTGCCGGGGAGTCAAGGACATCTTCACAAGGGGAGTCCCTCATAACCAATCTCTTTATTTTGTTATTTTTGTTTTGCTTAGTTTACTTTTGCTTTGTTTGCTTGTTTCTTTATCAAAAACACAAAAAAATAGTTTTACAAGTTTGCTTTGTTTATCAAAAATACAAAAAAATGACTACTCTTGAAAACACTAAGTTGTGTGACTTCACTAGCACCAACAACAATGATTTTTTGAGCACACGTATTGCTCCACCTGTGCCTAAAGCTACTTTCTTTGAGATAAAACTTGCTTTACTCAATCTTGTTATGAGAGAACAATTTTCTGGTATTGGTAATGAAGATGTTGCTGCCCATCTAAATAACTTTGTTGAACTTTGTGAGATGCAAAAGCATAGGGATATAGATGGAGATATTATTAAGCTTAAATTGTTTCCTTTCTCTTTGAGAGGAAAAGCTAAAGAGTGGTTGAATTCCTTAACTAGGATAGTATTGATTCTTGGACTAAATGCAAAGATGCTTTCATTGGAAAATACTATCCTCCTGCTAAGATTATATCTATGAGAAGTGAAATAATGAAGTTTAAACAATCTAATAATGAACATGTTGCTCAAGCTTGGGAAAGATTGAAATCTTTGGTAAAGAATTGTCCCACTCATGGACTGACTGCTTGGATGATTATCCAAACCTTTTATGCAGGATTGAAATATTCTTCAAGGAATCTATTGGATTCTGCTGCTGGAGGTACCTTTATGACCATTACTTTGGGTGCTGCAACAAAGCTTCTGGATAATATGATGGTTAACTATTCTGAATGGCATACCGAGAGAGCTCCACAAGGTAAGAAGGTAAATTCTGTTGAAGAAACCTCCTCCTTAAGTGATAAGATTGATATTATTATGTCTATGCTTGTTAATGGGAAAGCCCATATTGATCCAAATAATGTTCCCTTAGCCTCTTTGGTTGCTCAAGAAGAGCAAGTTGATGTGAACTTTATAAGAAATAACAATTTTAGCAACAATGCCTACAAGAACAATTTTGGTAACAACAATTATAAGCCATATCCTCCCAACAATGATAATGCTTATGGAAACTCCTACAACAATAATAGGAGTGCTCCCTCTGAACTTGAAGTTATGCGTAAAGACTTTATTAGTAAACAAACTGCTTTCAACAAAACTATTTAGGAAAAACTCTCTAATGCTGAAAGAAATATAGCATATTTGGCTGAAGCTCAAACTTCTTTGAATAAAATGGCTGCTAAACCTGAAACTAATGAGAATCCCTTTGCAGCTACTAATGCCATACAAGTAAGAATTGATGAAAATGTTAGACTATTAGCTAAATTACATGCTAAGTGGGAAAGAGAAGATGAAATTGCTAGAAACATTAGTGTTTCTACTATCACTACCACTAGTGTTGAGGCTAGTAATAGCTCTACTACCTTAGATGATAACTATGATTTTGATCTTGATGGTTGCACTATCTCTGAAGTTATTAAGTTCCTACAAAAGCTTGCTAAAAGTCCTAATGCTAGTGCTATGAACATGGCCTTTACCAAACACATTACTGATGCTCTCGTAAGGATTAAAGAAGAAAATATGAAACATAAAGCTTCTATTCCTATAAAATAAGAAGATGGTTGGGAACCCATCATTAATATGAAAGTGAATGATTTTGATTTCAAAGCATTATGTGATCTTGATAGTAGTGTCTCTATTATGCCTAGAAAGATTTATGATATGCTTGATTTGCCACCACTTGAAGATTGCTCTTTGAATGTCCCACTTGATGATAATGCTAAAAATAAACTCATGGGGAGTATTAATGATGTTCTTATTATGGTTAACAATGCCTATGTCCCCGTTGATTTCTATGTTTTGGATGTTGAATGCAATGCTTCTTGTCCTATTACTTTGGGAAGACCTTTTCTTAGAACTGTTGGTGCCATTATTGATATGAAAGAAGGCACCATTAAATATCAACTCCCACTCAAGAAAAGTATAGAACATTTCCCTAAGAAGAGAGAGAAGATTTCTTTTGCCTCTCCTATGAAAATAAAATTTGCTCTTAATGCTTCTTCATTCGAGAACACTTGATTCTTTTTGCTTCTTATGCCTAACTTAAAGGCGTTAAAGAAAAGTACTTATTTGGAGATAACCCAAAAGTTTTAGATGAGTCTTGGAAGTTATTACTTCAGTAATAACCGCTCCTTATCATTTTTATTTGATTTTTGTGCCAAGAGTAACCTCTAATGAGAGAGAAGTAATGATTGGGAAAGTTGTTGTCCTGAAACAGATTTTTGTGCTTCACCGTAAAAATTAGTGTAAAATCTCTGCACGTCTTTTTGAGGCGTGAATTTTTTGATTCTTCCCTAGGTTGTTATCTAACTTCCGTTAGTTCAACACTTTCTGATTTGAGCAACAGAAGGTCTTCGAAAAAATTCGTCTTTACCTACTGGTCTGTTTTGACAGATTTCTGCCATTTTCTGCATTTGCTTCTTGTTGGTTCCTTTTTGAGTTCTTTTGGGGAATTGAGCTTTTATGAGGGAAGTGCTACAGTAGCTAGTGTTTTAATGGAAGTTTATTGGTGTTAGAACTGAACCTAAAGACTTATTATCTTGAGTACACTAATGTTGCTAATAAAGATTGTGTGAAGTTTTGTATGAAGGAAAAATTTATGGTGTATGGAAGGAATGAGTAATGAGATGAAGGATGGACTAAATCTCAAGCTTGGGGATGCCATGCGTGTCACCCCAAGAAATATCCAAGAAGTAGAAGCGTCAGAGCTTGGGGATTCCCAAGGCATCCCCTTCTTCATCAATAAAAATTCCAGGTTTCTTCCAAACGCTTCATTTTTATTATTTCATGCACAGTTGTGTTGTTCTTGGAGCGTCTTCTTTTTCATTTTTGTTTTGGTTTTTCATTTGCTTTCTTTGCTTAGTTTGCTGAATAAATTGGTTGGACCCCCTCTTTCATACATTTGTTTTCAAATAGTTTGGTTTGGTTTGGAAAAGAGTAGGAAAGTTCATGCTTAAGTGTTAAAGAGAGCTTGTTTTTTACTGTGGCCTATGCTTTGTCATGCAATGCTTGATATCGTTTTGGCTTTATAATTAATATTCTTTGCTGCAGCATGACTTGTTATAAACAATTGAGATTGCTTAATGTGCCTTGGATGAATCATGCGTTGTTTTAGCATATTAAAAGCATAGTATTGTGGTATTCTCCTTTGATGCTTTATTTGGGTTGACTTGGCGCATGCTCACACCCTGTTATGACTATACCAAGTCACCATAGCCTTTATGATCCTTTAGTTTTCAACTTGTAGTATCACTTTATGCTTTGATCAATGATGTTTTATCGCTCTGCGTGATTATGGCGATTATTGCTCTCTTAGTTTGTCGCTCCCAATCTTTTGCTAGCCTCCACAACCAAGTATGAGTTCCACTCATGCATCCAACTCCCTAAAACAAGTTATTCCAAAGAGTCCACCATACCTACCTACTAGCATATGCTACTCCAAGTATATTCATGCTTTTGTTTATCTTCCAAATAAAACTTGTTATGAGAAAACTAGTGATTAAAGCTCTCACGAACTTGATGGCACACTTTAGTTTTTTGCATTAAATAAACTTGAACCATTGGGTCCTTCTTTGTTGTGTATATGCTTGCGCTTTATAAGTTGAAATTAGCAGAACCATGTATCATGGGGAACGCTTTCAACATTGCACTTGTACTTTGTACCCCGTTCATATCATGTTCTTTTGCTTATGGATCTCGGCGGTGTGAAATAAAAGTGGAACTTGTAAGATCATGGAGTTTGTATGTGTGTTAGAGAAACGTCTGGGCCGCTAGCCTAAGCCATGCCTAATCATGGTGGAAACTTGCAGCATCACCATAATGAGCACTCTATGAAGCATCCTCAATAAAAACCTATGCAAATAGCAAATAAAAAGATCGCTGAGATGCTCATTGTCTGCTTGCCTTGTAATTTTGATTATGGGATAGCTCCTGTATCATGTGCAAGGGGTACCCCGTTGGCGGTTCTTTATGATACATATGTACTTACAATGACAAGAGCTTACTCGTGACTAAATTTGAGTAGCATGAGGTTCGGTCTTCGTAAGTAAGGGGCATGAGATTTCGGTTTATAACTTGTCAAGCATATCCTCTTAGTTGTGTCACTTTAACCTGAATCACCTTCAAGATGCTTATGATAGGGGCAATGAGAGCTGAAAGCTATAAGTACCATAATTTTGGAAGCTCTTTATGAGACTTGAATCCCTACTTCCTTCTATGAAGGCCTTTTCTCCACTTATATATTGAGTCTCCACCTTCTATCTTTATGCACCTACTTTGAGAGCATAGTGGCCATTCTTAGTTCTATGTGCATTGTCCCAAGACTTGTTGATTGATGCATAATTTGATATTGCTTGTTTTAAACTATTTGTATCTAGTCACTCTTATAAACTTTGAAGGTGTCCTATGCATTTATGTTTTGCTACTCTATGAGGGACAACCTGAATGCTACTATGCTATGTTTTATTTATGTGAAACAAACAAACGTATTGCAAAGCATTGTTATTCATGAATCTTTTGCTTGTGCTTTTCATGTTGCAACATAGTTTCTTTGTCTTATTGCTAGAACTTTATCTTTCATGTTACGATTGAAGTACTATGATCCCAACTTCGAATGTTTTACAAATACTTTGATCAAGTTTATGATGGTGCATGTCACCTTAAAAATTATTCTTTCTTTTTATCACTTACCTACTCGAGGACGAGCAGGAGTTAAGCTTGGGGATGTTGATACATTGCAAATGTATCTATAATTTTTGATGTTCCATACTTGGTTTTATCTACTTTCTTATGTTTTGTCCACACTTTGGAGTACTTTTCATATGATTTCTTGGACTAACCTATTAACAAGAGCCATAGTGCCAGCTGCCTGTTTTCTGCTGTTTTTGGTTCCAAGTAGTCAAAAGATGAATATTCTCGGAATTGGACGGGACAAAAGCCAAAGTCATTATTTTACCGAGGGACGCATGGAGCCAGAATACGAGACGGAGAGGGGCTGGGGCCTGGCCACACCACCTGGCCACGCGTCCAGGCCTGGCCCGCGCCGGGGGGTGGTATGGCCGCCACAGGCACCCCCTCGGCCTCTCCTTCCGCCTATATATTGCCTCTGATACGGAAACCCTAAGTAGCCGATCAAAATTCCACGAAAGAGTCTGTAGCCACCGTCATCTCTATCCCTGGATCGGGAGGGATCTGAAGCTCTTCCTGGCACCCTGTCGGAGAGGGGAAATCACCCTGGAGGCCTTCTTCATCGTCATGCAAGCCTCCGGTGTGATGCGTGAGTAGTTCATCTCTGGACTATGGGTCCATGTAGTAGCTAGATGGCTGGTTCTCCTCCTTTGTGCTTTCATGTTTAGATCTTGTGAGCTCTATTCATGATCAAGATCATCTATTTGTAATTCTGCATGTTGTGTTTGCGGGAATCCGATGGATATTGAGATGCTATTTCAGATTGATTATTGATTCTATCATGTCTTTGTTATTTGTGATCTTGCATGCTTTCCGTTGTTAGTAGCTATCTTGGCCAAGTAGATGCTAGCAACTCCAAGAGTTAGTATTTATGCTTGATAGTGGGTTCATGCCTATGGTAATCTAGGGAAGTGACAGAAATCTCTAAGGTACTAGATGTGCTGTTGCTACTAGGGAGAAAACAACAATCCTTTGTTCATAGAACAATCGTATTGTTTACTTTACATGCAATTCGCAATGCAATAATCTGTTGCTTGCAACTTAATACTGGAGGGGGTTCAGATGATAACCTGAAGGTGGATTATTAGTCATAGATGCAGTTGGATGGTGGTCTATGTATAATGTTGTAATGCCCAATCAAATCTCAAAGGACTCAAGATGATTAGTATATGCTTGTATGATTTCTCGATGTTTGTCAATTGCCCCACTGTAATTTGTTCATCCAACATGTTATCTATCTTAAGGAGAGCCACCTCTAGTGAACTATGGACCCCGGTCCTTTCTTTTACAATCAATCTACAAACTGATTACTGCTTTGTGTTTACTTTCTTCAAACTATTACTTCCTTCCATTTGATACAATTAATCCTTTGTTTTCAGAAAAACCGGTGAGATTGACAACCTCATCGCAAGTTGGGGGCAAAGTTCTGTGGTTGTGTTGTGCAGGTCTCCACGTTGCTACTAGCACCGGTAGTGCGCCCTGCCAAGGCTCAGCTAGCAACACCTTTGGGGTGTTTCCTTACTCCTACTGGATTGATAACCTTGGTTTCGTACTGAGGGAAAACTTGTTGTTGTGCTCATCATACCTTCCTCTTGGGGTTCCCCAACGAGCTCGATATATTTTGGGCCATCAAGCTCTTTTTCTGGCGCCGTTGCCGGGGAGTCAAGGACATCTTCACAAGGGGAGTCCCTCATAACCAATCTCTTTATTTTGTTATTTTTGTTTTGCTTAGTTTACTTTTGCTTTGTTTGCTTGTTTCTTTATCAAAAACACAAAAAATAGTTTTACAAGTTTGCTTTGTTTATCAAAAATACAAAAAAATGACTACTCTTGAAAACACTAAGTTGTGTGACTTCACTAGCACCAACAACAATGATTTTTTGAGCACACGTATTGCTCCACCTGTGCCTAAAGCTACTTTCTTTGAGATAAAACTTGCTTTACTCAATCTTGTTATGAGAGAACAATTTTCTGGTATTGGTAATGAAGATGTTGCTGCCCATCTAAATAACTTTGTTGAACTTTGTGAGATGCAAAAGCATAGGGATATAGATGGAGATATTATTAAGCTTAAATTGTTTCCTTTCTCTTTGAGAGGAAAAGCTAAAGAGTGGTTGAATTCCTTAACTAGGATAGTATTGATTCTTGGACTAAATGCAAAGATGCTTTCATTGGAAAATACTATCCTCCTGCTAAGATTATATCTATGAGAAGTGAAATAATGAAGTTTAAACAATCTAATAATGAACATGTTGCTCAAGCTTGGGAAAGATTGAAATCTTTGGTAAAGAATTGTCCCACTCATGGACTGACTGCTTGGATGATTATCCAAACCTTTTATGCAGGATTGAAATATTCTTCAAGGAATCTATTGGATTCTGCTGCTGGAGGTACCTTTATGACCATTACTTTGGGTGCTGCAACAAAGCTTCTGGATAATATGATGGTTAACTATTCTGAATGGCATACCGAGAGAGCTCCACAAGGTAAGAAGGTAAATTCTGTTGAAGAAACCTCCTCCTTAAGTGATAAGATTGATATTATTATGTCTATGCTTGTTAATGGGAAAGCCCATATTGATCCAAATAATGTTCCCTTAGCCTCTTTGGTTGCTCAAGAAGAGCAAGTTGATGTGAACTTTATAAGAAATAACAATTTTAGCAACAATGCCTACAAGAACAATTTTGGTAACAACAATTATAAGCCATATCCTCCCAACAATGATAATGCTTATGGAAACTCCTACAACAATAATAGGAGTGCTCCCTCTGAACTTGAAGTTATGCGTAAAGACTTTATTAGTAAACAAACTGCTTTCAACAAAACTATTTAGGAAAAACTCTCTAATGCTGAAAGAAATATAGCATATTTGGCTGAAGCTCAAACTTCTTTGAATAAAATGGCTGCTAAACCTGAAACTAATGAGAATCCCTTTGCAGCTACTAATGCCATACAAGTAAGAATTGATGAAAATGTTAGACTATTAGCTAAATTACATGCTAAGTGGGAAAGAGAAGATGAAATTGCTAGAAACATTAGTGTTTCTACTATCACTACCACTAGTGTTGAGGCTAGTAATAGCTCTACTACCTTAGATGATAACTATGATTTTGATCTTGATGGTTGCACTATCTCTGAAGTTATTAAGTTCCTACAAAAGCTTGCTAAAAGTCCTAATGCTAGTGCTATGAACATGGCCTTTACCAAACACATTACTGATGCTCTCGTAAGGATTAAAGAAGAAAATATGAAACATAAAGCTTCTATTCCTATAAAATAAGAAGATGGTTGGGAACCCATCATTAATATGAAAGTGAATGATTTTGATTTCAAAGCATTATGTGATCTTGATAGTAGTGTCTCTATTATGCCTAGAAAGATTTATGATATGCTTGATTTGCCACCACTTGAAGATTGCTCTTTGAATGTCCCACTTGATGATAATGCTAAAAATAAACTCATGGGGAGTATTAATGATGTTCTTATTATGGTTAACAATGCCTATGTCCCCGTTGATTTCTATGTTTTGGATGTTGAATGCAATGCTTCTTGTCCTATTACTTTGGGAAGACCTTTTCTTAGAACTGTTGGTGCCATTATTGATATGAAAGAAGGCACCATTAAATATCAACTCCCACTCAAGAAAAGTATAGAACATTTCCCTAAGAAGAGAGAGAAGATTTCTTTTGCCTCTCCTATGAAAATAAAATTTGCTCTTAATGCTTCTTCATTCGAGAACACTTGATTCTTTTTGCTTCTTATGCCTAACTTAAAGGCGTTAAAGAAAAGTACTTATTTGGAGATAACCCAAAAGTTTTAGATGAGTCTTGGAAGTTATTACTTCAGTAATAACCGCTCCTTATCATTTTTATTTGATTTTTGTGCCAAGAGTAACCTCTAATGAGAGAGAAGTAATGATTGGGAAAGTTGTTGTCCTGAAACAGATTTTTGTGCTTCACCGTAAAAATTAGTGTAAAATCTCTGCACGTCTTTTTGAGGCGTGAATTTTTTGATTCTTCCCTAGGTTGTTATCTAACTTCCGTTAGTTCAACACTTTCTGATTTGAGCAACAGAAGGTCTTCGAAAAAATTCGTCTTTACCTACTGGTCTGTTTTGACAGATTTCTGCCATTTTCTGCATTTGCTTCTTGTTGGTTCCTTTTTGAGTTCTTTTGGGGAATTGAGCTTTTATGAGGGAAGTGCTACAGTAGCTAGTGTTTTAATGGAAGTTTATTGGTGTTAGAACTGAACCTAAAGACTTATTATCTTGAGTACACTAATGTTGCTAATAAAGATTGTGTGAAGTTTTGTATGAAGGAAAAATTTATGGTGTATGGAAGGAATGAGTAATGAGATGAAGGATGGACTAAAGCTCAAGCTTGGGGATGCCATGCGTGTCACCCCAAGAAATATCCAAGAAGTAGAAGCGTCAGAGCTTGGGGATTCCCAAGGCATCCCCTTCTTCATCAATAAAAATTCCAGGTTTCTTCCAAACGCTTCATTTTTATTATTTCATGCACAGTTGTGTTGTTCTTGGAGCGTCTTCTTTTTCATTTTTGTTTTGGTTTTTCATTTGCTTTCTTTGCTTAGTTTGCTGAATAAATTGGTTGGACCCCCTCTTTCATACATTTGTTTTCAAATAGTTTGGTTTGGTTTGGAAAAGAGTAGGAAAGTTCATGCTTAAGTGTTAAAGAGAGCTTGTTTTTTACTGTGGCCTATGCTTTGTCATGCAATGCTTGATATCGTTTTGGCTTTATAATTAATATTCTTTGCTGCAGCATGACTTGTTATAAACAATTGAGATTGCTTAATGTGCCTTGGATGAATCATGCGTTGTTTTAGCATATTAAAAGCATAGTATTGTGGTATTCTCCTTTGATGCTTTATTTGGGTTGACTTGGCGCATGCTCACACCCTGTTATGACTATACCAAGTCACCATAGCCTTTATGATCCTTTAGTTTTCAACTTGTAGTATCACTTTATGCTTTGATCAATGATGTTTTATCGCTCTGCGTGATTATGGCGATTATTGCTCTCTTAGTTTGTCGCTCCCAATCTTTTGCTAGCCTCCACAACCAAGTATGAGTTCCACTCATGCATCCAACTCCCTAAAACAAGTTATTCCAAAGAGTCCACCATACCTACCTACTAGCATATGCTACTCCAAGTATATTCATGCTTTTGTTTATCTTCCAAATAAAACTTGTTATGAGAAAACTAGTGATTAAAGCTCTCACGAACTTGATGGCACACTTTAGTTTTTTGCATTAAATAAACTTGAACCATTGGGTCCTTCTTTGTTGTGTATATGCTTGCGCTTTATAAGTTGAAATTAGCAGAACCATGTATCATGGGGAACGCTTTCAACATTGCACTTGTACTTTGTACCCCGTTCATATCATGTTCTTTTGCTTATGGATCTCGGCGGTGTGAAATAAAAGTGGAACTTGTAAGATCATGGAGTTTGTATGTGTGTTAGAGAAACGTCTGGGCCGCTAGCCTAAGCCATGCCTAATCATGGTGGAAACTTGCAGCATCACCATAATGAGCACTCTATGAAGCATCCTCAATAAAAACCTATGCAAATAGCAAATAAAAAGATCGCTGAGATGCTCATTGTCTGCTTGCCTTGTAATTTTGATTATGGGATAGCTCCTGTATCATGTGCAAGGGGTACCCCGTTGGCGGTTCTTTATGATACATATGTACTTACAATGACAAGAGCTTACTCGTGACTAAATTTGAGTAGCATGAGGTTCGGTCTTCGTAAGTAAGGGGCATGAGATTTCGGTTTATAACTTGTCAAGCATATCCTCTTAGTTGTGTCACTTTAACCTGAATCACCTTCAAGATGCTTATGATAGGGGCAATGAGAGCTGAAAGCTATAAGTACCATAATTTTTGGAAGCTCTTTATGAGACTTGAATCCCTACTTCCTTCTATGAAGGCCTTTTCTCCACTTATATATTGAGTCTCCACCTTCTATCTTTATGCACCTACTTTGAGAGCATAGTGGCCATTCTTAGTTCTATGTGCATTGTCCCAAGACTTGTTGATTGATGCATAATTTGATATTGCTTGTTTTAAACTATTTGTATCTAGTCACTCTTATAAACTTTGAAGGTGTCCTATGCATTTATGTTTTGCTACTCTATGAGGGACAACCTGAATGCTACTATGCTATGTTTTCTTTATGTGAAACAAACAAACGTATTGCAAAGCATTGTTATTCATGAATCTTTTGCTTGTGCTTTTCATGTTGCAACATAGTTTCTTTGTCTTATTGCTAGAACTTTATCTTTCATGTTACGATTGAAGTACTATGATCCCAACTTCGAATGTTTTACAAATACTTTGATCAAGTTTATGATGGTGCATGTCACCTTAAAAATTATTCTTTCTTTTTATCACTTACCTACTCGAGGACGAGCAGGAGTTAAGCTTGGGGATGTTGATACATTGCAAATGTATCTATAATTTTTGATGTTCCATACTTGGTTTTATCTACTTTCTTATGTTTTGTCCACACTTTGGAGTACTTTTCATATGATTTCTTGGACTAACCTATTAACAAGAGCCATAGTGCCAGCTGCCTGTTTTCTGCTGTTTTTGGTTCCAAGTAGTCAAAAGATGAATATTCTCGGAATTGGACGGGACAAAAGCCAAAGTCATTATTTTACCGAGGGACGCATGGAGCCAGAATACGAGACGGAGAGGGGCTGGGGCCTGGCCACACCACCTGGCCACGCGTCCAGGCCTGGCCCGCGCCGGGGGGTGGTATGGCCGCCACAGGCACCCCCTCGGCCTCTCCTTCCGCCTATATATTGCCTCTGATACGGAAGCCCTAAGTACCTGATCAAAATTCCACGAAAGAGTCTATAGCCGCCGTCATCTCTATCCCTAGACCGAGAGGGATCTGAAGCTCTTCCCGGCACCCTGCCGGAGAGGGGAATTCACCCTAGAGGCCTTCTTCATCATCATGCAAGCCTCCGGTGTGATGCATGAGTAGTTCATCTCTGAACTACGGGTCCATGTAGTAGCTAGATGGCTGGTTCTCCTCCTTTGTGCTTTCATGTTTAGATCTTGTGAGCTTCGTTCATGATCAAGATCATCTATTTGTAATTCTGCATGTTGTGTTTGCGGGGATCCGATGGATGTTGAGATGCTATTTCAGATTGATTATTGATTCTATCATGTCTTTGTTATTTGTGATCTTGCATGCTTTCCGTTGTTAGTAGCTATCTTGGCCAAGTAGATGCTAGCAACTCCAAGAGTTAGTATTTATGCTCGATAGTGGGTTCATGCCTCTGATAATCTGGGGAAGTGACAAAAATCTCTAAGGTACTAGATGTGTTGTTGCTACTAGGGAGAAAACAACAATCCTTTGTGCATAGAACAATCGTATTGTTTACTTTACACGCAATTCGGAATGCAATAATATGTTGCTTGCAACTTAATACTGGAGGGGGTTCGGATGATAACCTGAAGGTGGATTATTAGTCATAGATGCAGTTGGATGGCGGTCTATGTATAATGTTGTAATGCCCAATCGAATCTCAAAGGAGTCAAGATGATTAGTATATGCTTGTATGCTTTCTCGATGTTTGTCAATTGCCCCGTTGTAATTTGTTCACCAAACATGTTATCTTTCTTAAGGAGAGCCACCTCTAGTGAAATATGGACCCCGGTCCTTTCTTTTACAATCAATCTACAAACTGTTTACTGCTTTGTGTTTAGTTTCTGCAAACTATTACTTCCTTCCATTTGATACGTTTAATCCTTTGTTTTCAGCAAAACCGGTGAGATTGACAACCTCATCGCAAGTTGGGGGCAAAGTTCTGTGGTTGTGTTGTGCAGGTCTCCATGTTGTTACTAGCACCGATAGTGTGCCCTGCCAAGGCTCAGCTAGCAACACCTTTGGGGTGTTTCCTTGCTCCTACTGGATTGATAACCTTAGTTTCATACTGAGGGAAAACTTGTTGTTGTGCTCATCATACCTTCCTCTTGGGGTTCCCCAACAAGCTCGATATATTTTGGGCCATCAGAAGAACACAACGATGTACCCAGGTTCAGGGGCCCTCGTGGTGAGGTAAGACCCCTACTCCTGCATGTATGTCTCTATATCATGAGCTGTATGAGTAGCTACAATGGCGCTCCTTGAGTTGTATGGCAAGAGGTATAATAAGCCTACTACGCTCTCCTCTCTCAGTGTTTCTCTAAGTGTCAAGGGGGAAATGAATGAATGACCAGTCGACCTCTTCCCTAGGGTCCTGGGTCACCTTATATATAGTTCCTAGGTTACAACGATTGGGCACAGGAGTTAGGGGAAAAGCCCCCAACTACGGTGCCAAAGTCTTCGCTAGAGCCTGCCAGGAGCTCCGTCTTGTCGCCTGGTCGCGTCTGGATTGTCCTCGATAGGACAAGGCCTCACCCCACCTAACCACTATCACGTCGCCTGGCCACTATAGCCAAGTACAAGTGTAGTCAGTGGTATGATGGAGACTATTCACTGTACACTTTAGGGCGTGCTTGTATGACAACGATGATCTTCTCCATGATTGCAGGGATGAGACTGGAGCATTGACTTGGAGACCGGTATATGACCGTTTGTCACACGCCAGTACCCTATGTCGACTCCCTGGCGCCAACCGATGTACGTCGGTCTGGCTGTTCCTGCATAAATGACAGAACTAGATTACGCTGACATATCTTTTATATGTCGGCCAGGGTATGTCGGCCTATGTCAGCCACCTTATGTCGATCAACCTTAGTCTGGTCAACATCTTGATATCACTTTATACCATGTCTTGACCCTACCGGGGGTCACCCCCTGACATTAGTACCCGGAGCTGTCGCGGTCCTGCAGTGCCAGATGAAGGGCCACAACAGGTTCTTCCAACAATAAGAATTTTATCTCACCAGCCGATATATTATATGTCGGCTGAACTTTGATATCGGCACCTAAATTACCAAACTTTTGCCATTACCGACATGATTCAGTCAACAACATAATTTACCTCACCTTGAAGCCATATCTTCTTTTTATGTCGGTATTGCAGTGATTTGCAATGTCATCTTGGTTTTTTCTAATTCATTGGTTAATCACACGTGTCATAAACTTGATGTGGGTCGCCTCCATTTTTGTATGATGATGGGACACACGCCACTATTGGCATGCCTTGGGGTACCCATGGGAGGACAATACTCCCAGGAACTCGAGTGCCCATCAAGTCCACCTGCATGTCCCCTCGATTACGGTGGATCAGTTATGCCGCAACAGGTAGTTACTCTTCGTGCGCTATGATTTGGGGAATGACTCCCACAATAATTGCGCCAATTATGGAGATCGTGGGCACAATCATTCCGTGACCCATGACCTCCCTTGGCCATGAAATAGAGGAGCGGGTGAGAAACCCTTGTTCACTTTCCCCCGTTCCCTCGTCTTCTCTACACCATCGTCACCATTGCCGCTCGCGTAAGTTCACTACTCTCTACTGCAGCACTGTGCACCTCTCTCGCGCGCTCCCGCCAAGGTCTCCTCTTCCCCACCTCCAATCCAAAATACACATACATCATCGTTGCTGCCGCCATGGGACGGTCACACTCGAAGCCAAGCTCCACCGCTGATCTGGCATCCTGCGAGGTTATTCTCGCCAAGCACGGCAAGGAGGAGATGTACACGGGACCAGAGAGGGTAGCCTGGGAGGGCTCAGATGTCACCGCCAATGAAATAGACTGGCTTTGCCAGACACGGCGAATCCTACCGAAAGTGGAGTGTCGCTTTCCCAATGGCAAACTCGCACAGGACATCCAACCCGATGAGTTTTCATCGTTTTGGTCACGCATTTCGAGCGCTGCTTCGGTCTCCTCATGAGCAATTTTATGAAGAAATTCTTTGAGAAGTTTTGCATTCAACCTCACCATATTCCATCCAATTCCATCACCACCATATCCGCTTTTGTCTCATGCTCAGAGGGGTATCTCGGTCTTTGGCAAACCATTAATATTTGGGTCAAGTACTGTAGGTTCTGGCCTCAAGTTATCCCGGATCCGGACAATCCAGGCAGCGTAAAGCAAATGACCCAGTGCGGAGCCACCATAGTTATGCCTCGGCGAGGCTCCATTTTTCCTAGGATTCAGGGCCTTGAGTCCTGCAAGAAGTGGCTTCGGTCCTTCTTCTATGTGAAGAATACGACCAACGTAGATATGATTGGACTGCCGAGGTTTATTGCCGGCCCCCTTCTAAGAAACTCAACTGGGACTATGACCCAAAGGACCTTGTTCAAGAGATCAATCAGATCCACAAGGTCATCATCTAGCTCAAGGATAACGAAGGCATGTCAGCCAAATATCTTCTGGCGACATTCATCAGTCAGCGGATATCTCTGCTCCAGCATCGGACGCACAAGATATGCCATATGAGTGGTCGACATGACCCCAACCGGATGATGACTTTTCAGATGACCAATCATGAGGTCTGGATACGAGTTAAGGTCATTGCCAAGACAACGATGCATGATGAATGGCATGGGGCAAAGAACCCCATGATAGAGAGCATCCAGTTCCTATGGTAATTACTAGAAAACTTCAACCGACATAATCTTTCATGCTGACATACCCTTTCATGTCAGCTTATTACTTTATCTTCACAATTTAACTTTGAATTTCTCTTGCTTGTTATGCAGAGATTCGTCCGGAAGGCGAACGAGGATGGGCTGGACCCCTCAAGAAAATGGGGAAAAGACCGCAAGGGTTCAAATATGGAAGATCTGTATTCCGAAGATTATATGCCGATCCTCGATGCCAACACTGGTCCAGATCTGGGCAAGACTCCTGCTCGTGATCCGTTAAGAGATTGGCCTGACGATGATGATGATGACTATCAAATTTTAGAGGTATACGATCCTCTTCCACTTGCATTCACATTTCCACTGCACCCGACATCAGTTGATACGGATGACCAGGTGTTGGAGGAACCACCTCTTGTAGTGGGCAGCCAAGGAGGGGCCAAGAAATGCGTCACCCCTGGGATCCAGAAAACTCTAAAGAGGCATAAGGTATCTGCCAGGCCACGTTCAAGACCAATGGCGACCGGGTAAGATATCTTTGCTGACATGCTTTCATACTTTTGTATTTCTTGTATCTCTCTTTCTTTTTTTCTCTAGTTGAGATGACTTAATGCCACATTCTTCTGCAGGGATGTCCTGGATGTTGTTGATGGATCCCAAATGCAGGAGATCAATTGTAGCACTTTTAAAATAAGAAAGGTTATTGAACCCGTGAGGAGCTGAAGGTATTGGTTAGCAAGTTTGACAAGTAAATCAATAAAAGGTGAAGTGTTTTTGGTAATTTGGGTTTGTAGTTTGTAGCAATATAAGGTACTGAAAGTAAATAGCAACAAGTAAACGCTCTCAATGAGAGAAATCCCAATCCTCTATGCAGCAAGAGGACAAGCTCAAGTGTGTGTGAACTTATATGTGACCAGTGTTCTCAAGGGCGACATGGATTTACTTAGCATATAGATTTCTACATAACATGGTGAATATCTTGTCAAGTTTCATTCCTTTAGGGCGGAGCCTAAATTAGGTGTTGCCATAGATATGAGCAAGTACACCCCTTATGATGGGTCCTAGAGCCATTTTCATGAGAAAGTATAGGAATCATTAAGACATAAATGTCCCACCATAACAGTTAGTTCATTGGTCCCGGACAAAAATGCCTCTAATGCAACTCGAAGTATTGGAAAACGGTTTCTATCATTCCGTCCCTTACAACCTTCATCATTGCATTAAAGTGTAGCCCTATGAGCCCATATAGGTGAAGTAATATGTAGTAGATGTTTGCATAAAACCATCATAAAACCACATAAAAGATAAAAACTTGACCAAATACTTATTGCATATTATATGGAAATCATAGCCAATTCATCCTATGCCCTCAGGAACATGGGGATCTACTAACAAGTGACAAACATGATATGGATCAATGGCATATGGATCACAACACAATCTGAATATATAATATCTCCACCAAATAAAGACAAGTTGCCAATCACAAACATACAAATAGCACTTAAAAAATATTCGGGGTTCAATCAATCACAAATTATGAGGGGAACGAGGTGGATCCTGGAGATGGAGATGGTGGTGATGTTGGTGCTGATGGAGATGTGGATGAAGAGGCCTCCCCATACGCCAAGGAGTGGTGATGACGGTGGCATTGATTTTCCCCCTCACCTGAGGCTCCGGTGTAGCAGGATTTGCCCTCTCCCGGAGTAGGAGAGGACTTTCGCCTCTACCGCCACCTCTGTAAATCGTGGGGAAAATGTGGCTTAGGTTTTCTGGTGAGACGGAGGCATACGTAAAAAGGAGGAGCTGAGACGATGCTCAGGGTCGAAATAGGCATGGGTGGTGTGCCTAGTTGAAGGGCGCGTGCCACCTAGGCTCCTTTGTCCCTCGTGGCTCCCCGCTTGTGCTTCTTTGGTCCATGGTCCATCTCTAGGTGAAAAACTGATAAGGTATTTTTCCTTTGATTTTTAGGCATGCAAAAGGTCCCTGAAACAGCAAAATATGAAAAAGGAAGTTTCCTGCCTCCCATAAATTAGATACCAATGAAAGGGACTTTGTAGGAAAGTCCCATAAATCAACTAAAATGCATAAATAATGATAGAACATGGCAAATAACATTCTAAAAATCATATATATCGCTATATTGTTGATGTAGAATGCGCGTATCAACTCCCCCAAGCTTAAACCTTTGTTTGTCCTCGAGAAAATAAGTGAATAGATCATATCATGCCTCAACGAGCTTATGGTTGATAAATAAAATTTGATCATGGCATCATCAACTTATGCATATTCACTTGTCTTAAAATATCTATAGACTAACAATCATACAAATGTGGGCTACATAGATAGGAGTTCTAGCAACTACCCCTTGCTTTTGAACAAAACTAACCATTGTATGTTGGACAACTGAACAAGTCTCATGTTTTTTCTCTTTTTCTCATATTTGTTTGCAAGGTATTTCCCTTTCTTTATTTGACATCACTCTTGCCTTTGCAATGAAGATAAACTCTCATAGAGCAACTAGTTAAAAGAAGAGAGTTTTTAAACAACAAGATAGACATGAAGTTTGACTTCGCCAAACACTTTCACCACTTTTTTAAATGTCATCAATTAACAGTCTTACCTCCTAGTAACCAGTATAAACCTTATTCATGGATCTTTCAATCATGACATATGCTCTATCCAACCTTTGGCTTTCACTTTTCATGGCTAACCGAATTCTCGGGTGCCTGCCTTTTCATACACTTTTCGAGCATATGTATTGAAATATCCATGACCCTTAGTTTACTCATTGATTATTAAATAGAACAAACGTATCTCATGTCCTCTTGTGATCATATCTTTCTAACTATTTTTTCTAGAAAACCATATCTCTATTCCAAATTCAAGGTATTTTCTATTATATATTTTCCACTTGCTTGGATATTTCCTTTGTTGCACGTTTTTGCTTGTTTGATAAGTTCTATACTTGTCAAACATACTCAAGTTAATATAATTCAAGGCAATATGTAACTGAAACTTCTAGATATCAGGTGCACATATGCATGAGTGTTACCCATAAATCTCCAAACAAGAGAATCATGGATCACACCATACTTTATATTTTATTAAAAACCACTCAACCAAGGATACATGATAATGCCCTAAGAGATTTTCAAGTGATGAGAAAATCAATACCTAATAGATAAAAGCAAAAATCAACCTAAAGATCACGACTAGAAGCAATACGATAGACTAAAAAGCATAAAATACTAGGTAAAACTCCCCCAAGCTTAGAGTGTTGTCACTGCCTCTTCTTCCTTAGCATCGTTCTCCTCATAATAGGTGTCCCATTCCTGGAGTTTCCAAGGATAGAGCCTCCCATTATAGAAGGATAGTGGGGGATCATTAAACTTGGTGGAGGCAGCCTCGACGATCTTCTTTAAGCGATCCTCACACTCGTAGTTTTGGTTCTCCACACCCCACATGAGGGCTGGGAACCTATCCAGCTATGTGATGGTGTGCATATATTTCTCCTCCAGATCTTTGATCCTTGCCGCATAGCATTCAATCTTCTTTTCCATCTTGAGATTCATATGGTGGTGAGCATCAAGACTATGCTCAACCATGCCGACATACCTGAAAGTAGTGCCCTTAGAGATCTGTAGTCTTTCTTCCATGGTGCCCTCGGTCTTGGGAGCTTGGAAGACCGTGTCGATCGACCCGATCACTGGCATGAATCAGAACTCTAAAACCTATTAGAAGATGATCAAGATAGCATTCAATGAGTGCAAACTTTGTGATCCGTATTCCAACATGATTCACATGGATCGTGATGACAAGGCCATGGCCACCCATTGGCGGCTCGTCCATGTAACACCCTCGAATTGACCCTATGCAAGTTTTAGCCCTTTCTGCCAAACCCGCATAGAAACGATTCAAGGACGCCCACCAGGCACTTTCGTACGGGTGGAAAACGAAGTAATACCATTACACAACAGTCCTCGATGGGACCCACAGAACAGATAGATATACAACAGCGACTCAACGAGTCAAGAATACAGATATACAATACAAAGATCCAAATCACCTTGAAATCGATACCACGTCCGAGTACGGACAAGAAGCAAATGGGGCTAAGAGCCCTGAAGAATAACCAATGGCGTCCATAACCCTGCCCAGGCCAAGCCGGAAGGGTAACCCTGCTAACGACGTCGATCTCAAACCTGCTAAACAAAAGGGGCGCCGACAAAGGGCAAAGGAAAAATAGGAGCATCAGTACTGAGGCCAGTACATGGCGAGGCTAGAAGTCGGCGGTCCTCGTCTACACAGGTATGGTGGACTGAAGCGGCAGCGCAGCGGCACTAAACAACCTATAGAGACTCTGTAATACTGGTGACTATCAGAGAGAGATAAGAGAGACCTATTCGGATCCAACCTGATACTAACACCAAACATACCCATCATGGTATTTCCCCCTCGAGACCAAACGAGGAAGTCAAGCCGAGGAAACTCACACGGTTGCCAGTTTTATTTAATCTTTCCAAGGCAGTTATCCAACTTACTAGTCATTTGAGATGTAAGTCAAATTATAACAGTAAACTTTAGTTATAGTTGTCTATGATCGAGAAACTGTGCTCCAAGTCGTCCATAACCGTTGACAAGCATTTTCGAAAAGATTTAACCCTATAGGGGTGCACCAAAGTATCCACACGCACTTCGACCCTTTTTGCCAGATCAATTAACATACACCCATCGATATGTCGGCGGGCCTAAGTCATGACGTTTCCCAGACCCAAAGCAAGTACATGGGGGGCCACCCTACTAAGCTACCCGCAACGAAGTCGGCCGGCTCCGAGGCGGACCCAGGGTTTGTGCCAATGGTTGTAAACGACTAGGAACCCGAAAGTGTGACTGGGCTTGTCGATACCGCGAAAACATTCCACATCCTAAACAGTACAGGTGCCCCACGCACAATCTTAAATAAAGCAGTAAAGCATGGCATAAGTACAGAATAGTAATAAAGCTCCAAACTACTTGTGGCCCCTGGTACAATACTTTGAAATCAGGTAGTAAGCCGATGGGGTGCCCACACACCCCACCTATGGTTAGCGCGCTCGATCTCGGAACATGTGTCAAGAACTCGGGTCCTAGGTGGACACAAGTGGGTGGTTAAAAACCAAATATTGACTATTACCCACCGATGCCTCTACATTATATCTATCATCAACATTAATTAATAAGTTGTAATTAGAAACATGATCAGAGCCACCATTAAACATCTGCCAACCTCCCAACAACTATGGAATATCGACGACGCAAAGCAACGCCTGAGCAAGCAACTACGACTCGCGTGGCCAACTGTCTAACAAGCAACAGGTAATAGGAGGTGTCCAAGGCAACATAACGGCTGCAGGAATATATCTGGTACGGAACACTAAAGCATCGAGACACAGATAGCAATAGATCAACAGGAGGAAATAAAGACTATAAATGCAAAATGGGTAGAAAGGGGGAGAATGCTCGCCTAGGAAACACGGCCGGAGATC
The DNA here is from genome assembly GCA_910589775.1 of Avena eriantha. Classification (NCBI taxonomy): domain Eukaryota; kingdom Viridiplantae; phylum Streptophyta; class Magnoliopsida; order Poales; family Poaceae; genus Avena; species Avena eriantha. Next base: position 56,450,022 of record OU342745.1, on the reverse strand, counting down.
ACATCCGGAGAACTTGTCGGTACTCGCATCAACTCATCGGCCTAATCCGCGAAGAAGCAAACACTAGAAGAAACACCGGATGCAATATTTAATACTATGACAGAAGATCCGGCCTGATTATGATATGATGCAGATGCGGTGCAATTAGGAAATATTAAGCAGAACCGGGGTCCCGACATTTAATTATAAGGTTCAAGTTGTTTAAGCTACCCGCAATTTAAATGTTGTATTAACAAGGCAAATTATGGCATCGGTTCTCTACACAAATTTTAAATGGAGCCGATATAATACTAGAATAACCCGCATATAGACTCCATATTTAATTTAGGTGAATCAGCATAATGCCCCCAAACCACACAATATGCATGCGAGTATGAGTAATTCATATGCAACAAGTATATATGTCACATTATAAAATAGAGGCTCAGGGCACACATTTGGGTTCGGAAGATCTTGGGTTCCGTGGGGTTCGGGTTCGGTCTCAGGGTTGGATGGAACGGCGAGGTTCGGATACGCGATGGAGAACTTGTCATGTCGTGACGGAGAACTTGGGTTCCAAGCGGTCGATCTTGTCGTCGATGGCGAACTTGAGTGGATCGGGTAACGGGGGTCTTCGGATCCGTGTAGGAGATCTTGATGCCTGTGACGAAGAACTCGGGTTCAGAAGGAGGTCTTGGCGTTCGGGATGAAGAACTTGGCGTTCCGTGTCGGCGGACTTGGCGTCCGGGGATCTCGATGTACTCGGATACCGATCGGAGATCTTGGTGGCCTGCGGGTCGAGGTGCTCGAGTGTCGGTGTCGGGCTCGGGTTGCTTGTCCACGGGGAGGCCTTGTCGCACCAAACCTTGCGTCGATTAACCTTCGGAAGATCATGGAGTTCCGTGGTGGAGAGCTTGTACCATCGGGTTCGGGGCTGTTACGATCCATGGCAACTGGCAAACTTGCGAAACTTGCTCACCGAGACGTTTTCGAAGGCCTTGTCAGACGTCGGAGTGGCGATGCAGGTCTTGCCGAGGGGATTTTTTTTGGGAACTTCGGCACCTCACCAGATCAACGCACAAAGGGGCGAACACATTGGTTACTAAACATGGACATGAGCGCACAAACAGCAGCAACACACTGAGCCAATAACGACATGATGGCTGCCTTGCTGCTGGCCTCGAGCGGGCGCTCGAACGAGGATCCTGGCGGCGATGGAAGGAAGGGACGGTATCGGGGTGCCGGTGCTGGGGACAAACTCTCGGGCGGCGACAGGGAAGAGGCCGGGCCAGCAAGGTCGGCGAGGCAGGGGTGGCGCAACGAGGGTAGCGCAGCGACGATGGCGGCTCGACACGAAGGGCGAACGGCTGCGACTGGAGGAGAAGCAAGGCCGGGCGGCGGGGCTCTGGCCGGAGGCGGCGGGGTGGAGGAAGCGCGGCCACAGGGGGATCCGCGGGAGGAGGAGGAAGCAGGGTTGGTCGTCGACAAAGTGCGCCTGGGCGGGTGCTGTGAGGCGCGGTGCAGCCGGTGACGATGTCTGAGGCAGAGAGCTCGTCGGCGGACGACCTGGGGAGGAGAAGGCGGGGCCGCGGACGGCGGGGCGGAGGCGGGAGACGCAGGGGGAAGAGGGGCGCCAGGGAGCGACGTGGCCGGCCGGCGAGGTGGAAGAGACGGGGCGGCGGCCCGGGCAGAGGCGCGGGGGGGGGGGGGGATGGGGCTGCGGGGTAGGTGGCTCCTTCGGGTGGGTTCGCGATGGGATCCAGGAGAGGGGCGGTCGGTCGCTAGGCTGTGGGGCCGCGAGAGGAGAGAGAGGGGGGGATCGCGGGGCTGGGGCTCTGCGCGGATAGAGGAGCGGGACGAGCGAGGAGGTGGGGCTAGGGGTGGTTGTCAGTCGCGATGGGGATAAAGGGGAGCATGGGTTGTTGTCACGGGGTGGGATGGGCAGGTGCAGGATGCGATGTGGGGGTGGGGCCGGGGTGTGTGCTGCGTCGCGGCAGGGTTGGCGGCGGCGGCTGGGTGGTTTGGGTGGGGATTAGTCTAGGGTTTGGTTGCTGGGTTGTAGGTGGACTCCGGTTGGGCCAACGGGCCTGGCCGCCCAGTTTTTATAAAAATATGTTTTATTAATTGAGTTATTTTAAATAGACTTTTGTAAATAATTTTTAGACAAATAAAAGATTCGAGAGAGACCGGGATTTATATTTTGAAATAAAGAAGGGGTGTTTTAGAAACCAAAAGTGGGGTTTTAGAAAATAGTTTTAGGCGAACAAATGCATGCAGACATGATGATGCTCAAATGCTATGTGGCATGATGACATGAGCATGCGATCATGATGATGCACAAAATAAAAACAACACGCGATTTTCTAGTAGTGGTTTTAGCGGGGTGCTACAATTCGACACCACTAACAATGGATCTCGCCCTCGAGATCCGCCTCATGGTACGGGGAAGAAGGATGATGATCTGAATCTTCTCGCTTCATGTAGATGCTCGCGACACCACTAACAAGAGGTCGTTGTCCGTGATTGTCGAGAGAACACTCCGAGAAACAAAGGACGGAGGTAAAGGTATCCACAAATAAAGCCACCTCTAACTTCGATAGAAAGAGAGAACCGATGCATTCTCATCCACTTCAATGTACACGAGCAAATAGAGTGGGTAGTCGGCATGGGGGCCAATCCATCACGCACCCAAACTATTACTCCGCACAACCAGTAGAAAAGCGTGCAATCATTCTCGGAATCAGACTGAAGATCTCGATAATCGAGGTTCAGAACAAAGGAGTGCTGCAGGCTCTTCATCGGATCTGGCGTAGATGATGTCGTTGCGTCGAAAAACACCAGAAGGCACAAACAAGGAACAAAGAATGGTACCACAGATAAAGGACCACTCAGATAGCATGAAGTCCGGAGGTAGAAACACCGTTACCAAAGGAGGAAGCGAAACCCTGAAGGTACGACGGAAACCCAACCACGAGAAACCCTGGACTTGAAGAAAAGATAACAGGGTAGAATCAAAACACGCAGAGGTAAGAGGAGAACAGCAGAGGGGTAAGGATTAAAATCAGACCTAATCAGACCTATCCAACCGATTTTGCAAAAATAGTTTTGACACTCTACTTCGGCCGTTAGCTAGGTTATCCTACAGGCTGGACTTGTGGGGTATCGCAACTGCTGAGCTCTGATACCACTCTGTAACACCCTCGAATCGACCCTATGCAAGTTTTAGCCCTTTCCGCCAAACCCGCATAGAAACGATTCAAGGACGCCCACCAGGCACTTTCGTATGGGTGGAAAACGAAGTAATACCATTACACAACAGTCCTCGATGGGACCCACAGAATAGATAGATATACAACAGCGACTCAACGAGTCAAGAATACAGATATACAATACAAAGATCCAAATCACCTTGAAATCGATACCACGTCCGAGTACGGACAAGAAGCAAATGGGGCTAAGAGCCCTGAAGAATAACCAATGGCGTCCATAACCCTGCCCAGGCCAAGCCGGAAGGGTAACCCTGCTAACGACGTCGATCTCAAACCTGCTAAACAAAAGGGGCGCCAACAAAGGGCAAAGGAAAAAGAGGAGCGTCAGTACTGAGGCCAGTACATGGCGAGGCTAGAATTCGGCGATCCTCGCCTACACAGGTATGGTGGACTGAAGCGGCAGCGCAGCGGCACTAAACAACCTATAGAGACTCTATAATACTGGCGACTATCAGAGAGAGATAAGAGAGACCTATTCGTATCCAACCTGATACTAACACTAAACATACCCATCCTAGAATTTCCCCCTCGAGACCAAACGAGGAAGTCAAGCCGAGGAAACTCACACGGTTGGCAGTTTTATTTAATCTTTCCAAGGCAGTTATCCAACTTACTAGTCATCTGAGATGTAAGTCAAATTATAACAGTAAACTTTAGTTATAGTTGTCTATGATCGAGAAACTGTGCTCCAAGTCGTCCATAACCGCGGACACGGCTTTTCCAAAAGATTTAACCCTGCATGGGTGCACCAAAGTATGCACACGCACTTCGACCCTTTTTGCCAGATCAATTAACATACACCCATCGGTATGTCGGCGGGGCCTAAGTCATGACATTTCCTAGACCCAAAGCAAGTACATGGGGGGCCACCCCACTAAGCTACCCGCAACAAAGTCGGCCGGCTCCGAGGCGGACCCAGGGTTTGTGCCAATGGCTGTAAACGACTGGGAACCCGAAAGTGTGACTGGGCTTGTCGATACCGCGAAAACATTCCACATCCTAAACAGTACAGGTGCTCCACGCACAATCTTAAATAAAGCAGTAAAGCATGGCATAAGTACAGAATAGTAATAAAGCCCCAAACTACTTGTGGCCCCTGGTACAATAGTTTGAAATCAGGTAGTAAGCTGATGGGGGTGCCCACACACCCCACTTGTGGTTAGCACGCTCGATCTTGGAACATGTGTCAAGAACTCGGGTCCTAGGTGGACACAAGTGGGCGGTTAAAAACCAAATATTGACTATTACCCACCGGTGCCTCTACATTATATCTATCATCAACATTAATTAATAAGCTGTAATTAGAAACATGATCATAGCCACCATTAAACATCTGCCAACCTCCCAACAACTGTGGAACATCGACGACGTGAAGCAATGCCTGAGCAAGCAACTACGACTCGTGGGGCCAACTGTCTAACAAGCAACAGGTAATAGGAGGTGTCCAAGGCAACATAACGGCTGCAGGAATATATCTGGTACGAAACACTAAAGCATCGAGACACAAATAGCAATAGATCAACAGGAGGAAATAAAGACTATAAATGCAAAATAGGTAGAAAGGGGGAGAATGCTCTCCGGGGAAACACTGCCGAAGATCACATCGAGAGAACTTGTCGGTACTCGCATCAACTCATCGGCCTAATCCGCGAAGAAGCAAACACTAGAAGAAACACCGGCTACAATATTTAATACTACGGCAGAAGATCCGGCATGCTTATGATATGATGCAGATGCGGTGCAATTAGGCAATATTAAGCAGAACCGGGGTCCCGACATTTAATTATAAGGTTCTAGTTGTTTAAGCTACCCGCAATTTAAATGTTGTATTAACAAGGCAAATTATGGCATCGGTTCTCTACACAAATTTTAAATGGAGCCGATATAAGACTAGAATAGCCCGCATATAGACTCCATATTTAATTTAGGTGAATCAACATAATGCCCCCAAACCACACAATATGCATGCGAGTATGAGTAATTCATATGCAACAAGTATATATGTCATATTATAAAAATAGAGGCTTAGGGCACACATATGGGTTCGGAAGATCTTGGGTTCCGTGGGGTTCGGGTTCGGTGTCAGGGTTGGACGGAACGGTGAGGTTCCAAGCGGTCGATCTTGTCGTCGTTGGCGAACTTGAGTGGATCGGGTACCGGGGGTCTTCAGATCCGTGTAGGAGATCTTGACGCCAGTGACGAAGAACTCGGGTTCGGAAGGAGGTCTTGGCGTTCGGGATGAAGAACTTGGCGTTCCGTGTCGGCGGACTTGGCGTCCGGGGATCTCGACGTACTCGGATACCGATCGAAGATCTTGGTGGCCTGCGGGTCGAGGTGCTCGAGTGTCGGTGTCGGGCTCGGGTTGCTTGTCCACGGGGAGGCCTTATCGCACCAAACCTTGCATCGATTAACCTTCGGAAGATCATGGAGTTCCGTGGTGGAGAGCTTGTACCATCGGGTTTGGGGCTGTTGCGATCCATGGCAACGGGCAAACTTGCGAAACTTGCTCACCGAGACGTTTTTGAAGGCCTTGTCGGACGTCGGAGTGGCGATGCAGGTCTTGCCGAGGGGATTTTTTTGGGAACTTCAGCACCTCACCAGATCAACGCACAAAGGGGCGAACACATTGGTTACTGAACATGGACATGAGCACACAAACAGCAGCAACACACTGAGCCAACAATGACAAGATGGCCGCCTTGCTGCTGGCCTCGAGCGGGCGCCCGAACAAGGCTCCTGGCGGCGATGGAAGGAAGGGACGGCAGCGGGGTGCCGGTGCTGGGGACAAACTCTCGGGCGGCAACAGGGAAGAGGCCGGGCCGGCGAGGTCGGCGAGGCAAGGGTGGCGCAACAAGGGTAGCGCAGCGACGACGGCGGCTCGACGCGAAGGGCGGACGGCTGTGACCGGAGGAGAAGCGAGGCCGAGCGGAGGGGCTCTGGCCAGAGGCGACAGGGTGGAGGAAGCGCGACTGGAGGCAGGATCCGCTAGAGGAGGAGGAAGCAGGGTCGGTCGTCGACGAAGTGCGGCTGGGCAGGTGCTGTGAGGCGCGGTGCAGCCGGCGACGAGGCCCAGGGCAGAGAGCTCATCGACAGACGACCTGGGGAGGAGAAGGAGGGGCCGCGGACGGCGGGGCGGAGGTGGGAGACGCAGGGGAAGAGGGGTGCCAGGGAGCGATGCGGTCGGCCGGCGAGGTGGAAGAGACGGGGCGGCGGCCCGGGCAGAGGCGCGGGAGGGGGGGATGGGGCTGCGGGGTAGGTGGCTCCTTCGGGTGGGTTCGCGATGGGATCCAGGGGAGGGGCGGTCGGTCGCTGGGCTGTGGGGCCGCGAGAGGAGAGAGAGGGGGATCGCGGGGCTAGGGCTCTGCGCGGGACAGAGGAGTGGGACGAGCGAGGAGGTGGGGCCAGGGGTGGTTGTCGGTCGCGATGGGGATAAAGTGCTGCTGCAAGTTTCAGGATGTTGGAAACCACGATGTCCTTTGTTGATGGGAAGCCTTTTACCCTAGAAGACGGACGAAGATGAGAGGATACCACCACCACCTAAGGAGTTCATCTTCTCAATGATCTCAAAGGCATTCATCTTCTCAAAACGCTTTTGAAGCTCCGGCTCCATGGCATAGAGCATTCCACTCTGGATGAGGGAGAAATCGTCCGCCTTGGACTGCCAGACATTCTTTTCGTCCTGGGAGGCGGAATCTGCAGGCTTAGCCAGAAGCTCAGCCTCGATGACATAAGTCAACTTGTAGGGGACTAGGAGGATCCTAAGATTGCGAAACCATGCGGTGAAGTTGGTTCCATCAGTTTTCAGCTTGTCCTTATTGAGGAAAGTGCTAAGGTTGAAGGTGGGTGGGCGAGACATCTACAAAGGATTTGCAAAGTATTTAGACTATGTTCATAATAATGAGTTCAAGTTTTAACTAAAAGAAGTCCCACTCAAACGAACATCCCTCCACTCGTTATTGATCACATGATCCCAATCCCCTGCACCTCCCCCGGTTAAACACAGCCATCAGTGCAGTATCAAGGGTGGACATTCCCTAATGTCGAACCCATCAACCATGTGATTCATGCTCGACCTTTCGGTCTCTTGTATTCCGAGGCCACGTTTCTCTAACGTGCTAGGCTCGCCAGTTCTAACTCGTGTGTATTCGCAGTGCAACATGGCTTACACCCATTGTATGCGAACGTAGATATGTCTGACACCCAGGCCTGTAACCCTGGATCGCCTCATACCGAAGAACTTTCTTGGTGGTGCACACACAAGGGGAATACGATAACTGGAATACTATGAGGGATTATCTTATTATGCTACCGTCTAGTAAGTATACTAGCACAATAAGTAATACTTCAAAAGTAAAGTGTTATGACATGGTTATAGCTTTATGATCATCATCAACAGCCTTAAAGTTTCACAAACTTGTCAATTCCATGTTATAACACTTGACCCTATGCAATAATGAAGATAGACGCCTCTATATTAACTATTGCATGTTTTGCGCGGCTTTAGGGCTTTCGCAGTAGAACCCCTTCCCACCTACGAACGTCGAGCCACAACATGGATTCAATGATTGCCGTTCTTCTTTCCTTTTCAGGGCCCTCTAGTGTCAATGCCATATCAACTACTGTAGAGAGACAGACACCCCCCTAAGCCACTTTGATATGTGGACCAGTCTCGTGAATCACCACGTGAGGTCGGTTGGGGCCGCTTCATCAAATAGTGTCACGATATGAACAATAACACTAAAGAAGGTAGCAACTAGAGAATCAATGCCCACATATTGCTATGTGTTCTATCCGTACGACATGTCTACCCATAGACCCGCTCTGATACCATTGTTGGGTTCCATAGCAGAAAACAAAAAAAAATCTATCTACTCGAACACTAATACCAGGATCTATACTATGTAGACATAAGTAACGGAGAAGGAATACAGTATTCATACCTTTGCAAACAGAGGTACACCTTACGTAGGAAGGCGTATATTAATGAATACGAGCAGCACCCCAAGTGTGGTGCCTCCGAAGTTCGTCACATGTCCGATGTAGGAGACGTCAACCGGACTCCGATCCAGCCGAGCAGCGGAAGAAGTAGATGCCGGATCGCCGATCAAACGACAGTAGTGTGAAGGTGGAGAACTCAACTACGAGGTCCTTGATACATTGCAAATGTATCTATAATTTTTGATGTTCCATGCTTGGTTTTATCCACTTTCTTGTGTTTTGTCCACACTTTGGAGTACTTTTCATATGATTTCTTGGACTAACCTATTAACAAGAGCCACAGTGCCAGCTGCCTATTTTCTGCTGTTTTTGGTTCCAGGAAAGTCAGAAAATGAATATTCTCGGAATTGGACGGGACAAAAGCCAAAGTGCCTATTTTTCCGGAAGTCGTCAGATGCTAGAATACGAGACGGAGAAGGGCTGGGGGCCGGCCACACCACCTAGCCGTGCGGCCAGGCCTAGCCCGCGCCAAGGGGTGGTCTGGCCGACCCCAGCACCCCCTCGGCCTCTCCTTCCGCCTATAACATGCCCTTGGGACGAAAACCCTAAGGACCCGATCAAAAATCCACGAAAGAGTCTGTAGCCGTCGTCATCTCCATACCTAGACCGGGAGGGATCTGAAGCTCTTTCCAGCACCCTGCCGGAGAGGGGAATTCACCTTGGAGGCCTTCTTCATCACCATGCAAGCCTCCGGTGTGATGTGTGAGTAGTTCATCTTTGGACTACAGATCCATGTAGTAGCTAGATGGCTAGTTCTCCTCCTTTGTGCTTTCATGTTTAGATCTTGTGAGATCCGTTCATGATCAAGATCATCTATTTGTAATTCTGCATGTTGTGTTTGCGGGGATCCGATGGATATTGAGATGTTATTTCAGATTGATTATTGATTCTATCATGTCTTTGTTATTTGTGATCTTGCATGCTTTCCGTTGTTAGTAGCTATCTTGGCCAAGTAGATGCTAGCAACTCCAAGAGTTAGTATTACTTATGCTCGATAGTGGGTTCATGCCTCTGGTAATCTGGGGAAGTGACAGAAATCTCTAAGGTACTAGATGTGCTGTTGCTACTAGGGAGAAAACAACAATCCTTTGTTCATAGAACAATCGTATTGTTTACATTACACGCAATTCGTAAAGCAATAATCTGTTGCTTGCAACTTAATACTAGAGGGGGTTCGGATGATAACCTGAAGGTAGATTATTAGTCATAGATGCAGTTGGATGGCGGTCTATGTATAATGTTGTAATGCCCATTCAAGTTCCAAAGGAGTCAAGATGGTTAGTATATGCATGTATTTCTTTCTCGATGTTTGTCAATTGCCCCGCTGTAATTTGTTCACCCAATATGTTATCTATCTTAAGGAGAGCCACCTCTAGTGAACTATGGATCCCGGTCCTTTCTTTTACATACAATCTACAAACTGTTTACTGCTTTGTGTTTACTTTCTGTAAACTTTTACTTCCTTCCATTCGATACGTTTAATCCTTTGTTTTCAGCAAAACCGGTGAGATTGACAACCTCATCGCAAGTTGGGGACAAAGTTCTGTGGTTGTGTTGTGTAGGTCTCCATGTTTCTACTAGCACCTGTAGTGCGCCCTGCCAAGGCTCAGCTAGCAACACCTTTGGGGTGTTTCCTTGCTCCTACTGGTTCAATTAAACCTTGGTTTCACAACTGAGGGAAACTTGCTGCTGTGCTCATCATACCTTCCTCTTGGGGTTCCCCAACGAGCTCTACATCAACACCGAGCCATCAGTCCTCCCCAATATTATGGGGAAGTCCTCAGCAGATGAGAGAGAGAGAGAATGAGAAGAATGGGTGATTCCAAAGGGGGAGGGGGACCCCTTTATATAGTGGGAGGGGGCACCACCCAGGGGCCAGGCGGTGTGGGACTAATCCCCACACCCGCCGGCCACCTAGGGGCAGCCGCCGGCCCTAGGTGGGCCCCACTGGGGCGGCCCACTAGCCCTAGGTCGGCCGGCCCCCACTCCCTAGGAGCCTTGCCCTATTCGGCCTCCGTTCGGGTGAGCCCATTAGCAATATGGAGCCTTTAAAAATAAAATAAAATATATATTTAATATTAATTCTCCAATTAACATTCAAATACACATATTATATTATTGCTTCACTCCGGAACAACTTCTGGACCCCTTCCGATCTCCATCGGATGTTACCAAAACTATTCCGGTTTCTCTCTCTCTATTTCTCATACGATACCTCATCTACCCTAAGCGTCCCTACCCTTAAGCGTGCCATCCTTCGGTTCGGAAACACTCCGAACATGATAGAGACCACTCTCATGTCAATGATCAACAGAGGGACCTGGATGGCCATGTGACCCCCGTGCGTTTCACGAATACAATCGCTCGAACCGTGAGATAGTCGTTCCCCGTTCCCTTTGTCATTCGATACCTAATTTATCCGAGACTTGATCTTCGGTATCTCCATACCTTAGTTCGATCTCGTTACCGATGAACTTGTTTTATCATTCTCATGTCATTGCATCCCATGACCTAGTCACATGCTTGCAAGCTTCATTAATGCAACGCTACCGACATGGCCACATGTATATGTCCGTTACATGGACTAGACAAATCCTGGTCTTGATATGTATTCCTCAACACATCCCTTTGGAAAACCTGAGTGGCCTCTTTTTGATCACCCTTTTACGAGATGATTCTTGATAACCATCAAAGCTTCTTCCAGAAATGGTGATTTGCATTACCTCACAGTCAAAGGATCAGGTTGCGAGGTTCTCTGTGTTTTATCATCAATGGTGAACTTTGTATCTAGATCTCATTAAGATATAATGGTCGGATGTTTGTCTATCATGTTATTCAACTAATAACATGACCTCATTGTCAGTTGGCATAAATGCCCGTGATCTTGAAACACAGACCATCCTCATGACCAATGAACTAGTTCACTAGAGGTAACTAGAGAGACAGTTTGTTTACATACCACACGTGTATTAATGTTTCGTATTAACACAGTTATAGCACAGTATGAAACGTATTATGAACATATAGGAGATATATCAAATAATACACTTTATTATTTGCCTCTAGGGCATAACTCGTTCAATTATGAGAGAGGAAAACATGGTTTTATGTATCTCAACAATATTAAGTTTCCCCTCTTTATGTTGAATTTTTTTATGTTGCACTTGTTTTGCTTTCCTATGCTTGTTGCTTTGTGCTTTCATGACTTGTTTCTTTACAATATTATTTTTCATAGGAAGTGGGTTAGACTTAAATTTGTTCCATATTTTCTTCTTGATGCTCTCTTTTACTTCAATTCATATCCTTATATGAGCATCATTGAAATTTATCATGCCTATCTTAATGGCTATAAAGAAAGAGCTTTTTGGGAGACAACTCAACATATTTTTGCTTTCAGTTTATTTTTGTTTTGTTGAGTCTTGGAAGTTATTGCTTCAGTAATAACCTCTCCTTATCCTTTTTGTGTAGTTTTTGTGCCGAGAATAACCTCTAATGAATAATGCTTGGGAAAGTTGTTGTCCCAAAAGAGATTTTTGTGCTTCACTATAAAAAATCGTGAAAAATCTCTGTATGTCGGATTGAGCTGTAATTTTTTTTGCTTCTGCCCCTGGTTGTTATCCAACTTTTGTTAGTTTAAAACTTTTCGATTTGAGCAATAGAAGGGTTTCGAAAAATTGGTTTTTATCTGCTGGTCTGTTTTGACAGATTTCTGCCATTATTTGCATTTGCCTCTTAAACTCTTTCTCTTTGAGTTCTTGCCAAATTTCTTGAACTTTTAAAAGGAATTGCTACAATAGCTTGTGTTTTAATGGAAGTTTTACTTGTGTTGAAACTGAACCTAAAGACCTATTATCTTGAGTACACTAATGTTGCTAATGAAGACTGTGTGAAGTTTTGTATGAAGGAAATTTTAAAGTGTAGGGAAGAATAATGTGATAAGATGAAGTATGGACAAAAGCTCAAGCTTGGGGATGCCACCCATGTCACCCCAAGAAATATTGAAGAAGTACAAGCGTCAAAGCTTGGGGATGCCCAAGGCATCCCCTTCTTCATCAATAAAAATCTCAGGTTTCTTCTAAACACTTCATTTTTATTGTTTCATGCACAATTGTGTTGTTCTTGGAGCGTCTTTGTTTTTGTTTTTAGTTTTCATTTGCTTGGTTTGCTTAAATAAATTGGTTGGACCCCCGCATTCATACATAGTTTCAAATAAGTTGATTTGGATTGGAAAAGAGTAGGAAAGTTCATGCTTATAAGTGGTACAAAGGAGTCTTGTTTTGACTGTGACTTAGACTTTATCATGTCATGCTTGATATTGCTTTGACTTTATGCTTAGTGATTATTGCTGTAGCATGACTTGTTACAAACAATTGAGATTGCTTAATGTGCCTTGAAAGAACCATGTGTTGTTTTAGCATATAAAAGCATAATATTGTGGTACTCTCCTTTAATGCTTTATTTGGGTTGACTTGGCGCATGCTCACACCATGTTAAGACTATACCAAGTCACCATAGCCTCTATGATCATTTAGTTTTCGACTTGTAATATCACTTTATGCTTTAATTAATAATGTTTTGTCGCTTTGCATGATTATGGCCATTATTGCTCTCTAAGTTGGTCGCTCCCAGTCTTTTGCTAGCCTCCACATGTACCAAGTATGAGTTCCACTCATGCATCCAACTCCAAATAAAACCAAGTTATTCTAAAGAGTCCACCATACCTACCTATTAGCATTATTGCTATTCCAAGTATATTCATGTTTTTATCTACCTTCCAAATTAAACTTGTTATGTGAAAATTAGTGATTAAAGCTCTCACAAACTTGATGGCACACTTTACTTTCTTGCACTTAATAAACTTGAACCATTGTGCCCATCTATGTTGCGTATATGCTTGCGTTTTGTAAGTTGTGAATTAGCAGAACCATGTTACCATGGTGAAAGCTTTCAACATTGCACTTTATTTAGTTGATATCATGTTCTTTTGCTTATGGATCCCGGCGGTGTGAAATGAAAGGGGAGCTTGTAAGGCTCATGGAGTTCGTATATGTGTTAGAGAAATGCCTGGGCGGCTAGTCTAAGCCATGCCTAATCATGGTGGAAACGTGCAACATAACCATAGCGAGCAATCTGTGAAGCATCCAAAAAAAGGGAAAACCCTATGCAAATAGCATACAAAAAGATTGGTGAGATGCTCATTGTCTGCTTGCCTTATCATTTTGATATGGGAAAGCTTATGTATCATAGGGCAAGGGGTACCTCGTCCTCTATGATACACATGTACTTACAATGACAAGAACTTACTTGTGACTAAAGTTGAGTAGCATGAGGAACGGTACTCGTAAGCAAGGGGCATGAGATTTTTAGCTTATAACTTGTCAAGCATATCCTCATATTTGTTCACTTTAACCTTAATCACCTAAAGATGCTTATGATAGGGGCAATGAGAGCTGAAAGCTAATAAGTACCATAATTTTTGGAAGCTCTTTATGAGACTTGAATCCTTGCTTCCTTCTATGAAGGGCCTTTCTTTTACTTTTACGTTGAGTCTCCATCTTCTATCTTTATGCACCTATTGAGAGAGCATAGTGGTCATTCTTAGTTTAATGTGCATTATCCCAAAAATTGTTGATTGATTCATAACTTTGATATTGCTTGTTCTTAAACTATTTGTATCTAGTCACCCTTATGAAGTTTGAAGGTGTCCTATGCATTTATGTTTTGCTACAGTATGAGGGACAAGCTAAATACCATTCTCATTATGTTTTCTATATGTGAAACAAACAAACGTATTTCAAAGCATTATTATTCACAAATCTTTTGTTTGTACCTTTTCATGTTATAACATAGTTGCTATGTCTTATTGTTTGAACTATATATTTCATGTTATGTTAAAGTACTATGATCCCAGCTAACAATGTTTTACAAATACCTTGATCAATATTCTGATGGTGCATGTCACCTCAAAAATTATTCTTTTTTATCACTTACCTACTCGAGGATGAGCAGGAGTTAAGCTTGGGGATGTTGATACGTCGTAAACGTCTCTATAATTTTTGATGCTCCATGCTTGTTTTATATCAGCTATATATCTTATGTTTTGTTCACACTTTGAGATATTTTTATACATTTTCTGGAACTAACCTATTAACAAGATGCCATAGTGCCAGTTGCCTGTTTTCTACTATTTTTGGTTTCAGAAAAGCTGGAAAAGAAATATTCTCGGAATTGGACCGGACAAAAGCCAAAGTCAATATTTTACCAGAAGACTCACGGAGCCAGAAGACGAGACGGAGAGGGGCCACGAGGGGCCCACACCACCTAGTGGTGCAGGCCAGGCCAGGCCGCGCCAGGGGGTGGTGTGGCCGCCTCGGGTGCCCACCGACCTTGCCTCTTCGCCTATAAAAGCCTCCTGGGACGAAAACCCTAAGAACTAGATCAGAATTCCATGAAAAGTTCTGCAGCGCCACCGCCACCGAAGAGGAGATTCGAGGGACAGAAGTCTCTGTTCCGGCACCCTGCCGGGACGGGGAAGTGCCCCCGGATCCATCTCCATCGACTCCACCGCCATCTCCATCGTCGTTGCTGACTCCCATGATGAGGAGGGAGTAGTTCTCTCTCGAGGCTAAGGGCTCTACCAGTAGCTATGTGTCATCTCTCTCTATGCATGATCTCATTGAGATCGTGAGCTTTGTAATCTATAGATCTATTCTACTACTCAAGTGCTTTAATGAATCTCTGTTTATCCTCATGTGTGTGAAGTTGATAGTGTGCACACCGTGTGGCACTTTGGCTAAGGTTACATAAATACTTATCATGAGTATAATTTGAGTTGGATGTCTCTATGAGATTGTGTTGTTTGTTGGAACCATCTAGTGCTCAATGTGATAGTGAGGGGTTATCTAGATGGGGAATGCGAACTTTAAGGTGTGTTGTTATAGCCCTACATCGTCCAACCGGAGAGTAGTTCAGGGTAGTATCATAAAGAGAAGATATTTATATGAGAGTGTCCACTAGTGAAAGTATGATCCCTAGGCCTTATTTCTAAGCATTGAGACACCATTTAAAATCAGTTCTGTTACATGTTTGTTTGCTGCCACTCTTATTTCAGATTGCAATTACCACTTATAATCATCCATATTACTTATTTTTCACTATCTCTTCACCGAACTAGTGCACCTATACACCTGACAAGTGTATTGGGTGTGTTGGGGACACAAGAGACTTCTTGTATCTTGATTGCAGGGTTGCTTGAGAGGGATACCTTTGACCACTTCCTCCCTGAGTTCGATAAACCTTGGGTTATCCACTTAAGGGAAACTTGTTGCTGTTCTACAAACCTTTGTACTTGGAGGCCCAACACAGTCTACAAGAATAGTAGCGTGCGTATACATCACTCCCATCATCAAGTTGGAAATCCAACTCCTCTATGGTTTCCGTTTGTTTAGTTATGGTGTCCATAACATGTTTGAGACAAGCAACGGCCTTATTATTACCACGAAGAGAGGTACACAAAAAGGAAAACTATTGCTCAAGAGCACTAGTATCCTCATCAAGGTCATCATCACTATCATCATTATCATGCTATTATCTAGAGAAGATATGTTGGGATCCGAAGTAGGAGATACATTTGATCCTCTTGCCATAAGGCACTTGTGAGCACGGGAGGATGAAGATGAGGATATTCTTGAATCTTCATTCATGATCATGTCTTGCTCCATAGGGTTTTTGTTACCTCTACATTGTTGGATACACAACTAGAGGAAATAGAAGCATTTTGTTTATTGGAACAAGACAGATCAAGCATATCATCTACACTAGTACTCAAATAATTTCTAGAGAATATGCAAGGACTAGCAACACAAGGGGATATACAATTATCGTTGCAAGAAGTGCTTAAGTCCAAACTCTCTACACCATTAGCATTTATAGAACATGAATCATTGGTGTAAAGAGAACCACTACCATCATTACATATGATTTCTCCACTCACCATGCCATTACCTTGTGACTTGTCACATGTAGGTGAAGTGGAGGGAATTGAAATCTCATCGCGGCCGGAGGTGGAAGCCACTTGGAGCTCTTCATGATGTGAAGGAGAAGAGATCTCCTCAGAGATACCATCAACCCTATGAGAAATGGACCCACCAAATATTTCTTTAAGCTTGGTACACATCTCATGGATGACTTACGCTTCACAATCGTCAAGAACAAATTAACCGTGGGGCTCAAGGAGAAAAGGAGCTTATTAGAGACTTGAGCTTAGAGATGTAAATTTTTCTCATCCTCTAAGATAGATTTTGAGGATCCATCGGAGGAGAAAAACCTACATCTAGAAATCGCTCAATATTTGGACACAAGGTCCGAAGATTACAAAGCAAGCAATTTCTCCACAAAATATAATTTGTCCCATCAAAAATAATTGTGTTAGTGTGCACTATACTACTAGCTGACATCTTTACACTCTAGGCGGTGAAGCCTAAACAAGGAGAGACCTTGCTCTGATACCAATTGAAAGGATATAGATGTCGCCTAGAGGGGGGTGAATAGGCAATTTCAAAACTATTATGGTTTTGGCTTGATAGAATGCAGAATTAAACTAACATTTATTTTACAAGCACAAAACCAAAATACACTAGGCTCAACTAAGTGCACCAACAACAAGTTAAGCTAAGCAAGATAGCATGATACGTCCATTTTGCATCACTATTCTATGTCTTAATTCAATATTATTCATTGATATATTTCGTATTGAGAGGTGATACTTATGTTATTTCATCTGTTTTTGCATGGTTGATGACTTTTGGAGCATGGACCACTGCAGTCAGGATTCTGATGGAAAAGGTGATGTTTGGAGGCAAAATTCGCGAAGATCAGAAAATCCGAGAAAATATATGGAAAATCCTATTTTTCCAGAAGACTAAGGATGCCAGAAGACGGAGTGGAGATGGGCCACAGGGGGCCCACACCACCCCATGGCGCAGGCAGCCCTAGGCCACGCCAGGAGGTGGTGTGGCCACCCTGGCCCACTCCAGCCTCTCCCCTCTGGCGTATATCATCCTCCCAAAACCCTAAGACTCGGGGAGTGACCACATAAAGATTCCGCCGCCTCTGCGGGGCGTAAAACACCGAGAGAGAAAGATCTCTCCGGCAGACAGATTTCTGCCGGGGGAATTCCTTCCCGAAGAGGGGAGATCGTCGCCATCAACACCACCATCAAGCTGGACTTCATCGGGATCATCATCATCACCACCACCATCATCACCATTAGCACCCTCATCACCATCTCCATATTGCTGTAAAAATTGGTTGAATCTTGCTATAGTTCATAGGGGAAACTTTCCCGGTGTTGATTACTCTTTGTAGTTGATGCTATTGAGTGAACCATTGAATTATTGTTTATGTTCAGATTGTTATACATCATTATTCCATCTCTGATCATGACCCATATGATGTCTTGTGAGTAGTTCATTTTGTTCTTGAGGACATGGGAGAAGTCTTGTTGTTAGTAGTGGAGTTGTGTTGAGAAAGATTCAATAGTTTGATATTTAAGTTGTGGTGTACTTCTTCTAGTGGTGTCATGTGAACGTCGACTACATGACACTTCACCTATATGGGCCTAGGGGAATGCATTGTGTATTTGGCTACTAATCGTAGGGGTTGCCAGAGTGACAGAAACCTGAACCCCCGTTAGGAAACCATTGCACAAGGGACATAAGGGTCTTAGAGTTTAAAGTTGTGGTTAGGTTTCTACCTTAATTACTTTCTTGTACTTACGGATGTTTGCAAGGGGTATAATCACAAGTATGTATTAGTCTTGGATGGGGCGGTACATTAGCACAGGTTCACCCACACAACACTTAGCAAGCTAGAGAAGATTAATCAACTATATGAAGCGAAAGCACTTGACAGTCTTCCCATGTGTCCTCGAGAACGTTTGGTCATCTTAAGTAATACAACCGGCTTGTCCTTTGCTGCATAAAGGATTGGGCCACTTGCTGCATTTATTCCTACTGTCTTTTATTTACCCGTACTTTGTTTACTTGCTTTATCAAAAACCCCTAAAAATCCATTTGCTAAGTATTTGCAAAGAATTCCTGATCCATACCACTAGCCAGCACCTTCTGCTCCTCGTTGGGTTCGACACTCTTACTTATCGAAGATACTGCGATACACCCCCTATACTTGTGGGTTATCAGGATGTACCGCAACGACAACGACAACCTTGACTTCAATTTCCTCCATGTCTAAGCAAGGATCGAGACGCGCGAGAAGTGGAGGGATGTTTGCCCGTCACTCGCCAAAAAGAAGAACATCGCCTACACCCCGGACATGTCAGCGCCAACTGCTACATTGAAGACCATGTGAAAGGATAGAGATGTCACCTAAAGGGGGGTGAATAGGCAGTTTCAAAACTATTATGGTTTTGGCTTGATAGAATGCGGAATTAAACTAACATTTATTTTACAAGCACAAAACCTAAATACACTAGGCTCAACTAAGTGCACCAACAACATTTAAGCTAAGCAAGATAGCACAAGATAAATATACCACAAGTGATAAGTAAGATATAAGTACTTCAAGCACGATGGCTATCACAAGGAAGGTAAGCTCGGGTATAGAGATAACCGAGGCACGCAGAGACAAAGATGTATTCCTGTGTTCCCTTACAAGAAGGTACGTCATGTTGGAGAGGTGTGGGACTCCACGAAGGATTTCCCAATGCCACGAAGGCTCACCTTCTTCTCCGAGTCTATCCCACAAAGGAATAGGCCCTTTCCTTATGGCTAGCTATTCCTCCACTCCGGAGATGGCAAGCTCCACAACCACTTCACAAGCTCCATGAAGGAGAAGCCCGAGTCTCCTTACAATCTCCCACGAAGAGGACACGATGGCACCAACCGCCAAGCCAACTAGGAGGTCACCCTCCAAGAGTAACAAGCTCACGGTCTCTCACTCGAACAAATCGTAATGGAGAGCTCAACACGTATGCAAGAATGCAAAGCAAGAACACCAAGGGTGCTCAAATCCTCCACTATCAATGTTAGGGGGATGATCCCTAGGTACCCCAACCGGACAAGAAACTGAGCAGTCGGATCACGTCCGGCTGACCAGATGCAGCCGGATAGGGCAAGATAGGCCAGCTATCGCATGGTAGCCGGATCAGCAAGAAGTAGCCGGCTACGGCGACGTAGCCGGAACCAATCAATGAGACAGGACGACGTGCGTATCAGTGCACGATACGCCCTGTACGATGACAAGACCAACAACTACCCGGCCATGCCGAAGACTTTGCGGGGATGACACAGGAACAGTGGCCCGAAGCTGACGATAGGCTTGCACGGCGTCCACTGTGTCTACGACAGCCATAACGCTCGTACTCCGATGTGACATACCATACCGGATACTATAGATGACCAGCCGGCTGTGACCCGCCTGTGGGACCCGCCAGTCGGACTGGCCAGTGAGACCGTTGTCTCTCTGCCTATATAAGGAGAGGAAAGGCCTCAGTAGAAAGGGTTGGTCTCATTGCATTTAAGGCAGTAGCTAAAGAATACATCTCGAGGAGCACTTGTAGTTCGTGTATCCCACATAGTCAGATCCGGCAGGAGTAGGAGCTTTACCTCATCACGAGGGCTCCGAACCTAGGTACTTCCTGCGTCTAGCTACGCTTGCTTGTATCCAATCCCGCCTGCGAACGCCGTCGATAGCTTCCCTGCTAATCCCCACGCCTCTATCTAACCTCTTCAGGTACTGCCATTCCCAATACAACGACAGTTGGAGCCCACCGTGGGGCAAGATGGCTTCGACCGAAGTCACGTTCCGCACGGGACCCCGCACTTCAGCCGGTGAGCGCGTGGCCTCTGGCCTGGTGCTCATGCTCGGCAGATTCGACTGCGTCATTGACAACGCTTCCTGCTTCGCCGGAACCTCCTTCCCGGTGAACGACACCGTCCTGCTATTCGGTGACCTCCCTGTCTACGTCGCCACCATTCCGGAGCGTTTCCCTAGGGAAATTGTCTCTGTCGCGGAGCTGCCGCATCCGGGCGGTAGCGCCTCCATCGCATCCTGCGGCGTGGAGGTCATGATGGCCGGCTCCAGCTCTCACCCCCGCCAGCCGCGGGACCGAGGCGTGGACGGGGTTGGAACTTCTGCCCCTCCGCAGCCTCGGAACCCGGTGGAGGATGCCATTGATCGGCTCCTGACGCCGATTAACCTCAGGGATAACCCGGAGGAGGCGGAGGCCAACTTCACCATGGAGAGACAGATCCTCCTCCAGGAGGCCATGGAGCTGGTGGCAGCCCGCAAGCAACTCAAGATCACCCGGCGCGAGAACGATCGCACGCACGGCTTCACTCCGGCTACCGCGGAGCCAAGCCGGCGCAGCCAGGTGCGGCGACGGGGCGGCGAGCTAGGCGGTAGGATGGAAAAGGATGGGGAGCCGGATCCCACACCTGCCCTCATCCGGCCCACCTACAGCACGCCCATCAAGAACCTGAGCGCGGCACGAGCCGCGGCAGAAGAACTACCCAGTCTGGAGGGCGAGGAGCGAGCCCGCCAGCACGCTCGCGTGCAGGAGCTCCTCTGCATCACGGACGAGCAGGCTGATGCTAACCGGCAGATGCAGGAGGACCCCAGCTACTCCAGGGGGAGCAAGCTGCCTGCCAACAGCAGGGGCGCGCCGCGCGACACCCAACAGGCGTCCTCCCCTCAGCCGGCTTAGGCCCACAGCAGGCGTCGCAGTTCTGGCAACAGGGGCCAACCGCGCCAGGAGTAGACGGTGAACAGCAACCCGCCACCTCCCCCTCCACCAACCGGAGTGCCTAGACCCGCCAGTTCCCGTCTCTCAGGCTGGGTGGGAGCGCCCAACCCGGATCGTCCGGATGCCCGTGACCGCATCAAGCTCCTCGCTCAAGCGCGCGTCACGGAGGAGGAAGATTCTACCGGCATGGTTTGTTTCGGACCCCGCATCCGAAACGAGCCATTTCCGGATAAGTTCTCCCTGCCCAGGGACACCCCCAAGTACGACAGCAGCATGAAGCCGGAAGATTGGCTGACCAACTATGCTACGGCAGTCGGCATCGCCCATGGGAATGAGGCTCAGCCATGCGCTACGTCCCCCTTATGCTAACCGAGTCGGCAAGGACATGGCTCAACAGCCTTGCGCCCAATAGCATCAACGCCTGGCCAGACTTCGATAAGGTGTTCGTCCGCAACTTCAACGACACGTACAAGCGTCCGGGGCGCCCACGCGACCTGGCCTTGTGCGTCCAGGGTGACCGCGAGACTGACCGCGAGTATCTCGCCATGTGGACGGAGCTGCGCAATACTTGCGAGGGCATCCTGGAGAGCCAGGCCATTAGTTTCTTCATTGAGGGCTACCGAGAAGGCACCATGCTTCGCCACCGGCTACTGTGTGATGAGCCGAAAACCATGGCGGAGCTCATGACGGTTGCGGACCAGTACGCCACGGCGGATGCCGCCATGAAGAAGCCCCTCTGAGTAAATGCTGACGGGCGTCCGACTCCTACGGAGCCGTCTCGCGACCGTCCAAGCCATCCGGCTGGCGAAGCCGGATCCTCCAGATGCCACGGCAACGACAACCGGTTCCATGGGGACCGCCAGGCCGGACAGCAGAAGCCCCGCTACCACGCGCGGCAGGTCAACGCTGTGGAGGGCGCGCCCGACGCGCCGGTTACCGATGCAAGGAGGCAGAAGCCACGGCTCACCTTCGACCAGATGTTTGACGGCTCGTGCAAGTGGCATAGCGGTCCGTTCAAACCGGCTACGCATACCACCCGGAATTGCAGCTGGACCCACCAGCTAAAAGACCAGGGTAACCAGCCTCGTCTCCCCCCTCCCTCTCCTGGTGGACCACCACCACCGGCTAGGGGAGCCGGCAATGATGGTAACGGTGGCAACGGCGGCAACAACAACAACGGCTACCCCCAGCCGCACGCCGCCTACCACATCTTCGAGACGGAGCAGGACGACAAGCACAGCCGCAGGCGACACTCCAAGGAGGTCAATGCCATCGTCTCTCCGGTCCCCCAGTACCTGAACTGGTCGGAAACCCCCATCACCTGGAGCCGTGCAGACCAGTCGGAGCAGCTGCCGACTCCCAGGGGCTACGCCATGGTGCTCGACCTCCTCATCGTCTCCAACGCACGTACCTGCCAATTCTCGCGCGTCCTCATCGACGGAGGCAGCAGCCTCAACCTCCTCTACCAGTCCTCACTGGAGAAGCTGGGCATTCGCGAAAGCGACCTGCACCCGACTACCACAACGTTCCACGGCGTACTGCCGGGGCCAGCGTGCGCCCCGTTGGGGAAAATCCAGCTGGATGTCATCTTCGGGACCGAGGAGAACTTCCGCCGCGAACCAATCTGGTTCGAGGTGGTAAACCCGACGAGCTCGTACCATGCTCTCCTCGGGCGCCCCACCCTCGCCAAGTTCATGGCCGTCCCCCACTACGCGTACCTCAAGACGAAGATGCTGGGACCCCACGGCGTGATCACCGTCGCCGGCTGCTTCAGGCGGTCGGTGGAGTGCGCCTCAGCCGGTTCCAAACAGGCAGAGGCCCTCATCATAGCCGAGGAGAAGCGCGTGATCATGCGCAATGTGGCCATGGCCCAGCAGGTCATGTCGGCTAGCAGCAAACCGGCTGGAGAAGGAACTTTCCAGCCGGCAAGGGAGACAAAGAGGATTCTGCTCGACCCCACCGACCCGACTAAATTCGTCACCGTTGGTGCCGGCTTGGACAGCAAATAGGAAGGCGCGCTCGTCGACTTCCTCCGTGAGAATCGGGACATCTTTGCATGGTCCCCCAAGGACATGCCGGGTGTGCCGAGGGAGTTCGCCGAGCACTCACTTCATGTGCGGCCGGACGCCAGGTTGGTCAAGCAACCTCTGTGCTGGTTCGCAGAGGAGAAGAGGAAGATAATCGGTGATGAGATCACTCGGCTCCTTGCAGCCGGGTTCATCATGGAAGTGTACCACCCGGACTGGTTGGCAAACCCAGTCTTGGTGCTGAAGAAGAACAAGACATGGCGCATGTGTATCGACTACACCAGCCTGAACAAGGCGTGCCCGAAAGACCCCTTCGCCTTGCCCCGTATCGATCAAGTTATAGATTCCACGACCGGCTGTGATTTGTTGTCTTTTCTAGATTGCTATTCCGGGTACAATCAGATCCGGCTAAACCCGGCTGATCAGATTAAGACATCATTTATCACCCCCTATGGGGCTTTCTGCTACGTAACCATGCCTTTCGGTCTAAAGAATGCAGGCGCTACCTATCAGTGTTGCATGCAGAAGTGCTTGCACTCGCAGATAGGCCGAAACGTGCATGCTTATGTGGACGACGTGGTCATCAAGACCAAGGAGAAGCGCACCCTTCTCGAGGATCTAGGAGAGACATTTGGCAACCTCCACCAGTACCAGATGAAGCTGAACCCGGAGAAGTGCGTCTTCAGAGTGCCATCCGGTCAGCTCCTCGGCTTCCTCGTATCACAACGAGGCATCGAAGCGAATCCGGAGAAGATCACGGCCATCGAAAGGATGCAGCCGCCCAGGAGCCTGCTTGGAGTCCAAAAGTTCACTGGATGCCTGGCTTCCCTCAGTCGTTTCGTCAGCCGGCTGGGGGAGAAGGCACTCCCGATGTACCAGCTGATGAAGAAGACGGACAAGTTCTCTTGGACTTCGCAAGCCGACACCGCATTTCATGACCTCAAGTGCATGCTATCCACAACACCGGTTCTAGCCACACCGGCTAGTAAGGAGCCGATGTTGCTCTATATAGCAGCCATCGGCCGGGTCATCAGCGTCGTCCTAGTGGTGGAGTGATGCGTTTGACTTTCGACGTAGAGCTCGTTGGGAACCCGAAGAGGAAGGTATGATGAGCTCAGCAACAAGTTTCCCTCAGTTATGAAACCAAGGTTTAATCGAACCAGTCGGAGCAAGGAAACACCCCAAAGGTGTTACTAGCTGAGCTTTGGCAGGGCGCACTACCGGTGCTAGTAGCAACGTGGAGACATGCACAACACAACCACAGAACTTTGACCCCAACTTGCGATGAGGTTGTCAATCTCACCGTGTTTTGCGAAAACCAAAGGATTAAACGTATCGAATGGAAAGAAGTAAAAGTTTGCAGAAAGTAAACACAAAGCAGTAAAAGATTGTAGATTGTATATAAAGAAAAAGGACCGGGATCCATAGTTCACTAGAGGTGGCTCTCCTTAGATAGATAACATGCTGGGTGAACAAATTACAGCGGGGCAATTGACAAACACCGAGAAAGAAATACATGCATATACTAATCATCTTGACTCCTCTGAGACTTGATTGGGCATTACAACATAATACATAGACCGCCATCCAACTGCATCTATGACTAATAATCACCTTCAGGTTATCATCCGAACCCCCTCCAGTATTAAGTTGCAAGCAAAAGATTATTGCTTTACGAACTGCGTGTAAAGTAAACAATATGATTGTTCTATGAACAAAGGATTGTTGTTTTCTCCCTAGTAGCAACAGCACATCTAGTACCTTAGAGATTTCTGTCACTTCCCCAGATTACCAGAGGCATGAACCCACTATCGAGCATAAATACTAACTCTTGGAGTTGCTAGCATATACTTGGCCAAGATAGCTACTAACAACGGAAAGCATGCAAGATCACAAATAACAAAGAAATGATAGAATCAATAATCAATCTGAAATAGCATCTCAATATCCATCGGATCCCCGCAAACACAACATGCAGAATTACAAATAGATGATCTTGATCATGAATGGATCTCACAAGATCTAAACATGAAAGCACAAAGGAGGAGAACCAGCCATCTAGCTACAACATGGATCCGTAGTCCAAGGATGAACTACTCACGCAGCACACCGGAGGCTTGCATGGTGATGAAGAAGGCCTCCAGGGTGAATTCCCCTCTCCGGCAGGGTGCCAGGAAGAGCTTCAGATCCCTCCCGATCTAGGGATGGAGAGGACGGCGGCTACAGACTCTTTCGTGGATTTTTGATCGGGTACTTAGGGTTTACGGCCCGAGGGCATCTTATAGTCGGAAGGGGAGGCCAAGGGGGTGCCTGGGCTGGCCACACCACCCCCTGGCACGGGCCAGGCCTAGCCGCGCGGCCAGGTGGTGTGGCCGCCCTCTAGACCTTCTCCGTCTCGTATTCCGGCACTTGATCCCTTTCGGAAAATAGGCACTTTGGCTTTTGTCCCATCCAATTCCGAGAATATTCATTTTCTGACTTTTCTGGAACCCAAAACAGCAGAAAACAGGCAGCTGGCACTGTGGCTCTTGTTAATAGGTTAGTCCAAGAAATCATATGAAAAGTACTCCAAAGTTGGAACAAAACACAAGAAAGTGGATAAAACCAAGCATGGAATAAAAAAATTATAGATACATTTGCAATGTATCAACATCCCCAAGCTTAACTACTGCTCGTCCTCGAATAGGTAAGTGACAAAAAGAAATAATTTTTGAGGTGACATGCACCATCAAAGACTTGATCAAAGTATTTGCAAAACATTCAAGGTTGGGATCATAGTACTTCAATCATAACATGAAAGACAAAGTTCTAGCAATAAGCAAAGAGACTATGATGCAACATGAAAATGCACAAACAAAAGATTCATGAATAACAATGCTTTGCAAGATGTTTGTTTGTTTCACATAAAGAAAACATAGCATACTAGTATTCAGCTTGTCCCTCAATAGAGTAGCAAATATAAATGCATAGGACACCTTCAAAGTTCATAAGAGTGACTAGATACAATAGTTTCAAACAAGCAATAACAAGTTATGCATCAATCAACTAGTCTTGGGACAATGCACATAGCACTAAGAATGGCCACTATGCTCTCAAAGTAGGTGCATAAAGATAGAAGGTGGAGACTCAATATAATGGTGGAAGAAAGGCCTTTTGTAAAAGGAAGTAGGGATTCAAGTCTCATAAAGAGCTTCCAAAAATTATGGTACTTATAACTTTCAGCTCTCATTGCCCCTATCATAAGCATCTTGAAGGTGATTAAGGTTAAAGTGACACAACTAAGAGGATATGCTTGACAAGTTATAAACCGAAATCTCATGCCCCTTACTTATGAAGACCGATCCTCATGCTACTCAACTTCAGTCACGAGTAAGCTCTTATCATTGTAAGTATATGTGTATCATTAAGAACCGCCAATGGGGTACCCCTTGCACATGATACGGGAGCTTTCCCATAATCAAAATGACAAGGCAAGCAGACAATGAGCATCTCAGCGATCTTTTTATTTGCTATTTGCATAGGTTTTAATTGAGGATGCTTCATAGAGTGCTCATTATGGTGATGCTGCAAGTTTCCACCATGATTAGGCATGGCTTAGGCTAGCGGCCTAGGCGTTTCTCTAACACACATACAAACTCCATGATCTTACAAGTTCCCCTTTTATTTCACACCGCCGGGATCCGTAAACAAAAGAACATGATATCAACGGGGTACAAAGTACAAGTGCAATGTTGAAAGCGTTCCCCATGAAACATGGTTCTGCTAATTTCAACTTATAAAGCGCAAGCATATACGCAACAAAAAAGGACCCAATGGTTCAAGTTTATTAGAGGCAATAAAGTAAAGTGTGCCATCAAGTTCGTGAGAGCTTTAATCACTAGTTTTGTCATAACAAGTGGAAGGTAAACAAAAGCATGAATGTACTTGGAATAGCATAAGCTAGTAGGTAGGTATTGTGGACTCTTTGGAATAACTTGGTTTAGGGAATTGGATGCATGAGTGGAACTCATACTTTGTTGTGGAGGCTAGCAAAAGACTGGGAGCGACAAACTAAGAGAGCAATAATGGCCATAATCATGCAGAGCGACAAAAAATCATTAATCAAAGCATAAAGTGATACTACAAGTTGAAAACTAAAGGATCATAAAGGCTATGGTGACTTGAGATAGTCATAACATGGTGTGAGCATGGGCCAAGTCAACCCAAATAAAGCATCAAAGGAGAACACCACTATACTATGCTTTAATATGCTAAAACAACGCATGATTCATCCAAGGCACATTAAGCAATCTCAATTGTTTATAACAAGTCATGCTACAACAAAGAATACTAAGCATAAAGCAAAAAAATATCAAGCATGGCATGAAAAAGCATAGGCCACAGTCAAAAACAAGCTCTTTTTACCACATAAGCATGAGCTTTCCTACTGTTTTCCAAACCAAACCAAACTATTCGCAAACCAATGTATGAAAGAGGGGGTCCAAACAACTTATTCAGAAAACTAAGCAAACCAAGCAAACTAAAACCAAAACAAAAAGGGAAAATAAGACGCTCCAAGAAAAACACAACTGTGCATGAAACAATAAAAAAGAAGCGTTTGGAAGAAACCTGGAATTTTTATTGATGAAGAAGGGGATGCCTTGGGCATCCCCAAGCTTTGACGCTTGCACTTCTTGGATATTTATTGGGGTGACACTCGTGGCATCCCCAAGCTTGAGCTTTAGTCCATCCTTCATCTCATTACTCATTCCTTCCATACACCTGAAATTTTTCCTTCATACAAAACTTCACACAATCTCATTAGCAACATTAGTGCACTTAAGATAAATAAGTCTTAAGGTTCAGTTCTAACACCAAATAAACTTCCATCAGAACACTATCTACTATAGCACTTCCCTCAAAAATCTCAATTCCCCAAAAGAACTCAAGAAGTAACTAACAAGAAGCAAATGCAGAAAATGGCAGAAATCTGTCAAAACAGACCAGCAGGTAAAGACGAATTTGTTCGAAGACCTTCGGTTGCTCAAATCAAAAAATGTTGAACTAACGAAAGTTAGATAACAACCTGGGTCAGAAGCACAAAAAATTACATCTCAATCCGACGTACATAACTCTCTCAGGATTTTTACGGTCAAGCACAGAAATCTGTTTCGGGACAGCAACTTTCCCAATCATTACTTCAGTCTCATTAGAGGTTACTCTTGGCACAAAAAGCAAATAAAATGGATAAGGAGGGGTTATTACAGAGGTAATAACTTCTAAGGCTCATCTAAAACTCTTGGGTTATCTCCCAACAAGTACTTTTCTTTAACGCCTTTAAGTTAGGCATAAGAAGCAAAGAAAGAATCAAGTGTTCTCAAATGAAGAGGCATTAAAACCAACTTTCTTACCCTTACCTCTCTTATTTTTATTCTTAACATTTGGGAAAACATGATTGTTTGGTGGAGAAGAAAGGTGCATGGTCCCCTTTCCAACATCTATTATTGCTCCAAGAAGTTCCAATAGGGACCTTCCAAGTGTAATTTGTTCTTTTCCTACACATTCAATAATAAGATAATCAAAAGAAATCGTTTCCCCAAGGATCTTTGTAAACACTCCTTCAGCTATTCCAAGAGGTAATATGGTAGTATTATTAGTAAGAGGTATTTCTTTTCCTCCATCAATGAGCCCCCAAGTATTCAGAGATTTATAAATGTCTTTGGGCATAAGGCAAAATTCACACATGATATCACAACGAGCTTGAAAAGTTTCATTGTTCATCTCAATCTTTACTGTAGGGAACCACTTTGATGGTTCAGAGTTTATTGGAACATAATCATGATGCTCCCTAAGCGTATTATAGCACCCTTCTAATCTAGTAGTGCTAGCCTCATGAGTATCCAACCTAGCAAATATTTTCGCGAAAGAAGTATCAGTTTGGCTAGGCATGTCGTAAGTGAGGATCAATTTCTTTATAGCATTAGTAGCATCATCCTCATTACATTGGAGGAAATCTCCTCCCACAACAACATCTAGAGCATATCTATAGCAAAGAGCAATCCCAAGGTAAAAACTACTAAGGAACAAGCTTTGAGTCATTTTAGGCTCAGTTTTTCAATGTAGATCAGAGATTCTAGACCAAGCTTCTTTAAAACTTTCCTCAATTCCTTGTTTAAAAGTGTAAATCATTTCCTCGGGTGACATAGTGATTGGAGCAAGGCTAGACATAAAGGAAACTAGGATAGGAACTAATTTTTTTGTGTTTTTTAAATAAGAAAGCAAACAAGTAAAGCTATTTTTTGGATTTTTGATAAAGAAACAAGCAAACAAAGCAAAAAGAAAACTAAGCAAAACAAAAAAAACAAAGTAAAGAGATTGGTTATGAGGGACTCCCCTTGTCAAGATGTCCTTGACTCCCCGGCAACTGCGCCAGAAAAATCTTGATGCGCTCGACTTTCGACGTAGAGCTCGTAGGGAACCCCAAGGGAAGGTATGATGAGCACAACAGCAAGTTTCCCTCAGTTATGAAACCAAGGTTTAATCGAACCAGTAGGAGCAAGGAAACACCCCAAAGGTGTTACTATCTGAGCTTTGGCAGGGCGCGCTACCGGTGCTAGTAGTAACGTGGAGACCTGCACAACACAACCACATAACTTTGTCCCCAACTTGCGATGAGGATGTCAATCTCACCATGTTTTGCGGAAAACAAAGGATTAAACGTATCGAATGGAAAGAAGTAAAAGTTTGCAGAAAGTAAACACAAAGCAGTAAACAGTTGTAGATTGTATGTAAAGTAGAAGGACCGGGATCCATAGTTCACTAGAGGTGGCTCTCCTTAGATAGATAACATGCTGGGTGAACAAATTACAGCGGGGCAATTGACAAACACCGAGAAAGCAATACATGCATATATTAATCATCTTGACTGCTCTAAGACTTGATTGGGCATTACAACATAATACATAGACCGCCATCCAACTGCATCTATGACTAATAATCCACCTTCAGGTTATCATCCGAACCCCCTCCAGTATTAAGTTGCAAGCAACAGATTATTGCTTTATGAACTGCGTATAAAGTAAACAATACGATTGTTCTATGAACAAAGGATTGTTGTTTTCTCCCTAGTAGCAACAACACATCTAGTACCTTAGAGATTTATGTCACTTCCCCAGATTACTAGAGGCATGAACCCACTATCGAGCATAAATACTAACTCTTGGAGTTGCTAGCATCTACTTGGCCAAGATAGCTACTAACAACGGAAAGCATGCAAGATCTCAAATAACAAAGACATGATAGAATCAATAATCAATCTGAAATAGCATCTCAATATCCATCGGATCCCCACAAACACAACATGTATGAATTACAAATAGATGATCTTGATCATGAACGGAGCTCACAAGATCTAAATATGAAAGCACAAAGGAGGAGAAACCAGCCATCTAGCTACTACATGGATCCGTAGTCCAAGGATGAACTACTCACGCATCACACTGGAGGCTTGCATGGTGATGAAGAATGCCTCCAGGGTGAATTCCCCTCTCCGGCAGGGTGCCGGGAAGAGCTTCAGATCCCTCCCGATCTAGGGACAGAGACGACGGCGGCTACAGACTCTTTCATGGATTTTTGATCGGGTACTTAGGGTTTTTGTCTCAAGGGCAACTTATAGGTGGAAGGGGAGGCCGAGGGGGTGCCGGGAGCCACCACACCACCCCCTGGCGCGGGCCCAGCCTGGCCGCGCGGCCAGGTGGTGTGGCCGGCCCCTGGCCCCTCTCCGTCTCGTATTCTGGCACTTGATCATTTCCGGAAAAATAGGCACTTTGGCTTTTGTCCCGTCCAATTCCGAGAATATTCATTTTCTGACTTTCCTGGAACCAAAAACAACAGAAAACAGGCAGCTGGCACTGTGGCTCTTGTTAATAGGTTAGTCCAAGAAATCATATGAAAAGTACTCCAAAGTTGGAACAAAACAGAAGAAAGTGGATAAAACCAAGCATGGAACATCAAAAATTATAGATACATTTGCAATGTATCATGGAGCGCCCCGAGGAAGGCAAGGCTCAGCCGGTTCAGAGACCCGTCTACTACCTCAGCGAGGTTCTCTCCCTCTCCAAGCAGAACTACCCCCACTACCAGAAGATGTGCTACGGCGTGTACCTGGCATGCAAGAAGCTCAAGCACTACTTCCAGGAGCATCCGATTATGGTCGTGTGCACCGCACCCCTTTCGGAAATCATCGGCAACAAGGACGCCACCGGCCGAGTCGCCAAGTGGGCCATCGAGCTAGCCGCCTACTCCATCCAGTACGAGCCTCGGCTCACGATCAATTCGCAGGCATTTGCGGACTTCCTCGTCGACTGGGCTGAGACCCTGTATCTCCTACCGGTTCCGAATTCGGACCACTGGAAGATGCACTTCGACGGGTCGAAGATGCTCGGGGGCTTGGGAGCCGACATTGTGCTCACCTCGCCCAAGGGAGACGGCTGGAGTACGTGCTGCAGATCCACTTCAAGACCTCCAACAACTTAGCCGAATACGAGGCACTGGCACACGAACTTCGGCTAGCCAAGGAGATCGGTGTCAATCGGATCCTGTGCTTCGGTGATTCAGATCTGGTGGTGCAGCATGTGTCCGGAGAATGGAACGCCAGAGATGCAAACATGGCCCTCTACCGGTTCCACATCTAGAAGCTCACCGCCTCCTTCGACGGATGCGAATTTCACCACATCCCTCGCGTCAACAACGAGGCAGCCGATTCGGTCGCCAAAATCGGATCCACCAGGCAGGCGATCCCACTAGGGGTCTCTTTGGAGCACATGCGCAAGCCCTCCATCAACCCGTCGCTAGAGTCAGACTCCATCACCTGGGCAGGAGGCGCTCCGGCTGATGGAGCGGCAGAAGCGTAGCCGGCGGAGCCGCCAAAGAAGAAGACCCACACCAACTCCGGCAAGGCAGTGCCCTCCGGCTCGCAAGACCCGGGGGTTGTCGGTTCGTCAAGCAGCTCGGGGGCTGCCGTCCCGGGTACGCTACCCGGACGACCCCCCGACATCCGACAACCGAAGGGCGGGAGCGTCCTCGTCATTTGTGAAGTGCCATCCTGGGCACAACCCTTCATGAACTACATCGCCAACGGAGAACTTCCGGATGACGAGGTGAAAGCCAGGCAAATCCAGCACCGCGCACACACGTACACCATCATCAACGGCGAGCTGTACAAGCGCAGCGTATCCGGCATTTTCCAAAGATGTGTCGATGTAGACACGGGCTACCGGCTACTCAAGGACATTCACCAGGACGAGTGCGGGCATCACGCTTCGTCAAGGGAGATAGTCACCAAGGCGTTTCGCCATGGTTTCTATTGGCCCACCGCCCTCGAGGATGCTGAGCAGCTGGTCCGCGCGTGCAATGGGTGCCAGCACTTTGGGCAGCTCAGGCACATGCCAACTTCGGTACTCAAGACCATACCAATCACCTGGCCCTTCGCGGTTTGGGGCCTCGACATGGTCGGTCCCTTCAAGCGAGCGCGCGCGAGCATGACCCATCTGCTGGTGGCGGTGGACAAGTTCACAAAGTGGATCGAGGCTAAGCCCATCCGGAAGCTGGACGGAGTGACAGTCGTCACCTTCTTCACCGACATCATCAACCGATTCGGCTACCCCAACAACATCATCACCGACAACGGCATGAACTTCGCCAAGGGGGCCTTTGCCTAGTTCTGCAGCAACAAGGGCATCCGGCTAGACCTTGCCTCCGTCGCGCACCCGCAGTCCAACGGGCAAGTGGAAAGAGCAAACAGTTTGGTGCTAACCGGTATCAAGCCACGTCTCATTGAGCCATTTGAGAGGTCACCCGGATGCTGGATTGAGGAACTTCCGGCGGTGCTGCGGAGCCTCCGCACCACACTAAATAGATCAACCGGCTACATGTCGTTCTTCCTGGTCTACGGATCAGAAGCCGTCCTCTCCGCGGACATCGACTTCGACTCACCGCGCAAGCTCCTATACGACGAAAAGGCCAACCAGGAGGCGAGGGAGGACGGAGTGGACCTCCTGGAGGAGGCCCGTGAGCTGGCCCTGTCCAAGTCAGCCCTATACCAGCAGCGACTGCGCCGCTACCATTAAAGCCGGATCCGCCCAATCGCGTTCCGCGAGGGCGACCTAGTTCTCCGGCTGGTGCAAGAGACGAAGGGCATGCACAAGCTATCACCACCTTGGGAGGGCCCCTTCATCATCAGCCGAGCGCTGCCCAACGACTCCTACTACCTCATCGACGCACAACAGTCGCGCAAGAACAAGATGGACAAATCAGACGAGGAAACCGAGCATCACTGGAACGCGGCCCTGCTGCGCCCGTTTTACACCTAGTCGCCAGACAGTGTATGTATCCCGCAAACCCTATGAATGAAAATGCGGACCCCTACGAGAATCTCGGGGGCTCCTTGCTAGAAACGTGTTTTCGCATCTGCTTTTCGGCTCTAATTTTCCGGCTCCGGCAACCCCTACCCGGGGGCTCGCCGGCTGGCCTGGCCTGCCAAGTCAACAAACCGACTGAGTAGTGTGCGACGATGAGGCACACTCTTCGTCTTAGCTACAGACCGCAACCCGGCTGTCCGGCTAGCAAGAGCAAAATCCCGAGGCATCCCACACGAAAAACAGGGAGGAGACGCGACAGACCGGGCGTCCCGACCTTGCAACTAGCTTAAACCAATCCGGTTACTAAGCCGTTAGTACCGTGCGCGATGTACTGTCAGCTCCCTTCGATTCCGGCTGCAGGCCGCAACCCGGCTGCCCGGCAAGGACGCAACGAAAACAACAGAGCACACGGGAAAGCGACCAAGTGTCTAGAGAGGCACAAGCTAGCTTTCGAAAAAACAAGTCATTTTCCGGCTACAATTTGGCAGACTAACCTATTAACCTGTGAGGACATATGTGTATGTGTATGTATATTCTTGTCCGACTACCTTGAGTCGGAATTCAGGAAGGAAAGGAGAAGAAGATTCGAAGTCCTTCCCTTCATCAAGCGCTCTGAATCTCGGGGGCTACACCCACTGGGTGCGCTCACGCGCCCCTAGTGGAATCTTGTAGTTCCTGACCGGCTATAGGCGTTTAGCCGGCCGTTTGAAGCCCAGGTGAGGGCAAGGGCAGGTGCAAGAGAAAGCAAGAAAGATTCGAAGCACCTGGCTATGCCAGCTACTCCGAATCTCGGGGGCTACACCCAGTGGGTGCGCTCGCGCGCCCCCATTGGAATGTTAGTTCCCCCGGCTGAAGGTGTTCAACCAGCGAAAGCAACTGACTAAGACGAGTCTAGTTGGATAAAGTTAGAATACTTGGGAAAAATAAGGAAGTTTCGAAGCACCTCGCTATGACAGCCACTACGAATCTCGGGGGCTACACCCAGTGGGTGCGCTAGCGCGCCCCCACTAGAGGTGTAGTTCCTCCGGCTAAAGGTGTGTAGCCGGACGAAGAAAGCCGCATGAAGTAAACCGGCGAAATATTGAAAGAAAATTCAAAACAAACAAGTTGAAGGAAACTCAAGCAAGTTCAATATTAACAAACAGAAAGGAGGCGAAGCTCCCATAAGTTACCCGGCATCGAAGATAACCGGTACAGACAGACAAGTTTCACACATAACTGAAGCAAGACAAATACACCCGGCATCCCGGGGCAGTAGCTAAGCGGCAGGACCCTTGCCGTGAGGAGCATCTTGACCAACAGAAGCTTCGGGCGGAGGAGGAGGCGCGGAGCTCGATCCGGTTCCGCTGCTCGCAGGCGGCGGCGGCGGGCCTTCCGCATCAGGAGTACCGACGGACTCCGAGTCGATGAGCACCTCGTCGGGGTCCACGTAGTCGGCGATCTTGATGGCGGATCCGCGAAGCTCCGGATGGGCTTGGCGGATGGCGAAAAGATCAGTGCCGACACGAAAGCCTCCGTCGATCTTCTCGACGCGGGCGTCCTTGTACCAGGAGAGCATGAGGGCCAGAGCCATCTCCGCTCCGGCTCGCGCCGCCAAGTCCCGCAGCCGGTCCACCGGAGCCAGCACCTCTCCCACCTTCGTAGCCAGCTGCGCCATCGTCTCCGGAACCTGAGCCTCCGGTCACAGGAAGGAGAAGACGTCCCGCGCCGCTTGACGAAGCTTGGCAGCTTCTTCGCCAAGAAGGGTGACGAGCTCCTGGGCCGTTGGCTGTGCTCCCGGCCAGTTCTCCTGCGGCCGGTTGTAGGCCAGCAGGTCTATGCCGGGGTAAAACGCTGTCAGAAAAGAGAGTCAGATCCGGCTACCGGATCCGGAAAGAAAAGAAGGCGAAAAATGGGAACTTACCCTTAGCCGTGTGGCCGACCTACATCAGCTCCTCCACCAGAGTCTTCTCCTTCGCCGCCAGCCGTTTGATCTCTTTCTCTTGCTCCTTGTTCTGGGCCTCGAGAAGATTGAAGGCCTCGATCCGGCTGGCGAGCGAGGCGTCGCGCTCCTTGATGGTGGCCTCCAGAACGTCCACCTTCGCGTGCCAATCCTTATTCTGCAGCCGCAGAGTAGAGTTGGACTTGCTCAGTCGGTCGTTCGCTTTCTTCAAGCGATCGATATCGCGCTAAGCGCACACGAGGATGGCTGTGACAAAACCGGCTATCAGTAAAAAAAAGAGCAAGACGGATGAAGCGAACTTACTCTGGGAAGTCCCGTTGGCAGCAGCAAGCTTCTGCTCCAGGGACCGGTTCTCGTTCACCGGTTGTGGCCTCCAGCAGCCGGATCTCCTTCACCACGAGCTCGAGTGTGGCGGCGAGGTCCGCCAGCGAGGCGGCGGAGGAAGTGTTGTCATCCATGGCATTGATGGCCAAGGATTCCTTCGCGGCAACCACCGCTGTCCTCCACTCCTCCCCCGGCTCCTCGCCGGAGTTGTCATCACCGACAACTACAAGCTCCTTGCTAGCAGCATCCCCCTGCGTGCCCGCGGAAGAGCCATCCAGCTGCGAAGACTCTGCCTCCGGCTGAGGACCCTCCGATCCGGCTGGGGCAACCGGTTCAGCTCGAGGGGGAGGCGGAGGCGGCACTTCGGAAGAAGAAGGGGCGCTGGCTGGTGCAGTCGGAGCACGGGGCGGCGACCCGGTTGGAGCTCGAGCCGGGCTCGCGGCTCCAAAGGAAACCAACGTGCTAAGAAGACAGAAGAAGAAAGGGAAGAAAGAAAAGCAAATAAGCCAAAGGCAGAAAGGGAGAAAAAGAAGCAGGCGGAAAACAATGAAGGCAAAGGGAGGAGAGACGTACCCCGGCACAACTGGAGGCGGCCCCTTCTTCCGGCCAAGACGGCTCGGCGGCAGGGCGCTGGTCCGGCTCCTCTTGGGGGTCGGCTCCTCCGCAGCAGGCCGGCGGGAGCCGGAACGGCTGGAGCCGCTCCCGCCATCCTCGCCGATCGTTGCAGAGCGTGGCGCCGGATCGGTGGGTGGTGCGGCCTCCTCCTCCTCATGAACCTCCGCGTGGGGGTCGGCAGCCCACTCATCATTCCGGCTGGGGAGGCATCACCATCCCCGTCCGACTCCTCGCCGGACCGCCGAGCGCGCGGCTCGGGCAAGTCGGGCGTGAACTCCTCGAGGGGAGCCTCACCCTCCTCGCGAAGGATGCAAGGAAACATCTGCCGAATACAAGAAGTTAGCCGGACAAAACAAGAAAGAAATGCAAGAAGTACAAAAGAAGCCTCCGGCTAGAAGAACTTACCCAGGGCGCGCGGTTCTCCCGGCTGTAGGGCGCCAGGCTGAACTTCCAGCCCTCCGGCAACCGCTCCTTGGTGATCGTCCACACCCACTCCTTCAGGTTGTGGTAGCGGGGGTCGCGGCGCGACAGCCGGGTCGGGTCCAGCCGGCCGGAGTAGTAGCACATTTTGTGCGCCCGCTGCTGCAACTGCATCATCAGCCAGGACATCTAGTTGAGGGTGATGTCCATGCTGGTTAGCCGGCAGTGGACGAGGGAGCGCATGCGCTGCAGCATCGTGTCCGACTCTGCCTTGTCGCCATGAATCTTTAGCTCCCAGTTCTGCCGGCTGGACTCGACATACTGGAAAGCCGGAAGGTTGATCCGGTCGATGTTGGTGACGTTCTTGACGTAGAAATATGACTATAGCCACAGTCGTACCGTGTCATGGAGCAAGAACTTGGGGTAGCCAGATTGGGCGCGGGAGTAGATGGAGGCGCCGCCGCAGACGACCAGCGGCCCCTTCGTGTACTGCACCTGCGGCCGGACTCGGAAGAGCCGGCAGAAGAGCCTGAGATCTGGCTGGATCTCGAGGTAGCTCTCGCAGAAGGCCATGAAGTGCGCCAACGTCCCAATTGCGTTGGCGCCGAGATGGTGGAGGCGGAGATCGAAGAATGCCAGGAAGGTGAGGAAGAAGGGGTGCACCGACAAGGCGAACCCGCGCGCCAGATGGGAGAGGAAGATGACGTGCTCCCCCTCCGCCGGGTGCGGCGATACCTCTCCCGCCGGCGCCAACCGCACCGCCACTTCCTCCTCCGGCGGAAGGACGCGGGTTACACCAACCTCCGCGGTCGGCGGCCATTTCCGGCTGATGGAGAGGAGCGGTGACGGAGGAGTGGCGGTGGCCCGTAGCATCGACGATGACGTTCGGGCAGCGCAGCGGGCTACATCAACGGCAGAGCAAGGGCGCAAAGGGCAGGAGCGCGC
This sequence comes from Avena eriantha, assembly GCA_910589775.1. NCBI lineage: Eukaryota > Viridiplantae > Streptophyta > Magnoliopsida > Poales > Poaceae > Avena > Avena eriantha. The sequence goes on along the minus strand of OU342745.1, from coordinate 56,412,343 downwards.
TGGGAAGAGGAAACTGCAGCGGGGGAGTGAAGGAAGGGAACTGCCTCCCCCACGGCGTCCCCTTAAAGGGCCGGAAGCGCAACCGTCAACAGCGCCATGTGGCGCGCATCCGGATGACCCCCACCCCAACCGCCGCCTAGATCCCGTGTGCCAAAGCGGGATGCGTAGAAGATCCCGGAGTGAGAAGCGAAGCGCCGGGCAGCGACTTCCCGAGGCGACGTGCGACGGGACGTTACGCTGCCCGCCGCAGTGCAATGATGGCGCGTGCGCGTGTTGCCGGCGTCAGCACTGACGTCACGGGTAGCGCAGCCACCAGGCATAGCCGGACGCAAATTCAAAATAAGGAGGGAGCACGCGCACATTTCTCCTAAGGGCGGAATCCACACGCGCTCGGGGGCTAGTGTCAGGGGGATGATCCCCAGGTACCCCAACCGGACAAGAAACTAAGCAGTCGGATCGCGTCCGACTGACCAGATGCAGCCGGACAGGGCAAGACAGGCCGGCTATCGCATGGTAGCTGGATCAGCAAGAAGTAGCCGGCTATGGCAACGTAGCCGGAACCAATTAGTGAGACAGGACGATGTGCGTATCAGTGCACGATACGCCCTGTATGATGACAAGACCGACAACTACCCGGCCATGCCGAAGACTTTGCGGGGATGACACAGGAACAGTGGCCCGATGCTGACGACAGGCTCGCACGGCGTCCACTGTGTCTATGACAGCCATACCGCTCGTACTCCGATGTTACATACCATACCGGATACTATAGATGACCAGCCGGCCGGGACCCACCTATGGGACCCGCTAGTCAGACTGGCCAGTGAGACTGTTGCCTCCCTGCCTATATAAGGAGAGGCAAGGCCTCAGTAGAAAGGGTTGGTCTCATTGCATTTAAGGCAGTAGCTAAAGAATACAGCTCGAGGAGCACTTGTAGTTCGTGTATCCCACATAGTCAGATCCGGCAGGAGTAGGAGGTTTACCTCATCACGAGGGCTCCGAACCTGGGTACTTCCTACGTCCAGCTATGCTTGCTTGTATCCAATCCCGCCTTCGGACGCCGTCGATAGCTTCCCTGCTAGTCCCCACACCTCTATCTAACCTCTTCAGGTACTACCGTTCCCAATACAACGACAATCAAATACCACCAAAGCAACAAGTGCTAGGGAGGAATTAGAGAGGAGGAATAATGGTGGAAGTCAACCAATGACTTCAAGATCTAGATCCAAAGGGTTCCCCTCACTTAGAGGAGGAATTGATTGGTGGGGATTGTAGATCTAGATCTCCTCTTCCAAAGCCCTCAAAAAGATGCAAGAATCATAGGAGGGAAGGGAGAGGAAGCAAGCTTAGGAGGTTCAACAATGGAGGTCAATTTAGTGGTCAAGAACAACCAAAAACGTTGGGGGAAGAACCCCCTTTTATAGGGGAAAGCAAATATGGCCGTTGGAGAGAAAACAGCGAAAACTCGGTTTCAAAGTTGGTTCGACCGGCCCTAGAACCGGGAAACTCGATCCCTAGGCCGGAGGACCGACCTACAAACCGGAATACCTATGTTTGCCAACTCGGAATAGACTCGGTTGTGAAAACCGGAAAATCAGGTTCCATATCTGGTCTAACCGGCGCTCGCACCGGACCATCCGGTGTGGGAGTCGGTTGAACCGGACCCACAACCGGGATGAAACAGACTTCACAAAAAAACACAATAACTTTTGCATCTGGACTCCGATTTCGATGATCTTGGGCTTGTTTTGACGAGGACAACAATCTCTACAATATGGTGCATGAAAACATCATAGTCCAACAAAGGAGGATAGAACCAAATGAGGAAAGGTATGAAGCCTCCCTATAAGAAGAACCGGTAAAACCTTCAAACTAAAAAACGCCATAGAAGATGCATACGAATTCCGTTTTGGATGAACTTGGGATTGTTGAAGATCTAGCAACAAGCTCATGAACCTCACATGGAGAAACACCAAGAAGCAACAAAATAGGAAGATGCAAAGTATGCAAAGGATTGAGCTCCCTAAGACAATGTGATCAAGTTACCCAACTGAAAGCCCCTCTTGATAGTGTGGCTATCTATCCTATAACCCGGTATCCCAACAACCACCGTGAGACCGGTAAAAGGAAAACCTAGAAAGGCCATACATTTGCCTTGCGCATCCCACTTGATCTCGATGACAACGCTTCAAGCTCCATCCAAGTCGGAATGCATCATTTGATCATTGTTGCTTCGTGAAGACTCGTAATTTTCTCCCCATACACCACTATGGGATAGCTTAATTAAGACACATCTTCACAAATCCATTATCACCAATATGGACGGCAAGCTTCAAGCAAATGATCTTCTCGAGATGCTTATCTTGAACTTGCCCTTCTCAACCTTGATGACAATCACCACTTGATGTCATCCTCTCATGGGATATATGAGATCTTCACTTTTGAAGCATGCCCATGGAAAGTTACCTATCCCATATAGAAAGCACAAAGGCACATATATAATGGGTTAGTTCATGATGCATAAATGACAAGGCTTACCATACCACAAGATCCATGTGGTACATTCTTTATGCTTCATGTGTTGACCAACTTGAAATCACACTTCACTGTTTGTATTGGTCAACCAAGTATCTTCTCATGCTCCATCTCACACTACTGCAGAATAGCTTATAGCCTCCAGCACACTAGTGACAGGCAAAAATTTGCTTGTCACTATTAACAAGAATCAGCGACAGGCGGCAGTTTGCCTGTCATTAGTAAAGGCTGAGAAGGCAGATGTAGAACATACTAGTGACAGGCCCATAAACTTGCCTGTCACCGGTAAATTCGTATATTACAAGTGACATGCCAATAGACTTGCCTGTCGCTGGTGTTCCTACCACCAACGATAGGCTGGTTTACATAACTATCATTGCTATACATCGCCTATCAGTGGCATCCTGTTCCGGCTGGCCCGTCACTAGTATACTGCACCAGGGTCAACAACTCACTTTATTTAAATCAAACATTATATGTAAATACAGGCCCCTAGTCGAACCAGACATCTCTAGCTACATCAAAGAGTTGTAGAACCCTGATAGAATCCATGTAACCGCTCAATGTTGTTGAATCCATGTGCGCTTAACTTTGTTTAATCCTTTTTTGTTAGATCAGATGTTTTACCCAAAAGTATTTCTTAGCATGTATTCAAGTTAATAGCTCATGAAGGTTCTCATGATCATCCAGGGAAGCAGCAGTAGATCAAAGTGCAGATAAAGTAGCAGGCAAGGGAAATGAGTACAAGTTCATTCAAATTTCACGAGATATTGAAATACCATTCTCACATTAGCTGAATGAACCAGTTAAGCTGACATAATGATCAGCACAATTGATGATAGAAAAAAGAAGCATTGTACATTGATGTGCTCGTCGTTCGACGTAGAGCTCGTTGGGAACCCCAAGAGGAAGGTACGATGAATACAGCAACAAGTTTTCCCTCAGTTATGAAACCAAGGTTTAATCGAACCAGTAGGAGCAAGGAAACACCCCAAAGGTGTTACTAGCCGAGCTTTGGCAGGGCGCACTACCGGTGCTAGTAGTAACGTGGAGACCTGCACAACACAACCACAGAACTTTGTCCCCAACTTGCGATGAGGTTGTCAATCTCACCGTGTTTTGCGGAAAACAAAGGATTAAACGTATCGAATGGAAAGAAGTAAAAGTTTGCAGAAAGTAAACACAAAGCAGTAAACAGTTGTAGATTGTATGTAAAGTAAAAGGACCGGGATCCATAGTTCGCTAGAGGTGGTCTCCTTAGATAGATAACATGCTGGGTGAACAAATTATAGCGGGGCAATTGACAAACACCGAGAAAGCAATACATGCATATACTAATCATCTTGACTCCTTTGAGACTTGATTGGTCATTACAACATAATACATAGACCGCTATCCAACTGCATCTATGACTAATAATCCACCTTCAGGTTATCATCCGAACCCCCTCCAGTATTAAGTTGCAAGCAAAAGATTATTGCTTTACGAACTGCGTGTAAAGTAAACAGTACAATTGTTTTATGAACAAAGGATCGTTGTTTTGTCCCTAGTAGCACAGCACATCTAGTACCTTAGAGATTTCTGTCACTTCCCTAGATTACCAGAGGCATGAACCCACTATCGAGCATAAATACTAACTCTTGGAGTTGCTAGCATCTACTTGGCCAAGATAGCTACTAACAACGGAAAGCATGCAAGATCTCAAATAACAAAGACAAGATAGAATCAATAATCAATCTGAAATAGCATCTCAATATCCATCGGATCCCCGCAAACACAACATGTATGAATTACAAATAGATGATCTTGATCATGAACGAAGCTCACAAGATCTAAACATGAAAGCACAGAGGAGAAACCAGCCATCTAGATACTAAAGGATCCGTAGTCCAAGGATGAACTACTCACGCATCACACCGAAGGCTTGCATGGTGATGAAGAAGGCCTCCAGGGTGAATTCCCCTCTCCAGCAGGGTGCCGGGAGGAGCTTCAGATCCCCCCGATCTAGGGACAGAGACGACGGCGGCTGCAGACTCTTTCGTGGATTTTTGATCGGGTGCCTAAGGTTTTCATCCCGAGGGCAACTTATAGGCAAAAGGAGAGGCCGAGGGGGTGCCGGGAGCCACCACACCACCCCCTGGCGCAGGCCCAGCCTGGCCGCGCGGCCAGGTGGTGTGGCTGGCCCCTGGCCCTTCTCCGTCTCGTATTCTGGCACTTGATCACTTCCGGAAAAATAGGCACTTTGGCTTTTGTCTGGTCCAATTCCGAGAATATTCATTTTCTGACTTTCCTAGAACCAAAAACAGCAGAAAACAGGCAGCTGGCACTGTGGCTCTTGTTAATAGGTTAGTCCAAGAAATCATATGAAAAGTACTCCAAAGTTGGAACAAAACACAAGAAAGTGGATAAAACTAAGCATGGAACATCAAAAATTATAGATACATTTGCAATGTATCAACATCCCCAATCTTAACCCCTACTCGTCCTCGAGTAGGTAAGTGATAAAAAGAAATAATTTTTGAGGTGACATGCACCATGAAAGACTTGATCAAAGTATTTGCAAAACATTCTGGGATCAAAGTACTTTAATCATAACATGAAATACAAGGTTCTAGCAATAAGCAAAGAGACTATGATGCAACATGAAAAGGCACAAACAAAAGATTCATGAATAACAATGCTTTGCAAGACGTTTGTTTGTTTCACATAAAGAAAACATAGCATAATAGTATTCAGCTTGTCCCTCAATAGAGTAGCAGATATAAATGCATAGGACACCTTCAAAGTTCATAAGAGTGACTAGATACAATAGTTTGAAACAAGCAATAACAAGTTATGCATCAATCAACTAGTCTTGGGACAATGCACATAGAACTAAGAATGGACACTACGCTCTCAAAGTAGTGCATAAAGATATAAGGTGGAGACTCAATATAATGGTGGAAGAAAGGCCTTTTGTAAAAGGAAGTAGGGATTCAAGTCTCATAAAGAGCTTCCAAAAATTATGGTACTTGTAGTTTTCAGCTCTCATTGCCCCTATCATAAGCATCTTGAAGGTGATTAAGGTTAAAGTGACACAACTAAGAGGATATGCTTGACAAGTTATAAACCAAAATCTCATGCCCCTTACTTACGAAGACCGATCCTCATGCTACTCAACTTTAGTCACGAGTAAGCTCTTGTCATTGTAAGTATATGTGTATCATTAAGAACCGCCAACGGGGTACCCCTTGCACATGATATGGGAGCTTTCCCATAATCAAAATGACAAGGCAAGCGGACAATGAGCATCTCAGCGATCTTTTTATTTGCTATTTGCATAGGTTTTTATTGAGGATGCTTCATAGAGTGCTCATTATGGTGATGCTGGAAGTTTCCACCGTGATTAGGCATGGCTTAGGCTAGCGGCCCAGGCGTTTCTCTAAAACACATACAAACTCCATGATCTTATAAGTTACACTTTTATTTCACACCGCCGGGATCCGTAAGCAAAAGAACATAATATCAACGGGGTACAAAGTACAAGTGCAATGTTGAAAGCGTTCCCCATGAAACATGGTTCTCCTAATTTCAACTTATAAAGCGCAATCATATACGCAACAAAGAAGGACCCAATGGTTCAAGTTATTAGAGGCAAAAAAGTAAAGTGTGCCATCAAGTTCGTGAGAGCTTTAATCACTAGTTTTCTCATAACAAGTGGAAGGTAAACAAAAGCATGAATGTACTTGGAATAGCATAACCTAGTAGGTAGGTATGGTGGATTCTTTGGAAAAACTTGGTTTAGGGAGTTGGATGCATGAGTGGAACTCATACTTTGTTGTGGAGGCTAGCAAAAGACTGGGAGCGACAAACTAAGAGAGCAATAATGGCCATAATCATGCAGAGCGACAAAACATCATTGATCAAAGCATAAAGTGATACTACAATTTGAAAAGTAAAGGATCATAAAGGCTATGGTGACTTGTGACAGTCATAACATGGTGTGAGCATGTGCCAAGTCAACCCAAATAAAGCATCAAAGGAGAATACCACTATACTATGCTTTAATATGCTAAAACAACGCATGATTCATCCAAGGCACATTAAGCAATCTCAATTGTTTATAAAAAGTTATGCTACAGCAAAGAATACTAATCATAAAGCCAAAACAATATCAAGCATGGCATGACAAAGAATAGGCCACAGTCAAAAGCGAGCTCTTTTTACCACATAAGTATGAACTTTCCTACTCTTTTCCAAACCAAACCAAACTATTTGAAAACCAATGTATGAAAGAGGGGGTCCAACCAATTTATTTAGAAAACTAAGCAAACCAAAGCAAACGAAAACTAAAACGAAAATGAAAAAGAAGACGCTCCAAGAAAAACACAACTGTGCATGAAACAATAAAAATGAAGCGTTTGGAAGGAACCTAGAATTTTTATTGATGAAGAAGGGGATGCCTTGGGCATCCCCAAGCTTTGACGCTTTTACTTCTTGGATATTTCTTGGGGTGACACGCGTGGCATCCCCAAGCTTGAGCTTTAGTCCATCCTTCATCTCATTACTCATTCCTTGCATACACCTGAAATTTTTCCTTCATACAAAACTTCACACAATCTCATTAGCAACATTAGTGCACTTAAGATAAATAAGTCTTAAGGTTCAGTTCTAACACCAAATAAACTTCCATTAGAACACTAGCTACTGTAGCACTTCCCTCAAAAAGATCAATTACCCAAAGGAACTCAAGAAGGAACTAACAAGAAGCAAATGCAGAAAATGGCAGAAATCTGTCAAAACAGACCAGCAGGTAAAGACGAATTTTTTCGAAGACCTTCTGTTGCTCAAATCAAAAAGTGTTGAACTAACGAAAGTTAGATAACAACCTGGGGCAGAAGAACAAAATTCACGCCTCAATCCGACGCATAGAGCTCTCTCAGGAATTTTTACGGTGAAGCACAGAAATCTGTTTCGGGACAGCAACTTTCTCAATCATTACTTCACTCTCATTAGAGGTTACTCTTGGCACAAAAAGCAAATAAAAAGGATAAGGAGAGGTTATTATAGAGGTAATAACTTCCAAGACTCATCTAAAACTCTTGGGTTATCTCCCAACAAGTACTTTTCTTTAACGCCTTTAAGTTAGGCATAAGAAGCAAAGAAAGGATCAAGTTTTCTCAAATGAAGAAGCATTAAGACCAACTTTCTTGCCCTTACCTCTCTTATTTTTATTCTTCACCTTTGGGAAAATATGATTGTTTGGTGGAGAAGAAAGGTGCATGGTCCCCTTTTCCACATCTATTATTGCTCCAAGAAGTTCCAATAGGGTCCTTCCAAGTGTAATTTGTCCTTTTCCTGCACATTCAATAACAAGATAATCAGTAGAAATCATTTTCCCAAGGATCTTTGTAAACACTCCTTCAACTATTCCAATAGGAAATAATGTAGCGTTATTAGCAAGAGATATTTCTTTTCCTCCTTCAGTAAGCCCCCAAAGATTCAAAGATTCATAAATATCTCTAGGCATAAGACAAAATTCAGACATGATATCATAGCGGGCTTGAAAAGTTTTAGTGTTTATCTCAATCTTTACTGTAGGGAGCCACTTTGATGGTTCATAATTTATTGGAACATACTTGTGATGATCCCTAAGCGTATTATAGCAACTTTCTAAGCTAGTAGTGCTAGCCTCAAGAGTGTTCAACCTAGCAAATATTTTTGCGAAAGAAATATCAGTTTGGCTAGGCATAGTGTAAGTGAGGATCAATTTATTTATAGCATTAATGGCATCATCCCCATTACATTGGAGGAAATCTCCTCCCACAATAGCATCTAGAGCATATCTATAGCAAAGAGCAATCCCAAGGTAAAAACTGCTAAGGAACAAGCCTTGAATCATTTTAGGCTTAGTCTTTTCATGTAGATCAGAGATTCTAGACCAAGCTTCCTTAAAACTTTCCTCAATTCCTTGTTTAAAAGTGAGAATCATTTCCTCGGGTGACATAGTGATTGGAGCAAGGCTAGACATAGTGGCAACTCAATATAGGAACTAATTTTTTTGTGTTTTCAAATAAGAAAGCAAAACAAGTAAAACTATTTTTTTGTGTTTTTTGATAAAGAAACAAGCAAACAAAACAAAAAGAAAACTAAGCAAAACAAAAACAACAAAGTAAAGAGATTGCTTATGAGGGACTCCCCTTGTCAAGATGTCCTTGACTCCCCTCGTCGTTCGACATAGAGCTTGTTGGGAACCCCAAGAGGAAGGTACGATGAATACAGCAACAAGTTTTCCCTCAGTTATGAAACCAAGGTTTAATCGAACCAGTAGGAGCAAGGAAACACCCCAAAGGTGTTACTAGCTGAGCTTTGGCAGGGCGCACTACCGGTGCTAGTAGTAACGTGGAGACCTGCACAACACAACCACAGAACTTTGTCCCCAACTTGCGATGAGGTTGTCAATCTCACCGTGTTTTGCGGAAAACAAAGGATTAAACGTATCGAATGGAAAGAAGTAAAAGTTTGCAGAAAGTAAACACAAAGCAGTAAACAGTTGTAGATTGTATGTAAAGTAAAAGGACCGGGATCCATAGTTCACTAGAGGTGGTCTCCTTAGATAGATAACATGCTGGGTGAACAAATTATAGCGGGGCAATTGACAAACACCGAGAAAGCAATACATGCATATACTAATCATCTTGACTCCTTTGAGACTTGATTGGGCATTACAACATAATACATAGACCGCCATCCAACTGCATCTATGACTAATAATCCACCTTCAGGTTATCATCTGGAACCCCTCCAGTATTAAGTTGCAAGCAACAGATTATTGCTTTACGAACTGCGTGTAAAGTAAACAATACAATTGTTCTATGAACAAAGGATCGTTGTTTTCTCCCTAGTAGCAACAACACATCTAGTACCTTAGAGACTTCTGTCACTTCCCCAGATTACCAGAGGCATGAATCCACTATCGAGCATAAATACTAACTCTTGGAGTTGCTAGCATCTACTTGGCCAAGATAGCTACTAACAACGGAAAGCATGCAAGATCTCAAATAACAAAGACAAGATAGAATCAATAATCAATCTGAAATAGCATCTCAATATCCATCGGATCCCCGCAAACACAACATGTATGAATTACAAATAGATGATCTTGATCATGAACGGAGCTCAGAAGATCTAAACATGAAAGCACAAAGGAGGAGAAACCAGCCATTTAGCTACTACATGGATCCGTAGTCCAAGGATGAACTACTCACGCATCACACCGGAGGCTTGCATGGTGATGAAGAAGGCCTCCAGGGTGAGTTCCCCTCTCCGGCAGGGTGCCGGGAAGAGCTTCAGATCCCCCCTATCTAGGGACAGAGACGACAGTGGCTACAGACTCTTTCGTGGATTTTTGATCGGGTGCCTAGGGTTTTCGTCCCGAGGGCAACTTATAGGCGAAAGGAGAGGCCGAGGAGGTGCCAGGAGCCACCACACCAGCCCCTAGCACGGGCCTAGCCTGGCCGCGCGGCCAGGTGGTGTGGCCGGCCCCTGGCCCTTCTCCGTCTCGTATTCTGGGACTTGATCACTTTCGGAAAAATAGGCACTTTGGCTTTTGTCTGGTCCAATTCCAAGAATATTCATTTTCTGACTTTCCTGGAACCAAAAACAGCAGAAAACAGGCAGCTAGCACTATGGCTCTTGTTAATAGGTTAGTCCAAGAAATCATATGAAAAGTACTCCAAAGTTGGAACAAAACACAAGAAAGTGGATAAAACTAAGGATGGAACATCAAAAATTATAGATACATTTGCAATGTATCATACATCCAAACACCACTAGTCGACCAAACATGGGGTCAGATATAACTAAACAGAAGCAGATTGAATTGATCTCCCCGATGGAGTTTGACACCTTCAGTGCAGATATTACATTATCTGGCTATTCAGCCCTTCATCGAGTACTTCTTCCCATGAACGCTGAAACTTTCGCCTTTTCTTTCTCTGGGTCCTCCTTCGCATTCATTTCAGGTAGGTACCTAGCATTGTTGGACAAAATGTTAAGATGGCATAGGCGTTTAAAGCTGGAAACCTAGATGGTGGTGTAGCACTCAGGTTGCAGGCGGAGTGGGTTGCGGCTGGCCGCTACCAAGCCAAGCAAGACAGTGCTAGCATGGCGGACGTCGCGTCTTGCCGCTGCAAACCGCTAGGATTAGCGCGGGACACTGTGGGAGAATGGTCAGGTTAAAAGCAGACAAGCAACCATACCAGAACAAAATTTGCAAAGGACCGGTGATTACATGTTGCCTAAATTTAAGGTAGCTATATGACTACATGGCAATATAAACCAGCATAAACAAGATTAAAATGACCAAGTGAACCAAGGAAGCATCAGGGAGCTAGTACTGCATGTACGATTGAAATGACAAAGTGAGAATAATTCTCAACTAGAACAATACAAGTAAAAGAAACAATACTAATTATCTACTGGAATACTACACGTGCAATTGAAAGCAGCATCAATTGGCACACTAATTCAGTAGATTGATAGTACCAAATAGTCTTTCTGCATAATTTTGTACACTGCACTACACTACAATGACATGTAATGGACAATAGTCAACTGATGAGTGATTACTTGAACAAGATACATGTACAAGGGGTGAGTTTAAGCATTTAAACTGTACAAAGATAAAAGGAACTCTTGCATGGAAGAGAAAAGCCAGACATATTTGACTTGGTTTGTAAAAGTACATAATACTGGTTCAATTTTATTGGTACTCGTATATTAGGGAAAACAATAGACATAATAGTATCGTGGTACTCTAGTACTCTTCCTCCGGAAATTGTCTTGGTAGACCAGAAATTGTCTAGTGGAATACTACAAGTAGAAGAAACAGTGATTTACATAAATCAGGATTTTGACCACACTGCAGTACAGAGTATCCTACCATTTAACCTGACTTTGGCCATAGTCACTCCAGTATCCTACCTATCTAAATAAAAGAAATCTCTATAACCATTTAAATCCTGATTTTGGCCACACTCACTTCAGAATAGCTTATAACATCCATCACATAAACTACTTTAATTGATTTTGTTCTCTGTAATTCATGAGTACCCACACCCGCCAACCACCTAGGGGCAGCCGCCGACCCTAGGTGGGCCCCACTGGGGCGGCCCACCAGCCCTAGGTCGGCCGGCCCCCACTCCCTAGGCGCCTTGCCCTATTGGGCCCCCCTTCGGGTGAGGCCCATTAGCAATATGGAGCCTTTAAAAATAAAATAAAATATATATTTAATAATAATTCTCCAATTAACATTCAAATACACATATTATATTATTCTTTCACTCCAGAACAACTTCCAGACCCCTTCCGATCTCCATCGGATGTTACCGAAACTATTCCGGTTTCTCTCTCTATTTCTCATACGATACCTCATCTACCCTAAGCGTCCCTACCCTTAAGCGTGACATCCTTTGGTTCGGAAACACTCCGAACATGATAGAGACCACTCTCATATCAATGATCAACAGAGGGACCTGGATGGCCATGTGACCCCCGTGCGTTTCACGAATACAATCGCTCGAACCGTGAGATAGTCATTCCCCGTTCCCTTTGTCATTCGATACCTAATTCATCCGAGACTTGATCTTCGGTATCTCCATACCTTAGTTCGATCTTGTTACCGATGAACTTGTTTTCTCGTTCTCATGTTGTTGCATCCAGTGACCTAGTCACATGCTTGCAAGCTTATTAATGCAACGCTACCGAGATGGCCACATGTATCTGTCCGTTACATGGACTAGACAAATCCTGGTCTTGATATGTACTCCTCAACACATCCCTTCGGAAAACACAAGTGGCATCTTTTTGATCACCCTTTTACGAGATGATTCTTGATAACCATCAAAGCTTCTTCTGGAAATGGTGATTTGCATTACCTCACAGTCAAAGGATCAGGTTGCGAGGTTCTCTGTGTTTTATCATCAATGGTGAACTTTTTAACTAGATCTCATTAAGATATAATAGTCAGATGTTTGTCTATCATGTTATTCAACTAATAACATGACCTCATTGTTAGTTGGCATAAATGCCCATGATCTTGAAACACCGACCATCCTCATGACCAATGAACTAGTTCACTAGAGGTAACTAGAGACACAGTTTGTTTACATACCACACGTGTATTAATGTTTCGTATTAACACAGTTAGAGCACAGTATGAAACGTATTATGAACATATAGGAGATATATCAAATAATACACTTTATTATTTGCCTCTAGGGCATAACTCCTTCAGTCTCCCACTTGCACTAGAGTATAAACAAAACTAGTTTACAATAGGTAAGAACCTAACACCGATGGAATCTCGGTGTTGTTCATGCTTTTCCTGATGGAGAGCTTTAGTCAAAGGATCTGCTACATTCAGTTCCGTATCTACTTTGCAAATCTTGACTTCACATTCGTCAATGTTCTGTCGGATGACGTGAAATCTTAGCTTGATGTGTTTGGCTATGGAATGAGTTCTTGGTTCCCTTGCATTTGCAAAAGCACCCGTGTTATCACAATAGACCGTCACGGGGTCTTGCGCACTGGGAAACACTCCCAGTTCGATGACAAAATTCCTCAGCCAAACAGCTTCATTTGCTGCATCAGCCGCAGCAATATATTCAGACTCCATTGAAGATTGTGCCACCACCGGTTGCTTCTTGCTTTTCCAGCTTACCGCCCCACCATTTACCAGGAACACAAATCCTGTTTGTGACTTTGAGTCATCATGATCTGAGTTCTAGCTCGCATCCACGTAACCCATTACGTTTAGAGCTTCATCACTTCCTCCATAGATTAGGAACATGTCCTTTTTTCTTTTCAGATACTTCAGGATATTCTTGACAGCTGTCCAGTGATTCGGTCCTAGATTACTTTGGTATCGGCTCGTCAAACTAAGAGCCAATGCCACATCGGGTCGCGTACTTAACATTGCATACATGATAGACCCTATGGTCGAGGCATAAGGTGTGAAAGCCATCTTCTTTCTATCATTGTCCGTTACAGGACATTTAGTCATACTCAATTTGCAATTCTTCATCATGGGAGTGAAACCCTTTTTGGTGTTTTCCATTTTGAACCTCTTCAAAATCTTTTCTATGTAAGTACTTTGACTCAATGCTATTAGGCGCATTGATCTATCTCTATAGATCTCGATTCCTAATATGTATGCAGCTTCACCTAGATCCTTCATGGAAAATTGGTTACTCAAGTATGCTTTCATGCTTTTCATAAGATCCACATCATTTCCCATGAGTAATATGTCATCCACATACACTATTAGGAAAACAACTGAGCTCCCACTCGCTTTCTTGTAAACACAAAACTCTTGTTGGTTTTGGACAAATCCAAAACTCTTGATCACTTGATCAAAACATTGGTTCCAGCTCCGAGATGCTTGCTTCAATCCATAAATGGCTCGTTGAAGCTTGCATACCTTTCCAGCATCCTTAGGATCAACAAAACCTTCCGGTTGCATCATATACAACTCTTCATCAATGTGACCATTGAGGAATGTGGTCTTGACATCCATCTGCTAAATTTCATAGTCGAAATGTGCAGCAATTGCTATTAAAATCCTGACAGCCTTAAGCATCACTACGGGAGAGTAAGTCTCGTCGTAGTCAACTCCTTGAATTTGTCGAAACCCCTTTGCGACAAGTCGAGCTTTGTGAATGGTTACGTTACCATTCGCATCTATCTTCTTCTTAGAGATCCATTTATTTTCCACGGCCTTGCGGCCTTCTGGAAGATCCACCAAGGCCCAAACTTGGTTTCATGCATGGATCCTATTTCGGATTTCATGGCTTCTAGCCATTTCTCGGAGTCAGCACTATCCATAGCTTCTTTGTAGTTTGTAGGTTCTTCCTGTTCATCTAGGATGACAGACATCACAAGGCTACTATACCAATCAGGAGTGGCATGAACCCTTGTGGACCTGCGAACCTCAGGAGTCTCAATGTCATTATTTTGATCATCATCAACTGGCTCTTCCTCCAAGTTGGAGAGCGGTTTTGGAACAACTTCCGTTGCGCTACTCGGAATTTGGAGAGAAGGGTTAACAATTTCATCCAACTCAATTTTCCTTCCACTCAATCCTTTTGCAAGAAACTCTTTCTCGAGAAAGGTGTCGTTTCTTGCGACAAACGTTTTGCCTTCGGCTTGGTTGTAGAAAGTATACCCAGTGGTTTCCCTTGGATATCCTACAAAGATACATTTTTCCGATTTGGATTCGAGTTTGTCAGGCTACAGTTTCTTAACGTAAGCCTCACAACCCCAAACTTTCAGAAATGACAACAATGGCTTCTTGCCATGCCATATCTCATATGGGGTTGTCTCCACGGATTTAGATGGTGCTCGGTTTAAAATAAAAGCAGCGGTTTCTAACGCATATCCCCAAAAAGACACAAACAAATCAGTTAAAGACATCATGGACCGTACGCTATCCAATAGGGTTCGGTTAGGACGTTCTGACACACCATTACGCTGTGGTGTTCCGGCTGGCGTAAGCTGTGGGATAATCCCACAGTCCTTCAAGTGCATGTTAAACTCATAACTCAAATACTCGCTTCCTCGATCCGATCGAAGGTGCTTGATTTTCTTGTTAAGTTGATTCTCTATCTCTTTCTGAAATTCCTTGAATTTTTTGAAGGTTTCAGACTTGTGCTTCATCAAGTAGATATATCCATATCTACTTAAGTCGTCAGTAAAGGTAACAAAGTAACGATAACCATTGCGTGTTGAGACACTCATTGGTCCACATACATCCGTATGTATGATCCCAAGTAGGTCCACAGCTCTCTCCACTATTTCGGAGAATGGTGTCCTAGTCATCTTGCCCATGAGGCATGGCTCACATGTATCAAGGGATTCGAAATCCAATGATCCAAGAAGCCCTTCTGAATGAAGCTTCCTCATGCGCTTCACGCTAATATGACCAAGACGGCAATGCCACATGAACATGGAATTATCGTCACTGTGCTTACAACGTTTAGCATCAACACTATGGATGTGTGTATCACAATCAAGATCAAGTAAGAATAAACCATCACATACATGAGCACTAACATAGAAAACATCATTCATATAAATTGAACAACCATTTGTCCCTGATTTAAACGAAGAACGGTCTTGCAACAAGCAAGACCCACTCACAGTGTTCATACTCAATGCGGGTACATAATAGCATTTATTCAAAACCAACAATAATCCTGACGGTAGACGGAGATGCAGGGTGCCGACGGCCATCACTTCGACTCTCGAACCATTGCCGACGCACATCGTCACCTCGTCCTTCCTCAGGCGCCTCCTACTCTGCAGATCCTGCTGAGAGTTACAAATGTGAGCAACAGATCTGGTATCAAATACCCAGGTGTTACTCCTAGTGCTCGTAAGGAATACATCAATAACATGTATATCATATATACCTTTGTCTGGGATGGCTATCTTGCCAGCTCGCTTGTCTTCAAGGTACTTGGGGCAGTTGCGTTTCCAGTGCCCATCCCCTTTGCAGTAGAAGCACGAAGTGCCGGGCTTAGGGCCAGGCTTGGTAGTCTTTGAGGTGCTGGGAGCAAACCTGCCATCCCTCTTAGACTTCTTACCCTTGCCTTTTCCCTTTTGCCCTGGTTTCTTAAAGTTGGTGGTCTTGTTGACCATCAGCACTGTGTGCTCCTTCTTGATTTCAACCTCAGTAGTTTTGATCATGGCGGACACCTCAGCAAGGGTCTTAGTCATCCCTTGCATGTTGTAGTTCATCACAAAGCTCTTATAACTAGGGGTAGCGAGTGCAGCACCCTATCTATAGCGAGCTCCTCCGGGATTTTGCAATCCAGGGCGTTTAAGCGCTTAACATAGCCAGACATTTTGACCACGTGCTCACTAATGTTGGTGTGCTCTTCCATTTTAGCAGAGAAGAAGAGCTCGAAAGCATCATACCTCTCTGCACGAGCCTGTGGAGCAATGATGGCCTTGAGATCCTCAATGATCTCAAAGGCATTCATCTTCTCAAAACGCTTTTGAAGCTCCGGCTCCATGGCATAGAGCATTCCACTCTGGATGAGGGAGAAATCGTCCGCCTTGGACTGCCAGACATTCTTTTCGTCCTGGGAGGCGGAATCTGCAGGCTTAGCCAGAAGCTCAGCCTCGATGACATAAGTCAACTTGTAGGGGACTAGGAGGATCCTAAGATTGCGAAACCATGCGGTGAAGTTGGTTCCATCAGTTTTCAGCTTGTCCTTATTGAGGAAAGTGCTAAGGTTGAAGGTGGGTGGGCGAGACATCTACAAAGGATTTGCAAAGTATTTAGACTATGTTCATAATAATGAGTTCAAGTTTTAACTAAAAGAAGTCCCACTCAAACGAACATCCCTCCACTCGTTATTGATCACATGATCCCAATCCCCTGCACCTCCCCCGGTTAAACACAGCCATCAGTGCAGTATCAAGGGTGGACATTCCCTAATGTCGAACCCATCAACCATGTGATTCATGCTCGACCTTTCGGTCTCTTGTATTCCGAGGCCACGTTTCTCTAACGTGCTAGGCTCGCCAGTTCTAACTCGTGTGTATTCGCAGTGCAACATGGCTTACACCCATTGTATGCGAACGTAGATATGTCTGACACCCAGGCCTGTAACCCTGGATCGCCTCATACCGAAGAACTTTCTTGGTGGTGCACACACAAGGGGAATACGATAACTGGAATACTATGAGGGATTATCTTATTATGCTACCGTCTAGTAAGTATACTAGCACAATAAGTAATACTTCAAAAGTAAAGTGTTATGACATGGTTATAGCTTTATGATCATCATCAACAGCCTTAAAGTTTCACAAACTTGTCAATTCCATGTTATAACACTTGACCCTATGCAATAATGAAGATAGACGCCTCTATATTAACTATTGCATGTTTTGCGCGGCTTTAGGGCTTTCGCAGTAGAACCCCTTCCCACCTACGAACGTCGAGCCACAACATGGATTCAATGATTGCCGTTCTTCTTTCCTTTTCAGGGCCCTCTAGTGTCAATGCCATATCAACTACTGTAGAGAGACAGACACCCCCCTAAGCCACTTTGATATGTGGACCAGTCTCGTGAATCACCACGTGAGGTCGGTTGGGGCCGCTTCATCAAATAGTGTCACGATATGAACAATAACACTAAAGAAGGTAGCAACTAGAGAATCAATGCCCACATATTGCTATGTGTTCTATCCGTACGACATGTCTACCCATAGACCCGCTCTGATACCATTGTTGGGTTCCATAGCAGAAAACAAAAAAAAATCTATCTACTCGAACACTAATACCAGGATCTATACTATGTAGACATAAGTAACGGAGAAGGAATACAGTATTCATACCTTTGCAAACAGAGGTACACCTTACGTAGGAAGGCGTATATTAATGAATACGAGCAGCACCCCAAGTGTGGTGCCTCCGAAGTTCGTCACATGTCCGATGTAGGAGACGTCAACCGGACTCCGATCCAGCCGAGCAGCGGAAGAAGTAGATGCCGGATCGCCGATCAAACGACAGTAGTGTGAAGGTGGAGAACTCAACTACGAGGTCCTTGATACATTGCAAATGTATCTATAATTTTTGATGTTCCATGCTTGGTTTTATCCACTTTCTTGTGTTTTGTCCACACTTTGGAGTACTTTTCATATGATTTCTTGGACTAACCTATTAACAAGAGCCACAGTGCCAGCTGCCTATTTTCTGCTGTTTTTGGTTCCAGGAAAGTCAGAAAATGAATATTCTCGGAATTGGACGGGACAAAAGCCAAAGTGCCTATTTTTCCGGAAGTCGTCAGATGCTAGAATACGAGACGGAGAAGGGCTGGGGGCCGGCCACACCACCTAGCCGTGCGGCCAGGCCTAGCCCGCGCCAAGGGGTGGTCTGGCCGACCCCAGCACCCCCTCGGCCTCTCCTTCCGCCTATAACATGCCCTTGGGACGAAAACCCTAAGGACCCGATCAAAAATCCACGAAAGAGTCTGTAGCCGTCGTCATCTCCATACCTAGACCGGGAGGGATCTGAAGCTCTTTCCAGCACCCTGCCGGAGAGGGGAATTCACCTTGGAGGCCTTCTTCATCACCATGCAAGCCTCCGGTGTGATGTGTGAGTAGTTCATCTTTGGACTACAGATCCATGTAGTAGCTAGATGGCTAGTTCTCCTCCTTTGTGCTTTCATGTTTAGATCTTGTGAGATCCGTTCATGATCAAGATCATCTATTTGTAATTCTGCATGTTGTGTTTGCGGGGATCCGATGGATATTGAGATGTTATTTCAGATTGATTATTGATTCTATCATGTCTTTGTTATTTGTGATCTTGCATGCTTTCCGTTGTTAGTAGCTATCTTGGCCAAGTAGATGCTAGCAACTCCAAGAGTTAGTATTACTTATGCTCGATAGTGGGTTCATGCCTCTGGTAATCTGGGGAAGTGACAGAAATCTCTAAGGTACTAGATGTGCTGTTGCTACTAGGGAGAAAACAACAATCCTTTGTTCATAGAACAATCGTATTGTTTACATTACACGCAATTCGTAAAGCAATAATCTGTTGCTTGCAACTTAATACTAGAGGGGGTTCGGATGATAACCTGAAGGTAGATTATTAGTCATAGATGCAGTTGGATGGCGGTCTATGTATAATGTTGTAATGCCCATTCAAGTTCCAAAGGAGTCAAGATGGTTAGTATATGCATGTATTTCTTTCTCGATGTTTGTCAATTGCCCCGCTGTAATTTGTTCACCCAATATGTTATCTATCTTAAGGAGAGCCACCTCTAGTGAACTATGGATCCCGGTCCTTTCTTTTACATACAATCTACAAACTGTTTACTGCTTTGTGTTTACTTTCTGTAAACTTTTACTTCCTTCCATTCGATACGTTTAATCCTTTGTTTTCAGCAAAACCGGTGAGATTGACAACCTCATCGCAAGTTGGGGACAAAGTTCTGTGGTTGTGTTGTGTAGGTCTCCATGTTTCTACTAGCACCTGTAGTGCGCCCTGCCAAGGCTCAGCTAGCAACACCTTTGGGGTGTTTCCTTGCTCCTACTGGTTCAATTAAACCTTGGTTTCACAACTGAGGGAAACTTGCTGCTGTGCTCATCATACCTTCCTCTTGGGGTTCCCCAACGAGCTCTACATCAACACCGAGCCATCAGTCCTCCCCAATATTATGGGGAAGTCCTCAGCAGATGAGAGAGAGAGAGAATGAGAAGAATGGGTGATTCCAAAGGGGGAGGGGGACCCCTTTATATAGTGGGAGGGGGCACCACCCAGGGGCCAGGCGGTGTGGGACTAATCCCCACACCCGCCGGCCACCTAGGGGCAGCCGCCGGCCCTAGGTGGGCCCCACTGGGGCGGCCCACTAGCCCTAGGTCGGCCGGCCCCCACTCCCTAGGAGCCTTGCCCTATTCGGCCTCCGTTCGGGTGAGCCCATTAGCAATATGGAGCCTTTAAAAATAAAATAAAATATATATTTAATATTAATTCTCCAATTAACATTCAAATACACATATTATATTATTGCTTCACTCCGGAACAACTTCTGGACCCCTTCCGATCTCCATCGGATGTTACCAAAACTATTCCGGTTTCTCTCTCTCTATTTCTCATACGATACCTCATCTACCCTAAGCGTCCCTACCCTTAAGCGTGCCATCCTTCGGTTCGGAAACACTCCGAACATGATAGAGACCACTCTCATGTCAATGATCAACAGAGGGACCTGGATGGCCATGTGACCCCCGTGCGTTTCACGAATACAATCGCTCGAACCGTGAGATAGTCGTTCCCCGTTCCCTTTGTCATTCGATACCTAATTTATCCGAGACTTGATCTTCGGTATCTCCATACCTTAGTTCGATCTCGTTACCGATGAACTTGTTTTATCATTCTCATGTCATTGCATCCCATGACCTAGTCACATGCTTGCAAGCTTCATTAATGCAACGCTACCGACATGGCCACATGTATATGTCCGTTACATGGACTAGACAAATCCTGGTCTTGATATGTATTCCTCAACACATCCCTTTGGAAAACCTGAGTGGCCTCTTTTTGATCACCCTTTTACGAGATGATTCTTGATAACCATCAAAGCTTCTTCCAGAAATGGTGATTTGCATTACCTCACAGTCAAAGGATCAGGTTGCGAGGTTCTCTGTGTTTTATCATCAATGGTGAACTTTGTATCTAGATCTCATTAAGATATAATGGTCGGATGTTTGTCTATCATGTTATTCAACTAATAACATGACCTCATTGTCAGTTGGCATAAATGCCCGTGATCTTGAAACACAGACCATCCTCATGACCAATGAACTAGTTCACTAGAGGTAACTAGAGAGACAGTTTGTTTACATACCACACGTGTATTAATGTTTCGTATTAACACAGTTATAGCACAGTATGAAACGTATTATGAACATATAGGAGATATATCAAATAATACACTTTATTATTTGCCTCTAGGGCATAACTCGTTCAATTATGAGAGAGGAAAACATGGTTTTATGTATCTCAACAATATTAAGTTTCCCCTCTTTATGTTGAATTTTTTTATGTTGCACTTGTTTTGCTTTCCTATGCTTGTTGCTTTGTGCTTTCATGACTTGTTTCTTTACAATATTATTTTTCATAGGAAGTGGGTTAGACTTAAATTTGTTCCATATTTTCTTCTTGATGCTCTCTTTTACTTCAATTCATATCCTTATATGAGCATCATTGAAATTTATCATGCCTATCTTAATGGCTATAAAGAAAGAGCTTTTTGGGAGACAACTCAACATATTTTTGCTTTCAGTTTATTTTTGTTTTGTTGAGTCTTGGAAGTTATTGCTTCAGTAATAACCTCTCCTTATCCTTTTTGTGTAGTTTTTGTGCCGAGAATAACCTCTAATGAATAATGCTTGGGAAAGTTGTTGTCCCAAAAGAGATTTTTGTGCTTCACTATAAAAAATCGTGAAAAATCTCTGTATGTCGGATTGAGCTGTAATTTTTTTTGCTTCTGCCCCTGGTTGTTATCCAACTTTTGTTAGTTTAAAACTTTTCGATTTGAGCAATAGAAGGGTTTCGAAAAATTGGTTTTTATCTGCTGGTCTGTTTTGACAGATTTCTGCCATTATTTGCATTTGCCTCTTAAACTCTTTCTCTTTGAGTTCTTGCCAAATTTCTTGAACTTTTAAAAGGAATTGCTACAATAGCTTGTGTTTTAATGGAAGTTTTACTTGTGTTGAAACTGAACCTAAAGACCTATTATCTTGAGTACACTAATGTTGCTAATGAAGACTGTGTGAAGTTTTGTATGAAGGAAATTTTAAAGTGTAGGGAAGAATAATGTGATAAGATGAAGTATGGACAAAAGCTCAAGCTTGGGGATGCCACCCATGTCACCCCAAGAAATATTGAAGAAGTACAAGCGTCAAAGCTTGGGGATGCCCAAGGCATCCCCTTCTTCATCAATAAAAATCTCAGGTTTCTTCTAAACACTTCATTTTTATTGTTTCATGCACAATTGTGTTGTTCTTGGAGCGTCTTTGTTTTTGTTTTTAGTTTTCATTTGCTTGGTTTGCTTAAATAAATTGGTTGGACCCCCGCATTCATACATAGTTTCAAATAAGTTGATTTGGATTGGAAAAGAGTAGGAAAGTTCATGCTTATAAGTGGTACAAAGGAGTCTTGTTTTGACTGTGACTTAGACTTTATCATGTCATGCTTGATATTGCTTTGACTTTATGCTTAGTGATTATTGCTGTAGCATGACTTGTTACAAACAATTGAGATTGCTTAATGTGCCTTGAAAGAACCATGTGTTGTTTTAGCATATAAAAGCATAATATTGTGGTACTCTCCTTTAATGCTTTATTTGGGTTGACTTGGCGCATGCTCACACCATGTTAAGACTATACCAAGTCACCATAGCCTCTATGATCATTTAGTTTTCGACTTGTAATATCACTTTATGCTTTAATTAATAATGTTTTGTCGCTTTGCATGATTATGGCCATTATTGCTCTCTAAGTTGGTCGCTCCCAGTCTTTTGCTAGCCTCCACATGTACCAAGTATGAGTTCCACTCATGCATCCAACTCCAAATAAAACCAAGTTATTCTAAAGAGTCCACCATACCTACCTATTAGCATTATTGCTATTCCAAGTATATTCATGTTTTTATCTACCTTCCAAATTAAACTTGTTATGTGAAAATTAGTGATTAAAGCTCTCACAAACTTGATGGCACACTTTACTTTCTTGCACTTAATAAACTTGAACCATTGTGCCCATCTATGTTGCGTATATGCTTGCGTTTTGTAAGTTGTGAATTAGCAGAACCATGTTACCATGGTGAAAGCTTTCAACATTGCACTTTATTTAGTTGATATCATGTTCTTTTGCTTATGGATCCCGGCGGTGTGAAATGAAAGGGGAGCTTGTAAGGCTCATGGAGTTCGTATATGTGTTAGAGAAATGCCTGGGCGGCTAGTCTAAGCCATGCCTAATCATGGTGGAAACGTGCAACATAACCATAGCGAGCAATCTGTGAAGCATCCAAAAAAAGGGAAAACCCTATGCAAATAGCATACAAAAAGATTGGTGAGATGCTCATTGTCTGCTTGCCTTATCATTTTGATATGGGAAAGCTTATGTATCATAGGGCAAGGGGTACCTCGTCCTCTATGATACACATGTACTTACAATGACAAGAACTTACTTGTGACTAAAGTTGAGTAGCATGAGGAACGGTACTCGTAAGCAAGGGGCATGAGATTTTTAGCTTATAACTTGTCAAGCATATCCTCATATTTGTTCACTTTAACCTTAATCACCTAAAGATGCTTATGATAGGGGCAATGAGAGCTGAAAGCTAATAAGTACCATAATTTTTGGAAGCTCTTTATGAGACTTGAATCCTTGCTTCCTTCTATGAAGGGCCTTTCTTTTACTTTTACGTTGAGTCTCCATCTTCTATCTTTATGCACCTATTGAGAGAGCATAGTGGTCATTCTTAGTTTAATGTGCATTATCCCAAAAATTGTTGATTGATTCATAACTTTGATATTGCTTGTTCTTAAACTATTTGTATCTAGTCACCCTTATGAAGTTTGAAGGTGTCCTATGCATTTATGTTTTGCTACAGTATGAGGGACAAGCTAAATACCATTCTCATTATGTTTTCTATATGTGAAACAAACAAACGTATTTCAAAGCATTATTATTCACAAATCTTTTGTTTGTACCTTTTCATGTTATAACATAGTTGCTATGTCTTATTGTTTGAACTATATATTTCATGTTATGTTAAAGTACTATGATCCCAGCTAACAATGTTTTACAAATACCTTGATCAATATTCTGATGGTGCATGTCACCTCAAAAATTATTCTTTTTTATCACTTACCTACTCGAGGATGAGCAGGAGTTAAGCTTGGGGATGTTGATACGTCGTAAACGTCTCTATAATTTTTGATGCTCCATGCTTGTTTTATATCAGCTATATATCTTATGTTTTGTTCACACTTTGAGATATTTTTATACATTTTCTGGAACTAACCTATTAACAAGATGCCATAGTGCCAGTTGCCTGTTTTCTACTATTTTTGGTTTCAGAAAAGCTGGAAAAGAAATATTCTCGGAATTGGACCGGACAAAAGCCAAAGTCAATATTTTACCAGAAGACTCACGGAGCCAGAAGACGAGACGGAGAGGGGCCACGAGGGGCCCACACCACCTAGTGGTGCAGGCCAGGCCAGGCCGCGCCAGGGGGTGGTGTGGCCGCCTCGGGTGCCCACCGACCTTGCCTCTTCGCCTATAAAAGCCTCCTGGGACGAAAACCCTAAGAACTAGATCAGAATTCCATGAAAAGTTCTGCAGCGCCACCGCCACCGAAGAGGAGATTCGAGGGACAGAAGTCTCTGTTCCGGCACCCTGCCGGGACGGGGAAGTGCCCCCGGATCCATCTCCATCGACTCCACCGCCATCTCCATCGTCGTTGCTGACTCCCATGATGAGGAGGGAGTAGTTCTCTCTCGAGGCTAAGGGCTCTACCAGTAGCTATGTGTCATCTCTCTCTATGCATGATCTCATTGAGATCGTGAGCTTTGTAATCTATAGATCTATTCTACTACTCAAGTGCTTTAATGAATCTCTGTTTATCCTCATGTGTGTGAAGTTGATAGTGTGCACACCGTGTGGCACTTTGGCTAAGGTTACATAAATACTTATCATGAGTATAATTTGAGTTGGATGTCTCTATGAGATTGTGTTGTTTGTTGGAACCATCTAGTGCTCAATGTGATAGTGAGGGGTTATCTAGATGGGGAATGCGAACTTTAAGGTGTGTTGTTATAGCCCTACATCGTCCAACCGGAGAGTAGTTCAGGGTAGTATCATAAAGAGAAGATATTTATATGAGAGTGTCCACTAGTGAAAGTATGATCCCTAGGCCTTATTTCTAAGCATTGAGACACCATTTAAAATCAGTTCTGTTACATGTTTGTTTGCTGCCACTCTTATTTCAGATTGCAATTACCACTTATAATCATCCATATTACTTATTTTTCACTATCTCTTCACCGAACTAGTGCACCTATACACCTGACAAGTGTATTGGGTGTGTTGGGGACACAAGAGACTTCTTGTATCTTGATTGCAGGGTTGCTTGAGAGGGATACCTTTGACCACTTCCTCCCTGAGTTCGATAAACCTTGGGTTATCCACTTAAGGGAAACTTGTTGCTGTTCTACAAACCTTTGTACTTGGAGGCCCAACACAGTCTACAAGAATAGTAGCGTGCGTATACATCACTCCCATCATCAAGTTGGAAATCCAACTCCTCTATGGTTTCCGTTTGTTTAGTTATGGTGTCCATAACATGTTTGAGACAAGCAACGGCCTTATTATTACCACGAAGAGAGGTACACAAAAAGGAAAACTATTGCTCAAGAGCACTAGTATCCTCATCAAGGTCATCATCACTATCATCATTATCATGCTATTATCTAGAGAAGATATGTTGGGATCCGAAGTAGGAGATACATTTGATCCTCTTGCCATAAGGCACTTGTGAGCACGGGAGGATGAAGATGAGGATATTCTTGAATCTTCATTCATGATCATGTCTTGCTCCATAGGGTTTTTGTTACCTCTACATTGTTGGATACACAACTAGAGGAAATAGAAGCATTTTGTTTATTGGAACAAGACAGATCAAGCATATCATCTACACTAGTACTCAAATAATTTCTAGAGAATATGCAAGGACTAGCAACACAAGGGGATATACAATTATCGTTGCAAGAAGTGCTTAAGTCCAAACTCTCTACACCATTAGCATTTATAGAACATGAATCATTGGTGTAAAGAGAACCACTACCATCATTACATATGATTTCTCCACTCACCATGCCATTACCTTGTGACTTGTCACATGTAGGTGAAGTGGAGGGAATTGAAATCTCATCGCGGCCGGAGGTGGAAGCCACTTGGAGCTCTTCATGATGTGAAGGAGAAGAGATCTCCTCAGAGATACCATCAACCCTATGAGAAATGGACCCACCAAATATTTCTTTAAGCTTGGTACACATCTCATGGATGACTTACGCTTCACAATCGTCAAGAACAAATTAACCGTGGGGCTCAAGGAGAAAAGGAGCTTATTAGAGACTTGAGCTTAGAGATGTAAATTTTTCTCATCCTCTAAGATAGATTTTGAGGATCCATCGGAGGAGAAAAACCTACATCTAGAAATCGCTCAATATTTGGACACAAGGTCCGAAGATTACAAAGCAAGCAATTTCTCCACAAAATATAATTTGTCCCATCAAAAATAATTGTGTTAGTGTGCACTATACTACTAGCTGACATCTTTACACTCTAGGCGGTGAAGCCTAAACAAGGAGAGACCTTGCTCTGATACCAATTGAAAGGATATAGATGTCGCCTAGAGGGGGGTGAATAGGCAATTTCAAAACTATTATGGTTTTGGCTTGATAGAATGCAGAATTAAACTAACATTTATTTTACAAGCACAAAACCAAAATACACTAGGCTCAACTAAGTGCACCAACAACAAGTTAAGCTAAGCAAGATAGCATGATACGTCCATTTTGCATCACTATTCTATGTCTTAATTCAATATTATTCATTGATATATTTCGTATTGAGAGGTGATACTTATGTTATTTCATCTGTTTTTGCATGGTTGATGACTTTTGGAGCATGGACCACTGCAGTCAGGATTCTGATGGAAAAGGTGATGTTTGGAGGCAAAATTCGCGAAGATCAGAAAATCCGAGAAAATATATGGAAAATCCTATTTTTCCAGAAGACTAAGGATGCCAGAAGACGGAGTGGAGATGGGCCACAGGGGGCCCACACCACCCCATGGCGCAGGCAGCCCTAGGCCACGCCAGGAGGTGGTGTGGCCACCCTGGCCCACTCCAGCCTCTCCCCTCTGGCGTATATCATCCTCCCAAAACCCTAAGACTCGGGGAGTGACCACATAAAGATTCCGCCGCCTCTGCGGGGCGTAAAACACCGAGAGAGAAAGATCTCTCCGGCAGACAGATTTCTGCCGGGGGAATTCCTTCCCGAAGAGGGGAGATCGTCGCCATCAACACCACCATCAAGCTGGACTTCATCGGGATCATCATCATCACCACCACCATCATCACCATTAGCACCCTCATCACCATCTCCATATTGCTGTAAAAATTGGTTGAATCTTGCTATAGTTCATAGGGGAAACTTTCCCGGTGTTGATTACTCTTTGTAGTTGATGCTATTGAGTGAACCATTGAATTATTGTTTATGTTCAGATTGTTATACATCATTATTCCATCTCTGATCATGACCCATATGATGTCTTGTGAGTAGTTCATTTTGTTCTTGAGGACATGGGAGAAGTCTTGTTGTTAGTAGTGGAGTTGTGTTGAGAAAGATTCAATAGTTTGATATTTAAGTTGTGGTGTACTTCTTCTAGTGGTGTCATGTGAACGTCGACTACATGACACTTCACCTATATGGGCCTAGGGGAATGCATTGTGTATTTGGCTACTAATCGTAGGGG
Source organism: Avena eriantha (assembly GCA_910589775.1). NCBI lineage: Eukaryota > Viridiplantae > Streptophyta > Magnoliopsida > Poales > Poaceae > Avena > Avena eriantha. The sequence continues at coordinate 56,384,703 of OU342745.1, read as the reverse complement.
TTGCCAGAGTGACAGAAACCTGAACCCCCGTTAGGAAACCATTGCACAAGGGACATAAGGGTCTTAGAGTTTAAAGTTGTGGTTAGGTTTCTACCTTAATTACTTTCTTGTACTTACGGATGTTTGCAAGGGGTATAATCACAAGTATGTATTAGTCTTGGATGGGGCGGTACATTAGCACAGGTTCACCCACACAACACTTAGCAAGCTAGAGAAGATTAATCAACTATATGAAGCGAAAGCACTTGACAGTCTTCCCATGTGTCCTCGAGAACGTTTGGTCATCTTAAGTAATACAACCGGCTTGTCCTTTGCTGCATAAAGGATTGGGCCACTTGCTGCATTTATTCCTACTGTCTTTTATTTACCCGTACTTTGTTTACTTGCTTTATCAAAAACCCCTAAAAATCCATTTGCTAAGTATTTGCAGAGAATTCCTGATCCATACCACTAGCCAGCACCTTCTGCTCCTCGTTGGGTTCGACACTCTTACTTATCGAAAATACTGCGATACACCCCCTATACTTGTGGGTCATCAAGACTATTTTCTGGTGCCGTTGCCAGGGAGTGAAGCGCTATTGGAGAGTGGAACTGGTAAAGGAAACTTCTACTGTGAGTATTGTTTACTTCTGCAAGTTGCTTTATTTTCATTATGGATAATTCGCTGAGTTTCTTATTTGGTAATGCTACTGATAAGGTAGTAGATAATCCACCACCTGCTGAGAATGATGTTTTCAAAATACCTACAAGAATTATTGATCGTGTTATGGATAACTACTATGTTGGGGATGGAACTGTCCATCCCGGTGATCATTTGCTCTTTATACACGAATTATGCGGGTTGTTCAAGTGTGCAAGTATTACTACAGATCAAGTTAAGAAGAAGTTATTCTCATTATCGTTGAAAGGAAGAGCTGAGGAATGGTATAAGCTGCTGAAGAATGGTCAAGCTCTGGAATGGGAGGAAATAGTGCCTCTCTTTTATTCAAAGTTTTATCTTCCTAGTGATATTCATAAAGATCAGAATCAAATATACAACTTTTGGCCTCTTGATGGAGAGAGTACAACTCAAGCTTGGGGGAGATTGAAGTTACTAATGCTCAAATGTCCCATTCATGAGCTCCCCGACAATATTATTATCAATAACTTTTATGCAAGACTCCCTCTACATGATAAGGATTTATTGGATGCTTCTTGTGTTGGATCATTCACTCGCATGGAAGAAGAAGCTAAATGGGATCTTCTGGACCGTATTCAAAGACAATGCTGAAGCTTGGGAGAATTACAAAGGTAGAAAGTCAGGTATAAATTATGATTATGAATGCATTGGATCTTTTATGGGAACTAATGACTTTCAAAATATTAAAAATGCTTATGGTCTAGACTCTCAAGCTATTACTTCTTATTTTAAGTCTTTTGCCTCCTACATTGAAGTGCCTAAAAAGAAGTGGAATAAGTATCATGAACCTTATAAAGATATTGCTAAGAGTGTTCCTGCAAGAAATACCGAAGTTTATACTGCTAATCATGTTTTACCTGAACCTTATATTGAGAAAATGCCTTTTCCAGTTAAGGTAAAGGAACACTCTATGATAGCTAGTATGGTTAATGAAAGTACAAGAAAAGTTGTTGAACCTGATAAACAAATGGTTTATGAACCTATAATAGGAAATGTGAAATACTTTGTCACTAAATATGAAAAAGAGGGACACACTATCATTTGTAAGGATACCTCTAATATTGTTTCACTTAGTAGTGTTATGAGAGCTAGTATTCCTATGTTTTCTGTTAGAATTAGTGATCATTGATATGATGGTACTTGTGATAGCTATATTGTGAAGTTTATGCATGATACTGAAAGTTATTATGAGAGAGGGAAAAGTGTTCTTATGTATCTCAATAATATCATGTTTCCTCGCTTTATGCTGAAAGTTTTTATGTTGCACTTCTTTTGCCTTCTTATGCAAGTAGCCTTTGGTTTCAACAACTTGTTTGTTTACAAAATTCCCTTGCATAGGAAGTGGGTTAGACTTAAATGTGTGTGTGTGTTTTTGCTTCTTAATGCTCTCTTTCACTTCAATTCACATTCTTGAGTGAGCATCATCAAAATTATCTTGCCCATCTTAATGGCTATAAAGAAAGAGCTTTTGGGGAGACAACCCAATTTGCTTTTGCTTTCAGTTTGTTTTTGTTTATTTGAGTCTTGGAAGTTATTACTTCGGAAATAACTGCTCCTTATCCGTTTTGTTTGGTTTTTGTGTCAAGATCAACCTCTAATGAGAGAGAAGTAAGATTTGGGGGAGTTGCTGTCCCGAAACAGATTTTTATGCTTCACCGTAAAAATTCGTGAGATATCTCTGTATGTCGGATTGAGCTGTAATTTTTTGTGCTTCTGCCTCAGGTTGTTATTTAACTTTCTTTAGTTTTGCACTTTTTGATTTGAGCAACAGAAGATTTTCGAAACAATTGATCTTTACCTGCTGGTCTGTTTTGACAGATTTTGCCACTCTTGCATTTGCTTCTTTATTCGATTTCCTTTTTGAATTCTTTTTGGGTTTTCGGAAGGAGTTGCTACAGTAGCTTATGTTTTGATGGTTTTCAGTTGAAGTTGGACTCAAAAGGTTTTATCACTTCACTTATACTAATGTTGCTAATGAGAACCGTGTGAAGTTTTGTGTCAAAGAAATTTCCAGGAAGTGGAGATAATGGTGTAATAAGGAAGAGAAGGGTTTTATGACTCAAGTAATAAGTGTGTGAAGATGAAGATATTGATGTTATTCAAGTGGTGACTCTGAAAGAATCTACTAGATACCAAATTCAGAGACCTACAGAGTCTGTTTTCAAATAGGTAACCGTTCTGGTAAGAAAAGTTCCGCGGAAATATAATACAACTATATTTTTGCAGTTTTCAGTCGATAAGGAAAGTTACGAAGCGAAAAAGGGACGGAACCGGAGCCAGGGTGGCTCACACCACCCTGTGGCGTGGGCCCTCCCCTAGCCGCGCCACCAGGTGGTGAGTCCACCCCGGACTCCGCCTCTGACTCGCTTTCTCCCAGTACCTTCCTTTTGATATGAAACTTCGTAATATATAACCCCTGGATCCCCCGAGGTTCATATGTCGTGTTTTCGTTTCAATCTGTTTCTGCCAAGACATACTCTTTGAAGGCTTAGAAGCATAATGGTGTCCACCAAGGATAAAGGGAAGGAGCCCATGGAGGAAGACCTCCAAGACCCCAGGAAGGAGAAGGAGATCAAGAGTGAAGGTGAAGAGGAGCAAGGCCAACATCTGCATACCGGCACTACCATTGCAAGCATTGGAGTGGTGGCGAACCCAGCCATTGGAGGGAAGCCTCCTCATCACCGTTCAGATCCCTGGTCACTTCCTCCACGCACCAAGAATCCTTTCCATACCCTTATCCATGAGCATCAATACCAGAATATGCCCAAGGGGAAATTACCCTCCAATTGGGATTTGCCTAGTTCTAGCCATGCAGGAAAAGAAGACTTCAAGGAGGAAGAGTGGGGAAAGAATAGCAAGAGTTGGAATTCTCAACACGACATGATCATGAGCCGCATTGAGCAAAATTCATAGCTGATTCGTAATCTCACTTTCGAGATTGAGAACTTGGGGAAACTGATCAAAGAGCTCATCGAGAGGATACCACCACCACCAAAGGAGTAATTCGTCATCAGGTTTGGCATCCCCTTGGTTTGTTCCAAGCTTGGGGGAGTGCCGCGGTATCACATCACTATCTTCTATCTTTTTACCTTTTTAGTAGAGTCATATCATGAATAGAGGAGTTATTATGTAGTATGGTTTGCATTATGGAAGTGTCCCCTCTCTCGTTAGATATGTATCCCTTGGTGTGAGTTTCCGTTATGGAATATTAATGAGAAATTCTATCATTTACTCTTTTGCATAGCTTATATTAGTTTTCAATTCGTGGTTATATGATTGATCTTGTTGTTAGTATTGGTATCACTTTGGGATCATTGAGTTAATTTAGTTGGTTTTGGCAAACCTGGCTCGGTCAGTAGCAACACTATTTTTGAGAGTTGAAAGAAAAAGATACAAGTACTCTAGAGAAAAATAATTTCATCATCTTTCTTTCTTGATTTGCTCATAAGTTTAGTATTCTCTAGTTAAGATCTTTTGTGCTTCCAAGGAAGATGGCATGTTTGTCTTTATCACTTGTATGTCTGTTTGTTTCCTTCAACTCTTGTACTTGCTACCCAGCCTTGCTAGCCAAAAACCTGTACTGAGAGGGTACTCTTCTCATGCATCCACTTCCTTAAACCAAAACCTTTGCCATTTGTGTCCACCATACCTACCTAGTAGCATTATTGCTATTCCAAGTAAATTCTTGTTTTATCTACCTCCCAAATTAAACTTGTTATGTGAAAATTAGTGATTAAAGCTCTCACGAACTTGATGGCACACTTTACTTCCTTGCACTTAATAAACTTGAACCATTGTGCTCACCTATGTTGCGTATATGCTTGCGCTTTGTAAGTTGTGAATTAGCAGAACCATGCTGTCATGGGGAACGCTTTCAACATTGTGCTGGTACTTCGTACCTAGTTGATATCATGTTCTTTTGTCTATGGATGTCGTCGGTGTGAAATGAAAGGGGAGCTTGTAAGTCCATGGAGTTATGCATGTGTGTTAGAGAAACGCCTGGGCCGCTGGTCCCATGCTGACATGGTGGAAACCTGCAGCGTAACCATAACGAGTATCTATGAAGCATTCTTCTTATAAAAAAAGAGATAGAGATTGAGAAAAAAAAGAGATATCATGAAAAGAGGAAAGAGAGAAAAAAGCACCATATTCCCATGGTAAATAAGAAGATTGCTGAGATACTTGTTGTCTGCTTGCCTTGTCATTTTGATATGGGGATTCTTCCGTATCATCGGGCAAGGGGTACCCCATTGGCGGTTCTCAATGATACACATATGCTTACAATGACAAGAACTTACCGGTGACTAAACTTGAGTAGCATGAGGAGCGGCCCTCATATTCAAGGGACATGAGATTCTCAACTTACAACTTGTCAGTGCATATCCTCATATTTGATCACTTTAACCTTAATCACCTAAAGATGCCTATGATAGGGGCAATGAGAGCAGAAAGCTAGTAAGTATCATAATTTTTGGGAGCTCTTTATGAGACTTGCAATCCCTGCTTCCCTCTTTGAAGGGCCTTTCTTTTACCTTGTAGTTGAGTCAGTAAACCTACTTCCCTTCTATCTCAGCAAGTATTTTGAGTTGTTGTGTTTCATTCATTCATATGATGATTTATTCAATCATGTCTTATGTTCCTTGTTTTGCACATTGCTCTTATCTTGATGTTTACTACTTTGAAAGCTATCATTGAAAACCAGCTATTTGTGAACTCCAGCAAATTATCAACTATTCTTCGACCAAGAGCTAAGTTTGCCATTACCAATTATGATTCACTTTATGTATCTTTATTGTGTTTCCTTTACTCATTGCAAGTTGAGTTGTATAATAGTGAGTTGTCTTCTATTATGATCTATGTATTTGATGAATGTGATGCTTCTTGTCTGTATTCTTTTATCGACTCTTCACTCCATAAACCTGAGACCATGTTTATTGAGCTCAGTTTCGCTTGGGGACAAGCAAAGTCTAAGCTTGGGGGGAGTTGATACGTCCATTTTGCATACTATTCTATGTCTTAATTCACTATTATTCATTCATATATTTCATATTGAGAGGTCATACTTATGTTATTTCATCTGTTTTTGCATGGTTGATGACTTTTGGAGCATGGACCGCTGCAGTCAGGATTCTGATGGAAAAGGTGCTGTTTGGAGGCAAAATTCGCGAAGATCAGAAAATCCGGGAAAATATATGGAAAATCCTATTTTTCCAGAAGACTAAGGATGCCAGAAGACGGAGTGGAGATGGGCCACAGGGGGGCCACACCACCCCATGGCGCGGGCAGCCCTAGGCCACGCCAGGAGGTGATGTGGCCATCCTGGCCCACTCCAGCCTCTCCCCTCTGGCGTATATCATCCTCCCGAAACCCTAAGACTTGGGGAGCGACCACAGAAAGATTCCGCCACCTCTGCGGGGCGTAAAACACCGAGAGAGAAAGATCTCTCCGGCAGACAGATTTCTGCCTAGGGAATTCCTTCTTGAAGAGGGGAGATCATCGCCATCAACACCACCATCAAGCTGGACTTCATCGGGATCATCATCATCACCACCATCATCACCATCAGCACCCTCATCACCATCTCCAGATTGCTGTAACAATTGGTTGAATCTTGCTATAGTTCATAGGGGAAACTTTCCCGGTGTTGATTACTCTTTGTAGTTGATGCTATTGAGTGAACCATTGAATTATTGTTTATGTTCAGATTGTTATACATCATTATTCCATCTCTGATCATGATCCATATGATGTCTTGTGAGTAGTTCGTTTTGTTCTTGAGGACATGGGAGAAGTCTTGTTGTTAGTAGTGGAGTTGTGTTGAGAAAGATTCAATAGTTTGATATTTAAGTTGTGGTGTACTTCTTCTAGTGGTGTCATGTGAACGTCGACTACATGACACTTCACCTATATGGGCCTAGGGGAATGCATTGTGTATTTGGCTGCTAATCGTAGGGGTTGCCGGAGTGACAGAAACCTGAACCCCCGTTAGGAAACCATTGCACAAGGGACATAAGGGTCTTAGAGTTTAAAGTTGTGGTTAGGTTTCTACCTTAATTACTTTCTTGTACTTACGGATGTTTGCAAGGGGTATAATCACAAGTATGTATTAGTCTTGGATGGGGCGGTACATTAGCATAGGTTCACCCACACAACACTTAGCAAGCTAGAGAAGATTAATCAACTATATGAAGCGAAAGCACTTGACAGTCTTCCCATGTGTCCTCGAGAACGTTTGGTCATCTTAAGTAATACAATCGGCCTGTCCTTTGCTGCATAAAGGATTGGGCCACTTGCTGCATTTATTCCTACTGTCTTTTATTTACTCGTACTTTGTTTACTTGCTTTATCAAAAACCCCTAAAAATCCGTTTGCTAAGTATTTGCAGAGAATTCTTGGTCCATACCACTAGCCAGCACCTTCTGCTCCTCATTGGGTTCGACACTCTTACTTATCGAAAATACTGTGATGCACCTCCTATACTTGTGGGTCATCATAGCACAAGATAAATATACCACAAGTGATAAGCAAGATATAAGTACTTCAAGAACGATGGCTATCACAAGGAAGGTAAGCTCGGGTATAGAGATAACCGAGGCACACAGAGACGAATATGTATTCCCATGTTCCCTTGCAAGAAGGTATGTCACGTTGGAGAGGTGTGGGATTCCACGAAGGATTTCCCAATGCCACGAAGGCTGACCTTCTTCTCCAAGTCTATCCCATGAAGGGTAGGATCTTTCCTTATTGCTAGCTATTCCTCCACTCCAGATATGGCAAGCTCCACGAAGGAGAAGCCCGAGTCTCCTTACAATCTCCCACGAAGAGGACACCGTGGCACTAACTGCCAAGCCAACTAGGAGGTCACCCTCCAAGAGTAACAAGCTCACGGTCTCTCACTCGAACAAATTGTAATGGAGAGCTCAACACTTATGCAAGAATGCAAAGCAATAACACCAAGGGTGCTCAAATGCTACACTCTCAAATCCCACCAAAGCAACAAGTGCTAGGGAGGAATTAGAGAGGAATAACAATGGTGGAAGTCAACCAATGACTTCAAGATATAGATCCAAAGGGTTCCCCTCACTTAGAGGAGGAATTGATTGGTGGGTATTGTAGATCTAGATCTCCTCTTCCAAAGCCCTCAAAAAGATGCAAGAATCATAGGAGGGAAGGGAGAGGAAGCAAGCTCAAGAGGTTCAACAATGGAGGTCAATTTAGTTGTCAAAAACAACCAAAAATGGCGGGGGAAGAACCCCTTTTATAGGGGAAAGCAAATATGGCCGTTGGAGAGAAAACAGCGAAAACTCGGTTTCAAAGTCGGTTGGACCGGCCCCAGAACCGAGGAACTCGGTCCCCAGGCTGGAGGACCGGCCTACAAACTGGAATACCTCTGTTTGCCAACTCGGAATAGACTCGGTTGCGAAAACCAGAAAATCTGGTTTCAGATCCGGTCTAACCGGCGCTGGCGCTGGAACGTGCGGTGTGGGAGTCGGTTGAACCGGACCCACAACCGGGATGAAACAGACTTCACGAAAAACACAATAACTTTTGCATCTAGACTCCGATTTCGATGATCTTGGGATTGTTTTGACGAGGACAACAAGATATACAATATGGTGCATGAAAACATCATAGTCCAACAAAGTAGGATAGAACCAAATGAGGAAAGGTATGAAGACTCCCTATAAGAAGAACCGGTAAAACCTTCAAACTCAAAAACGCCATAGAAGATGCATACGAATTCCATTTTCGATGAACTTGGGATTGTGGAAGAGCTAGCAACAAGATCAAGAACGTCACATGGAGAAACACCAAGAAGCAACAAAATAGGAAGATGCAAAGTATGCAAAGGATTGAGCTCCCTAAGACAATGTGATCAAGTTACCCAACTGAAAGCCCCTCTTGATAGTGCAGCTATCTATCCTATAACCCGGTCTCGCAACAAGCACCTTGAGACCGGTAAAAGGAAAACCTAGCAAGGCCATAAATTTGCCTTGCGCATCCTGCTTGATCTTGATGACAACGCTTCAAGCTCCATCCAAGCCGGAATGCATCACTTGATCATTGTTGCTTCGTGAAGACTCATAATTTGCTCCCCCATACACCACTATGGGATAGCTTAAATAAGACACATCTTCAAAAATCCATTATCACCAATATGGACGGCAAGCTTCAAGCAAATGATCTTCCTGAGATGCTTATCTTGAACTTGCCCTTCTCAACCTTGATGATGATCGCCACTTGATGTCATCCTCTCATGGGATATATGAGATCTTCACTTTTGAAGCATGCCCATGGAAAGATACCTATCCCATATAGAAAACGCAAAGGCACATATATAATGGGTTAGTTCATGATGCATAAATGACAAGGCTTACCATACCACAAGATCTATGTGGTACATTCTTTATGATTCATGTGTTGACCAACTTTAAATCACTCTTCACTCTTTGTATTGGTCAACCAAGTATCTTCTCATGCTCCATCTCAATATATTGAGGTACATAAAGAATTCTTCATTTGACTACATGCTCTATATCTTAGTTAACCATAGCTCAACTAATGAGGCTATCATGACACCGACTTAGAGCCATATCTTGAATTCTTCTGTTGAGAGCACACTCTCAAGATCTTGAACATATCATATTCTTCTCTTCAATTTGATGATCTTGATGCCAAAACTCAAGCTATATCTTTATGTTCATGGCATCCATACTTGAATCCAACATATGGACTACAAGCATGACCTATGGAATATTCCTTCATTTAAAACTCAATGAAAACATTAGTCCATAGGGATTGTCATTAATCACCAAAACCACACATAGGGGCAATTACCCTTTCACCATGGGACCCCCGGCGAAAGGATACAAGCATCGATCGAGAAGTGCATGGCTGATGCAAAGTCTGACGATGCACAGAGGAACGAGAAGTTCAATGAGAGGTGGAAGGTGATGCTGCGGAACCAAGGCATCAAGATCGACCTGCTAAAGACCAATGTTGCGGTGAAGAAGGGGAACGCTAATCTAACATTTCTGATGGGGGCCAACACGGTGATGATGGATGACTAGGTGAAGGCATGGTACATGGTCGAGCATGACGCAATCCTGATCAAGCTACTGGCGATGGCTACACCAACATCGAAGCTGAGCTCTGCCCCAGTTTCCTCTCCCACGGCTTCGCTAAGCTCTGTCCTAGCTTCCTCTTCCATGGTGTCGCCGGGTTCTGCCACAACCGCGAAGGATCCGTCATCCACCACGACGGAGGAACCTACTGAAATGGATCGTATGGGCACCTAGAGGGGGTGAATAGGTGCTACTCCAAATTTTAATACTTTTTGAATTTTAGGTTCGACACAAAGGTAAATTCTCTAGATATAAAACTAAGGAGGATTTCCCTATATGTAAACCTAACTACTAAGCAAGTAAAGGCAAGTAAAACTGAGGAGCGAGGAAACCGTAGTGGAACATGCGGAGACACATGGTTTGTTTTCCGCAATTCCTTCTTTGTTAAGGGAAGTACGTCTGTGTTGGAGGGATGGGCGGTACTAAGACCACCATGCCACAATAGGCCGCACCCTATTCTCCAATGGATCTCGCCACCAAAGGGCCGATACACCTTTCCACTATTGGTACCCTTCTAGGCGAGAACCGGTGCCTTTACATAACTAGCGGGGCACACATCCACAACCAAATTGGAGGCTCCTGTGATGACAACAAGATGACACAAGAACAAGTAATATCAATAACCAAAACACAAGATCTAGATATTCGCAAGAAATACTAGATCGAAGATCCTCCAAGTGAATGGAGGGGAAGTGATGTGCTTGATTGGTGTTGTCGAAGATCGAAGACTCCTCCTTCGATTCCCCAAAGATCGGAGCCTTTGGGTGGTTGAAGGGAGAGATTTCCGTTGAGAGCTTGAAGAACAGAACAACAATTTTTCGAATGAATTAAGATATCTGGCAGAAGGATCAATTGGGGTATTTATACCCCCTGCCAAATGATACGTCCAAAACATATATACTTTCCTGAACACTTTTGCTATTGTTTCTCCTCTAAACTTGTGTGATTTGGATGCAACTAACACGGACTAGTGCTGTTTTCAGAAGAATTGCCTTGGTGTCTACTTTTTGTGCAGAAAATCAACTATCAGGAAAAATCCCGGAAAATATGCCACAAATCCTATTTCACCAGAAGACTCCCGGAGCCAGAATACAAGACAGAGGGGGGCTGGGCCCAGGCCACACCACCTAGCCACGTGGGCTAGCCCAGGCCGCGCCAGGGGGTGGTCTGGCCGCCCCAGACTCCCCCTCGGTCTCTCTCTTCGCCTATAAGTTGCCTTCTGACCTAAAAACTCAGGGGGGGTCAACGTTTTTCCAGAAGGAGTTTCGCTCCACCGCCACCACCAGATTCCATGATTCAGAACCAGAAACTCCGTTCTGGCACCCTATCGGGATGGGGAATTGGAGGAGATCATGGCCATCATCATCACCATTGCTTCTCCATCGACCATCCATGCTTCCCCCATCTATGAGTGAGTAATCCCCCGCTGTAGGCCATGGGGATGGTAGGGATTGGATGAGATCGTTCATGTAATGGCATTAGATTGTTAGGGCATGGTGCCTAGTATCTTTTATTAGTGCTTTATGACTTTGTTGCAACTTGTTATGCTTAATGATTGTCACTAGGGCCCGAGTGCCATGATTTCAGATCTGAACATGTTATTGATTCATTATGATAGTATTGTTTTTGGTCTTACCTACAAGTTGTATACACATGTTGTTGTCCGGAACCAATGGCCCCGAAGTGACAGAAATCGGGATAACCGGAGGGAATGACTTTGATGTGAGGATCACATGTGTTCACAGAGTGTTAATGCTTTGCTCTAGTGCTCTATTAAAAGGAGCACCTTAATTGCCAGTAGTTCCCTTGAGGCCCCGATGCAAACGGGCTGGCAGGACAAAAGATGTTGTGCAAATTCTCATTGCAAGCACGTATGACTATATATGGAACACATGCCTAGGATTATCTAGTACTTGGATGCTTTATCTTATTTATCTGCAATTGCCCTATGTTCTGATTGCTATGTGAATTGTCTTGTCCATGCAATGCTCGTCCATCCATCCCTATGCCTACCGCACTCGAATCCCACTGTTTGCTGCTATTGTTACTGCTGCTACTTTGCTATTCCTACTACAAAACTGTTGTTACTGATAAACTGCTGTGAGCAAGATTGTTTCCAGGTGCAGCTGAATTGACAACTCAGTTGTTAAGGCTTATAAATATTCTTTGGCTCCCCTTGTGTCGAATCAATAAATTGGGTTTCACTTCCCTCGAAAATACTGCGATACACCCCCTATACTTGTGGGTCATCAAGACCATTTTCTGGCACCGTTGCCGGAGAGCATAGCTTTATTTATTAAGTTCACTTGGATTCTCTATTGTTCGCTGCTATCCATCCATCATGGGTAAGTGTCGTGATGGCAAGGTTCCTATTTTACCATCCACTACAAGAAGAGGTACGGTTCTGAACACCTCTGTTGCTCTTGATTCACCATCTGTTATGAGTAGGCTCGTTACACCACCACATACACATGTTACACACACTGCTACTACTGTTGAATCTGAAACTTATGATGCTTATGATGCTGCTTCTACTGTGCTTGATAAGAGTGGTTCATTAGGTCCTTCCTAGATGCTACGATTGCTAGAACTATAGCTGGAAATACTGAAACTCCTAATGAAGACACTACTACACCTGTTAGTTCACCTGAGTCTAGTGAAAGTTATGATAATGAAGATGGTTATGTTGAGATGACCGATGAATTTATTAAAGAATGTAAAAACACCCATGATAGGAGCGCTGCTAAGAGTCTCCTTGAGAGGCATACTATTAGACCCAAATTGTCTCCTATTGCTAAGTTTGCTGCTTCTCCCATAAACATTATAGATGAAGATTATGATTTCTCTCTCGATCTATCTTACATAGCTATTGTTGAGAAAGAACCTTTTTGTGGGACTAAGAATGAAAGTGCGGTAGCACATATGAATGAGCTTTCTACCATGAGTGGCTTGTTTTCTGATGATATTAAGATGCGTACTTACTTTGTTGCTAAGATTTTCCCCTTTTCACTGAAAGGAGAAGCTAAAACTTGGTTTAGTAATTTACCTCCTAGATCTATTGATAGCCCTGATTGCTTGATTAGTACTTTCCTGCAGAAATATTTTCCTCCTAGTGCTAGACATGCTATTTTGCAGGAACTTTTTGATTTTAAACAGGAAGAAAAAGAGATATTGCCTGAATCTTGGGCAAGGTTTTATGCTTCGATTCATGCACAGGCTGGAAGTCCATTACCTAAGAATGAGCTTCTTGATATATTTTATAATGGACTAACCGAATAATCTAGGACATACCTAGATAGTTGTGTTGATTGTGTTTTCAAGAATAGGACTCCCAAGGAAGCTGAGGAATTAATGGCTAAAATAAGTAAGAACTATGAAGATTGGACTCCTCCTGAACAAGCTATACCTGAAGTAATTGTGCCTGAACCTTCTATACCAGTGTCTATTCCAACATCAAAGAAGAGGGGAGTTATTGAATTAAATGATGAAGTGATGAAGGAAGCTAAGAAATGTCTTAAGGAGAAGGGAATTAAAGCTGCAAATGTCAAGAATTTACCTCCTATAGAAGAATTATGTAAGCGTATTCCCTACTCATCCACTATCGAGGTACACTCTCTCCAACACTTTGATGAAGGTGATATCCCTCACTCTAAACATCCTGATCAATGCTTAGAAGAATTCGAAATCTTTATTGTTAAGCAAGATAATTTTAATAAAAGGGTGCAAAATCATCTAATGGAAAACACTAGAGCTATTGTTGAGTTGAAAGATATTGTGGAAAGAACCTCTAATGATGTTAAAATGATTGTTAAACACTTTCAAATGGTTCAAACTCAAATAGATCAACTCATTAAAGTGCAAAAAGACTTGCTAGTTAATGCTGCTAAAGAAAAACATGCTTATGAAATTAGAACTAGAAGTGGAGCTGCTACCCAGGATCCTCTATATCCTGAGGGGCATCCCAAAAGAATTGAGCAGGATTCTCAACAAGCTGAAAATAGTGGCTCTACTCGTAAGAAAAGTAAAAAGAAACATAAAACTGTTGTAGAACCCTCTGAACCTGCTATAGATCCTAATAGTATATCTAGTTATGATGCTGAAACTGAAAGAGGTAATGAAGAAAATGAAGCTCCTAATGAAGAAAAAGTTGAAGAAGAACCTGAAAAGCACACTAAGAATACTAAATACACTAAAGAAGATTTTGTTGCTAAGAAACATGGTCGTGAAAGAGATCCTTGGGTCCAAAAACCTATGCCTTTCCCTGATAAGAAACACAAGTCAAAGGAAGATGAACACTATAATAAGTTTTGTGAGTGGATGAAACCTTTATTCCTGCAAATTCCTTTGACTGATGCTATTAAATTGTCTCCTTACTCAAAGTATATGAAGGATATTGTCTCAAATAAAAGGAAGATCCCTAATGAAGAAAATTTCTACTTTGCTTGCTAATTATTCCTTTAATGGTAAGGTTCCTAAGAAACTTGGAGATCCAGGGATTCCAACTATCCCTTGCTCTATTAAGAACAGTTATGTTAGAACTACTTTGTGTGATTTGGGAGCTAGAGTTAGTGTTATGCCTTTGTCTCTCTATATAAGAGACTTCAACTTGAAAAACTGATACCAACTGATATATCTTTGCAAATGGCTGATAAATCTACCACTATTCCTGTTGGTATATGTGAGGATGTACATGTTCAAGTGGCTCATAATTGCTTGATATTAACTGATTTTGTTGTGCTTGAAATGCCTGAAGATGATAATATGACCATTATTCTTGGGAGACCTTTTCTTAATACTACAGGAGTTGTTATTAATTGTAATCAAGGAAAGGTGACTTTCAATGTTAATGACAAGGAACACACTGTCTATTTCCCCAAGAAGATTGAAAGGACTTATGGTTTGAATTCAATTGAACATGTTGAGGGCATTCAAGTTGGAGAGATATATTGTCCCATACCAAGAGAAAATGTTGAAACTATTATGATTGGGACCATTGCTATCAAGGTTGAGGTAACATAATCATTAGTGGAATACAAAGTTTGTCTCATATGAAATTGTTTTGGTAACAAGACTTGATCAACCTTGTTAACAAAAGGATTTCGTGGAACAAAACAATGTTTTCACTATGATTGTCTCCGCTTACTTCTATTCTATCCAGTTTAGTTTTTGCTTTCATTTAGTTTTCTTTTTGTTGTTAGTTGCTTGCATGTTAGAGTGTCTTAGAACTCCTGTAGTTCTAGCCTTGTTTTGTCATTGCATCATTTCCAAAAAAAATCTGTCTGTCAGAAAATCATTCTTCTATACCTGAAAAATGCCGAAAAATAAAGTGTCTCGAAAAATTCCAGAAAATTCATATTAAATTTTTGCGTGAAAAAGGGGGCAGAGGAGTGCCTGGAAGGTACCAGGGGGACCCACCAGGCAGGCACACCACCTGGTGGCGCGGCCTACCCTGGGTGGCGCCATGCCATGGTGTGGGCCACCCCTGGCCCTCCAGTAACTCTCTCACCTGCCACTTTCTTCTCTCTCCCGAGTAAGCTCCAGTTCATTGCTCAAAATCGCGTTCTTGCGGTGCTTGCTCTCGATTTTTTGATCTCCTTGCTCAACCCATCTTTGTTGCTGAAATTTGGAGCACTTGTTCTCTGGTATGTGACTCCTCCCCTTGTCCAAGTAGATTTGTGTTTAGTGGATTATATCTTGAGTATTTTGCTGCTGTAGGTGACAGGTTATGAGAGCTTGTAAGATTGTTTGAGATATAGTTTTGATGCATGTTTAGGCCTCTTACAAGTCCCTATGAGTAGTATCCTTCATTATATTCACTTTGCAATCACTTGTTTAATAGGTGTTTAAATTTCAGAATAGAAGATGAATGAGCATCAACTAAACCAACATGAACTATGGGTGCCTGAGGTCATGAAGGTCCACCGGGAGGATGAAGTTTTTCCTTCCATTTATCCATGCTCTGAGCTCATGAGACCTGCCGGAATTCTCCAAGATTTCCACACTTTGGTTTCTAATGCAGGGTTGGAGCACTTTTTGGAAGATGAACCTTGTCAATTTGTGAAGCTAACCATGTCTGTGGTGCGGGACTTTCAATTTAGTCACTCTTTGCCTAACCCCATGGTCCACTACAAAATTTACAATATTGTTGTCGACCTTTCTCTCGATGACTTTTGTGCAGCTATTATGGTACCTCAATGGGGATCATGTAGAAGGATTAAGGAGCGACCTGAACCACTCATGGATTTATACGCAGAAATTTTCCAAGGGAGCAGCTTCTCGAAGGAGAGTGGAAAAATCTGTAACATTCATCTCCCCTCCATTCCCTACTTTGCCTACTTTATTGCCAAGTGTGTTCTTGCTAGAAAAACTGCCAATAAGTTATCTTCATATGATCTAGCATTTATCTCTGCTGCTCTTAAATGAGACAGGTCTTACAACTAAGGTGCTTTGATAGCTCTCCGTCTTGCTGCTAACCGTGAGAAAGGTGGAATTTGTGGAGGCCTCATTGCTTCTCGTTTACTAGCATTGCATGGTTTAGTGCCTCATCATCTAGACATACAGTTCCCCATAGAAAGGCTTGATCTTAATTCCATGATACAACATAAATTTGTTTCCTCGTGGGCTAGTTTGAATGAGTTGTCTTATGAAATAACCTTTCTCAAAGCTAGTTGGAGAAAGAGCAACTCCGAGCGTGTTGTTCTTTTGCCTGCACCTGTTTTGTTTAACCTTGATAACAAGGAAGGATGGTCCCTCACTAAGGAGGAGATTGACATGTACCTGGGAGAGCTCTCCCAGCAGGAGCAGGATACTAGAAGGGAGGTCACAAATGATTCGGTCCAGCCCTCGAACGAGGGGGAGTCTTCATTTTAGCAGCCTGCTTATGATTGGGGAGCTTCTTCTTCTTCCCACAGGCCCAACTACGACCATTCTTATCATGATCCTCCTGCTTGGAAACCTTACCCGTATCTGGATTGATACCCACTTAGGCCAAAAGCCTAAGCTTGGGGGGAGGTACGCTGGCATCGCACTCATCTCCTTATCATGTTGCGTCGGTACTTTGTATATTCATGTTTCGTTCTATTTTTAGTTTTCGTTCTTTCTTTGCTTTTGCTTACTTTTAAAACACAAAAAGACCAAAAATATTTCTGTTGTTTCTCTTTGGTTTGCTTCTTCTTCTTTTTGCCTTGGTTTGTTTTTCCCTTTTTACTTTGTTTGAACTATTCGAAAAACCCAAAAAGATTTTGCTTTGCTTGTTTTTCCTTTTTGGTTCTTGCTTTAAAAAAAATCAAAAACACCAAAAATATTTGATGTCTTTCTTTGGCTTTGTGAGTTTGTTGCAGGGTTCAGCAGTCCTCAGTGGATATTGGTTTCATATTATTATTCAAGCCACACAAGTGAAGAGCAATAATGAGGATTAATGACAACTTGAGGTGTGGTAAGAGGCTGGTAACAAACTCTATTTGTTTTCATTTTTGTACATATACTCATCATTGTGGGCATGCTTAGCCTGTTCGTGTAGGGTGTATGTTATTTATGGATGCTTAGTAGTTCTTGCTTTCTTATGATTAGTCCCAGCTTGCTAATAGTTTGTAGCATGTCATATGAATGTTTGCTTGCATTACTCTATTCATAACTTGGTATGACACCGTGGTATCCTCCTCTGAATGTTTCATTTGAATTGATTTAGCACATGCTCACGCATGCATATGACTGAAATAATCAGTTAAGCCTCGATGAATTATTTTGTCTTGAGGATCTTGAATCACTTTCATGCCATGATTAGTCCTGTTTTGTTGCAAGCATGATTATGACAGATATCGCTCTCTCGTTTGTTGCTCCCTTACTATTGCTAGCCTTCACTTTCACTGAGTATTTTACTCATGTTTCCAACTCCCTAAAACCAAATATTGCCAAAGTGTCCATCATACGTACCTATTAGCATCATTTGCTATTTCCGTGCAAATTCAATATGCCTTGTTTTCTTCCGAATAAAATGTTTGCTTGTTATGAGAAAGTTAGTTAGTAAAGCTCTCACGAACTTGATGGCACACTTTATTTTCTGCACTTAATAAACCAGAACCATTGTGACTGTCCATGAAAGTTATATGCTTGCAAATTATAGGCTGGGGATTAGCAGAACCGTGCTGTCACAGGGAACGCTTTCAACACTTGTAAATATATACCCAGTTGATACCATGCTCTTTTGTTTGCGGATGTCGTCGGTGTGAAATAAAAGGGGAGCTTGTAAGTCCATGGAGTTATGTATGTGCGTTCGAGAAACGCCTGGGCCGCCGGTCTAATCCATGCCGTCATGGTGGAAACCTGCAGCGTAACCATAATGATATCTATGAAGCATTCTTCTTATAAAAAAAGAGAGATAGCTATTGAGAAAAAGAAAAAAAAGAGGTTTATGAAAAGAGGAAAGAGAGAGAAAAGCACCATTTTCCCATGGTAAATAAGAAGATTGCTGAGATACTCATTGTCTGCTTGCCTTGTCATTTTGATATGGGGATTCTTCCGTATCATCGGGCAAGGGGTACCCCATTGGCGGTTCTCTATGATACGCACGTATTTACGATAACAAGAACTTACCAGTAACTAAAGTTGAGTAGCATGAGGAGCGGCCCTCGTACTCAAGGGACATGGGATTTTCAGTTTATAGTCTGTCAAGCATATAACTCAGATTGGACCTCACTTTCACCTTAACCACATTAAAGATGCTTATGATAGGGGCAATGAGAGCTCAAAGCTAATGAGTACCATACTTTCAGAATTTGGAAGCTTTTCAAAATATTCAAAACCTTTTATTTTACTTGTTGAGTCTCCACATATTCTTTGAGCACCTTCTTGAGAGCATAGTTATCATTCTTTGTTCTTGTCTCAAAACTTGATTATTTGTGTTATGACTTTGATGCTTGTATCTTTGATATCTTTACTTCTAGTCTTCACCTGAACTTCAGAGGTGCCTTGGTATTCATAATCAAAGGCAAGCGAGATACCACTCTATCATACCTTGTTATGAGCATTGTAATGTTGCTAATGTTTACGCTTCCTGCTACTTATTATTTTTGAGTTGGAATCTCTTCATAGTTTGCATTGCCTATTAAGTAAACTTAGTTGCATACTCCTTATTATGAATTGACTAAGTAGTTGATCACATGCTAAGAATATATACATCATATGAAGCAAATATGTTCGTGAAAGTTCTTTTATCGCACTCAGTTTTCAACTGAATTGCTTGAGGACAAGCAATAAGCTAAGCTTGGGGGAGTTGATACGTCCAAAACGTATCTACTTTCCCGAACACTTTTGCTATTGTTTCTCCTCTAAACTTGTGTGATTTGGATGCAACTAACGCGGACTGACGCTGTTTTCAGCAGAATTGCCTTGGTGTCTACTTTTTGTGCAGAAAATCAACTATCAGGAAAAATCCCGGGAAATATGCCAAAAATCCTATTTCACTAGAAGACTCCCGGAGCCAGAATACGAGACGGAGGGGGCTGGGCCCAGGCCACACCACCTGGCCGCGCGGGCTAGCCCAGGCCGCGCCAGTGGGTGGTCTGGCCGCCCCCAGACTACCTCTCGGTCTCTCTCTTCGCCTATAAGTTGCCTTCTGACCTAAAAACTCAGGGGGGTTCGACGTTTTTCCAGAAGGAGTTCCGCTCCGCCGCCACCACTAGATTCCAGGATTCAGAACCAGAAACTCCGTTCTGGCACCCTGCCGGGACGGGGAATTGGAGGAGATCATGGCCATCATCATCACCATCGCTTCTCCATCGACCATCCATGCTTCCCCCATCTATGAGTGAGTAATCCCCCGCCGTAGGCCATGGGGATGGTAGGGATTGGATGAGATCGTTCATGTAATGGCATCAGATTGTTAGGGCATGGTGCCTAGTATCTTTTATTAGTGCTTTATGACTTTGTTGTAACTTGTTATGCTTAATGCTTGTCACTAGGGCCCGAGTGCCATGATTTCAGATCTGAACAAGTTATTGATTCATTATGATAGTATTGTTTTTGGTCTTACCTACAAGTTGTATACACATGTTGTTGTCCGGAACCAATGGCCCCGAAGTGACAGAAATCGGGATAACCGGAGGGAATGGCTTTGGTGTGAGGATCACATGTGTTCATGGAGTGTTAATGCTTTGCTCCAGTGCTCTATTAAAAGGAGCACCTTAATTTCCAGTAGTTCCCTTGAGGCCCCGCTGCAAACGGGCTGGCAGGACAAAAGATGTTGTGCAAGTTCTCATTGCGAGCACGTATGACTATATATGGAACACATGCCTAGGATTATCTAGTACTTGGATGCTTTATCTTATTTATCTGTAATTGCCGTATGTTCTGATTGCTATGTGAATTGTCTTGTCCATGCAACGCTCGTCCATCCATCCCTATGCCTACCACACTCGAATCCCATTGTTTACTGCTATTGTTACTGCTGTCTTTACTTTACTAATGCTGCTACTTTGCTATTCCTACTACAAAACCGTTGCTACTGGTAAACTGCTGTGAGCAAGATTGATTCCAGGTGCAGCTGAATTGACAACTCAGTTGTTAAGGCTTATAAATATTCTTTGGCTCCCCTTGTGTCGAATCAATAAATTGGGTTTCACTTCCCTCGAAAATACTGCGATACACCCCCTATACTTGTGGGTCATCACCAAAACACAGCCGTTGGTGATTTTTGGGGTCGGATTATCCGGTCGGGGCAAAGCTCTGCCCCAGAGTCGGATTTTCTAGGGGAAAATCCACCCCCATACCGCATGACGCACCTTGGCTGCCTTTGTAAAAATCCTGATTCGCCCCCCTTTGGGGGCGGATTATCCAGCCTGGGAAACAACTGCGGCCCTGGTCAGACAATCCGAAGGATAGTCCACCCCCATACCACATGATGCGCCTTATCCACCTTTGTTGATTGGGTTAGGGCGGATAATCCGCCCGCCAAGACCTATTGAAAGATCACGGATGTCGCCTAGAGGGGGTGAATAGGTGGTTTAAAACTTCTACGATACGAGCTTAACAATGGCGGAATAAAACTAGCGTTTTCTTTTGTCAAGCACAAAGCCTAGATATACTAAGGTTCACCTATGTGCACCAACAACTTATTCTAAGCAAGCAACAATGTGATAGCAAGATAGATTACTTCAAGCATGATGGCTATCACAATGTAAAGTGCATAAGTAAAGAGCTCGGGTATAGAGATAACCGAGGCACATGGGGACGACGATATTTTACCGAGTTCCTCCCAACAAGGGGGTACATCTTGTTGGAGGGGTGGGCGGTACTAAAACCACCAATGCGACAAGAGGCCTCACCCTATTCTCTTGAGCACCCACCACGTGGCAAGCACCCGTTCCACTATGGGACACTTGAGGGCGGTCACCAAACTCGTACAAGATTGGGGCTATCTCCACAACTTAATTGGAGGCTCCCAATAATCGCCACTAAGGCCTCAATCTCGGGGAGAGCTTCCCAAATTAATTGAAGGCCCAAAGAACACACCACAAAGGCCACACAACCGTATAGGGTTCCAAGAACCCAAGAGGGACAAACTTCTTGAATATCACCAACCAAATCCTCTAGGGAGAACACAAACTGATGCACCTAATGCAAATGGCAAAAACACCACAAAGATGCCCCAGTCCTTCACTCTCAAGTTCCAACAAGGCTACTAAAGCAATCGGGGGGACAAGAGAGGAAGAACACAAAGGGGAACACAAAATCCCCCAAGATCTAGATCCTAAAGATTCACTCACAAAGAGGTGATTTGGTTTGGTCAAATTGTAGATCTAGATCTCCTCTGACTTCCCCTCAAATATTGACAAGAATCATTGGAGGGGAGGAAGAAATCAAGCACGAGAGAGTAGAGAAAATGAGGCAAAAGGCTTGAAGAAAAATAGAGGAAGAATAACCATAGAAAGAGAGAGAGCTATTTATAGGGGCAAGAAATCAGCCCGTTGGGGCCAATAGGCGGCTGGGCCGGTAGTACAGCTGTTGGGCCGGTACTACCGCCCAGTCTCCTAGCAGAGCCGGGCGAGCGAGCCAGGCGGGCGTCTGGCACCTGGGAGCAGCGATCGATGAGGGAAAAGGTGATCAGGGCATGGCAGGAGCTAGCGGGCGAGCGGGGAGGAGTGGGTGCGGGGCTGCGAGCGGGAGCAAGCGGCGATAGAGGAGCTAGGCTGGCCCATGGAGCAGGAGCAGTGGCAGGAAGCAAGGTCAGCCAGGCGGGCAGGCACGGTACTACCGGCCTAGCCAGGCGGTACTGCCGGTTTGGTCCGGTAGTGTCGGCTTGGGCTACCGGGCGACACATAGGAGGGAGAGGCGCGCAGTAGCAGCCGGTACTACCATGCGGTACTACCGCCTGGCCCAAACGAAGCCCAATTTCCTTTTTTTCTTTTAAAAACAAATATGAAGCAATGTTCAAATATCAATAACTTGAGCTAGGAGACTCTGATTGACCCGAAACCAATTTTGTTGGAAAGAGGACAACAAGAGCTACCCGAGACCAATGGATACCACCAAGTGAGAATGTATCAAGTATTATAATGTGAGATACCTCACTTGGTGAGGATCCAGAAAACATCTAAGAACAAAATCACAATAAGATATAAAAGGGAGATCTGATTTTGATGAACTAGAGCTTGTATTGAGCAGAAGATCTAGAACCAAATATGGATACTCCCTCCGTCCCAATTTACTCTACATTCTGGGTTTAGTCAAAGTCAAACTTTATAAACTCTTACTGTGTATATCAAAAAAATATCAACATCTAAAATATGTAATAAATATAATTAGACTCACCATAAAACATACTTTTATATTGTATGCAATTGGTTTTATAAATGTTGGTATTTTATAGAATATGCTTAGACAAGTTTTAATATGTTTGACTTTGACCAAACCTAGAATGCATAGTAATTTGGGACATAGGGAGTAAGAACCAACAAACAACCAAGAAAGATGATGCTAAGAATGCAATGGTTTGAGCTCTCTCCGAAAAATATGATCGAGCTACTCACTCGAGAGCCCCTCTTGATAGTACGGCTATCTATCCTAAACCCGGTCTCTCAACTACCAACATGAGACCATCAAAAGGGAAAACCTATCAAGAATACCTTTGCCTTGAGCATACTTTGACCCTGTCTTCATCGATCCATGATCATCGAGGATGGCAAGCATCAAACATGAGCTCTTCTAGAGATGGCGCATTTTGATCTTGCACAACACATCTTCTTCTTCATTTCATCTAGGCCAACACATGCTCCAAGTGATGCCAATGGACAATTCATACAAGTGCAACTTAATACACACATTAGTCCATAAAGATTGTCATTAATTACCAAAACCACACATGGGGGGCCACATGCTCTTTCACCTGTTTTGGCTTCTTTTCATATGCGCACTTATCTGCAGCAGTCAACACACATAAAATCTTCCTTGGTATTATTATCTAACACACAAAACTATAGGGATTAAGAAATGTTCTTTCAATCTCCCCCTTTTTGGTGTTAGATGACAATATTAGGATTTGCATAAAGGACCTACTAACGTCATCGTTTCAAGGATGGAAAAGACTCCCCCTAAATGTGAGCATATTAGAATTTTGCATTTTAATACAAATGCACACACGTAGGTACAAGGCTTTTCATTGACTTGAAAGATACAAGCAAATGATGAGTTACAAAAATAAATCATACCACCGAGAGAATGAAGTTCTCAATAGTATATAGATAATCAATAAAATCATCACCCTTTGGGACTTCGAAGCATAATACCATTTAGATGCATACATAGAGATAAAACCATAATTCTATAGCATCTAGATGAATCCATACCCCCAATAGGTAAATCCATAATAATAATTCCAATGATGGCCGTGATAAATCCAAAGTACCACACAAATCATAGTCTCATACAAACCAAATAGCAAATTTAAGGTTCAACACTAAAATGGGAAGAAGCGAGAATAAAACGAAACGATAAAGTGCAAATGCTTGCGCCCGACCCATGCAAATCCACGATATCCTAATAGAACTACTTCTCCCCTTTGGAATCGAAACGCCAAAAAGGAAGAAGAGTGATGCTAACGCCCCAAGGAATCACTCCCCGTCCTCATCCTCGTCCTTGTCCTCATACTCCTCTTCATCTTCCACATCATCATCCGCTGGAGGAGTAGGCTCCCTCTCAAAGGTGGGGAACAAGTGACGCTCAAGCTCTCCATAGTTGGTGCCAGAAGTGTTCCACTAGGAATACGGTGTGGGATTTGTAGGAGTAGGAGGAGGGTCTGATGCCCCTGAGACGTGGTGGAGAATGACCTGCTGAGTGTGAGCCATATCATGGTTCTGCCTATAGGTCTCATACTGCCCCTTGTGTGTGTCTATCCCCATGCACGCAATGTTCCACTAGAACCAATTGAGTTGCTTCACATCACGGGAAACGGACGGTACAGGGGGCCTCCGCCCACTAGCGCGAGCATCTCTCATGAGGCCCTCTAGAGTAGAAGATGGATGTGAAGTCTTCCTTGACTTGTTGTAAATCTTCTTCACCTTATGCTCACAATCATAGTTGAAGTTCTCAAGAGGAAGCATATGCTTGATTAGCATCATAATGTAAGGAGCATAAGGTATGGAGAGCCTTGAACATGGCATAAGTCAACTCATGATAGATAAATTCCATCACATCCAGTTGGTAAGTCACATTCGGATCTTCAGCATTGACACACTCATGAGCAAAAGCAAGTAGTTGAACAAGGTGGCCACAGATGCTGTCATTGTTTCCCCCACTAGGCGTGATGGAGTCACGAAACACACTGACCATCTGAGCATAAAGAGGTAGGAGGCTAGACACCAGGCCTACGACACCATTGGGACCATAGCAGGGAGAGAGCAATGTACTTGGCTTGATGGGAGAAATGAAGTGATGTGCACAAGCATGATCACGACCATTGAAGGGATAGCCAAGCACCTAAGAAAAAACCCTAAAATCATCCTGAATAAGGGTGTCACCAGTCATCCACTTCATAGTCTGTCGTTCATCAACACAAATCACAAGAGTGGAGAAGAATTGCTTCACCACTACGGAGTCATAGGAGCACTGAAGGGACATGAGATGGTGCAGCCCCATCCGTTCAGCCACAACCAACGCATCAAAAAGATGGGGCTTCTCCTTGGCCTCGGTAATAACCATGGGACGCATAGGGAAAATCTTTAGGGAGGAATAGACATCCTCAAAGATGAACTTGTGATCAGCGCACCAGAAACAAGAATCCCCAAGGTCTTCCTCTTGCTCAGCCTCATCATACAAATCACGCTGGCGAATAGAAGAGTAAGTAATCATCTGCTTATAGTTGACCCTGGTTTGCTTACCCTTCCTCTTGGAACTTGCCCGAGTGGCCTTTTCATTCCTAGCACGTTCAACCATTCTTTTAGCCTCTCACGAGCATCTGTGCAACTCAACCTTGTCAATAAGACCTCCTTCACCATCGGGCCTAAAATAGCGAGAACGAGGATGGCGCTTGTATGTTTGAGTAACACGAGAACCACATGTGAAACGAATAAGATGGATAGCAAGTAGATAAGCACACACACAAGTCTAGGAGGAATGCAGAAACAGTAGAAAAATAATCCACAACTCAAGACTACATGATGCATGAATCTGGGAAATTCTAAACCAGGGGAAAACCTTCTAGGTCAGATAATCCGGCCCTGCCAAGGGTGGATAATATGGCCCTGGCGAAAATTTCAGAACTGCCCCAGATCCAATACATCAATGTAGATCGGGCACAGGTATTGCAAGTCTACAATTTCTAGCATGAATATGAACCACAAGGCAACTTCTAGAGCAATTTCCACCAACAACCAACAACATCTATACAAAAGATGATAGTGAGGGAGTTACCCTCACTCATTGGAGGAAGAACATGGAGGAGAAGGTACCCGGATGCTTGGGGAAGAACATTGGGGGGAGGGCCAGAGAATCCGGTGGCTGGAACGACACCGGGGAGGGCTAGGGTGGCAGGTGGTGGCTGGGTGAGAGGTAGGGGTCGGGGTGGAAGTGCTGCTCTGTTTGAGCCCTTCCTCCTGTCGCCCTGCCCTTAGTAGACAAAAACCGCCATGGACGGATTATCCAGCCCCCACTAGGGGCGGATAATCCAGCCCTTCTCTGAATTTCTGTTGAACACAGATTCAGGCCCACACACCCCAAACAAAAACCCCACAAGAGAAACAAAGGACTTGTGTGCAAGAGATAGATGGTTTGGGGATTGAGAGAGGCTTGGGTTTAGACAACCAAACTGAGTTGGTACTACACACCCAAGATTGCAAGAGTCAAATTAAATAAAAACCAAAATTGAGTGTGTTTTCCATAAGAACACAAGATATGCAAGAAAATCCAAAGAGAACCATAAGGAACCAACTCTTCTGAAAGAAGAGGGCGGTGGCCCAACATGTTGGAGTGGATGGTATGACACCGTTAAGATGTATCTTGGGTTCATGACCAATACTCATCAATAAGATCACATATCACAAAATGATAATAAGAGAAATGACTTTTCTTGCTTTCGGCATTATGGGGGGAGGTTAGCCCAATAAATTAGAACCACACTCCCCCTATATTTATGCCCACACCTAAACCAAATAAAGGAAGAGATGTAAGTGGGTATGCATGAGTAATCAAGACAAGATCCTTGAATCCATGATATTTAGCTCATTCCTCAAATAACAAAACCTTGCTTCATCAAGTGGCTTCGTGAAAATATCAGCAAGTTGGTTCTTCATGCTCACAAAGGATAGATCAATATCACCACGAGCAACATGTCCCGAATAAAGTGATTGCGAATCTCAATATGCTTGTCCTTGTATGCTGCACTAGATTATAAGAAATTTTAATAGCACTCTCATTATCACACAAAAGAGGAACTTTGTCACAATTGACACCGTATTCCTTTAAAGTTTGCCTCGTCCATAAGAGTTGAGTGCATGCACTAGCAACAACCCCATACTTGGCTTCATCGGTGGATAGAGATATACAATTTTGTTTCTTCAGAGACTAACATACCAAAGATCTTCCTAAGAATTGACAAGCTCCAGAAGTTCACTTCCTATCATCCTTGTTACCAGCCCAATCAGAATCTGTATAACCACATAGAGAGAAATTGGAGCCCTTGGGATACCATAAACCAAAATTGGGGGAATGAACCAAATATCAAAAGATTCTCTTGACCGCCACCAAGTGGATTTCTTTAGGAGCTGCTTGATACCTTGCACACACACCTACACTCAACATAATATCGGGTCTAGATGCACAGAGGTAAAGGAGATAGCCGATCATGGACCGGTATACCTTTTGGTCCACATCTTTACATTGGGATTGAGTTCAAGATGGCATTTAGTTTGCATTGGTATAGCAACGCCATTAAGATCCATCATATTGAACCTCTTGAGCATGCCTTGAATGTATTTTGCTTTATTAATGAAGGTTCCTTCTCTAAGTTGTTTGATCTCAAATCCAAGAAAGAACTGTAATTCCCCCATCATAGACATCTCAAACATGTCAGTCATAAGCTTTGAAAATTCATCATTAAAAGCTTTATTAGTAGAGCCAAAGATAATGTCATCCACATATAGTTGGCATAAAAAGAGCTCCCTCTTAACCTTCTTAGTAAAAATAGTGGGATCGATTTGCCCAACCTCGAAGCCACGGTCTAACAAAATCTCTTTAAGATGCGCATACCATGCATGCGGGGCTTGTTTAAGGCCATAGAGCGCCTTATCAAGTTTGTAGACATGGTTCGGGAAATCAGGATCCTTGAAACCCGGGGGTTGCTTTACATATACCAACTCATGTAGAGGACCATTAAGAAATGCACTCTTAACATCCATTGGCTGTAATTTAAAGTTATGATGAGCTGCATAAGAAAGAAGGATACATATAGACTCAAGGCGAGCCATGGGAGCATAAGTTTGACCAAAGTAGACACCTTCCACTTGAGAGAACCATTGTGCTACCAATTTTGCCTTGTTTCTTACGATAATTCCATTCTCATCTTGTTTGTTCTTGAAAATCCACTTGGTGCTGATAACATTGCGACAATCTTTGGGCTTCTCTACTAATTTCTAGACCTTGTTGTGCTTGAAATTATTTAGTTCTTCATGCATATCAATAACCCAATTTGGATCTTTAAGGGATTCAAAGACCTTTTTAGGTTCTACCATAGAAATATGAGCTTGATGATCACTAAAGCTTACAAGCTCCCTTCTTGTAGACACCCTCCTTCTTAGGCCGCCTACAACTTTATCGAGTGTATGCCCTCGAAGTTCAAGATTCCTATCAGCCCGAGCTTTGCGACGAATTTCAATCTCCTTGTTGTTTCTTGGAGGGATTTCTTCATCATTAGAACCTTTGTATTGACCATGATCAACCGTATGTTCATCCCGGACAGATGATGGAGAGGCTTGCCCTTGATCTTGATCAGCGGCCATAATAGGAGGCTACTGAGTTGAAGTTCTAGGACCGGATAATCTGGCTGAGGGAGGGGCTGGATAATCCGGCCTAGGATTTTCTGCTTCTCCCTCCGTTTCCTGGACATTTCTAGCTAATGAAGGCGTTGGGCCAGATAATCCGGTCTCAGCCGGAAAATCCGGTCTAGAAGATTTTGTCACTTCCTGCGCTTCCTTCTCCTTCCTAGCAGTTGATGACGAGGGGTCGGATAATCCGGCCTCAAGCAGATAATCCAGCCTAGGACTCCCAGTTTCTTCATATGCTTGATGAACTTCAGAAGGTTTTTGAGTTGGTGCAGTAGTTTCTCCAGCAGGTGGAGCTTGTCGATCTTGTGAAAATGAGGGCTCTACTTGGGTAGAGCATTATCCTTCCCGATCCGCCACAAGGGGTTCCTCAACGGGGCAGAAAAATCCCACGCCCATTCTTCTTATGGCATCTTGGGGTATTTCAACATCTACATCACAAACATCAACTTTCCCCACATGGGAGCCACCATTTTCCTCGAACACCACACTACGACATTCTACAACAGTTCTAGAGAGCTTATTGTAGACTCTATAAGTGTGGGATTCTGCACCGTAACCAACAAAGATACCTTCTAAGGCATTGGACTCAAATTTAGATAAACGAACTCCTTTAATGAGAAAGAAACACTTACAACCGAACACCCATAAGTACGAAATGTTGGGCTTGTTACCGGTAAGTATCTCATAAGGGGTCTTGTCCAAGATTTTGTGGAGGTAAAGCCGGTTTGATGAATGACATGTGGTGGATATAGCTTCAGCCCAGAAGTTGTATGGAGGCTTGAATTTACCCAACATAGACCTTGCCATGTCCATTAAAGTCCGGTTTTTCCTCTCGGCTACACCATTTTGTTGATGGGTATGCAGCGAAATATTAGTGTCTTATCCCCTCTTCACTTAGGAATTCATTCAGAGTGTATTTCTTGAACTCGGAGCCATTGTCGCTTCTAATAGCCAATATAGGGACATTGTGTTGATGCTGAACTTCATTTGCAAAGTCAGTGACCGTTTGTTGAGTCTCACTTTTTAGCTTGAAGAAGTAGACCCATGTACATCTTGAGTAATCATTGACAATAACGAGACAATATTTCTTCCCACCGAGACTTGCATGAGATGGTGGACCAAAGAGATCAACATGTAGGAGCTCCAAGATCCTTTTTGATGAAATAATCGTCTTCCTTCGATAGGGAGAGTCATGCATTTTTCCTTCAACACACGCCCTGCAAACATGATCTTTGGCAAAGGAAACATTTTCTTTTAGTCCAAGAATGTGGCCACCCTTGTGAAAGCTTTGCAAAGTTCTCATATTGATGTGAGCTAGGTTGTGATGCCATAAATAGACCACGTCGGCCTTTATGAATAGACACATCCGACCTGCAATGGGTTTTCCCGAAAAGTCCACCACATACAAGTCATTTTCGACGTATCCAATGAAAGCGACCTTTAGAGACTTACTCCACAAGAGTACCACTAAATCATCATCAATGAAAACTACAAAGCCCATCTTACCAAGGGCACGAACATAAAGTAAATTGTAACTGAGGGTCTCAACAAGCATGACGTCCACGAGTGAGATATCGTGAGCAACCACAACCTTGCCAAGACCCAATACCTTTGACTTTGATTTATCACCATAGGAGACGGTTATTTGATCATGATTAGGCATCATCTCCGTGATGATCTCTTTGCTTCTGGTCATATGACTTGTGCATCCACTATCGAGCACCCATTTAGATCCACCGCAAGCATAGCCCTCGGAACCTCTTGCCATAAGGCAAGTGACGTTCTTGTTGATGACATTATCGTTAGGAGATTCGAAGAGAGATGTAGGTGTAGACGTGGTGGCTATTGCAGCCACCTCCCATGAGCTATCATCATCCTCTTCGTCTTCACTTGCGGATGAGTACTCCTCTTGTGCTACCAAAACAATATTTGGTTGCTTCTTGTATGGAGTGTTTTTATTTACAAATGGCTTCTTCCGAGGTGCCTTTGACTTTTTCTTGAGGATGAGCCTACCCGCACTGTCTTCTCTACTTTGATAGGGACATTCAACTACAAAGTGCAAACGATCTCCACAATTGTAGCAAGTTCTCAGCTTTGGACCATTCTCCTTTCTCCCATTTGACCCATTCTTGCGTTCAAGTTCAGATTTTGCTTTGGCTGATTTCTTCCAAAAAATTCTTGCGTAGACGGCCATGTACTCACCATGAGCACACTTGACCTCCTCAGGACAACTCATGGAGGCGGTGTCAAAACCCCTCTCATCTTCATATTGTTCAATAACATTGGCCTTCAATGCAACATTCACGCCTTTTTGCATTCCAATTGCACGGGCACGAGCATCTTCGGCGTTCTTTGCCGCAACTTTGAATACAGCCATTTCTTGCATGACTTCGTTGGAAGTAATTTGGTGATAGTTGTGATGACCTTGTAAGCTCTTCAAATCAGTGGGCTCAAATGGCATAAGGGCACTCACATACTTCCTCTTGGTCCGTGCATCATCGACATGTGTGGCACCATGCTTTCTAAATATAGTGGCAATGCCTTTTAGCCTTCTATACATATCTTCGTGGTCCTCATCATCCAACATATAGAACCCTTCGGTTTCATTGCTTAGAGCATCATACCTATTCCTTCTCATGCTCTCATTTCCAATGAATAGGTCAGTGAGTGCATCCCAAGCTTCTTTTGCGGTGTTGAAGTGTTCAATGTGTGGCATGTCCTTGGGACCCACACCAAGTTGAATCATGTGAAGAGCGGTTGCATTGAGTTGGCTGTCCACGACTTCTCTTCTTGTCAAATTGGTGAAATCTCCAATGTGGAGTCCTTCTTCAATAATCCTAGAAAGCTCAATTGACGAACAACACACATGAGATTTCATTAAGAATTGCCATTAATTAAATGAAGATGCAGAAAGCTTGGGTGGATCACCCCTATTATTTATATGAGGGTGAGGGATTGGTGGGTCGGGAGAATATAAGTGAGTGACCTCACTATAGTCCTCCTTACCACTTCCCTTTTTGGAGGAGGAGCCATTATTTTTATCACTCACCAACTCGTCTTTCTTGGAGTTAGCATTAGCTTTCTCCTTAGAGAGCGGAGTGGTAGCCTCTAAGGTAGATGGAGTATGGTTGTAGATGGAGCCAGACGAGCAATCATTTGATGCATCTCTTTCATTTTGGTCTCAATGGATTTCAATAAGGTTGTTTCCAACGTCTTGAGATCATCCATTCTAACCTTGTCCACAACCTCACTCCCATCTCCCTTGGTACCCTGATTGTTGGCCCAAAATATATCGAGCTCGTTGGGGAACCCCAAGAGGAAGGTATGATGAGCACAGCAACAAGTTTTCCCTCGGTTATGAAACCAAGGTTATCGAACCAGTAGGAGCAAGGAAACACCTCCAAGGTGTTGTTTCCAACTTGGAATCTAGCAGAACACAACCACAGAACTTTGCCCCCAACTTACAGTGAGGTTCTCAATCTCATCGATTTTGCTGAAAACAAAGGATTAAACGTATTGTGTGGAAGAAAGTAAAAGCTTGCAGAAAGTAAATAGAAAACAGTAAACAGTTGTAGATTGATGGTAAAAGAAAGGACTGGGGTCCATAGTTCACTAGTGGTGATTCTCCTTAAGATAGATGACATGTTGGGTGAACAAATTATAGCGGGGCAATTGACAAACATCGATAAAGCATGCATGCATATACTAATCATCTTGACTCCTATGAGATTTGATTGGGCATTACAACATTATACATAGACCGTAATCCAACTGCATCTATGACTAATAATCCACCTTCAGGTTATCAATCCGAACCCCCTCCAGTATTAAGTTGCAAGCAACAGATAATTGCATTACACATTGCCTGTAAAGTAAACAATACGATTGTTCTATGAACAAAGGATTGCTGTTTTCTCCCTAGTAGCAACATCACATCTAGTACCTTAGAGATTTTTGTCACTTCCCCAGATTACTAGAGGCATGAACCCACTATTGAGCATAAATACTCCCTCTTGGAGTTGCTAGCATCTACTCAGCCAAGATATCTACTAACAACGGAGAGCATGCAAGATCACAAATAACGAAGACATGATAGAATCAACAATCAATCTGAAATAACATCTCAATATCCATCGAATCCCCGCAAACACAACATGTATGATTACAAATAGATGATCTTGATCATGAACGGAGCTCACAAGATCTAGACATGGTAGCACAAATGAGAAGAACCAACCATCTAGCTACTACATGGACCCGTAGTCCAAGGATGAACTACTCATGCATCACACCAGAGGCAGGCATGGTGATGAAGAAGGCCTCCAGGGTGAATTCTCCCCTTTGGCAGGGTGTTGGGAAGAGTTTCAGATCCCTCCCGATCTAGGGATGGAGATGACGGCAGCTACAGACTCTTTCATGGAATTTTGATCGGGTCCTTAGGGTTTTTGTATCGGAGGCATCTTATAGGCGAAAGGGGAGGCCGAGGGGGTGCCCTAGGCGGCCACACAACCCCCTAGCATGGGCCAGGCCTAGCTGCACGACCAGGTGGTGTGGCTGGCCCCTGGCCCTTTCCGTCTCGTATTCTGGCTCCGTGTCCCCCTCGGTGAAATATTGACTTTGGCTTTTGTCCAGTCCAATTCCAATAATATTTATTTTCTGACTTTCCTGGAACCAAAAACAGCAGAAAACAGGCAGCTGGCACTATGGCATCTTGTTAATAGGTTAGTCCAAGAAAGTATATAAAAATACTCCAAAGTGTGGACAAAACATAAGAAAGTAGATATAAACCAAGCATGGACCATCAAAAATTATAGATACATTTGCAACGTATCAACATCCCCAAGCTTAACTCCTGCTCGTCCTCGAGTAGGTAAGTGATAAAAAGAAAGAATAATTTTTGAGGTGACATGCACCATCATAAACTTGATCAAAGTATTTGTAAAACATTGATAGCTGGGATCATAGTACTTTAACATAGCATGAAAGATATAGTTCTAAAAATAAGACATAGCAACTATGTTGTAACATGAAAAGGCATAAACAAAAGATTCGTGAATAACAATGCTTTGCAAGACGTTTGTTTGTTTCACATAAAGAAAACATAGCATAATGGCATTCAGCTTGTCCCTCATAGAGTAGCAAACATAAATGCCTAGGACACCTTCAAAGTTTATAAGGGGGACTAGATACAAATAGTTTAAGAACAAGCAATATCAAAGTTATGCATCAATCAACAAGTCTTGGGACAATGCACATAGAACTAAGAATGGCCACTATGCTCTCTCAATAGGTGCATAAAGATAGAAGGTGGAGACTCAATATATAAGTGGAGAAAAGGCCTTCATAGAAGGAAGTAGGTATTCAAGTCTCATAAAGAGCTTCCAAAAATTATGGTACTTATTAGCTTTCAACTCTCATTTCCCCTATCATAAGCATCTTGAAGTGATTAAGGTTAAAGTGAACAAACTATGGAGTATATGTTTGACAAAGTATAAGTTGGAAATCTCATGTATTCTGGCTCCATGTCCCCCTCGGTGAAATATTGACTTTGGCTTTTGTCCCGTCCAATTCCGAGAATATTCATTTTCTGACTTTCCTAGAACAAAAAACAGCAGAAAACTGTTGGGTCCGCAGCATGGAAAACAAAAAAATTCCTACGATGAGAACTACATGTTGGGTCCGTAGCATAGAAAACAAAAAATTTCCTACGATGAGAACTATACGCCAAGATCTATCTACAAGATACAGAGCAACGGGTGGACATACATCCATGGAGAACTTACCCTCGAAGATAACGAGTTTTGTTAACGAGTAGGAGCTCGTGGTTGATATAGTCGTACGCTTGCCGATCTCAAGATCGTGTGGAAGTCCGAGCGCCGCAAATCAGCAGCGCATCCGTCCTCGCACACACGTTCAAGCCACCAGACAACCTCCACCTCCTCGCTCCAGCGAATCAGCGGAAGCAGCAACTCCTTCCAGACGCAAGGCCACCGGGAACATGTATCTCGCTAATCCGAGACCATGGGGGAATATCTAGAGGGGGAGAGAGATCCTTCACGAGGAGGTGTGATTTGTGAGAGGGGAGAGGGGGGCTTTATATTGGAGGGAGGGAGACCCCTCCCCTCCCATAGCCGGCGCATGAGGGGGGGGACTCCTCCCCTCCTTCATTCATGTGGTGAACCTCCACTCACATAAACATGGCCTCCACCCAAAATCCCACTCACATGTATTTAATTTCCACCAAATTAAATGCAACTCTCAATTAATAAAACTCTTTTATTTATTTTATTCAGAATTTTGTTAATTACTTTAATTAACAAACATTCACATAAAACCCCTTGCAACATTTCAATATCACATGCAGAACCACTTTCTGCAATTTCACCCGAAACAATTCCGGTTTCTATCGAAACAATTCCTGCGCTTTGCAAACCTTTTGTCTGGAACATATGTGCTCCTAAATGGTGTCCGGCAACCCTTAAGTGTTTCACCCTACGGTTCGCGAATAATACATACATGATTGAGACTCCTCTCAGATCAATAATCAGAAGCGGGACCTGGAGATCCATACTGACTCCTTCATATTCAACGATGACTTCTGTGATCGTGAGAACCTTTAACGTCAGCAATTTAATCCCTTTGTCTCGTGATATAATACATGTCCGAGATTCGATCATTGGTATCCAAATACCTAGTTTGATCTCATTACCGACATGCACTCTTTTCTCGTTCCCGTGATATAACATTCTAGTGATCACATCACTTGCTTGCAAGCTATCTTACTGTGATATCACCGAGAGGGCCCAGAGTATATCTATCCGTCATCGGGATTGACAAATTCCACTCTTGATCCATGAGCCTCAACATAACACCTTCATAGCACTGAACCCACCTTTATGGTCACCCTGTTACGGTGTGACGTTTGATGTTATCAAGATACTCTTCCGGTGTTAGCAATTAACATGATCTCATGGTCTAAGGACTAAGACTACTTTGTATAATGTTATAGCAATATAAACATAATGACTTGATCGTAATGCTATACTTCGGATGAATGTTCATCACATCATTTCACAAATGATGTGACCTTGTTATTAACAACATCCAATGTCCATGATCAGGAAACCTTGATCATCTTGTTAATCAACAAGCTAGTCTATAAGAGAGGCATAACTAGGAACCCTTTTTGTTTATTAAACACACATGTATTGATGTTTCCTATCCATACAATTATAGCATGCAAAATAAACATCTATCATATACAAGGAATACATAATAACAACTTTATTATTACCTCTTAGGGCATATTTCCTTCAGTCTCCCACTTGCACTAGAGACAATTATCTAGTTTACATAGTGATAAATCTAACACCCATGGAGTTCTGGTGTTGATCATGTTTTGCCCTAGGGAGTACTTTAGTCAACGGATCTGCTACATTCAGGTCCGTGTGCACTTTACAAATCTTTATATCTCCATCCTTGACATGCTCGCGGATGGAGTGAAACCGGCGCTTAATATGTTTGGAATTCTTGTGAGACCTTGGTTCCTTGGCGTTGGCTATGGCTCCATTGTTGTCACAATAGATCACCATTGGGTCCAACGCACCAGGAACCACACCTAGTTCCGTTATGAACTCCTTCATCCAAACCGCTTCCTGCGCCGCTTCTGAAGCAGCAACATATTCCGCCTCCGTCGTTGATCCAGCAACCACAGGTTGTTTGGAGCTCCTCCAACTAACTACTGCTTCATTCAAGAGAAATACGTATCCGGATTGAGACTTAGAGTCATCCGGATCAGTGTCAAAGCTAGCATCGACATAACACTTAGCGACTAGCTCTTCTTCACCTCCGTATACAAGAAACATATCCTTAGTTCTTCTCAAGTACTTAAGGATATTCTTGACCGCTATCCAGTGTTCCGAACCTGGATCAGATTGGTACCTACTAGTCAAACTAATAGCATGTGCCACATCCGGTCTTGTAAATAGCATGGCATACATTATAGAGCCTATGGCTGAGGCATAGGGGATCTTATCCATTATCTCTCTTTCTTCCACCGTAGCCGGACTTTGAGTCTTACTCAATGTCTTGCCTTGCAACATAGGTAAGTACCCCTTCTTACTTCCATCCATATTAAACTTCTTTAATATCTTATCAAGGTATGTACTCTGCGATAGCCCAATTAGGCGTCTTGATCTATCTCTATAGATTTTAATGCCTAATATATATGAAGCTTCACCAAGGTCCTTCATCGAAAATCTGCTGTTTAGATAACTTTTAACACTGTTTAAAAGATCTATATCATTTCCAATCAATAATATGTCATCCACATACAATATCAGAAATGCCACATTGCTCCCACTCACTTTCTTGTAAATACAAGCCTCCCCATAAGTTTGGACAAATCCAAACTCTTTGATCACCTCATCAAAGCGGAGATTCCAACTCCGGGATGCTTGCTTCAGTCCATAGATGGATCGCTGAAGTTTGCACACCTTATCAGCATCCTTAGGATCGACAAAACCCTTAGGTTGTATCATATACAACTATTCTTCAATATTACCATTGAGGAACGCAGTTTTGACATCCATCTGCCATATTTCATAATCGAAATATGCAGCAATTGCTAACATAACCCTAACCGACTTAAGCATCGCTACGAGAGAGAATGTCTCATCGTAGTCAACTCCTTGAATTTGTCGAAACCCCTTTGCGACAAGTCGAGCCTTATAGATGGTACATTACCATCAGCATCAGTTTTTCTTTTGAAAATCCATTTATTCTCAATGGCCTTTCGATCGTGAGGTAAGTCCACCAAGGTCCAAACCTGGTTTTCGTACATGGATTCCATCTCGAATTTCATGGCTTCTAGCCATTTGTTGGAATCAGGGCTCATCATCGCTTCTTCATACGTCGCAGGGTCATCTATTTCATCAATCATGAAATTCATAACATGATTGCCGTACAGTTCAGGAGTTACACGTGTCCTGCTTGACCTGCGAGGTTCGGTAGTGTCCTCTTTCGGAGTTTCATGATCAATATCATTAGCTCTCTCTTCATTAGGTGAAGTCAACTCCGAAACAACTTCTGGTGCTGCGCTACTCGCCATTTCATGAAGAGAAGGTTCAATAACCTCTTCGAGTTCTACCTTCCGACTACTCACACCTTTCGCGAGAAACTCCTTCTCGAGAAAGGATCCATTCTTGGCAACAAAGACCTTGCCCTCGGATCTGTGATAGAAGGTATACCCAATCGTTTCCTTAGGGTATCCTATGAAGACGCATTTTTCCGCTTTGGGTTCGAGTTTATCCGGTTGAAGTTTCTTCACATAAACATCACATCCCCAAACTTTAAGAAATGACAGCTTAGGTTTGTTTCCAAACCATAATTCATACGGTGTCTTTTCAACGGATTTAGATGGTGCCCTATTTAAAGTGAATGTAGCGGTTTCCAGTGCATAACCCCAAAATGACAGTGGCAAGTCAGTCAGAGACATCATAGATCGAACCATATCCAATAAAGTACGATTACGACGTTCTGACACACCATTACGTTGTGGTCTTCTGGTAGGCGTGAGTTGTGAAACTATTCCACAGTCTTTCATATGTGTGCTAAACTCGTAACTAAGATACTCTCCTCCACGGTCGGACCGCAGAAATTTGATCTTTCTGTTACGATGATTTTCCACTTCATTCTGAAATTCTTTGAACTTTTCAAAGGTTTCAGACTTATGTTTCATCAAATAGATATACCCGTATCTACTCAAATCATCCGTGAAAGTAACAAAATAACGATATCCACCTCGCGCCGACACACTCATTGGTCCACACACATCATTATGTATGATTTCCAATAAATCTGTCGCCCGTTCCATTGAACCGGAAAACGGCGTTCTAGTCATCTTGCCCATAAGGCATGGCTCACATGTATCAAATGATTCAAAATCAAGTGATTCCAAAAGTCCATCAGAATGGAGTTTCTTCATGCGTTTAACGCCAATATGACCTAGACGACAGTGCCACATATATGCAGATATATCATTATCAAGTTTAATCCTTTTAGCATCAACATTATGAATATGCGTAATACTACTATCGAGATCCAATAGAAATAAACCATTCAACACAGGTGCATGACCATAAAAGATACTATTCATATAAATCGAACAACCATTGTTTTCAAACTTAAAAGAATAACCACTTTGCATCAAACACGATCCGGATACAATGTTCATGCTCAGTGCAGGCACCAAATAACAATTATTCAGGTTTATAACTAATCCCGGCGGCATATGGAGAGGCAGCGTTCCGACGGCGATCACATCAACTCTTGATCCATTGCCGACCCGCATCATGACCTCATCCCTTACTAGTTGTCGCTTGTTCTGTAGCCCCTGAACCGAGTTACATATATTAGCAACCGATCCCGTATCAAATACCCAGGTGCTACTGCGAGTACTAGTCAAGTACACATCAATAACATGTATATCACATATACCTTTGTTTGCCTTGCCGGCCTTCTTGTACGCCAAATACTTGGGGCAGTTGCGCTTCCAATGGCCAGTCCCCTTGCAATAGTAGCACTCGGTGTCAGACTTAGGGCCAGCTCGGGGTTTCTTTTCAGGCGCGGCAACAGATTTGCCGCCCTTCTTTCCCTTCTGCTTGCCTTTCTTGTCATTCTTGAAACCGGTGGTCTTATTGATCAT
The DNA here is from genome assembly GCA_910589775.1 of Avena eriantha. Classification (NCBI taxonomy): domain Eukaryota; kingdom Viridiplantae; phylum Streptophyta; class Magnoliopsida; order Poales; family Poaceae; genus Avena; species Avena eriantha. The sequence goes on along the minus strand of OU342745.1, from coordinate 56,345,664 downwards.
CAACACTTGATGTTCTTTCCTAATCTCCACTTCTGCAGTCTTAAGCATTGACCGAAGCTCGGGAAGAGCCCTCTTCATGCCCTGCATATTATAGTTCATCACGAAGCTCTTGTAGCTAGGTGGCAGAGATTGGAGAACACGATGTATGCCTAAGTCATTGGGAATCGTTATTCCCAAGGACACAAGCTTATCGGCGTACCCAGACATTTTGAGTACGTGCTCACTAACGGAGCTGTTCTCTTCCATCATGTAGCTAAAGAACTTTTCAGAAGCATTATAACTCTCTACGGCAGCATGGGTATCGAAAATCATTTTCAATTCTCCCATGGTATCAAAGGCATTGCCATTTTCGAAACGTTTTCGAAGTTCTGGCTCTAGCCCATACAGTATGCCGCAATGAACTAAGTTGTGGTCCTCCTGACGAGTTATATAGACGTTCTTTTCCTCGTCAGGGGCATCAGGAGCTGGTGGGGGGCCTAGAGGCGCCTCTAGCACATATTGCTTTTGTGCAGCAGTGAGGAGAATCCTCAAATTCATAGCCCAGTTGGTGAAGTTGCTACCATTCGCAGCAAGTTTCTCTTTCTCCATGAACATATTGAAATTAAAAGCAGGTGGTGCCATCTACAACAGAATTTGTAAAAGACTAAGTTTATGATAGATTGAGTTCAACTAATCCAAATTACTAATGAACTCCCACTCAAAAACGACATCCCTCATGTCCTTTTGGTGATTACATGAACCAAATCCACTACACCAAGTCCGATCATCACGTGAGTCGGTGTAGCTTCAAAGGCGAGCATCTATATGGGCATCATATCAACTATATGACTCATGCTTAACCTTTCGGTCCGTGTTCCGAGGCCATGTCTATACATGCTAGGCTCGTCAAGTAAGAACCTTAGTATTCGCGTGTGTAAAACTGTCTTACACCCGTTGTATGAAAGCGTAGAGTCGAGAACACCCGATCATCACGTGATGCCTCAAAACACGATCCACAAAACGGTGCATACTTAAGGAAGAACACATTTTATCTTGATATCTAAATGAGGGATCATCTTATAATGCTACCAAAAGCGCCAAACTAGCAATATAAGATGCTAACATCTAATGTGTGAAGTGAGGTGATATGGTCCATGCATTTGATCTCTATCATTTGCATCGTGGTATGATCTCTATCATTCCTTTATGTGTAAGGCCAAGGTCTATGGAACTTACACGTTAAGTGAGTTGTAAGAGTATCTATCATAGATCTACTTACAACAATACCATATCAAGACACTAGCCCAGCAACGATCTAAACTAGACGCCTCTAATTTATCAATTGCAAGTTTTACGTGGCTTAGGGCTTTCGGAGATAGAACCGGTCTTACCTACGAACATGAACCACAACAAGGATAACCAAGTTATTAGCAACTCGTTGTAAATCAGATATTGACTATAGTAGGAGAGACAGACACCCGCTAGCCACTTATGCAAAACTAGTTGCATGTCGGTCGTGGAACCGGTCTCATGTACGATGACATGTAAGGTTGGTCCGGGCCGCTTCATCCCACTATGCCACCAATATCCAAAGTACATAGAAGATGCAATAACATGATCATCATCGCCCACATATAAACATATGTGTACTACCCGTGCAAAGCACCTACGCATAGATCAGGCTCTGATACCACTGTTGGGTCCGCAGCATAGAAAACAAAAAATTCCTATGATGAGAACTATACGCCAAGATCTATCTACTAGATACAGAGCAGCGGGTGGACATACATCCATGGAGAACTTACCCTCAAAGACAACGAGTTTTGTTAACGAGTAGGAACTCGTGGTTGATATAGTCGTACGCTTGCCGATCTCAAGATCGTGTGGAAGTCCGAGCGCCGCAAATCAGCAGCGCATCCGTCCTCGCACACACGTTCAAGCCACCGGACAACCTCCACCTCCTCGCTCCAGCGAATCAGCGGAAGCAGCAACTCCTTCCAGACGCAAGTCCACCGGGAACATGTATCTCGCTAATCCGAGACCATGGGGGAATATCTAGAGGGGGAGAGAGATCCTTCACGAGGAGGTGTGATTTGTGAGAGGGGAGAGGGGGGCTTTATATAGGAGGGAGGGAGACCCCTCCCCTCCCATAGCCGGCGCATGAGGGGGGGACTCCTCCCCTCCTTCATTCATGTGGTGAACCTCCACTCACATAAACATGGCCTCCACCCAAAATCCCACTCACATGTATTTAATTTCCACCAAATTAAATGCAACTCTCAATTAATAAAACTCTTTTATTTATTTTATTCAGAATTTTGTTAATTACTTTAATTAACAAAAATTCACATAAAACCCCTTGCAACATTTCAATATCACATGCAGAACCACTTTCTGCAATTTCACCCGAAACAATTCCGGTTTCTATCGAAACAATTCCTGCGCTTTGCAAACCTTTTGTCTGGAACATATGTGCTCCTAAATGGTGTCCGGCAACCCTTAAGTGTGTCACCCTACGGTTCGCGAATAATACAGACATGATTGAGACTCCTCTCAGATCAATAATCAGAAGCGGGACCTAGAGATCCATACTGACTCCTGCATATTCAACGATGACTTCTGTGATCGTGAGAACCTTTAACGTCAGCAATTTAATCCCTTTGTCTCATGATATAATACATGTCCGAGATTCGATCATTGGTATCCAAATACCTAGTTTGATCTCGTTACCGACATGCACTCTTTTCTCGTTCCCGTGATATAACATTCTAGTGATCACATCACTTGCTTGCAAGCTATCTTAATGTGATATCACCGAGAGGGCCCAGAGTATATCTATCCGTCATCGGGATTGACAAATTCCACTCTTGATCCATGAGCCTCAACATAACACCTTCATAGCACTGAACCCACCTTTATGGTCACCCTGTTACGGTGTGACGTTTGATGTTATCAAGATACTCTTCCGGTGTTAGCAATTAATATGATCTCATGGTCTAAGGACTAAGACTACTTTGTATAATGTTATAGCAATATAAACATAATGACTTGATCGTAATGCTATACTTCGGATGAATGTTCATCACATCATTTCACAAATGATGTGACCTTGTTATTAACAACATCCAATGTCCATGATCAGGAAACCTTGATCATCTTGTTAATCAACAAGCTAGTCTATAAGAGAGGCATAACTAGGAACCCTTTTTGTTTATTAAACACACATGTATTGATGTTTCCTATCAATACAATTATAGCATGCAAAATAAACATCTATCATATACAAGGAATACATAATAACAACTTTATTATTGCCTCTCATGGCATATTTCCTTCACTACACGCCAAGATCTATCTACTAGGTACAAAGCAACGGGTGGACATATATCCAACGAGAACTTACCCTCAAAGACAACGAGTTTTGTTAACGAGTAGGAACTCGTGGTTGATGTAGTCATACACTTGCCGATCTCAAGATCGTGAGGAAGTCCGAGTGCCGCAACTCAGCAGCGCATCCATACTCGCACACACATTCAAGCCACCGGACAACCTCCACCTTCTCGCTCCAGCGATCCAGCAGAAGCAGCTACTCCTTCCAGACGAAATGCCACCGGGAACATGTATCTCGCTAATCTGAGACCATGGGGAATAATTCTAGAGGGGGAGAGAGATCCTTCACAAGGAGGTGTGAGGAAGAAGGAGGAAGAGGGTGGCCTTTTATAGGAGGAGGGGGGTGCCCCTCCTTCATGGCCGGCGCATGGGGGGTGACTCCTCACCTCCCCCATTCATGTGGTGGTAACCCCTCCACATTAAAATGCCTCTTCACATTCCCCTTTAAAGTCCCTACTTTAAATGCATTAAAATTCTCCAAGTTTAATGCTCTCTCATTTAATAAAACTCTTTTATTAAATTTATTCAGAATTTTGTTAATCACTTTAATTAACAAACATTCACATATAACCCCTTGCAATATTTCAATATCACATGCAGAACCACTTTCTGCAATTTCACCCGAAACAATTTTCGGTATCTATCGAAACAATTCCTGCGCTTTGCAATTCTTTGGTTTGAAACATATGTGCTCCAAAATGGTGTCCGGTAACTCTTAAGTGTGTCACCCTACGGTTCGCGAATAATGCAGACATGATTGAGACTCCTCTCAGATCTATAATCAGAAGCAGGACCTGGAGATCCATACTGACTCCTGCATATTCAACGATGACTTCTGTGATCGTGAGAACCTTTAACGCTTGTAACTAAATCCCTTTGTCTCGTGATATATTACATGTCCTAGATTCGATCATCGGTATCTCCATACCTAGTTTGATCTCGTTGCCGACATGCACTCTTTTCTCGTTCCCGTGATATAACATTCTAGTGATCACATCACTTGCTTGCAAGCTATCTTAATGTGATATCACCGCGAGGGCCCAGAGTATATCTATCCGTCATCGGGATTGACAAATTCCACTCTTGATCCATGAGCCTCAACATAACACCTTCGTAGAACTGAACCCATCTTTATAGTCACCCTGTTACCGTGCGACGTTTGATGTTATCGAGATACTCTTCCGGTGTTAGCAATTAACATGATCTCATGGTCTAAGGACTAAGATTACTTCGTATGATGTTATAGCAATATAAACATAATGACTTTGATCGTAATGCTATACTTTGGATGAATGTTCATCACATCATTCCACCAATGTTGTGACCTCGTTATTAACAACATCCAATGTCCATGATCAGGAAACCTTGATCATCTTGTTAATCAACAAGCTAGTCTATAAGAGAGGCATAACTAGGAACCCTTTTTGTTTATTAAACACACATGTATTGACGTTTCCGATCAATACAATTATAGCATGCAAAATAAACATTTATCATAAACATGGAATAAGATAATAACCACTTTATTATTGCCTCTCGGGCATATTCCCTTCAGTCTCCCACTTGCACTAGAGTCAATAATCTAGTTTGAAAAACTTTGCGTATTGAACACCTATGGCTTTCTGGTGTTGCATATACGCTATTGCTAGTGGTTAACATAATCTCCGGATCTGACAGATTCAGGTCCGTGTGTATTTGCATGTCTTTGCGTCTCTACGCATCACTCATTCTCAAATGAGATGGCATTGTATAAATTTGGTCCTTTGGTGAGACCTTTAGTTCGTTCCGGTTAAAATATGTTGATATTATTGTCACACAATATATCTTCATAGTATTAGCCCACTTTGAACCACACCTAGTTTGATAACAAACTACTTAACACAAATGGCCTCCTTTGCTGCTACTATAGCAGTTATATACTTAGCCTTTTGTTGTAGTATCCGTCACAATGTCTCAACTTTGGAACTCATACAAATCCATCATGGAACATCCTTTCCATTACATTGTGCCACCCATAGTCTAAATTGAGATAAATTTAATTTGTATCTTGTGACAAAAATAGTATCAATGTAACACTTTACAATGAACTACCTTTAACTATTTGTCACTTATACATGATATATTCTTAGTTCTTCCAAAGCTCATAAGAATATCTTTACTGTTATCCAATGATCATCTTATGAATCATTCTGGTATGTGATCATAACATTTAAAGCATCGAACATTTTGGATGTATACATATCATGGTATAATCGATCAAAATCTTCATGTGATTTTACTCACCAAGTGTTGAAACACTTGAATCTTGATACAATCCTTTCCATGCAGCAAGAACCTTTCTTGTTGTTTCCATATTGAACCCTTTCAATATCTCATATATGTATGTCTGGCACAACCATATCAGCGCCTCAATCTATCCATATAGATATTGATGCCAAATATTCTGGGTTTGCCCAAGTCTTTCATCGAAATCTTATTTTAATGAAATTCTTAACTTGTGTCAATACAAGATACATCATTTCCAATCAACAATATGTCCTCTACATAATGTATTAGAAATATGTCTCAGCGCTCCCACTTAATTTCTTGCAAATGCAAGCATCTTCATCATCTCCGATGAATTTAAACTCTTTTAACAGTTTCATCATGGTGAAGATTCCAACTCCGCTATGCTTACTTCTGCTATAAGCTGAAAATCTCATGTCCCTTGAATACGAGGGTCGCTCCTCATGCTACTCAAGTTTAGTTACTGGTAAGTTCTTGTCATAGTAAGTATATGTGTATCATAGAGAACCGCCAAAAGGGTACCCCTTGCCCGATGATACGGAAGAATCCCCATATCAAAATGACAAGGCAAGCAGACAATGAGCATCTCAAGTTTCTTCTTATTTACCATGGGAAAATGGTGCTTTTTTATCTCTTTCCTCTTTTCTCATATCTTTTTTTTTATTTTTCTCTTTTTCTCAATATCTATCTCTTTTTTTATAAGAAGAATGCTTCATAGATTGCTCATTATGGTTACGCTACAGGTTTCCACCATGATTAGGCATGGATTAGACCGGCGACCCAGGCGTTTCTCTAACACACATACATAACTCCATGGACTTACAAGCTCCCCTTTCATTTCACACTGACGACATCCATAGACAAAAGAGCATGATATCAACTAGGTACAAAGTACAAGTGCAATGTTGAAAGCGTTCCCCATGACAATATGGTTCTGGTAATCCCCAACATATAAGTGCAAGCATATACAACATAGATGACACAATGGTTCAAGTTTATTAAGGGAAAGAAAAGTAAAGTGTGCCATCAAGTTCATGAGAGCTTTAATCACTAGTTTTCTCATAACAAGTTTAATTCGGAAGGTAGATAAAAACATGAATATACTTGGAATAGCAAATGCTAATAGGTAGGTATGGTGGACTCGTTGGAATAACTTGGTTTTATTTGGAGTTGGATGCATGAGTGGAACTCATACTTGGTTATGGAGGCTAGCAAAAGACTGGGAGTGACCAACTAAGAGAGCAATAATGGCCATAATCATGCAGCGACAAAACATTATTAATTAAAGCATAAAGTAATATTACAAGTCGAAAATTAAAGGATCATAAAGGCTATGGTGACTTGGGATAGTCATAAAATGGTGTGAGCATGCGCCAAGTTAACCCAAATAAAGCATGAAAGGAGAATACCACAATACTATGCTTTAATATGCTAAAACAGCGCATGATTCTTTCAAGGCACATTAAGCAATCTCAATTGTTTATAACATGTCATGCTACAGCAAAGATCACTAAGCATAAAGCCAAAACAATATCAAGCATGACATGACAAAACATGGGCCACAGTCAAAAACAAGCTCTCTTTACCACTTAAGCATGAACTTTCCTACTCTTTTCCAATCCAAACCAAACTATTTGAAAACTAATGTATGAAAGAGGGGTCCAACCAATTTATTCAAGCAAACTAAGAAAACAAAGCAAACGAAAACAAAAAAGGAAAACGAAGACACTCTAAGAACAACACAACTATGCATGAAACAATAAAAATGAAGTGTTTGGAAGAAACCTGGGATTTTTATTGATGAAGAAGGGGATGCCTTGGGCATCCCCAAGCTTTGACGCTTGTACTTCTTGGATATTTCTTGGGGTGACACGCATGGCATCCCCAACCTTGAGATTTAGTCCATTCTTCATCTCATTACATCATTCTCTTCATATACCTGGAATTTTTCCTTCATACAAAACTTCACACAATCTTTATTAGCAACATTAGTGCACTCAAGATAATAAGTCTTTGGGTTCAGTTTCAACACCAATAAAACTTCCATTAAAACACAAGCTACTATAGCACTTCCCTTTAAAAGCTCAATTCCTCAAAGAGAACCCAAAATGAACCAACAAAAAGCAAATGCAAATAATGGTAGAAATCTGTCAAAACAGACTAGCAGGTAAAAACCAATTTTTTCGAAGACCTTCTGTTGCTCAAATAGAAAAGTGTTGAACTAACGAAAGTTAGATAAGAACTCGGGGCAGAAGCACAAAACTTCATGCCTCAAAACGACATACAGAGATTTTACGCGAATTTTTACAGTGAAGCACAAAAATCTGTTTCGGGACAGCAACTTTCCCAAGCATTACTTCCCTCTCATTAGAGGTTACTCTTGGCACAAAAGGCAAATAAAAAGGATAAGGAGCGGTTATTACTAAGGTAATAACTTCCAAGACTCATCTAATTTTTTTGGGTTATCTCGTAATAAGTACTTTTCTCTAATGCCTTTAAGTTAGGCATAAGAAGCAAGAAAAAGAATCAAGTGTTCTCAAATGAAGAAGCATTAAGATTGATACCAGAAATATCTTCAACAAGGAAAGGTATCTCATCCAAATAAGTTCTAGAGGATCATTTCTCAATGCTTTTGGGTTCACTACTTTCATCAAACGGGTTTTCAGAAACAATCCAATTAAGATTCTTTTCTATGGCTTCATGCATTGCTACAAGTTTGAAAGGTATTGGTATCTTAATTTCCTCCCCATAAGGTTCGGTTTTGTTCATCTTTTCTCGTGTACCAATAACATCTACACATGAGACTAGCATATTAAAACGTTCAAAGACTTTTCAGGCTTCCTTGGCAACATCATAGAATTCCTTAAGCAAAGTTTCCAGAATAAAATCTCTCTTTTCAGGGTCCTCGATTTCCTTAAGTTTAAGAAACATTACTTGCATTAAGGGGTTAAGGTTAACAAACCTAGTTTCCAACATGTGAACTAAAGAAGCTGCAGCAATTTCATAATTTGGAGCAAGTTCTGCAAGAGATCTATCCTCAATATCCTCATGCTTACCAACATGATTAAAGAATTCCTCAATATTATCTTTTCCAATTATAGAGCCACTACCTATTGAAAGGTCTTTCAGGGTGAATTTAGGGATCAACATGGTGAGTTAAGAAAGAGGTAACAACTATAGAAGACTTAATATTTTGTGTTTTTTAATAAAGAAAGCAAACTAGTAAAACTATTTTTTTGTGTTTTTTATAAAGAAACAAGCAAACAAATCAAAAATAAACTAAGCAAAACAAAAATAACAAAGTGAAGAGATTGGTTATGAGGGACTCCCCTTGTGAAGATGTCCTTGACTACCCGGCAACGGCGCCAGAAAAATCTTGATTGTTGGCCCAAAATATATCGAGCTCGTTGGGGAACCCCCAAGAGGAAGGTATGATGAGCACAACATCAAGTTTTCCCTCAGCTATGCAACCAAGGTTATTGAACCAGTAGGAGCAAGGAAACACCTCCAAGGTGTTGTTTCCAACTTGGAATCCTGCACAACACAACCACAGAACTTTGCCCCCAACTTACAGTGAGGTTGTCAATCTCACCGGTTTTGCTGAAAACAAAGGATTAAACATATTATGTGGAAGAAAGTAAAATCTTGCAGAAAGTAAACAGAAAACAATAAACATTTGTAGATTGATGGTAAAAGAAAGGACCGAGGCCCATAGTTCACTAGTGGTGATTCTCCTTAAGATAGATGGCATGTTGGGTGAACAAATTACAGTGGGGCAATTGACAAACATCGAGAAAGCATACATGCATATACTAATCATCTTGACTCCTATGAGATTTGATTGGGCATTACAATATTATACATAGATCGTAATCCAACTACATCTATGACTAATAATCCACCTCCAGGTTATCAATCTGAACCCCCTCCAGTATTAAGTTGTAAGCAACAGATAATTGCATTACGCATTGCGTGTAAAGTAAACAATATGATTGTTCTATGAACAAAGGATTGCTGTTTTCTCCCTAGTAGCAACATCACATCTAGTACCTTAGAGATTTCTATCACTTCCCCAGACTACTAGAGGCATGAACTCACGATCGAGCATAAATACTCCCTCTTGGAGTTGCTAGCATCTACTCGGCCAAGATATCTACTAACAACGGAGAGCATGCAAGATCACAAATAACAAAGACATGATAGAATCAATCTGAAATAGCATCTCAATATCCATCGGATCCCCGCAAACACAACATGTATGATTACTAATAGATGATCTTGATCATGAACGAAGCTCACAAGATCTAGACATGGTAGCACAAAGGAGAAGAACCAACCATCTAGTTACTACATGGACCCGTAGTCCAAGGATGAACTACTCACGCATCACACCGGAGGCAGGCATGGTGATGAAAAAGTCCTCCAGGGTGAGTCCTCCCCTTCGATAGGGTGCCGGGAAGAGCTTTAGATCCCTCCTGATCTAGGGATGGAGATGACGGCGGCTACAGACTCTTTCGTGGAATTTTGATCGGATCCTTAGGGTTTCTGTATCGGAGGCATCTTATAGGCGAAAGGGGAGGCCGAGGGGGTGCCTTAGGCGGCCACACCACCCCTTGGCGTGGGCCAGGCCTGGCCGCGCGGCCAGGTGGTGTGGCTGGCCCCTGGCCCCTCTCCGTCTTGTATTCTAGCTCCGTGCCCCCCTCGGTGAAATATTGACTTTGGCTTTTGTCCCATCCAATTCCGAGAATATTCATTTTCTGACTTTTCTAGAACCAAAAATAATAGAAAACAGGCAGCTGGCACTGTGGCATCTTGTTAATAGGTTAGTCCAAGAAAGTGTATAAAAATACTCCAAAGTGTGGACAAAACATAAGAAAGTAGATATAAACCAAGCATGGAATATCAAAAATTATAGATACGTTTGCAATGTATCATACCCATACTTCTCTTAGGCGGTTAAGCCCGGGTAGAGAGCTGAGGCTCTGATACCAATCGAAATGGATCGTATGGGCACATAGAGGGGGTGTGTGAATAGGTGCTACTCCAAATTTTAATACTTTTTCAATTTTAGGTTCGACACAAGGGTAAATTCTCTATATATACAACTATGGAGAATTTTCCTATATATAAACCTAACTACTAAGCGAGTAAAGGCAAGTAAAAGTGAGGAGCGAGGAAACCATAGTGGAGCATGCGGAGACACAAGATTTGTTTTCCGCAATTCCTTCTTTGTTAAGGGAAGTACGTCTGTGTTGGAGTGGTGGGTGGTACTAAGACCACCATGCCACAATAGGCCTCACCCTGTTCTCCGATGGATCTCGCCACCAAAGGCCTCATCCACCTTTTCACTATTGGTACCCTTCGAGGCGGGAACCGGTGCCTTTACATAACTAGCAGGGCACACATCCACAACCGAATTGGAGGCTCCTGTGATGACAACAAGCTGGCACAAGAACAAGTAATATCAATAACCAAAACACAAGATCTAGATATTCACAAGAAATACTAGATCAAAGATCCTCCAAGTGAATGGAGGGTAAGTGATGCGCTTGATTGGTGTTGTCAAAGATCGAAGCCTCCTCCTTCGATTCCCCAAAGATCAGAGACATCAGGTGGTTGAAGGGAGATATTTCTGTTGAGAGCTTGAAGAACATAACAACACTTTTTCGAATGAATCAAGAGATTTGGCAGGAGGATTAATTGGGGTATTTATACCCCCTGCCAAAACACAGCGTTAGAGATTTTTAGGGCCGGATTATCTGGCCCAAGTGGGGGCCATATTATCCGGCCGGGGCCAAGCTCCGTCCTAGAGTCGGATTTTTTGGGGGGAAATCCGCCCCCATACCGCATGACGCGCCTTGGCTGCCTTTGTAAAAATCCCGGGGGCGGATTATCCGGCCTGGGCAACAACTCCGGTCCTAGCCAGACAATCCGAAGGATAGTCCACCCCCATACCGCATGACGCGCCTTATCCACCTTTGTTGATTGGGCTAGGGCGCATAATCCACCCCCCAAAACCTGTTTTGGCTTCTTTTCATATGCACAGTTATCTGCAGCAGTCAACACACATCAAATCTTCTTTGGTATTATTATCTAACACACAAAATTATAGGGATTAAGAAATGTGATTTCACCTACCATTTGATCCCCTACTCTATGTAATAATTTGTGTTGCTGAACTCTGGATTTTGATCACTGAACTGTGGTGTCGTCGGATTGATGACAAGTATGCCATGAGGGGGTCCTCGAGGCATGCGGAAGAGAGGGGTGTGAGACGTACGGTGTTCCGGGACGGTGAGCACACAAGTTTACCCAGGTTCGAATCCGCCGGCTTTAGACGGATCCTACTCCTGCTAGCAATCTAGTAATACGGTAGAGCCGGAATATGGGTTACAAGGGTTTCGCCTGTGCGAGTTGAGGGTCTAAAGTGTTGGGTGCCCTAAAGGCTCTCCCTAGGACGGCTTATATAGATATCTGGCCTAGGGTTTACAGGAGAGATCTATCCGGCTAAGATTAAGAGTCGGTTACAGAGTACATCTTGAACTACAAGTAACATTATGGGCCTAAGTCGGTAAGTCTTCTAGGCCTTCCCATAGCCGGATTGGACTCCGTCTTTCTTCCTGACTGAGTCACCCGTGAAGCAAAGCTCTAACCCGAAATGAGCCACCCTGGTCAGTGAGGAACTGTGAGGATACCCAGAAAGTATATCCCCAACAACAGCCCCCGGAGGCCTCCAAGATCCAAAGTCGGATTCATCATCGTCTAGCTTGATCTTCGGCTTGCAGAATCTTGAAGGGTTCCTGAAACTTCACAACAAAAAATACGATCCGGGTCTTAAAAATAAGTCGGACATATCAACAGGTTACTCGGATTTTCCAGCTTGATTTCAAACTAAGCCGGAACTTGGTCTCTAACGCCACCTGACACAAGTCATGGTCAAGTCACGTCATCTGACAGGCATTCCGTCAGCGCGAACATTGGTGGGTCCACGGTTCATGGAACCGAGGTGCCGTTTCAATGCGTGCGCGTGGATCGAGGCGACGTAATCATCGCGTGGGTCCTTCCCAGTTCCTTCCAGGATGCGTGGCGGTTACGTTGTAGCATTTGCACGAATCTTGGTGAGGTTAGGTGGATATAAGGGGTTAGGATTTTCTCCTTCTCTCTTCACCTGTCCTTTGCCTTCTCCTCTCCTCCCAATCTCTCTGCGCGCAAAGAGCTCCTCCGTTCCTCCCAAAAACTCCCAGCACCGCCCATCCTAGGTCACTTGCCCGCCAGAGAAATGGCTTCTTCTTCCTCTTCCGGTAGCGGCGGCGACGGCGGCGACGGAAGCGGTGGCGGAGAAGGAAAGCTTCCGTGGGCTCTGGATCCCCGGTGTGCTCGACGGCGAGAAGCTCCAGAACGTGGAGAAGGAAGGGCTCCTCCGTGCCGGCGACTGGCAGAGCGGATTCGAGGAAACCATCCCCAACCCGTGCGCCGGCGAGCGGGTCCACTTCGGCATCCACCTCGACAGAGGTTTGTCGTTTCCTCCCTCTGAGTTCTTCTCCGAGGTGATTGATCATTACGGAGTTCAACTCCATCATCTTCCTCCCAACTCTCTCTTAGAGATGAGCGCTTACGCTTCTTTGTGTGAGGGCTTTCTCGGCATTAGGCCGAGTTTGACCTTATTCCGGTACTATTTTCATGTCCGGAGAAACTCTATCACTGCCGGTGTTCCTTACATCACCGGTACTATTAGTTTTTCACTTAGACGCGAGCGCGCATACCCCAAAATCTTAGCTAGTGACTCGGTCAAACAACGGCCAGCCACATTCTTTTACCATAGGGATATTCCGGCTCCCGGCAAAGCTACTACTTTGCCGGCTTTTGTTGATGGAGCTGCCACGGCCCAACCGTCTTGGGATGAGGCTGCTCCGGCTCTCATCGACAATCTGATCCTCGCTAAGAGGCGGATTGAATACTTGATCAAACACAAAGGACTGAAGGGATCCGACTTGGTCCAATGCTGGGTCTCACGCCAGATCCAGCCCCTTCAGTACCACGGAGATTGACTGATGCACTCCATCACGTCGTCCAAGATAGACTCCCTCTGCATCAGCCCCAAAGCCTACACCACGTAGGGCTATATAAGCCAGATTAAGTGGCTGATCAGTTAGCGGATCGAGAGGAGGATCCCGGAGGTTTCTCTGGATATGCATACGGCGGAAAACCCTATAGTGCTGGTAAGCTTCTATCAGTACACCTTTTTATGTGTTTCAATCTTTGAGTTAAACCGCAATACTGGTATGTTTTCTTCTTTTCAGCTTGCTGACCTCCCCGAGTCGGAACTTGCTCCGCTCGAAGGATATCCTCCGGAGTATTCTCAAGAGACAGAGGTGGTCCCATTGCTGGACCTTGTGCTCAAGAAGCGCAAAGCTCCGACAGTGGCTGTTGGCACAAAGGAGGTGCCTGTCGTGAAGAGGTAACTTTCATTCACAACTTCCGCCTTTGTACTTTACTCGAATTTCTTTCTGAGATGTAATGTTTCTGACTTTACTACATTCTCAGAGCAAAACCGCTCATCAAGGGCAAGGGGAAGGGAACTTCTTCGAAGCCCCTGTGACAGACGAAGCTTACCATAGCTTCTCCTGTCGTGGCTCCTCCGACTCCTGCCCCTCAACCTTCTGCAACGCTGGTGACCATTCCTTCTCCGGTCGTCGTAGAAGATCTGGCTCCTTCGATGGAGCCTGCGATCCTTGAATCGCAAACTGATGTCACCATGGGTGAGTCAGATTTAGATAAGGGTGAACTCTCTTTGGGTTATGATCCCTCGGCAGAAACTTTCGCCGAAAACCTTATCAGCAATCCGAGACTTGCCAAGTTTGGCATGTCCTGGAAATCTGCTGAAGAAATCCAGCGGCTCGCCAGGCAATGCCTGGAGAAAAGTACCTTATCTGCCGAAGAAAAAGCGCAAGAAGCAGAGGACGTCAAGTTCTCCGACCTTCTTGCCCAGGTGCGCCTTCGCGACGAGAGGATAAGGACCGGTGAGCTTCCAACAGCACCAGTGATTCCTCTGACTCTCGCCGAGAAGGTTGTCGTTGAAGTGAACGCGAGTTTGGATAGACTCACTCGCGAACATTATGTAAGTCAGAATTCCAACTCATGTTTTTCCTTTATTTCATATCATATCCCCTAGCCCTCAAGCATGAAGTAGGATATATAATCCGGGTTTATGCTTCATTAGGATGCCAAAGAATGAACTAGTGTAGCCCCCAAGGCTCGTGCTAATATTAGCAAAAAATATTAGCCCGAGTCTTTAGTAGCTATCTGACTTTGGGTATTCTGACTTACATAAAGTATGCTCCTATAACCAGGATTTGTTAAAGAATGTCTGTGATAAGCGGAGAGAGATCAAGGCTCTCCGACTTAAAAATGCTGAACTTAAAGTTGCCAAGGATGAGGCCGAAGGTAAACATTCCGAGACTCAAACCTTGACAATGTCGAATTTTTTCTGAACTATTGTTCTTTTTGACATACAACGCTGGTAAAACAATCTTGTGCCATGATTGAAGAGGTTGAGAACCTTAAGACTTTGGTGGTGGAGAACAAGGAGCTGTGCCAAGAGCTGGATAAGCTCAAGGCAGATCATGAGAAGAGCATTGCTCAAATCCTTGAGTCCTCCTCCATGGCTACTGATGAGCGTGATCGCAAGATCGCTGCTCAATCAAAAAATCTCAGACCTCAATAATGAGCTTAGCAGAGAGAGGGACCTTTCCTAGGCGCTCTGGGCTGAACTCTAGAGTCTTCGGGAAGAGAAGACCAAAATTGACGATGTCATTTTTGGTACGCTCCATCTGTCTGACTTGTCTTTTTTCTTCGACTTCTATCAATGTCGGATTTTTCTTAACTTGTTTTGTGTATAGGTCCTCTGAACTTGACGGACTCTTCTTCCACCAAGCCCCGTACCCACTGGCTTACCCAAGTCAGTGACCTGCTTCATGACTTCCGCCAATCCCTTGAGGACATCGACGAAGCTCTCAAGATTCCGGACATGCATAGCATGTCAGATTTTCAGGTGCGGGACAAAGCAAAGGAGATGTCGCAACTTGTTCAGGATTGGAACATGTCCTACGCGCCAACCGCGGCGCAGAACGCTCTCACCATGGTCATGAGCCACCATGGAAACATGGAAATATGGCAAGTGACCAGAGGGTACTACAAAGTAGATGAAGACGGCTAGGAGCAGGATCTTCAAGCCATCATGCACTCCTGCGCCGGATATGGGTGTCATGTGGCTGATTTAACCAGCTACGAGACCCCTTTCTTCACCCGCGTGGACACTCCGCCTCCTCCTCCAGAAGAATCAGCAGAAGTTTCTGACGATGAACGCACCATCTCGGATGTGGACATCTCGGAACAATACCAAGGCGGCGTATCCAGCGAGCCGGCAGCTCCTTCCTCTTCTGCATCATAGATTAACAGAAATATTTGTGTTATTCTGAAAAACATGATGGGCCTGTAAATATGCAGTACTATGATTTTGCTAGTGCTAAGCTTTTGATCTATTCAGCACTTTTGGCTTTAAACTTTTTGCGTGCCTGAAATGTTTACATAAGCACTTGTATTTTTTCGTCCATACTTATCGTTTATCTGGCTTTCCGCCTCGCCCCTTTTGTGAGATGGCTAAACCTTCTGCCGGAAACTTTGCCGAGCAACGAAGCTCAATTGCTAAACTAGTTTAAACTCGGAAACAAAGCCGGTTTCCAGTACCAACAATTCACTACTCGGAAAATGCCCGCATCCAGCAATCAGACAAATAACCAAAGTAAAGACTAGAAACTTTAGAGTTATACCTGAAGGTAGCAGTTTTAGAATCGGAAATCTAAACCAGAATGAACATGAGTATAAAGTACTTTCAAGCATTCTGGGATTTTTGACTATGACATGATCATTCGGAAATAAGATGGTAAAAACTTCTTAGAAAATATTGAGGCAACCAAAACTTTTATTTCTCACAGAACATGTACATGTATATGTTTACAAAGAAGGATAAACTAAGAATAAAAGGGACGTAGCTGAGCAATATTCCACGGTCTGTCTAACTCATCCGGATTTGTACTGCCTCCAGCTCTCTTTCTCTTCTTAGTAGCAGGTCTTTCTTTGACTGGCCTCATGTCAATTAAGTAGTACGAACCATTGTGTAATACTCGACAAACCAAAAAGGGCCCTTCCCATACTGGGGAAAGTTTGTGCTTTCTTTGTTGCACAAACCGGAGAACCAAATCACCTTTATTGAAAGATCTATTTCGGACTCTCTGGCTATGATACTTGCGTAACTTCTGCTGATAGGCTGTAGATCTCATTTCAGCAACGACGCGAACTTCTTCGACTAAGTCGAGATCGTTTTGTCGAGAAACCTCGGCATCCTCTTCAATATATGCGGCCACTCTAGGAGAAGTGTGAATCAAATCACTAGGAAGAACTGCTTCTGCGCCATAGACCAAGAAGAAAGGTGTGTATCTGGTTGACCTATTCGGAGTCGTTTGTAAACTCCATATTACAGAGGGTAATTCCTCTGCCCAAGCCCCCGCAGCCCGTCGTAGTGGTGCTTCGAGTCTCGGTTTTAGGCCTTGTAGGACTAAACCATTTGCTCTTGACTTGTCCGTTAGCTTGTGGATGTGCGACTGACGCAATGTCAAGCCGGATATTTTGCTCATCGCAGAATTTAGCCAATTCTCCCATAGAGAAATTACTCCCGTTGTCCGTGATAATGCTATGCGGATAACCATACCGGATTATAACATCCTCGACAAATCTTTTGGTTGTTGCTCTATCACAACTAGTGACAGGTTTAGCCTCAATCCATTTGGTGAATTTATCCACCATCACTAAGAGGTGAGTAAATCCACTTGGAGCTCGTTTAAATGGTCCTACCATATCAAGCCCCCAGACCGCAAAAGGCCATGTTATAGGTATTGTTCGCAGCTGATCAGCCGGAACATGAGCTTGTTTGGTGTATTTTTGGCAGCCTTTGTATGTCTTGACTAATCGTTTGGCATCTTCCTGAGCTGTAAGCCAGAAAAATCCATGTCTAAAAGCTTTTGCCACTAAAGATTTGGCTGCAGCGTGATGACCACACTCGCCTTCGTGGATTTCCCTTAAGATTTCCACTCCTTCTTTCGGAGATACACATCGCTGAAAACCCCCAGAAACACTCCGCTTATAGATCTCACCTTTAACTATAGTATAGGCTTTTGCTTGTCGGATGATCTGCCGGCGCAGCACCTCGTCTTCGGGTAATTTGCCATATACAAAATAATCGAGGTAGGGTTGAGTCCAACTGGGAATTACAGCTAGAACTGCTATCAAAGGTGAGTCGGATTTGGTCGGATATTCCTCATCTACTCTCTTTATTGAGGGAACTTTGAGGTGCTCTAAAAAAGCGCCATCCGGGACTTCTTTCCGCGCAGAACCTATCCGAGATAGTGCGTCTGCTTCCTCATTTTCTGCCTGAGGGATGTGTTGAACTTCAAACCCTTCGAATGATTTAGATAGATCATCCACGATAGCTTTATATGCTGCCATGTGCTTATTTGCTTTACAAATATCCGACACTTGTTGAGCAACAAGATCCGAATCTCCGTAACACATCAAACGTCAGATGCCAATATCCTTAGTAATCCGGATTCCATGCAACAGTGCTTCATACTCAGCAATATTGTTTGTCGTTGTGAAGTGGATCTGCAACACGTATAAAAGTTTATCTCCTTGGGGTGATTTGAGCACCACGCCAGCCGCTGAGCCCCCTCGAGCCTTAGACCCATCGAAAAAGAGGGTCCAATATTTCGACTCAGGGAGGATCATGTTCTCCTTCGTCTCTGTCCAATCAGCGACAAAGTCAGCAAGGATCTGGGATTTGATTGTTGTCCGAGGTTTATACTCAATATCAAAAGCTAAAAGCTCTATGCCCCATTTGGTGACGCGTCCTATGGTGTCAGTATTGTTCATTATGTCTCTCATGGGAGCTGTGCTCACCACGGTAATTGGATGCTCCTGAAAATAGTGTCGTAACTTACGAGATGCTAGAAAAACACCGTAAGCTAACTTTTGATAGTGCGGATACCGCTGTTTTGACTATGTCAGGACCTCACTGACAAAGTAAGTCGGATGCTGCACCAGGTGTTCCTAATTTTCCTCTGGTCTCTCCACCACCATAACGATACTAACGACCTTATTGGTCGCAGCAAGATAGAGCAACATCGGTTCCTGAGGTTCCGGCGCTGCAAGGATAGGAGCAGATGAGAGTACTTTCTTCAGGTCTTGTAGTGCAGCTTCAGCTTCATTAGTCCAAACAAAATCCTTAGTCTTTTTTAGGAGTTTGTATAATGGTGCGGCTCTTTCACCAAGCCGGCTTACGAGTCGACTGACTGCAGCGATGCATCCAGTTAATCTTTGTACGTCCTTCAGGCGAGTTAGCCTGGAAAAATTGAGTATAGCCTTGATTTTGTCCCGGTTCACCTCTATGCCTCTTTGAGACACGATGAAACCTAACAATTTTCCGGGTGGTATTCCAAAGAAGCATTTCTTCGGGTTAAGCATGATGTTGTATTTTCGTAGATTGGCAAATGTTTCCTCCAAGTTGGAAATCAGCGTTTCCTTCTTTTTGGACATTACCGCGATATCATCCACGTATGCATGTACATTGCATCCGAGTTGGTCATGGAGGCAACACTACATCGTGCGCTGGTACGTAGCTCCTGCGTTCTTCAGCCCAAAGGGCATCGTAACAAAACAGAAGGTTCCGAAAGGGGTTATGAATGAAGTTTTGACTTTGTCAGATTCCTTCATCCGGATTTGGTGATAACCGGAATATGCATCGAGAAAACAGAGGAGTTCCGAGCCTACCGTAGAATCGATAACTTGATCAATTCTAGGTAGAGCGAACTGATCTTTTGGGCAAGCCTTGTTCAAGGCAGTATAATCAACACACATCCTTAAATCAGTGGTGTCCTTTTTAGGGACCATTACAGGATTGGCCGACCACTCAGTGTGGATGACCTCTTCTATGAATCCGGCTAACTCGAGCCGTGCTAGTTCCTTAGCTATTGCCTTACGCTTTTCATCGCCAAATCATCGTAGGGACTATTTGACGGGTTTAGCGTTCGGGTTTACATTTAGAGAGTGCTCGGCAAGTTCCCTAGGTACTCCGGTCATGTCAGATGGCTGCCATGCGAAGATATCTTGATTTGCTTGGAGGAAGTTGATGAGCGCGCTTTCCTATAAGCTACCTAGACCTACGCCTATCTGGGTCACCTTGGAGGGGTCATCATCCTTCAACGGCATCTTCTTCGTCTCTTCTGATGCCTTGAACTCCAGATTTGGCTTTGTCACCTCCTTCTTTGTTGCGGGCATCTTGGACGGATCTATGCTCTTCTTAATCTCCTGGTACTCCTGGGCGTGCAGCACGGCTTCGGCAAAGGCGACATTTCCATCTTCGCACTCTCATGCTTTCTTCGGGTCTCCCCTGATGGTGATCACACCGTTGGGACCTGGAATTTTCATCATATTGTAAATGTAACACGGACGCGCCATAAAAGCCCAGTAAGCCGGACGCCCGAATATAGCGTGGTACGCGCTCTTGAACGGGACCACTTCGAAGAAAAGTGCTTTCGTCCGATAGTTCTTTGGAGTTCCAAAGGTAACATCCAAAGTAATCTCCCCAGGGAATTAGCTTGTCTTCCTGGGACAACTCCGTGAAAGATTAGAGAGCTATGGTTCAGCTGGGTTTCCGAGATCCTCATCCGGCGTAGCGTTTCGACATAGAGAATATTGATACTACTACACCGTCCATGAGGGTCTTGGAGAAACCATAACCGTCAATAAGTGGATTGACGATTAAGGCGTATTTTCCTCGCCTGTGTAACTTAGGCGGATGATCAGCGCGGTCAAATGTGATTGCCACTTCCGACCAGTCCAGATATTGGGGGACAGCCGGAATTGTTGCATTGAGCTCGTGTAGAACTGCTTTCTTGACCTTTGCTGGTTGA
The DNA here is from genome assembly GCA_910589775.1 of Avena eriantha. Taxonomy (NCBI): domain Eukaryota; kingdom Viridiplantae; phylum Streptophyta; class Magnoliopsida; order Poales; family Poaceae; genus Avena; species Avena eriantha. Next base: position 56,324,986 of record OU342745.1, on the reverse strand, counting down.
GATCCGAGGAAAGTGACGTAAGTGTCCTTGGTGGGAAAAGTTTTCTCCCCTTCCGGCTTGGGATTTGAAGCATCAGCTTCCTCCATGTCAGAATCTTCCTTGGTCTCTTTTTCTTTTTCGGGATTTTTCTTTCCCTTCTTCCGCTTAGCTTTGTAGCCCGCGGTGTCGTCTCTTTTGATGTCGTCATTGAAACGACACTCAGCGTTGGTGTGGGACGAGCCCCCATTGGCGTCTAGGTGATGCACAGATGGGTTATTGGCAATGTCGGCCTAAGAGTAGGTTTTGCCTAGTTGCCGTTCTCCTCTACCTTGGACCCTTGAAGTCCCACGGCCACGCCCGCGGCCTCCGTCGCGTCCTCCTCATCCTCCAGACCCAAAAGTAGCAGTGACCACTGCTGTTTCCGCGTTGGGTTTCTCTTTCGAGGTATTTTTGCGCTTCTGAGCTTGTTGCCGACTGAGGTACAACTAGGGCATTGAGCAATCCCTCTGCATCGTTGTCAGCATCTGCATACTTGCTCGCTGTTTCTATCATCTCCCCCAAGTCAGTGACCTTGTCACACTTCAAGCGGTGACGTAGTAGACCAATTGGGAGTCCTGCGATGAAAGCTTCAATCGCGGTTTGATCGTTTACTCCTTCACATGAGTTCTTGGTGTCGATCCATCGTCCGAGGTAATCTCGGCAAGTCTCTCCGGTCTTCTGGGTGCAACGCTGTAGGTCTCCGGCCGTACAGGGCCTCCGATACGTGCCTTCGAAATTCTAAAAGAACGCACTTTGCATGTCATACCAGTTATGGATGGTGTTCTCCGGAAGTTCATTAAGCCATGATCATGCCGTCTTCCTCAACATAAGTGGGAGATATCGGGTTGCGACCAGGTTGTTTCTACCTTTAGTGATGCAGCAATCTTGGAAAAAATCCTGTAGCCAGGTATCTGGCCGAGCAATGCCGTCGTAGGCTTGGATATGCCTTGAGATAGCAAATTCTTCCGGGAATTTTGTAGCTCTGATGTGTGGTCCGAAGCACTTTGGGCCCACGTAGATATCATTGTTTTCGTAGCGTCGCGCCTCTATGTTGGAGTTGATCTTGTGCCTTGCATCGTTCGGGAATAGAGATCGTCCCGAATGCCGGCCGTGGCTGCGGTGCCTTGGAGCCGGACTTCGGCTTCTGCCACCACCTCCTCCACCACATCGTCCTCCTTGTCCCCCTTGGGAGCCGTTGTGATGACTGCTTGGTGGAGAAGGTGGGATAGCTGGATAGTTTCCGGCTGATCGCCGGCCTCCATCTGGAGCATCATTATTCCGGTTCCGGGGAGGGTCTTGGCTACGACGAGCCCCCTGCCGGCTTGTCCCGACATGGTTTCCGTCGTTCCTTCGTCCGTCGTTCCCACTTCTGTGAGGCTCAGCCGGACGGCTTGCATGTCAAGGAGGTGGCATTTTTTGATGATCCTCCTCCCGACGTTTCTCTTTATCTTCTCCCCTTCGATCGTTAGGCTCTCGTCGAGGAGGATTCCTCGGATTCAGAGCAGCGATGGCCTCTTTCTCGGCCGCTGGGGCGACGTTGCTCCAGTCACGCGTAGTCCTGCGATGTTGTCCTGACGATCCGGTTCTCGAATAATTGTCCTCCCTATGTTCGGGGTGATGATGTTGCTCCGGAACGCGATGGGGTCTTACGTCAGCCCATGCCGGATCTATGCGACATTGGTCGGAATCCGAGACTAGTTTTTGACTTCTAGACAGGGCGACCTTTTACTGCTCCAGTCCCTTGTTGAGTAGTTTGATACCCAAACGGATCTCCTCCGGTCCTGGATTAGCTGATAGAATTTCTCGGGCCGCCCCGGTATTCTGTACTGGGGTTGGATATACCCAATCTCCTTTGCTATCTTTCTGTGGCTTCCCCATCTCATCTCCGAAAAGGACGGCACGGATATGTGGAAATTGGTCGTCATTGGTGTGACGCTTCCGTGTCTTCTGATGCAACCGAGACATGTAATCCTTAGTTGCCATGCGCTTCTTCTCCTCCTCGATGTTTTTGGCTTCATCTAGGAGTTGTTGACGACGCGCTTCTAGGGCTTGGGCCCTTTCGTCCAGCTCTTCAGCAGTAAGTTCTGCAGCTGTAGGGATAGGTGTGGTTAGTGCAGCATCAATGAGTTTACGCGCACCTTCGGTGATCACGTGTCCATCCACCGATTCTTCTTTTTTCGGCTCTTCTGGGATAAGTGTTCCATCCGAGTCTCCTTCATATTCCTCGGCAATCACCTCTTCTGCCAGAGGGTCTTTTGCCGGGGTCTTATTCTTCTTGTTCTTCTTCTTTGCCTTTTTGGCAGCGCCGGTAGCAAAGACGGCTTTGGGTCCGTTTCCCGGAGTCAAGCTTTGATCGGTACTCTCCGACATCTGGACTTCGGGATTATCTCCGACGTCCATGTCATCTTGCGCTTTGGGAGAGTGTTCCCCGGATCCTTCATCCATGGCTTCTCCTTCTTCTACAGCTTTGGAGTTATACTCCTCTTCATATTCCGCGGAGAATTTTCAGAAATCTGCTGACGTCATCGATTCGTCCGAGGATGCGGGTACGTCGGCGTTTGTTCCAATTGCCTCCAGCACAGAGTCGGTGTTTTCTCCAGCATCAGCAGAGCCGGATCTGGATCCCACATATCCGACAAAGTGCGACGCGTGCTTCCTGAGGTACCTGCGGCTCTCGCGATCAGCCATGCTGAAACTTTTGATGGTCTCGAGGATTGCATCTGCGCTTGCATCTTGCAGTATCATACATATCAGTGTGTACCTCAGGAAAGGCCTGTCTATCCCGGCGTCATCAGAGCCGGAATCAGTGTCGTTGACTTGCTCCTCCTGAATTTCGACTTCCACGGGTGGGTTGATCTGGGATACGGCTCCCCCAGGGAGATCCACTCCAGATTCGACTTAGACCGCTAGGTCCTCTTTAGGCTCGGATTTCTCCACTATCTCTGCAACTGGTGCGGGTTGGGTGGGATTAGGGTTTTCTGAGATCCGGAACTCTGCCGCCTCCGCGGACAAAGGGGACCCAGAAGATTCTTCTGCCTCTATCATCACCGCTGGGGTGGGTGGGGCAGGTTCAGCGAAACCGATGTAAACATTGATCTCGCCGAAAGACATGATTATATAGGTAGTCACAGCCTCCCTAGCCAGAATCCAAGTCTCATGGAGAACGATGAGAGGTACGTCGCTGGCGTAGAGGATGCGACCAACGGCGATAGTCTCGCCGATTCCGATTCTTGTAGATTCCGCTCGGAACGCAGATCCGAAGCTCACTTGCCCCATGGTGGGCGCCAACTGTCGTCAGATTGATGACAAGTACGCCATGAGGGGTCCTCGAGGCATGCGGAAGAGAGGGGTGTGAGACGTACGGTGTTCCGGGACGGTGAGCACACAAGTTTACCCAGGTTCGAATCCGCCGGCTTTGGATGGATCCTACTCCTGCTAGCAATCCAGTAATACGGCAGAGCCGGAATATGGGTTACAAGGTGACATGGGTATGCCCAATAGGCACTCGACTACAGCCTACCTGGTGCGGCTCGACGGAAGGCCCACTCGACGAATTGCCAAGGTCCATGACGCCTATAACGGTTCGAGTGGTATGAAGCCCATATGGACACGGACTCCCAAACGCACAAGACAAGGAAACCTTAAGACAAGAGTTTGAATCTAACTTGTAACCAACTCGTATTTGGTACCTGAGACCTAGCCTCCCCATATATAAAGGCTAGGAGGGTCCAACGAGGAGGACACGACCTAAGACCCTAATAGGCAATCGCTACTTCCACAATAGACAATAGATCTAGACAATACCCGCCGGATCCAATCTGTGCATACATCGCCATCGGCGACATTGTAATCCTTCGGATCATCATCAATCAAGAGCAGACAAGCAGGAGTAGGGTCCTCTACGAGGCCTGAACCTAGGTAAACCTTGCGTCCCTGTGTGCTTGTTTGCTAACCGTACCGAGATCTCCAGCGCTCCTCTCTTCTCCAAAACCCAAGTCCATAACAATAGGCATTGATGAGTTAAACCCTCGTCAATTGGCGCCGTCTATGGGAACTGGGAGCACTGATGTTGCGATCTCGACGGCTCCATCCCTAGCAATCTACGATTCATCGGTTATTGTTGAATATATCTATTTCGGCTCCCATGTGTCATCGTGTGGATTGGATTCCTCACCGTCAACATCTACATCAAGCTTAACTAATACGACGAGAAAGTTCTATCCGCGGTCGCCGGGCTTGACATCAGCGTCGCCCTTGCTCGCGGCTAATGGAATCTACAAGATCCTGATTTTTCGAAAGCGTTCTGTGAATATCATCATCCAACAGCAGTCGCTGACAAGTCGACCTACCTTCGTAACTCAACTCTGGCGTAGGTAGCAGATCAACACAAGCCGTGGTTATTTTACCCGTGTGACAGCAGCAACAGAAGAAGAAAGTTCTCGACTAGATCGGAGCCGTGCGGCAACCATCAACATGTCTGTTTTTTGCACCACGTCAAACTGCAATGGCACGTACGACTCTGGTCCATACCATATGTTGGATTTCCAAGATGGAGCAAGGACTCCACGTGAAGGGAAAAAAAGGAATAAGCATCCGATTTGACCAGGCAACTCAGGATCGCATCAAGCAAGGACTCGATGTCACGACATCAATATTTAGAAAGGAACAAGTGATCAGAGTGATGACCATGCAACGGGCTCCTACTTGGCGATATTTTGGGAAGAAGAAAGAAAGGAAAAAAAGGACACATACAAATACGAATCGCCCGATACCAAGACAAAATCGAAGCAGCAAACAATTGAGATTCACGTGAGGGCAAGGGATGCTACAAACATGGGAACCTCAAGCCATACTTCTTTTTATCGATTAAAAATTACAGTGGTGCATGCATGTGAGGATTCTAAAAAAAAGCTACGTGGCAGTGTTTTATCCTCCGTGCGATGCTACACGGCAGTGTTTGATACTGATCTGTCGGCTTCACCTCGCGGGTCGTCGCCAAGACTCCGCCATGTTTGGTTTCGCCACAACCGCGAATTATTTCGACTCTGTTGCAGGCTACATCTTCTTGGACGCAGCTTCACCGAATAGGCTTACGGCCTCGACTACACGCCCACCGTGCCGACCTCGACCACACGTCCGCCGTAACGACTACGTTCGATCGTATTGACTCTATTCCCGGGGGTTGTGCTGAGTTTGCTGTGGGACCCATTGACCTCGACTACATCGACCACATCGACCCTACACTCGGGGGCGCCTTCGACTCCGTCGTGCGACCTGCTGCAGTCTTCAGCTCCAGCGACTCGGGGGCTCCCTCGACATCAGTGACCCGATGCGGTCTTCGGCTCTAGCGACCCGCTACGGTCTTCGACCCCAGCGACACGCTGCCTCTTTCAATTGTGGCAACCCGTTGCCACCATCGGGTCTGGCGACCCGCTACAATCTTTGGTTGTGGGAAACCGCTGCCACCATCGGTTTTGGTGACCTGCTGCTAACCTGCTGCCGCGTCAACCCCGGTCCGTCGCACTGGCTCTCGGATGCCGTCTCGACTACATCGACCACATCAAATCTACACTCGGGGGCTCTGCCGACTCCGCCGCGAGGCCCATCACCACCTTCGTCTATGGTGACTCACTGCGGTCTTCAACTCCGCTAACCTACTGAGTCTTCGACTCCATCACACGACTCGCTATGATCTTCGGCTGCGGAGATCTATTGCGGTCTTCGACTCTGCCGACCTACTGAGTCTTCGACTCCATCACGCGACTCACTATGGTCTTCGGCTGCGGCGACCCGCTGCGGTCTTCGACTCCGCCCACCTGCTGTGTCTTTGACTCCACCACGCGTCTCGTTACCACATCGCTTCGCGGCCGCATCAATTTCGTCCACGACAACTACCCATAAAGCTAAGTTCTCTACTCACAGATGATTTCTTTCTTATTTTAACTCGCACTCAAAACACTCGGCGGCTGTGCCCTCTTCGAGTAACCTAATGTGCCATCGACTCCACGCACTCGAGAACCTCATACGCGATATGCCGAGTAGCTGATTCTGCCTGATCGGCGAATCCTTGAACTCCGAGTACCTCGACAAGGTACTGAGACTAAGGGTAATCAGGCTAACGAAAAGGCCTAGCATACCGTGCAAAAGTGTCGAATCGATTGGCACCAGAATTTTACTTTACAAGCCAACAGGCAAATATTCTTTACAAGATGCAAGTACTTCACAATTCCTTAATGTTTTATGCAGCTTACAAAGATGTCGACTGCGTCGAGCTATTCTATTGGATCCTCCAATAGGTGTCGACAAAACAACTGGCTACGACATACACTCAAGACCCGAGTCGAGTTCCTCCTCGGATGGTTGCATCGCTTGATACCAGAAAGACGCGATGCTAGCGACGCACCTGACAGAAGTGACTATGTCGACCCCAACTGCATCTTCGATTCAAGCTCCTTATGCGTGAGACACTGACTCGATGCACTTCCGGGTCAGCGGATCCTCCTCGCATGATTTTCAATTGCGTCTTCAAGATACAAGTCTCAAGTCTCTGCCCGAGTCTATGACTCCTCCAGACACTCAGGGGCTACTCCAAACTGGAGCGCTGGTCGCGCATATACAAGATCCTCGAGTGACACGCTCTGAATCCTCACTCGAATCCATGATTCGACTAAGGACTCGGGGGCTACTCCCATAGGGAGCGCTGGTCGCGCACCCGAAGAAATTTGTGAAGATATCCAAGCATCATGAAAACCCTTCACTCGAATCTACGATTCGATTGTGGGCTTCGGGTTACTCCCATAGGGAGCACTGAAAGCATATTCGACTGAAACAAGCAACCAAAGACGACAGCAGTCACAAAATACTTATAGTCCCCACTCGAGTCTACGACTCGAATATGCACTCGGGGGCTACTCCCATAGGGAGCGCTGGTCGCGCACCCTATGATTATTTTTTCCTTATACATCGTACTGTGTGTTGACTGCGTCCACACTCGAAAGCTTTGGCGACTCCGCCTCATATTTTCCCTGCAAAGAGACTACGTCTTCTGGGTCACCCGAATCATCTCCGAGATGATAAAAATTCGGATGTCGTGCTTACAACGTGAAGATAAGACCTGAATAAGGCCTGGCAACGCATCTACTGCGCTCTACCAGAAATAATCCGTGCCTGCAGGTACGATAAACATGCCTTGACGGACGCGTCGAGTGCTCACATTTACACACTGGAATTCGACTCTATAAGACCTCCGCGGTCTAAGTCGAATTACGCCAGCAATTTCCGAATTCGAGTCCGGGGACTCGAGTTTGAGTAGGTAGCGTTGTTTTTGCCCTAGAGCAATTAACTGGTCCCGATCCATCGAGCGCATCAGGCACATTTACCATCATCCCTTTGAACTACTATAAATTCGACTGACCCGATGAACTTCCGGGTGAAGTGCTTCGCACTCGATATAATTATCGACTCCGACATCCTAATGCAAGACTCAAGACTTCTGAGTCTCCATCCGAATCTACGATTCACATGGACACTCGAGGGCTACTGACATGGGTATGCCCAATAGGCACTCGACTACAGCCTACCTGGTGCGGCTCGACGGAAGGCCCACTCGACGAATTGCCAAGGTCCATGACGCCTATGACGGTTCGAGTGGTATGAAGCCCATATGGACACGGACTCCCAAAAAGACACGGAAACCTCAAGACAAGAGTTTGAATCTAACTTGTAACCAACTCGTACATATATAAAGGCTAGGAGGGTCCAACGAGGAGGACACGACCTAAGACCCCAATAGGCAATCGCGACTTCCACAATAGACAATAGATCTAGACAATACCCGCCGGATCCAATCTGTGCATACATCGCCATCGGCGACATTGTAATCCTTCGGATCATCATCAATCAAGAGCAGACAAGCAGGAGTAGAGTCCTCTACGAGGCCTGAACCTGGGTAAACCTTGCGTCCCTGTGTGCTTGTTTGCTAGCCGTACCGAGATCTCCAGCGCTCCTCTCTTCTCCAAAACCCAAGTCCATAACAATGGGCATTGATGAGTTAAACCCTCGTCACAAGGATTTCGCCTGTGCGAGTTGAGGGTCTAAAGTGTTGGGTGCCCTAAAGGCTCTCCCTAGGACGGCTTATATAGATATCCGGCCTAGGGTTACAGGAGAGATCTATCCGGCTACGATTAAGAGTCGGTTATAGAGTACATCTTAAACTACAAGTAACATTATGGGCCTAAGTCGGTAAGTCTTCTGGGCCTTCCCGTAGTCTTTCTCCTTGACTGGGCCGCCCGTGAAGCAAAGCTCTAACCCGAAGTGGGCCACCGTGGTCAGTGAGGAACTGTGAGGATACCCGGAAAGTATATACCCAACATGTGGTTTTTGGGCGAATATTTGAGTGTTTTTAGTGGCGGGAAAGACATCATTTAAAATTATCACCGAAATCCGGTAAGCTGGGGCCGACTAGGACTCGACGCACCTAGGCCAAAAGTTCCCCCCAATAGCACCGGAAAATGGGCTGGAAGGCACCAACGAGTGGAGATTCTCTAAGCGACTACCAACTTATCTTGGAGAGCTGGAGATAACGAATCAATGAGAAACCACAACATCATTTATTGCTCTGTATGAACATAATAAAGCTCTAACGCCACATCATGCTTATAGAAGTAACAAAGTTAACAGAATTGCTTCACACACGATGATTTGCATACGGTCTCTATATGACACTCCATTTGGAACGCTAATTAGAGCATCTCTAGTAGTGATTCAAAATAGGGTTGTGCTAAATAAACCGCTAGAACAGCGCCCGAGAGCGTGCGCGCGACCCTTCGGAAAATTCCTCCGCACTTGCGCGACCTCCATCACCACCTCTCCGCACGGCCGCCAGCATATCTGGCGATAGACGGAACCTTCGTCACGCCACCAAGCCCTAGATTAGATGTCCCCCCACTACCACCGCCGGTCGAGCAGTTTTGCCGCTGCCCGCATCAAACCCTAGCGCTGTCGGGAACAGTTCCGCCGCTCGCGTGCCGCCGCGGCCAAACACAAGCGTTGGCGCCCCGCGGCTGCCGCCAACCGCCAACCATAGAAGGGCAAGGTATCAGCCACCAAGCCGCCCGACACCGGTAGAATCGTCGACGGAGGAGGAGGACGATGTCAATTTCTAGTTCGCAACGTGGAAGCTAGTCGGTGGTAGTAATGAAGTTAGGTAGTCTAGCTTCGTTGCTACCATCGATCAGCACCGACGTTTACGAACTAGTGTGAGTGTGTGCGCGATTTTAGGTAGGCTAGTATATTTTTCTAGTTTTTCAATCTTTGTTCATGTAGACATGTGCGTGGAACCTATTTGTGGCGCTAGCGCGCTGCAAAATAGGGCTTATGACGAAGGGCCAGTTTTATGATTTTGCAGCACGCAGCAAAATAGCGCATCCGGTGAAGCGTCAGCGGATAGCGTGCGCTCTATAGTAAAACCCGGCACTGCAAACCAGTTTTAGCGCGTGCTATTTTCCAAATATGCTCTTAGTCCTTTGCCCATGTCTCGTGTCCCGTGCCCATAGTCTCAACCCAGCTCAAACCCAAACCTAAGGGCATCTTCACCGGCATGATCCAAACAGTCCGAGCATGTTCGAACCGGTCCGCGCGGACTGGCGGGTAGCTGCGCGCCGGGCCAGCGGGCGACGCATTCGGACCGACTAGCGCGGACCGATCCATCCATGCACCAAATTTGGGTCACATTTACATCGCCCGGACAACGCGCTTTTCCTCCCGCGTCCTCCCTAGTCCGCCAGTGCCCTTTCGCCAGTGGCACAAGTGACACTCTCCTTCCGTAAACCCCCGTCCTCCACATCCGTTGCCGCCGACACTGCCCGCTGCCGCCGTCACCCCTGCAATATCGAGCAGCACCCCGTCGTCGGTGGATTACAAAGGAGACTTTTATTTGTCATCTCAAAATTATGTTATTCGCTATGCACATTCAGGAAACGTATATTATGAGATAGTATGGTGATTGGTTTGACTTAAAAAAATGTTATAGACATGTGCACGTGCATGATTCTTCAGGGTCGTCAGGCCTTTTAAATATTAGATTGGAGTGTATGAAATAAAGCTTGATTTTTAAAAGATATGGGCATCCTAAAGATGCCCAAATTCATCATTTTTAGTTACTCCTTCCGACCTAAATTAATTGACTTGGGTTTGCCTACATTCGGATGTATCTAGCATAAACATGTCTAGATACATCCGAATCTAGACAAATCCAAGTGAATTAATTTGGGTCGGAGTGAGTATAATACGGAGTAAGTTAGATGGAGACGGGCAAAAACTACAGAAAAGACAACTCATAAAAATATATAGGAAACGCACGTACACACTAACTTATAGTGAACTCAAATATGAGCATGTTTCACTCAAAAACATGATGCGTATACTGAACAAGGAGCTCTCTCTCTTTATTTTTTATTGAGGACAAGCCTCGGTTTGTTTCCGCCGTGGCTATGCTTGTACCTGTGGGCTCTAGCTTTACTCGCTGCAAAGCCATTGCTGGGCCTTAGGAGATTCTTTTGACAGCCCAGTTACGTCGGGAGAGCTCAGCTACGACACAGAGCGAGCAGCGAGTTTAGTCCCACCTCGCGCGCGCTGAGGGAGGGGAGCCGGGAGAGCTGTATAAAACCAGGGGCAGTGCCATGAGAAGACTCATACCTTTCTCGGCCTTTTGGCTAAGATCAAGTGTAGTATCTGTTCTTATCAGTTTAATATCTGATATGTGGGCCATGTGTCCACAACGATATTAAATTTATTTTTTGTGGGGAGGGTCCACCACAGTAGCTTGCTACTGGGGCCCTCAAGCGTCGCCTGGGCGTTGCACTGCTGCCCTGGCCCGGCGCACCCCAACCAAAACCAAGTTAAACTCTTGTAACAGCAGAACATATTTAGGTTGTCAGAAACGACTGTCAAAATATCTTACAGGTCGTAACTGCAGCAACATTACCGGGTCCTCAGAAACGTCCAGGAGATTAATGCACTGGTTACGTTGCAGCTTCACTTTGCCACCCCTGGTTAAAACGTCCAGCAATAAAACTTTTCGTGAGTGAAGGCCACATTAGTACCACTGGTTAAGGGTATGCATCATATAGAGTATCAGTGCCTTAAGTTGGGCCAATGTTAGACAGATCACAGAGAAAATGAGTGCAAACAATACTGGTCTAATCGTACAACTTCAAGTCAAATCAGTGAAAATGGCAACACAATGTTATTCGCACCACTTCAACTGACTAGAAGTACAGACAAGCATCACACTATCAGATACAGGTGACAAAGATTTACAATGTTTTAGCACCACCACTTGACATGAGCGAGGCAGCAGCGGCGCCGGCAGTCGGGACGATGCCAGTCGAATTACCTGGTTTAGAGAGATGCAGCAGCCTGCAGCAAGTTTGCGGTCTCGCGAGAGTGAGGATATTGTTTAAAGGAAGAACTATGAAAGATTATCAAACAGGAGTATCAAAAATTTGGGCTGAGGGGGTACTTACGGCGCTAGAAATTCACAGAACGAGGTGACAGCTGAAACGACATCAGGGTAATTGTTGGCAGTACAGGGAGCTGTGATCTCCACTAGCTGTATTCCAGGAGTGACCTGCACAGCTTCATCGGTCGCATGGAGTTTTGGCATCTTGTTGGCAGAAGTGACGGTCACGGTGAACTGGGCACCTCGCTGGAACCGAAACGCGAAGCCCACCTTCAGAATCTCGTGATCTAACTTGTAACCTATAGTGTAGAAGTAGCGCAACACGTTGTTGCTGGCTTTGCTTTCCACAATTGTACGCACGAGAATCGAGATTTGCTCTGCACCAGTACCTCTCATGGAACCACCAACATGTCTTATGGTCCTACATACGAATATTATTGGTTGCAGATTAGTGTAAAAAATAGGAGGAAGAGTAAATTTCAGCAGCTTAACACAAGCACTTACCAGGATGGTGTGGGCTGAGCCAAGTCACACAACAAACGAACCTCTGATGAGACAACTCCTGTATGATTGAAAGAGGTCAGTAGATATAAGAAATTGCTTATGACACCACGAACAGACAAATAACAACTAACCTAGATTTGGTCCACTTTTAAGACAAAGCTCATGCACCCTAACACGTTCTTTTGGGACACCAGAGAGGCCCTGGAGAAGAACCTCCAGAGCTTCAACATGCTGCATAACAAAAGAAAACAAAAGTTACAGTAATGGCATTCAAACAATAATAAAATTAACTCTAAATGAATGTTGAGATGGATCAGATCTCCTTTTACTGTAAATAAACAACATATAGTCATGTGATTCCTGAGTGGTATCAAAGTGGAGCAACAATTTTTTATATTATATCATAAGTAGTGCTCTCAAAGTGGAGCAATATGGTTGACATATCACATATGGTGGTCAGCATGATCTACCCATCATTGTTGTGAAATACCTTCTAATTCATGCAAAGTGGCTACCAACTTATCATGGAGCTGGAGACAATGAATCAAATAAACAAATCTAGCATTAATTATTATTCTCGATAAACATAAAATTCAGATATAACTTCACGCTTAAGAAAGAAATAATTGTATTATCAAGTACATATCAAGGATAGTTAAATCAGCCGAGCTCAGCAGGTGATAGATTTTACATGTAATTCTAGTTCAAATGAAGTGTATGTCTGACCGACCCAGGGATAGCATAGATCATATTACCAATGTCTTAAGGGATAGCATAAATGTTACAGTTATTTCCCAAAAAATTAACAGTTACGGAGACCCTTTTCATGAGAAGGCATTTGGTAAACTAGTGCAGGGAGATAGTTATACTGACAAGTCCAACACCAACATCAATATCCTAAATAAATGAAATTCCGTTTACTACAAACAAACAACATAAACTATGTGATTCCTCCAACTGTACAGTAGATCAAGTATATTATGATATCCGAAGTAGTGCCCTCAAAGTGGAGAAATGGTTCACATATGGTGGTTAGCATTGATGTAATATGAATTTTGTGTCATTTTCTCTAAAACTGTAGTTGATTCATGCCGATAGAGCAAATGATAAGTGACTAGTGACTACCAACTTGTCATGGAGAGTTGGAGATAATGAATAAATGATAAACTCCATCATAATTTATTATCTGTATGAACATAAAGTTCTGATGCCACATCATGCTTACAGAAGAAATAACAAAATTAACTATCCTCTTAAGAACAGACTAAGGAGGTCTGAGCTTGGTAGTTGCTGATTTTTACAGGCAAATCAACATGATGTGTACAGTAGACTGAACCAGAGATAGAATCTTAAACACAGGAACAGTTAGAGAGACCCCTTTTCATGGGAAAACAATAATTTAGTGTATGGAGATAGTTATGCTGACAATTCCAATCAATATCCAAAATCAACTAAGAGAAACTTTATTTAAACAGCTAGACACTAAATCCTAGACACCACATCCTTGGATATGGTCATTATGATCACCTGAAAAGCCAAAGGGTCTTTATGCCAAAATTCTTATCAAAGTACATATACAGGATCCGAGGCATGCTATCCTAGGAAGAAATACATAAATAATATACGTAAATCACCACTCTGAACTACGTAATGACAAGCGATTTTCCAGGTATCGTTCAAATCAGCAATGCATTATAGCGGCAAGTTGATTCCATAATATGCATAAATCATCACTCTGAACTATGTCATGGCATGTGATTTTCCAGGTCATTGTTCAAATCAGTCACGCATGAGAGCATCCTTCACAAGTTGGTTCCACATGAATGAAACAACACATATTCTGCACAACTAGAGTTCGCTTGAACACTACCCTAACAGCACGGGTAGCTACTGCGCGTACCAATCACTACAAAAAAACAGAAGCAAGCACAATACCTGGGTCTCGATGATACCCTGCACCACGCACTCCATCAGCCAGGAGCGGATCTAGATGGCGCTACAACGTCACAACCAGAAATTGCGAACGTCAGAGTGAGTTTTGCAACTAATCGGTGGATTGAAAAAAAAACCCTCATATACCTCGAAACCCAATGGCCAGAGACTGGGACGGGGTGGGAGACAGCAGGAACCCGATTTCGCGGCGAGAAAGAACGGGAACGGCGACGGCGGCGGGGGCGACGCGCTTGAGAAGTGGGAGGCGGGGTGGTGGGGGGTGGGATCGAGGTCAGCACTCAATTGAGGAAGAACGGGAACGGCGACGCGCGTGAGCGGCTGGACCGCTGGAGTGGCGGGGGGCGAGGACAGGACTCAATTGAGGCAAAGAGAGAATACGAGAAAGTACAGGGAGCAAAGTGCTAAACTGTAGTTCGGTAACACGCCCCCGGGGAGGAAAGTCTCGCAGTGTACCCCGTGGAAAGCAAAAATCCCAGTCCTACCCCTCCTCCTTCCTCTCTCCCTTCCACCCCACGCGCACTCCCACACGGAGACTCGCGTCACCTCCCCCGCATTCCCATTTGTTCCACCCCTCTTCCCTCTCCCTCTCTCAGATCTCTCTGCCTCCAATGACCACGGCCACGACGACGAGAAGCGCGTAGCGGCCTCTCCCCCGGACCCGCCATGGCGTCCCCCACGGCGCCGCTAGGCGGCTCGACCCCGTCGGGCCGCGTGCTCGGCCCGGCGCTGGACCGCATCATAAAAAACGCCGCGTGGCGGAAGCACTCGGGGCTCGTCGCCGCGGCCAAGTCGGCGCTCGACCTCCTCTCTTCCTCCTCCTACCCTCCGCCCGACCCGACCTCGCCGCACCCCTCCGCACTCCTCGGCCTGCCCGTCGCCACCGCCGCCGCCTCGCTCCACGCGCTGATCCTCGCCCTCGAGTCCGCGTCCCCCAAGGTCGTCGACCCGGCCCTCGACTGCGTCGCCAAGCTCCTCTACCACCGCCTCCTCCTCGGCGACATCGGCGCGGCCACCGACGACTCCCCTGCCTCCAAGCTCCTCGCCGCGGTCCTCTCCTGCGGCGCCCTCAACGACGACGCCATGGAGCTCTCTACCCTCCGCGTGCTCATCGCCGCGGCGCGGTGTCCCTCCATTGCTATCCGCGGGGACGGCCTCGGCCAAATGCTCAAAACCTGCTACAACATTTACCTTAGCAGCAGCAGCAGCACCAACCAGCTCTGCGCCAAGCTGGCGCTCGCGCAGGTGCTGGTGATCGTCTTTGCGCGCGTGGAGGTGGACTCGATGGACGTGCGCGTGCAGACGGTGTCGATCAGCGACTTGATGGATGTGTCTGATCGCAGCCTCAACGACTCCAGCATTGTGCTGGTGGCGCAGGGGTTTATAAACGACGCGATGGAGGGGAGCGATGTCCCGGAGCCAGGGACTCCCGTCGTGACGGCTGAGGTTGATGAGACGGAGGAGGGGGGAATGAGCAAGATCAGGGAGGATGGGTTGGCATTGTTCAAGAATCTGTGCAAGCTGTCCATGAAGTTCTCAACACCAGATAACCCTGAGGACCAGGTGCTGCTGCGGGGGAAGGTGTTGTCTCTCGAGTTGCTCAAGATGGTTGTGGACAATGCTGGGCCATTCTGGAGAACAAATGATAAGTATGTTCGTAGTTGCTCTTGTTTCACCTCATTTGCATTTAACAGTTCAACTTATTGCATTTTCTATCTATGCAAATATTGTTATTGCAGTGAATTAGAAGAATGTGATATGATTGGACACAAGAGAGAGGCATATCGAATGCCATTTTATTCATATTATGAATGACTAGAACTTATTAGTATTCTGTTAAACTAGTTGAATGTCCGTACTTTGCTATGGAAAACATATGCCCCAACTCATCACTCCATGCCCCCTGCTCTGCGGTGATACCTGGCTGATGTCCCGGCTCGTGTCACTGCTCATCCTACACCACATTCTCGGTTTTGCCACCAACAGTCGTGCTTCGTTCTGACCCGCACCATGATATGCGAGTATTTGCTTACCAGGAGGTGTTTTTGCTTCAATTTCCTGTAGAGATATTTAAGGAAGGTTGAAGTGGGGTGGGAGAAGTGAATGCAGCAACCACCACAGCTGCTGCTCTCACCAACTCCCATGTTTTATTTCGTAGTTGTATTAATGGAAGATTTTCACCATTGATCAGATGGTAGAAATGATAGTGGTGAAGATATGCTCTTTGTTCTGCGAACTTGTTGGAAGTGCATACACGAAACTTTTAGCCTTTATGATTGTGCATCCATAGAAATGGAAAACATTACTTCCAACAGAACAGTGGAGCCCCCAAGTGGTTGTACCTGCACTTGGAGGATATGAAATCTTGCTATGCACTCTGATTCTGGTCGATAGTAAGATTATGTAGATGTAGTAGATATTACTAGATGTTTTTTTAGGTACACTGAAGATTTGTTTTTGCTGCAGGTACCTTGGAGCAATCAAGCAGTATCTTTGTCTGTCATTGTTAAAAAACAGTGCCTTGTCAGCAATGAGTATTTTCCAGCTTCTTTGCTCCATATTTGTGGGTTTGCTGTCAAGGTTTAGATCTGGGCTGAAAGAGGAAATTGGAATATTTTTTCCCATGCTTGTCCTAAGGGTTCTTGAGAATGTCCATCAGCCTAGTTTTCTGCAGAAAATGACAGTTCTAAATCTGCTGGAGAAGATCTGTAAAGAATCTCAGGTTCTTATTGATATATTTGTGAACTATGATTGTGATGTTGATGCACCAAATATTTTTGAAAGGTATATAAAACTCTTCCTGATGAATAGTAAATTTCTGGTATGTTGTAAGTTCAAAAGATGAAATGCAACTGAGGGTCAGTGTCGCCTGTAATCCACTAGAGGTCCTCAAGTCAATTATGGTGCAAGTAGTGATACATATTGAGCTGAGAGCACAGTTCTATGAAGATTGTAATTCTCTCTCTTTCCATCGTATATTAAAGCACTTCTAATTCCAGCAGATATTTGCAGGACTGTCAATGGCCTACTAAAGACTGCTCTAGGGGTTCCTCCTGGAGCTACAACAACATTAACCCCAGCCCAAGACCAAACATTTCGGATTGAGTCAGTCAAGTGCCTTGCAACCATACTCAGATCTATGGGTTCATGGATGGACCAACAGTTGAGAATTGGTGATTTTTCACCCAAAATTTCTGAAGTTTCTTTAAGTTCGATAGACCGTCCTAACATCCTTACTGGAGAAGATGGGATCGGAATTGATTATGAACTGCAATCCCCCGACTCTTATAGCCCAGACACATCTGATGCTTCCTCACTTGAACAACGCCGTGCTTATAAAATAGAACTTCAGGTATGTAATGTTTGTGAGCTTGGATTCTCTCTCTCCAATGTTATGCATTTTGAGGGCGATTCACATTTTAGTTACTGAAGTACACATTTTGTTCTGCAGAAAGGAATTTCCTTGTTTAACAGAAAACCTTCTAAGGGTATTGAGTTCCTCACTAAATGCCAGAAGATAGGTCAATCCCCAGAAGATGTTGCTTCTTTCTTGAGAAACACTGGTGGTTTAAATGCAACAATGATAGGGGACTATTTAGGCGAAAGAGATGAATTCCCTCTGAAAGTTATGCATGCATATGTCGATGCACTAAATTTCGAAGGCATGGACTTTGGTGAATCCATTAGGTATTACTTGCGAGGTTTCAGATTGCCTGGGGAAGCACAAAAAATTGACCGGGTCATGGAAAAGTTTGCTGAACGATACTGTAAATGCAACCCAAATTCTTTTACTAGTGCAGACACTGCATATGTTCTTGCTTATTCTGTAATCATGCTCAATACTGATGCTCATAATATGATGGTCAAGGATAAGGTTAGTCAAATGATTAGTTGCTTCTGTTGTCAGTAAAAGAATGCATACTCATTAATGGAAGTATCCTTGTGCAGATGTCTAAATCTGACTTCATTCGAAACAACCGAGGAATTGATGATGGGAAGGATTTGCCTGAAGTTTATCTGAGTACATTGTATGACCAAATTGTCAAAAATGAGATCAAAATGAGTGCTGATTCATCAGTTCCACAAAACAAGCAACCTAGTAGTGTAATGAAGCTCTTGGGCTTAGACAATATTATAAGCCTAGTTAACTGGAAACAGGCGGAAGACAAGGCACTTGGAGCAAATGACTTGCTCATCAAAAATATACAGGAGAAGTTCAAAGCAAAGAGTGGGAAATCAGAGTAAGGCCCAAACAACTATTCATAGCCAATAAATTTGCATCTGCTGCTATATAATGAATTCAACCTTGTGATACATGCAGATCTATATTTTATGTTATTACCGAGACAACCATTTTACGATTCATGATGGAGGTTTGTTGGGCCCCTATGATGGCTGCATTCAGCATGACGCTTGATCAATGTAATGATAAGGCTGCCACGTCACAGTGTTTGCAGGGGTTCAGATCCGCAGTGCATGTCACCTCTGTAATGTCCATGCAGACACAGAGAGATGCCTTTGTGACATCTGTAGCCAAATTCACATATCTTCATTGTGTTGCGGACATGAAACAAAAGAATGTGGATGCTGTGAAGGTAGGAACTTGGAAGGCAGACAGTATATTCATGTTCTTTTTCAAATTCCTATCAATGCATACCTTGATTAAATGGATCTTATAGTGCAAGGCATCGCAGATGCACCTTCCGTTGATCAATTTAGCATTATTTGAGTTTGCACAAAGCTGAATGAGGTGGTTAGAATTTGTAGAACACTGAGAGACCGTGACCTAGGTTTCTTTTTGAGAGGTGATAATACTTTGTGTGGGTAGTAAGCTGGTAACAAATAAATAAGTCTACGTGCATTTGTGAGTAGCTTTAAAACTGTTTTCTATACATTTTCAGTTGAAGTAATGACGCTATAATTTTTGCAAAAAAATAAAAAAAATGACGCGATACATTAGGAGTTTATCTTCAACCAGTGTGGCTGGCGGTTTGACAACCTGATATCATGTTGATGCACATGCGCTACATGTTATTTTCTCTTTTTTCGATGGTTGATCCATGTGTTGACCGTATGTGACCCTTGAGCTGTAACCTTTTGTGAACTATCTCCAATAATGAAATTAAAGGCCATATGCATCAATCGATGCGGACGACAGGGCTTTCACCTTTTCTAAAAAAAGGACTCTATATTCAAACTTTTTTCTCGCAGAGGCTTTTCCTCCCATTCTTCGGTCCTTTTTTCACTACTTTGTTCTTTGTTTTCCATATCTTGAACTATAATTTTGAAATTCTCGAGAACAAATGCTTATGCCTATTTAGTCTCTTAGTTTATTTTTATAAGCACACTTAGATGACTAGCAGTACTTGGGAGCTTTAATTTATCCAAGCCTGTTGAAATTCCCGTGAACAAATTGTTTATGCCTATTTGTTTACCAAATGTTTTATACAGGCTATAATTTCCATCGCAATCGAGGATGGTGATTATTTGCAGGAAGCTTGGGAACATGTGCTAACATGTCTTTCACGGTTTGAGCACTTACATCTTCTTGGAGAAGGGGCACCTACTGATGCTTCGTTTTTGACGGTACCTCTGGTTGAGTCAGAAGAAAAAACACAGAAATCAAGTACAGCTACAGCTTCAAAACGAACTAATGCTCTTCAGAATCCAGCTGTAATGGCTGCTGTTAGAGGCGGTTCTTATGACAGCACAACAGCAAAAAACAATGCCTCGCCGTTAGTTACTTCTGATCAGATTAATAATTTTATATCAAACATAAATCTATTAGACCAGATTGGCATTTTTGAGTTGAATCACATATTTGCTCATAGCCAAAGATTGAATAGTAACGCGATTGTTGCTTTTGTGGAAGCTCTTTGCAAGGTCGCAATAACAGAGCTACAGTCACCTACAGATCCTCGTATCTTCTGCCTAACAAAGATAGTGGAGATTGCGTAAGTCTTCTGCAACATCTAGTTTAAGAACCTATTTCCAGACGCAAAGTATAGTCATAGCACGCAGCTATGATCAACCATTTTTAGTCTAATTTAGAGCTTCATTTGTGCAGGCATTACAATATGAACCGCATACGTCTGGTTTGGTCTCGTATTTGGAAAGTTCTATCAGACTTCTTTGTGTCTGTTGGATTGTCAGAAAATCTTTCTGTTGCAATATTTGTTATGGACTCTTTGAGGCAGCTAGCTATGAAATTTCTCGAAAGAGAGGAACTGGCCAACTATAATTTCCAGAATGAATTCCTGCGACCATTTGCGGTTGTTATGCAGAAGAGCAATGCTTCAGAAGTACGAGAACTTGTAGTTCGATGTGTCTCCCAAATGGTTTTGAGCCGTGTTAGCAATATTAAATCTGGATGGAAAAGTGTTTTCACGGTATGTATGGTATTCTATGGTTTGTCTAGCCTGATTATTTGCACTCCCTCCATCTGGAAAAAGATGTCGCAGATTTGTCTAGATTCGCATGTATCTATATACTAAAACGAGTCTAGATACATGCAAATCTAGACAAATCTGCGACATCCTTTTCCGGAAGGAGTAGTATAACTTTGTATAGAAGCTAAGTTCTTGAGAAACGAACTAGTGGAACATTCCTACATTACCACTCAATATTTACGGCATTTCATCTTACAGGTTTTTACTGCTGCTGCTGCTGATGATCGAAAAAGTATTGTTCTATTAGCATTTGAAACTATGGAAAAGATTGTTCGGGACTATTTTCCGTACATAACTGAGACTGAAACCACAACATTTACAGATTGTGTTAAATGTCTTATTACATTCACAAGTAGTAAATTTAGCAGCGATGCTAGTCTGAATGCTATTGCGTTTCTTCGGTTCTGTGCTGTGAAACTTGCCGAGGAAGGATTTGTTTGTCACGACAAGGATAGCGACCAGCAACCAAATAATATAGATTCTTCAGACGGGAACACAGTAGCGCAGAAGGATGATCATGTTTACTTCTGGGTTCCTTTGCTTGCTGGTAGGTTACATTTTCTTTTGCAGATACCGGTGAATAAGTTTGGAAAAGCATCACATTTGTAATATATATCTTGTTTGAATTTTTCTCCTTTTCAGGTCTAGCTAAATTGACAGCTGACACACGGCCAACTATCAGAAAAGGTGCAGTAGAAGTACTCTTTGACATTTTGAAGGATCATGGGCAACTCTTCTCACAGTTCTTCTGGACCAATATCTTTGGGTCTGTTATTTATCCTCTATTTAGCAGTGAAATCCGTATACCCAATGGCGAGAGTAATAGCACTGAGGAAGACTCTTGGAATTTTGAAACTAAAACAGTGGCTGTGAATTGTCTAGCGGATTTGTATGTTACATTTTTTGATGTGATGCGGCCAGAACTCACTAGAGTCACTTCTGTTGTTACCAGTTTTATCAGAAGCCCTTATAGACAATCTGCTAGCATGGGTATGTCTGTTTTTCAGCGTTTAACAGAAGGACTCGCGAGCAAACTCACCAAGGACGAATGGAAAGAGATCTTGTTATGCTTTAAAGAATCAGCAGCACATACATTTGTTGTTTTCGAGAAAATAGTTAAGATGATGCAAGATATTGAAATTCCAGAGAAAAATGAGTCTCACTCTGAAGCAGAGCAGTATTCAGAGCTTGACATATTATACAATGAGGATGAAGAGGAAGCTAATATGGAGACATCATCTTATGCTATTGTCAAGATGAGGAATCATATGTCTCTGCAACTCCTAATTGTTCAGGTACTTCAAACTTTTTGCCAGTTAAATTTGGTGACCGCCCCTTTTGTATGGCATCTCTTGCTTTATAGATTTAATTTAATACTCTGATTTGTTTTGCACGTCTAACTGAAATAGGAATTAGAACAAATAAACTAGAACAAGAAGTTTTCCTTCATGTTCATCATGCCAACAATTAAATCAAAACCGCACTCACCATTTCCTGGCTTCTCTCCAGGGAATTGTTAAATTGTATGAGATGCACAGGAGATCCTTTTGTGCTGAGCATATGGGCATAATTTTGGAGATGCTATCAGCTATTACGTCCCATGCCAGTGAAGTGAGCTCTGAATCTGCTTTACACACCAAATTCCAGAAAGCATGCTCCCTCCTGGAGGTATCTGCGCCTGCAGTTATACATTTCGAGAATGAGTCTTACCAGAGTTACCTCAAACTTCTGCAAGCTTTGCTTCACGACAACCCATCTTTGTCTCGAGACATGAACATTGAGTCACGAATTATGCTCGTTTCTGAGAAAATACTACGGACTTATCTGAACTGTGCAGGTCATGAAACATCTAAGGATGCTTCTCGTAGAGATTTTGTTGGACAGTGGGGGCTGCCTCTGGGTGCTGCTAAGAAAGAGGAACTGTCTGCTAGAACCTCGTTGATCCTCCATGTAATGCGGTTACTGGGTGGCCTAGAGAGGGAGTGCTTTAGGAAAAATTTGCCCCTTCTTTTCCCCTTACTAGCTAATCTCATTCGCTGCGAGCATAGCTCTGGAGAGGTTCAAGTTGCGCTGTATGGTATCTTCCAGTCATTGATAGGCCCTATAATATCAGTATAGCATATAATAATTGTTCACCAACTGTACAATTTTGTCAGTCCACCGTGGTAGGGTAGCTTGATTGATGGTGGAGATACAGTAACAGTATTTATCGAGAGATGGGATAAAGAAAAAATACAGCTTTGACACTGCCGTGAATGATTGAAACCTGTTCGTCCAGAATTCTGGTGTGGAAGGTAAAAACCTCTTTCTGTTTCTTGGCAACTTATTTTTCAACATAGAGCAGGATACTAATCTGCTTGTGTTAGTTTTGCAGTATCATCTAACATCGGTTCAGATACCTGGAGGCAGGAGGCATTTTGAAGGGCATTTGCCCTCCTTTCCTAACATTAATTTCGATTCATGGGTTATCGTCGACACCGCTGGCTTTGAAGGAAGATGAATATTGGAACAAAGTGTTTCTGACTCCCTGGTCCTGCATCAACAGCTATGGAGTTCCACAAGGGAGTGGTCCGCTCACCAGTGAACAATTTTTTTGCGATGTAACCTTTTTTCCCCCGTTGTAACAATAGCCTCGTATAGTGTTCTCTTTTCAGCGGAGACTGCAATAAAAAGTCGTCTATCAAGTTATCCCTTCCCCCAATCTCTCCTCTTTTGAAAATACTATTACTGTATCTACATAGCAATAAATATGAGGTTTTAATTCTCAATAGAATAGATGGATAATGTGGTGTTGACTCCTAAGAGAATATACCAACGATCTTCTAATGGGAGTCGAAAGCAAAACAAGAATAAAGTCCTGGGCTTGATCTAGTACTTGTAGTTTGTATTGTACTAAACTGAACGCACATCAAAGAAATGCGGTCAATCAATAAGTAGTTGCCCTTCTCCGGCCTGGAAGAAGCAGTGAGTGACCTTGTTAAACTAGGGGCTTTTTTATTCGTGGTCGCTACTGTCATCTCTAATAGGGCACCAGTATGAAACAAGCTGCCCTGATCCTCTTAATTTGTTTGTGCTATGCAAGACCAAGGGCTAACTGCTCTGGAAAACGAAGCTTGGATATGTATACTTTGGATGTCACTATCCATGACTCAAGTTAACCGACTTCCATGTAAAAAACTACCGCCCATCAAGGTATCATCACTCAAGTCCTTGACCGAGAAAATGACATTTGGGTGTCATTCCGTCAGGGTTTTTTTCCCTGGGAATTTGACAAGAAGCGTTCCGGCAGGATTCAGGATTCTTGTTTTTTCTGCGTTCCAGAGATGCATGCTATTGCATTAGTTCATTTGCTTTTGCGTGTTCGCGGAAAAAGAACATCTGTCCATGCATGCTTCATACAAAGAGTAAGCAACCATGAAATTGGCAGGAAATACTAGTAGCAAAAGCTGAGACACACAAAGTCACGAACGTACACATCACACAAGAAGGGCAACTAGCTACCTATCAAGCAGCACTACAAGTCCTATGGTCATCTTGCACAGGTTGCATGTTGTAGGACCTCTTGATGAACTCCAGGCAATCGGCGATGGCCTGGTCTGCATGGAACGAAGCGGAGCTCTCCCTGTGCGGCGCCGGCACCGCCCCTGCTGGTCGGCGACAGCGGCTCGGTTTCCGCGTCGCCGCCGCCGATCTCGGCGTGGACCGCCTCCTGGGGCAGCAGTTGAGCTCCTCTAGGCACCGGACGGCCAGGCCGGCGAGGCGGAACAGCCGCATGCGCAGCCGGAGCAGCGACCCCAGCCGGACGTGCCGCACCCTCGGGCGGCCTCGCCGGCCTTGCTTGGCACCGCTCGCCTGATGAACCATCATCGTGTCACGGCAGAGAGAGCAGAGGAGGCAAAAGACCCTTGGTGGTGTGATGTCAGTACTGGCCTGAAACTGAAACCCTGAATGGAGAAGTCCACCATGTATGGCCTCTTATATAACAGGTGCGTGGCACTACTGTACAACTACTGAGTGTTTGCCCGTAGCTGTTGGATGAACCTGTCGTTAAATGAAATCCAATAGCTAACACCAGGGTCAGGCCACACAGTAAGACATTTTGTGTGATGCAAGGGCCTGAAGACAGTAACAAGATGTGGTCAAGTGAGTAGCCAGCCACTGTTTTTTTAATACATTATCACCTGGGAAATTCTCTTGGCTCCATCTTCTCTGCTGCCATTATCATGTCATGCTCTGTGCCCTTAATAATCCTAGATTTGCTGTCTTGGCCTGTGGTGTACTGCTAAAGTATGCTAATATACAAAATGTTATATACTGCTATGTCCAAACTGGTCGAAATCTACGTGCTTTCCACGGCCTCATAAATTGTGGCAAAGTAGAGAATCTAATAGTAGTGAGGTTAAGCTTAACTGCAAAGTCCTGTTCAAATACTTACCAATCTTGGAGTGACAGCTTGGGAACACTCATGTTTGCGAAATTGTCACATGTCTTATCTCTCATCTCTTCATCAAGATCCTTCGGGAAACCAGGCCGACGTGGCAAATGATCGCTTTTAGTTTCGTCGCCTTCTTCAGGCCGACATGGCAAATGATCGCTTTTAGTATCGTCGCCTTCTTCTGTACCCTGTGGTGGCAGGCAACGGGGGCCTTGACAGGACCCAAGAAAAGTTTCAAGCAATGGAGATCCATGGAAAGAAAAAACCATGCTTTTTATTCCCCTGCGAGCAAACAAGTTGCCGATGGCAGCTTGCCGTGACTAGAATATTTGATCCAATCTGTGTCATGGATCCACTTGCCCGTCACAGTTTTCAGTCACGTTTTGTTTGCTATGGCATTTGTGTATTATTTGGAGAATCTAATGCCTTTTAAGGTTCTTTATTATTATTTGCTAGGAAATAATCAGGCTGTCTCGACATCGATTTGACCTCACTAGAGGTTCCTACAAAATAGAGAGGGAGATTCCTACAAAATACAGAGATGGTACCAAAATAGGTCTGCAAGATCAGATTACTGTGTGACACTGTATGGAACGTACGGACATCCAAACAAAAGAAAATCAATGTATACATACAAGATTATAACACTCGAACAAGCCTTGATGATCTGTGACAAAACTGAAGATCTTATTCAATCCTCACCTCGACGAGGATTAATCAAACTAGTGTACAAAGATTACAACACTCAAGCTGAGATAAAACTGAATATCTTATTCAATCCTCACCTCGATGAGGATTAATCAAACTAGTGTACAAAGATGACAGCACTCAAGCCTACAAGGCTTGCCGCATATGTGTAAGCTTTAGAGGCTAAAGCTTATTCCGGCAGAAAGGCACAAATTCAAACAAAAGATCATCAACAATGGAAACACTGGAGTGAACCACAGAACTGTTAATTATCTAAGGCTGTTCAGCGGGAAGTTGCGCAGCGGATTCTCCTTAAGCAGTTCAGTTTCCCTATTCAAAGTAAACAGACAGGGGTCAAGCATTGATGGAGAGAACGTAATTTGTGGAAACAGAATGTGCAAGAAATCTTTTCTTACTTCTTAAGGTTTTTGCTTGTTGCTTGCCTAAGCTTCAGAACAGATGGTTTTGGACTCTTTGCCACCTGAGGCGGAGCTAGTTCCCTAAGATGATCGAAAGGAATTTTTTAAAAACTTTATGTTTGTGATTCATCAAAACCTGATGACTTAAGGATTTCGTATAACATACCCAGCACATTCTTCATCTACAAAGACCTCAATAGAGCTGACACGAGCTGGCTGAACCGCTGTCCGTCCTGCTACCTTTGGTGGAATCTGTTCAATGAAATGTCATCATCAGTTTATAATTGAATGGAATAGGCCCAGACAGTCTCTATGCCATTATCTAAAAATAAATTTACTGAACAGATGGTAGTCATCCTTGGGAAAAGTATCACCAGGGTCATCTTTGAAAAATTCTAGTGGCTACATAAAAATACCTTGTGCGAAGTCCATCTGGCAGGCATCATGTTATTTTCTTTGTTTCTATCTGCTTGTGTTCCAAGGGTGTTCCAGGCCCTGTCTTTGCTCCTAGCTCTGTCAAGGCCCTGACTTGGCAATGGATTTTCTTTGTAAACCGAAATAGGTGTGTTGACATTGATCCTGCGAATATGCAATAACATAAGTAATAGCCAATAAAACCTCCATACTCAGATACATTATTTGATTATGGTACTGACTTTTGCAGTGGCCTAGGTTTTGCTAACAGGTGGGTATTCTCTGTGCCTCCTGCCACATCAAATTCAAGATTAGCTTGCACCCGGCCAATCACTTGAAGTTGATGCTGAATCACATTATCACACAACAAACTTACTGGTTTCACCACGGTTCACGTCACTACCGAATCTACGTACTGGCTGTGGCTGATCCTCACTTGCTGTATCATCCTGTTCGAAAAGACGAATAAAATCGTTCAGTGAAGAGTGGTAGCCGGATATTAAAAAGCTGCAATGATTTAAATAGTGCACCTCGTGTTGCTTCTTTTTGGTTGATCTCCGAAGAAATGCTCTGTACGTAGTTTCCAACTTCTCCACAGGCTTTGCTTTTCTGATGAAAAAGAACATCCCGAAGATAAGAATCAGGTACATAGAAAAATGCATCATTACTGAAAGAAAGGTGAAGTAACAATAAGACAATTCCTTCCAATGAATAGAAAAATACAAGTGAAGAACTCTGTGGTATTTGGTGTGTAATTGTGCATAAGATGATATCATGGCTAGATCGAAAGAACAGTTCAACATAGGACTCTTAAGAAATAGGATTGTTTGTTTGCTGGAAATACATGAAAAGGCATTATTTGTATTGTCAATCACAGACTAACAAATTAGCAGTTGGCCGCAGTAAACTAATGCATCCTGCAAGATATATTTTCATGAGTATATAAATCTTGTGTAGGTGAAGGTCGCAGGGATCAAAGAAAAATGGTAAGAAGCCTGTAAATTGTTTTAATTTAGCTCTAGTGGTCTTAGACTTCCACATTTTTCATGCCCACCCTCCCTCTCGCTTTCTCTGAGAGCCGAACTGCAGAAACTTTGTGATCTTTTCAATATCTGATTATTGATGTCAATCATGTGGTGTGTGGTTGATCCATAAAAATGTAGCAGTGGACTTTACAAATTCGATGGTTTAGTTGTAATAAGAAATCTCTAAATCTCAAATCCAACAACATCTGAAATAGATAAGTGGCAGTGTCTTCTAAGAATCTCACCTAGCTAGTCCAAGGTTAAAAATCTCGTCAGCTTTCTTTAGCTTGTTCTTCGACTCCATCAGCGAAGCATAACGAATGTAGAAAATAGCATGACCTTCACCTATCTGGTTGGCCTCCAGGAACCTAAATATCACCTCAGCATCAGCACAGCTCCCAGCCTGCAAAAACCAAGCTGCAAGTTCAGCATACATGCCTAATTGCTGACAGACTACAAAATCAGATAGATTAATTTGGTTCATTCAACAACTTACGTATTCTAGCCACACTTTGAGGTACCGGAGATCGTCCTTGTACCGCTCGTCGTGCCAGAAGGCACGCACGCACTGCTCGTAGATCACCACAAGGCCCGAGAACTCCCCGCCGGCCGGGAAAGACTCCTGAACCCATTTAATGCAGCTGCGCACAGGCAAAGCGGAAAGGACGAGCTATGAGTACCTAGCTTGTATAAATCGATGAAGGAACAACCTTTGCACTCCAGTATCTAGCTAATGACTACTGATTCCTATCATAACCATGGACAGAAAGGGGAGGAGGTATCAAGAAGAACTTACTATACCCACGGCTGGAGCGGGTCTTCACCTTGGTACTCTTCGATTGCTTCGATCCTCCCCCTGGATCAGTCAATTAATCAAACACTGAACATGCAAGGCATCGGAGACTTCTCCCCGACCAAGAAACCCATAGTCCCAGACCAGAACGAACAAAACCAAACCCAAGAACCAAGAAAGTCCTTGCTGGGAAAAAGAGGAGTTCGTCGTACCTCCGTTCGGCGAGGAGCGCGGCCCTCTGGGCGGGGTCGGCGTGCGCCTTGAGGGCGCGGTTGAGGAGGCCGACGTTGCGCCCGCGCTTCAGCGGCCGCACGTTCTCCTTGAACGTCTCCCAATCGCCGCACACGGCCACCGTCGCCGTGTCAGTTCCTACCCCTAACAGCGCCAGAGTCTCCACGTCGAGCGCCGCCAGTTCTCCGGCCGCCACCGCCGCCGCCGCCGCCGCCATGTGAGGTAGTAGGTCTGCGTGCCGTCCGAAGCCGACCGTTGGGGGAGGAGAGGATTCGAATTCGTAAATTGGATCCTTTGCGTCGAGGAGCGGATGCTGGTCTGGGTTGGGTTTTATAGAATGGTTGGGCTCTTGTTGGTTTTGGGCTTAAAAGTTAGTGTGGGCCGATATCCACGAGCCCATCTCATGTATATTCATTTCGCTGTCCTAAAAAAAATGTATATTCATTTTGCTGTTGATGGTTCAACCCAAAACACCGGATCATACAAAACAAATTTAGTTTCCTTCCTAAAATAACAAATTTTAATACCTTTATTTGTGAGGGAAGTACATGACTCATTTTGGAAGAAAAATACAAAACAACTGTAGATATTTATTATTATTATTTTATAAGTATGAAAATCTGCAACATGAGAACAAACATTATTTTTTGAGAGGACCTTAATCAAACCACGGTGCTGGCAATTACTCTTGGGTTTTGATAACCAGAAAAACCTAAGGAAACCACAGATTACCACAGCACTATTCGCGTCTGAAAGTAGTCTACATCAGATGACCTCAACGACCAACGCAGATTTGAGACCTGCTCAATCCCATTTACAGTCCTTTGGTGGTAAGTGCAGAAGTAGCCTGTCTTGTGAACTGACTAATGCCAAATCAGCAAATCCTATACATGTACCGTGCGTAGCCATTTTGCAATAAGAAAGTACTCTCTGTTTGACTTGCATTTGTCTAGATTTAAATGTATACACATGTAAATCTAGACAAAATGCAAGTCACTAATTTTCGAATAGAGGGAGTACGAGGTACCAACATACTAAAACGGAAAATTTTCATATGCATCATACTTCCTCTGTTTTATAATATAAGATGTTTTAGGTTTGTGAAAGGACCGTATTTAACCTCTTTTAGTGTTTTTAGTGTGTATGTTCAGAGTGAATCTACGTACTACTAAAAGAGGTCTGGATACACTCCTTTTACAAAGCTAAAACATTTTATATTGTTAAACTGAGGGAGTATGTTTTTTCCCTATCACAACAAATTGCCTACCAGCAGCAAATTACACGAAAAACACCTTCTGTATCGTAACCACAGTATAGCCGTAAGCCATGAATATATTAATATCGCCCATATGCTAAGCCTCTGCACAAGCAAGATGTATAAAAATATCAAGGTGCACATAGTAAAAAATGAAAATAAGAAGATAAAAATGTAGCATCCCATCTATCTAACATCTGTAATGCTACATAATTTAATAATAAAATGCTACTTTCTACATGTTGTTATTACATCATCATTATATCATGCTCATGTCACCATGCCACCTTGCATTTGAGCATCATATAAAACCACTCTATTTGGTTCTTATCCTTTATGCATTATATATTGTATTACTTATAGTTGCCTCTTGATATATTGTATTTGCTTCTTGATAAATTGTTTTATGCCCAAGTTGAGTTGGGAGCATATATTTTCTTGACTCCACCACCTTTCTTGTCACCACCTTATAATTCCACCATCCAATTATATATGAACCCATGTTTTTCTTTTGGATATTATTTCTAGCTCAAGGATAATTGAGAATGGTTCCTTCTACTCTCTATATGCTCCCATACAATGGCTATATTTGTTTTCACAATATTATATATGGAAGCATGTTTGTCACCTTTGTTTACCATGTGAAGTGGGGACATCACCTCACATGTGGTTTGTGGAATTAGGATCATGTTTGAATTGTAGTGTGGCTAGATGATAAAAGTAGTGTTATCTACACACTAGCATAGGCCACATTCTTATTCATGCATGACCATGATTTTGGCATACCATATGTGATGGAAAGCTTCATAAACATTTTTGGTGGGTTTATTCAATTTTGGAAGCTTGCTTGAATTACATGGTTGATTATGGGATCTAGCTTGTTTTCACAAAATAGAGCATGCATTAGTTATACATGCATGATCCATGCAATCATGCACATCCTTCCTCCATGTGGATCATATTTGAATTAATTCACCTAGGTGACCTTAGTCCACCTTAGTTCCTTCTTTTTTTCTTCATGTTTTGTCCAAGTTGCATAGGTAATGCAAGGATCCACCTAGATACCCTAATTCCACCCTTGCCTCTTTGTGAATTTGCATGGCTTCCAAAAATAAATCAAAACAAATATTTGAATTTAAATAAAAACCAAATCTATCTATCCTAACCCGAGCTCTCTCGTGGTTTGTTTGAAACAAACTACAACACCACCATGCCACCACCCCATCTAATCAGCTACCCCCCTCTAACCTAATCACCTAACCACCCGAGGCTACCATGGCATGACCATGTGACATGTCCATGTGCCAACCCCATCCTCCCTCTCTAATCCAACCACCCCTCTCCTTCCTTGCAAAGCAAGTTGAACCCCACGCCACCTCCCAGCTGACCCTGGTCCCCTACTCCTTCCTAACCTGAGAGAGAGAGTAGAGAAAAGAGGAGAAGCAACTTAGGTTGATTTTGTCTAACCTAACCAAGCACCCCCATGTGCACCCCCCTCTGGCCTTATCTACCAACCACCACGCCACCTCCCATCCAGATCCGTCCCAGGGCTCTGCCCCAAACCTCTCTGCCCTCCCATGTTTCCCCCTACTAAGCCACCTAACCACCATAGTTGCCACCTTCGGTGTGCTGTTGTACCGGCGAGGGGAGAAGGAGGAGAGGAGCTACAGGGCATCGAGTAAGACCGATGTGGCCCTAGTATCCTACCTGTGCACCAGATTGTGGAGGAGGAGGCCAGGAACCAGTGCTACAAGGACGGGCCGACGCCAAACCCTAACTACCCGAGTGCGAGCCACCTACAAGATCGCCGTCGTGCCAAGCCCGTTCGACCCCATCAACACCACCGCGGTGAGCTCCTGAGACCCCTAGACATGGTCCTGTGCGTCCTCGCTTCCTGATTTCCTATTTCATTCTGTCGAACACCCTGCCTACATCGCCGCGCGTCGCCGGCTTGCTCGCGTGCTGCCGCTGCAGGGCACCCCGCTGTCGCGCGTTAGAGTTTCTAAACCCGTGTTACCGCGCCATGTCAAACGCCCCTAGCTTCGCTTACTGGGACGCCACCTGACCATGCCGCTCGACCCCACCTTGCCTATCCGTCTCTGGCATGTTCGGGGAAGACGGAGGCAGGCACATAAGCTTCACCTAGCATCGTCGCTGTAGCCAAACATCACCGTAGTGGTTTGCAGCCGTCAGATCGAGCCCGCAGTCGCAGGTTCGAGCCCCGCACGGCTCTGAACTTTTTACTATGGGGTGTCAATTTCTATCAGATAAGCAAAGAAGAAGAAAAATACTAGTATCGACTCTGTCTCGCACGACGTTTTCCACATAACCCCCCTGGCATTTTGGTTGCTTAACCCGCAGTCCAGCCATGGCCCCACCTGTCAGCGGCTAACCCGCGGAATATTATTATGAAAAGGCACCGGCCGCTCTTTGTATCTGTAGAATAGCCCCTAGCTCACCTACGTTTTAAATCCATAAATTCAAATAATACATACGATATATGTTTTCTAATCAGAAAAATGTGAGAAATTCAAATAAGCCATCCAAAATAATCTTTGAGCAATTTAAAATTTCGAAATTATTTAAATTCCAATAAATGCTTTTATCTTAATAAATTTATAAATTTACTTCTGTAATTCCAAATTTGATAAATAATATGTCTAAACTGATCAGCGCGATATGAGACCGTTCTTTTTTTGAAAAAGGGAGAGGCACAAAAGGGCCTGGATACTGCATTAATGATAACGTGGTGCGGTACAAATGACATAAAGGACCCCCAAAGAAAAACGATATAAATTGAGCCCTTACAACTTGCAAAACAGACCCTGATTATTTTGCAGGCAAAGCAATCGGGTTCGTTGACACCGCCGGTGAACTCTGGCCTCAAGCTGCGAGCTCCGCCGTCAGCACCATCAAGGCCACATGGAGCTGAGGAAGAAGGGAACCACGTTGCGAGTCCAGAAAGGGGCCTCCACTAGAGGTTGAAGACAACCTGACGTGACGTCGTCGCCAGGTCCTAGAGGCGCTGTCTGTCAACGGCCGGATTTGACAGACGAACATGCGCTACCGATGGTAGACTCTAGAAATCTGTAGTATCACTCGCTCCCTGAACTCCTCCGGTACCAAAGGACACCACATCAAGGGTCCTCTCCACCAAGCCACCATGGCTAGTCGAAAGGGGAGCAGAGATCGGCGAACTCCAGAGCCAAAGAGGAGTCAAGACCTGCTTATTGAAAGAAGCCTCACCAGATCCACCCTTAATGCTAAGCCTCCACCTTGGAAGCTCGATGAACGAGGACGCTGGCGAACGCCTGGCGCTGCGGGAGAGCACCAACTCGGGAAACTTCCGGGAAGAGGAGAAGACGGCCTTATTGTTGGAGATGCCATGCTCCATCTTCCTCCTCTACCACCACTCCTGCCACCACTCCTACCACCAGAGCAGGGCAGCAAGGGAGACGAACGCGAGGATGCGCCGGATTCGTCCGATGGAACCCGATGGCCTACTCCTAAATGACACAAGGGCACAACATCTACAAAAACTTGATCTAGATCCTACGCTATTGAGTCTGGCGCCTCTCCTCAACATCCGCCAGGCAACATCACCATCGACATAAGCATTAGATTGACCTGGGAGAGTGGAGTCGAATCTCAAGGAGAAGAGCAGTGACATAGGTATGATTACTCGGGTACCTATGATTTGCTACCCAGGCCCGAAGAAAGGCTTACGGCCCATGAAGAGTCAAGATGATGGCCCAAAAGGAGCAACCGACAAAGGCTGTAGTTGTATTAGGAAAGAGGAGAAAGGACCGACATCGTGTTGGTATTGTAATCGCGTATATGTAACCTATATCTTTGAGACCCGACCTATTATATATAGGATGGGAGAAGCTTAGGCAAAGGAGGCCTAGCAATCCCCAAGTGATTTGTAATAGTGCAATTCACAAAATATTCAGGCGACTTTGACTCCAATGTTCTCCTGACATCCGACGAAATCCCTAGAGATCTCTTTTCCGCAAAACCCTAAGTCCTTCTTCATGGACATTGCCGAGGTTACCCCTTGTCAATTGGCGCCTTCTGTGAGAAACTTGAACGCTGGAGCCATGGATTCGGTGGAACTCTCTTTCCCAAGCAGCAACCCAACAAAAGAGGTTCCACACCCGCCCACCCCTGTGATAGTACCCGCCGAATTCAATGGAGGATCTGATCTAATCATCGGAAGCTTCCACTTCCAAGTAGAAAACGCCCAAGAATCACACCCTTCGGCACTGATTACATCAGAACCATCGGTAGAAAATACTACGCTTACGGCGATACCAACATCATCTGTCGGATCCTCCATGGAGGTCACGGCAGAAATCGAGGCATCAGAAGAAAACAAGCAAGATGAGATAGATTTGGGGATCTTGATGGTCTTTACGACAATCTCTCCTTCGGATCAGAGCCCCCAATAACTCCACTATGTGGAACAAGCCTAGCAAACTTTGAACCCGAGGAAAGCAGTAAAAGCATCGACTTCGAGATAAGGATGGCATAAATCTACCTAGAACAGAAAACAATGGATTTCAC
The DNA here is from genome assembly GCA_910589775.1 of Avena eriantha. Taxonomy (NCBI): domain Eukaryota; kingdom Viridiplantae; phylum Streptophyta; class Magnoliopsida; order Poales; family Poaceae; genus Avena; species Avena eriantha. Next base: position 56,290,779 of record OU342745.1, on the reverse strand, counting down.
TGACCCACCCAACAGTGTCTCCCTCGGTTCAAATGACAATGACACAAGATCATACATGACGTGCCACCAAGTGTGCATGGTCAACGGGAATACCTCGACACTGCGCGACTCTAACGGTAACCCTATCCTCGATCCCAATGATATTTTATCGGATGACAATGCAGGAAACCACAACAACGAAGGGGACCACGAAAATAGGGGAACAACCGCATAGTCCAAGGAGGAAGAGCAGAACCAAACGGGGAAGAAAGGCGAACTCTTCGGCTACCAGCGGCGGCATGGCAAAAGGCCAGGGAAGAAATTTCGGGTGCAGTTCCAATGACAGCCGACACCTCACACAAAGATTTATTAGCATATCAATACTTGCTTCACCACAAGAAGAGAGACCTACTAAGGATATAGAGGCAATTCGATGAAACAAAGAGGTAAGCCTATGAATCTAGCCTACGACGGGCACAACTAAGCTCCACCCGAAGGTCTGAGAGTGTAACAGGAGGAGCACCGCCAGGAAGGGGAACATCTCGATTGCATAACATCCCCGAAATAGAAAGGAACGCATTGATCCGAGACCTTGATATATCGTTTATGTCAGTAGATCAAGCAGGAAACATCAAAGAAAAAACAACTCAAGCAGCTATTGTGGCCACACAAACATATTTGATCACAACTCAACCCGCACCCGATGATCCTCGTGCGGCTCTGTACCGTTCTACCCTGATAAACCTTGGCATGGTAGGAGCAACTCTCGCATAAGCAAAACAAGGAATTACGCATCAACCTGACAGATCCCCGCGCCATCACAGCAGCCCTCGGCAAGCGTGGCACACCCGACGATCGCGATCCCCACATCAGGAACATCCTTCAGGACTAGAGCCACGAAGTAACACAAGAGACAAAAACCACAATCGAAGATACCACGACGGTGACAACAAAGACGACTATGAACTCTGCAGAGCCAGCTGCTTCACTCAGCAGATTTGGAAAGCTTCAATACCCAAAGATTTTAAACTTCCACATGACCGCCAAAAATACGATGGACTTCAAGAGCCTGAAGCTTGGTTGGCAGATTATTTGGCCACTGTCAAATTACAAGGGTGGTTTGACAGCTATCGCAGTGCAAAGTTTACAATTGCACCTTACCGACGCTGCAAGGTCATGGCTCAGACAACTACCCGAAGATTCTATTAGAAGCTGGAATGATCTCGAAGATAAATTCATCCGACACTTCCAGTCCATATTCAAATGACCCACGTATTTATAGCAATTGCAGGCATGCAAACAAAAGCCTGGAGAGTCAATAAGAGCATTCATCTTGCGATAGAACATCATAAAAAATACAGCCGAATCCATATCCAACGAAAGAGCCATTGATGCCTTCAACGACGGCCTCCGTCGCCGAGAATTCATAGAAGAACTAGGTCGAGTTAAACCCAAGACAATCTCACAGTTAATGGACATAGCAAATCATTGGGCTGATGGAGAAGATGCGGTATACAACAAACGAGCACGATCACTCAAAGAAGACATAGATAAGCACGACAATGACAGGAGGTGATGAAACAATGATGGAAACATGAGACCAAGTTACGCCGCTGCCAGTTTTTCGGGTGAAGGCAATAACAGGAATAATGACTACAACAACGGGTACTGCCACAACAGGGATGAAGGCGGGGGAAGCCAGCCAACGCAGCGATATTAGCCAAAAGCTCGGGACCCACCCATGTCCGCAATGCAAATATTGGAAGGGCCCTGCAACATGCACTTTTATGTCGAGTCAGTGGGAAGAAGACAATCCAACCACCTTATGAAAGACTGCCGAACGTTCTAAAAAATGCAAGAGCTATGCAATTCAAAAGCAATTGAAGCAGCAAGACAAGGATACACATCCATGTCTAGCATGTTAGCCATCGGTGCACCACCTCCGCCAGCAAGACAACCACAAAACACAACTAATCAAAACACCGAATACCCTAGGTTAAAGGGGGCAATGTCAGTGATTCAGAAAGGGCATCGATCCAACAGAATTCAGAAGCTAATCACAAGACAAGTCAACATGGTAGAGGTGGATCCACCAGCCGCACCCGAGTATCTCCATTGGTCAGAACATGAAATTACATTCAACAGAGCTGATCACCCACATCGAGTACCAAGACCAGGTCATCCGGCCTTGATAGTTGAAGCACAAATTGGCGGGTTCGACATGAGCAAGGTCTTCATGGATGCAGGAAGAAGCATAAACTTGATCTACGCCAAAACACTAAGGGCAATGAACTACCCCTTGGCAAATCTAACACCATCAGAAACATCCTTCCATAGCATAGTACCAGATAAGGCCGAAATTCCTTTAGGTAAAATTTTCCTTGACGTTGTTTTTGGATCCAAAGAAAATTTCAGGCGGGAAAAACTCGAGTTCGAAGTCATGGATTGGCCATCACAGTATCATGCGATCCTGGGACGCCCAGCTTTCGCATGATTTATGGCAGTCCCGCACTATGCATACTTAGTCATGAAGATGCCAGCACCAAAGGGAATCATAACAGTAAACGGAAGTTTCACACGTTCCAACAATTGTGATAGGGAGTTCAACAAAATCTCTGAATCTTTCGAGATGGCAACAGAGTTTGAGCAGCTCAAAAAGACAACAACCGCAGAACCTCTAGAAGTAGCATGTGTCAATCCCGACCAGGCCTTTGACACTACAAAAAACACAAAAGAGGTACATATCCATCCCACCGACCCGAAGAAGACAACATTTGTGGCTTCCAACCTTGGTTCCGCATAGGAAAGCACGCTCATCGAGTTCCTCCATGAGCACTAGAAATCTTTGCATGGCTACCTTCTGACATGCCAAGAATTTCCAGAGAACTCACTGAGCATGCATTAAATCTAGATCCAAAAGCAAAACCGGTAAATAAATCGCTTCATCGCTTCATAGAACCAAAGCGCAAAGGTATTGGGAAAGAACTACATGGCCTCATTGATGCTAACTTCATAAAGGAACTGAAGAAAGCAGAATGGATCGCAAACCTAGTATGCGTCCCGAAGAAAAACACTAAAGAGCTGCGGATGTGCATTGACTTCACCGCATTAAATAAACACTGTCCAAAGGATCACTTCCCACTGCCACAAATCGATCAAATAGTCAATGCAACCGCGGAATGCGAACGTCTTTCCTTTTTGGATGCATATTCAGGATACCATTAGATTCAGATGAAGGAGGAAGATTAGGAGAAAACATCATTTGTTACACCTTATGGTGTATTCTGTTACACAACAATGCCCTTTGGCCTCAAGAACACCGGAGCAACATATCAATGGATGATGCAGAATTGACTGGGAAGCCAAATTGGCACAAACATACAAGTATATATTGATGATGTCATAGTTACAACAAAGCAAGGATCATCACTCATCAAGGATCTCAACAAAACATTCAAAAATCTCGATAAGTTTTGCATCAAATTAAACCAGACAAAGTGTTCCTTTAGAGTCCCAACAAGGCAACTCCTCGGATATCTAGTATTAGCAAGAGGAATCGAAGCCAATCCCGAGAAAATACAGGCAATTCTGACAATGAAAAAACCAACAAATCTACGAGGTGTACAATAGTTGGCTGGGAGAGTGGCAGCACTCAGCCGCTTCATTGCTAGACTAGGAGAAAAATCATTACCATTTTATGCTCTAATGAGAAAGTTAGATAAGTTCGAATGGACCAACGAAGCTCAACGCGCTTTTGAGGACCTCAAAAAGACACTTTCAACGCCTCCTGTCGTTGTGTCTCCACGAGAAAAAGAACCTTTACTTCTCTACATTACCGCCACAAATCAGGTGGTCAACACAGTTCTGGTCGTAGAGTGACCCGAAGAAGGAAAAACCCATGGTGTTCAGAGGCAAGTTTATTTTTTGAGCGAGGTCCTCTCGCTATCCAAACAAAGGTACCAACATTATAAAAAATTAGCATATGTAGTATTTATGACAGCACGTAAGCTACGCCATTATTTTTCGGAACATTCGATCATAGTGGTCAATGAAGCACCTCTGTCCAACATCCTCAATAATCTAGAAGCATCTGGGTGTGTCCCTCTATGGGGTATCGAACTATCTCCTCGGGACATCACGCATGAGAAGCACAAAGCAATTAAGTCACAAGTTTTTTCTAATTTTATCACGGAATGGACTGAGTTGCAATGTGCGGGTCCACCTAATCTCTCTAGTGCCTAGACAATGTACTTCGATGGATAAAGAAGAACGGAAGGAGCAGGAGTCATATTAATATCACCGCAAGGCGACAAGATGCGATATATACTTCAGATGAGCTTCACGAACGCATCCAATGATGAAGCTGAATACGAGGCCTTGTTGCACGGCATGCGGATGGCCAAGGCCTACGGTGCAACTCGCCTAATTTTTTTGGTGATTCCAATCTTGTAGCATAGCAAGCAATTAATAAATGTGACGCTATCAGCGATAATATGATTTCTTACCAAGATCTATACAACATCATGGAAGCTTAATTCGATGGATGCGAAGTATCGCACATAGGGAGAGAAAGTAATGAAGAAGCCGACAATCTGGCAAACATTGGGTCCTTGTGTTTACCAGTGCCACCCGGTTTTTTTTGGGAAGAAATATCTGAGCGTTCTATCAAAGCAAAAAGAGTTTCCGAGGTCATAACACCCAAAATAGGGAAAAAGAATAAGCCACGAAAAGGCTCGGGGGCTCCATTAGCCAGTACAAGCACATAAGAGGCCATTAAAGAAGAATCAAAAATTGATGAGGTCATGATAATAGAACCTACGTGGATGCAGTCATACATGGCCTATATGACTCAGGGAGAAGTACCCGAAGATGTGACAGAATCCTGACGAATCACTCGGAGATCGAAAGCCTTCAGGATAATTAAGGGGGAGTTATATAAAAGAAGTATTTCAGGTGTGTTGCAGCGATGCGTCACACCCGAAGAAGGGAAACCTATACTCAAGGAAATACATGAAGGAATTTGTGGCCATCATGCTAGCAGCCGAGAAATTGCATCCAAAGCATTCAGGGCAGGATTTTATTGGTTCACAGCAGTTCAAGATGCAAAAGACATAGTTAGAACATGTGAAGCATGTCAACGATTCGCAACAAAACTTGGAGCACCTGCCGCTGAATTAAACCCTATACCTCTGGCTTGGCCCTTTGCTCAATGTGGACTTGATATGGTAGGAAAACTTCACAAGTCATCTGTAGGAGGACACGTCTTTCTGCTAGGAGCAGTCGACAAATTTACTAAATGGATCGAAGAAATGGCAGTCACCACTCAAGATGGAGCTTCGGCTGTGAATTTTATACAGTCCATAGTATTTCGGTTCGGCGTGCCAAACGACATCATTATAGCCAATGGAACTAATTTTACTTCCAATGAGTGTAAGGAATACTGTGAGGAGATGGGAATCAAGGTCAGCTACGCCTCAGTAGCTCATCCGCAAACCAATGGACAAGTAGAAAAAGCCAATGGCTTAGTAACTGTTGGACTCAAGAAAAGGTTGCTCGCATCACTTGATAGAGCGAAATGAGCGTGGTTTGATGAGTTACCATCTGTTTTGTGGAGTTTGCAAACCACCCCTAATACGTCAATACAAGAAACACCTTTCTTTCTGGTCCACGACGCTGAAGCCGTCCTTCCAGTCGAAGTTTCACATGAATATCCTAGAGTAGCTGCATATGATGAAGAGGAATCAAGAGAAGCTCTCGAGGATGATGTTGATGCACTCAATGAAGCTCGAGGTGAAGCCCTACAAAGAGCTACTATATATCAGCAAAACTTGTGCCATTATCATGGCCGACGATTACATCCAAGGTCATTCACATTAGGGGACCTAGTTCCGCGCCTCAAACAAGATGGTCACCAAAATCTAGAATCACCTTGGGAAGGACCCTACATTGTTATAGAAGTTATTCCTGGAGGAGCATATCGTCTACAAGACAACAAAACAAGAGTCAAATATTCCAATCCATGGAACGTCGCACAACTCTAGCGTTTTTACGCTTATGATTTTATGTTTACTTACAATTCAATAAAGCTTATGGCATGACTTTTAAACCAGAAATATCTAGGCAAACGGCCAAGCGGCAATCCACCAAAATAATATATCATCAGTTGCGCCATGTATATATAAAGACAAGTTTTTTGTACATTTAGTTCTTGTTCATATCAACTCAGGGGATTTTTTTAATTTTTCTGATCATATTAACAAGAAATTATGAGCCGATGTGCAGATATAGGCATCCAAACATAGCCTCAGGGGATACTCCCATCGGGAGCGCTGACACGCACCAAATAGAATTTTTTTGCATATCAAGCAAAGACAATCATCGCCTAAAAAAATCTATGAGTTTTACATTAATGTATCCTCAGAAAGTTACTCCCATCGGGAGCTCTCAAAAAGTATCAAAATAGCTGATAAAATTCAGAAATATTGGCAGCCCAGCATGGCTGCTGACAGAATCAATATATAAGAAAATCATGGATCACATTCAAACGCGACAAAAATCCGAATGCCGTGTTCAAAAAACATGAAGGTAAGACCCTGGGATTCGTCCTGTGTGGCCTGGTAATCGCACAAGGATGCACTCTGCCTGTAATATGGCGGTTCTCTATGATACACATATGCTTACGATGACAAGAACTTACCAGTGACTAAACTTGAGTAGCATGAGGAGCGTCCCTCATATTCAAGGGACATGAGATTCTCAATTTACAACTTGTCAATGCATATCCTCATATTTGATCACTTTAACCTTAATCACCTAAAGATGCCTATGATAGGGGCAATGAGAGATGAAAGCTAATAAGTATCATAATTTTTGGGAGCTCTTTATGAGACTTGCAATCCCTGCTTCCCTCTGCGAAGGGCCTTTCTTTTACTTTTTAGTCGAGTCAGTAAACCTACCCCCTTCTATCTCAACAAGTATTTTGAGTTATTGTGTTCCATTCATTCATATGATGATTTATTCAATCATGTTTCTTATGTTCCTTCTTTTGCACATTGCTCTTATCTGGGTGTTTACTACTTTGAAAGCTATCATTGAAAACCAATTATTTGTGAACTCCAGCAAATTATCAACTATTCTTTGACCAAAAGCTAAGTTTGCCATTACCAATTATGATTTACTTCATGTATCTTTACTGTGTTTCCTTTGCTTATTGCAAGTTAAGTTATATAATAGTGAGTTGTCTTCTATTATGATCTATGTATTGATGAATGTGATGCTTCTTGTCCGTATTCTTTCATCGACTCTTCACTCCATATACCTGAGGTCATGTTTATTGAGCTCAGTTTCGCTTGGGGACAAGCGAAGTCTAAGCTTGGGGGAGTTGATACGTCCATTTTGTATCACTATTCTATGTCATAATTCACTGTTATTCATTGATATATTTCATATTGAGAGGTGATACTTATGTTATTTCATATGTTTTTGCATGGTTGATGACTTTTGGAGCATGGACCGATGCAGTCAGGATTCTGATGGAAAAGGTGCTGTTTGGAGGCAAAATTCGCGAAGATTAGAAAATACGGGAAAATAGCTGGAAAATCCTATTTTTCCAGAAGACGAAGGAAGCTAGAAGGGGGGCTGGAGATGGGCCACAGGGGGCCCACACCACCCCCTAGAGCGGGCCAGCCTAGGCCGTGCCACCAGGTGGTGTGGCCGCCCTGGTCCACCCCTAGCACTCCCCTCTGGCGTATATTATCCTCCCGAAACCCTAAGACTCGGGGAGCGCCACAGAAAGATTCCGCCGCCTCTGTGGGGCGGAAAACACCGAGAGAGAAAGATCTATCCGACAGACAGGTTTCTGCCGGGGGAATTCCTTCCCGGAGAGGGGAGATCGTCGCCATCAACACCACCATCAAGCTGGACTTCATCGGGATCATCATCATCATCACCATCAGCACCCTCATCACCATCTCCATATTGCTATAACAATTGGGTTGAATCTTTCATAGTTCATAGGGGAAACTTTCCCGGTGTTGATTACTCTTTGTAGTTGATGCTATTGAGTGAACCATTGAATTATTGTTTATGTTCAGATTGTTATACATCATTATTCCATCTCTGATCATGATCCATATGATGTCTTGTGAGTAGTTCGTTTTGTTCTTGAGGACATGGGAGAAGTCATGTTGTTAGTAGTGGAATTGGGTTGAGAAAGATTCAATAGTTTGATATTTAAGTTGTGGTGTACTTCTTCTAGTGGAGTCATGTGAACATCGACTACATGACACTTCACCTATATGGGCCTAGGGGAATGCATTGTGTATTTGGCTACTAATCGTAGGGGTTGCCGGAGTAACAGAAACTGAACCCCCGTTAGGAAACCATTGCACAAGGGACGTAAGGGTCTTAGAGTTTAAAGCTATGGTTAGGTTTCTACCTTAATTACTTTCTTGTACTTACAGATGTTTGCAAGGGGTATAATCACAAGTATGTATTAGTCCTAGGAAGGTCGGTACATTAGCACAGGTTCACCCACACAACACTTAGCAAGCTAAAGAAGATTAATCAACTATATGAAGCGAAAGCACTTGACAGTCTTCCCATGTGTCCTCGAGAACGTTTGGTCATCTTAAGTAATACAACCGGCTTGTCCTTTGCTGCATAAAGGATTGGGCCACTTGCTGCATTTATTTACTGTCTTTTATTTACTCATACTTTGTTTACTTGCTTTATCAAAAACCCCTAAAAATCCGTTTGCTAAGTACTTGCAGAGAATTCCTGATCCATACCACTAGCCAGCACCTTCTGCTCCTCGTTGGGTTCGACACTCTTACTTATCGAAAATACTGCGATACACCCCCTATACTCGTGGGTCATCAGACGGTTACGACAACTAGGATCATCTCCCATCATTAGCATTGCTTGTGACCCTGAAGATGGAGCCCACCGCTACGCTATTTATTCCGCTACTTATTTGTACTAAGACTGGATCGTCAGATCCTTTATTTGTGTAAGACCTTATTATGGTTTGTAATGGATGATGTACTGTGATATCCAATCTGTTATGTCTCGCAAAAATGGTAATCCTGGGATTGCAATGTACGGCATAACAAGCATCTGGGATTAAAAATCCGGGTGTTTACTCTTCTCCAAGAGCAGGTGGTGTTCACTGATTCGACACGCCGCCACCTAATTTTCTAGGGGGACGACTCTGTTTTCATCCTGACCATCACCGCCGATGTTCCGGGAACCAGAGTTGGGCCCACCTTCGTTTGTGTGGTATGCGTCAAGTCAGTCTGATGCGCCTGGCCCCTATACACGCTGCGCATGTGGGCGAACGCCCTGCCGCCATCATCCGATAGCATTCTTGTGCTAGCCGAGGTGCCGAGCTACCCGATTCTGCGGGAGGTGGAGTATGCAGACCTAAGGTTGATCCTATGTGTGCCATCTCAGTACCTTGTCGGTGCTGGACCGAACAGGCAGAAGCATTTCTACATTTGTATCGAGAAGACCGATAGGGAAATGTAGTACTTATGCTGTCGTTACTGTTAGACTTAAGTGATGCCTCTCAGGTGTGTAGAGCATACGTGTTGTGCGAATTTACCCCAGTTGTAGTTTTTTAGTACTCCTTAATAATTCGATGAGTTATTGGTCCAATCAGCTTGTTGTTGTCATGTTGCAAAGTCCGGTTGCTCTAGACAGACTGGGAATACCGCGTCCTCCCGCATGTCAGTGTCACGTGTTCTGCGGGCCCACCTGCCAGTGTCACGTCCCCCTTACTTCTCTTCCTTCCCCTCGAAGCCACTGTCCCCACTTCTCTTCCATCCTGCCACTACCGTCTGATGATTGTAATCTGATTTTCGTTCGATTGTTTACATGTAATCTACATTGATAATGCAACATGCAAATGGTAGAGACACAATTTTTAAAGTGGAAGCACTTACACGCTGCTATTGCACATATTTCTCAATATAGCTCGACAAACCCATTACAATAATTGTACTCGCACTAAACACAACCGAAACTACAACCATCCTAAACAACATCTAAACCCACATCACAGCACTATCTTCAGAGTCTACCTCGATTGGTGACACCGCTGTGCCCTTCCCAGCGACATCCACTCCTGCCTGTGGCTTGCCCTTCGGCAAGGAGGCAACAATGGTGTTCTGCAAAGCTCCGTCCCCGTCGTCCTCCACATCGGAATCAACAATGATGAAGGGGACGGGGTTGGCGTGGACCGAGACCCATCGCACCTGGCGCCTCCTACTCAAGCTCGACGCTGCACCAGTCCTTCTACAGGTAGGAGGGGCCGAGCTCGAAGATGTAGCGTCGTCGCTTCGCTCAAGAAACCATGGCCATTTGATACTGCGATGGTAGGATCTTGGGGTGGATCCGCTGCAGCGAGCCTAACCAGGAGCGGTGGAGCGGATGGATATTCCGGAGTGAGCCATGACAAGTTTCGGGGGAGTAAGAGTGTGGGCTAGGCGTCTCTGGTTCCTGAGCAAGGCCTCCTAGTGATATGTACGCAGGCAAGGTGCCAATTTTTTTGTCCAATGCGCGCAAGAGGGCCTTTGAACCGTGAAGGCGTGATGTTTGGTTGACAAGTCCGCACAGTAGGTCCCCCACCTGTTAGCTGAATGTGGACGGTAGGATTCTGCCCGAGTTATTAATTGGGGAAAAATCATTCTTCACCGCGCCACTACCCTGACATCCAAAGGCTACTCTTTCCTCTGCCCTCGCTCCCCTCGCTCATGCCTCGCAGCTCATGCAGTTCTTCTCGGGTGGAATCAGGGTCGGCTCAACACCGTCAGGCGGGTGCCCCCATCAGGTACCAGAGGGCACCCTATGATTAATACCCCGACATGCTATGTTTGTGCGGTGAGAAGATGCCGAGATGGATTTCATGGACCGACGAAAATACTGCAGGAAAATTCAGCAACTGTAGCATTAGAGCGGTAAGTTCCTACTATAGGTACAATGGTAACCCAAATCCGGAAAGCGTAATGTAATTCCTTTTTTGTTTCCTTCGACCTACTTCGCAGGAAGGGAGGGGAACTAGGCGTGACAAGTTTGTGTGGATCGAAAAGCCACTGACAGGTTTTCACAAAGAGCTTGTTCAGGATCTATGTGATCCTGTGTGGGACAAGAAAGAGGAGATTCGTGTGTTGGAGCGAGAGATCCGGGAGCTTCGCCAGGTGTAGGGGAGGCAGGAGCAGGGAGGTGGTGAGACAAACGGGCTCAAGATTAGGCCAGATAGTGGAAACAATTTCCTCATTATCTAGGCATTATCTATTGCCTTTGTAGTTTATGTTGCCATGTCATTGTCCAGTAGCTGAAATAAGTTGCTGCTTCGTGGAGTGTAGCATCCAACTTAGAACTTGTTCTCAGCTCAAAACCTTATCATAAGTGTAATGCCAATAGCAGGGATTTATTAAGCGCCTATAAATAATTCATGTCTATGCCACTAACACCCATCGATTTTGGAGACCCCTTAACCGCTTAGCTATCACGGTCCCGGTGCTGCGATTGTTCACATAGTAGTGGCACAGTCACAATTTTAGATTCAACTAGTGGCCTCGGCCATATCCAATCCTCAAGTTGCGATACATTTTAGGGATTTCTATTTTCGTGCCCCTGGTTCGTTAGTTGTACTCAGTTTTCCCCAGCCACTTAGTTTTTCCTCACTTTTTCCCATCTCCTTGTACGAAACTCTCACATGGTCTAAAACTCGCCGTCCGTCAGCCTTGCCGTTACATGCTGACAAGTGGGGCCGCGTTCAGTCGGGTCCCGTAGGCCCCCTTCTTTTCAGCTTCTTGGGCAGCTTCTCCCAGAAGCTACCCTCGACCAGCTTCTCCCAGAATCTCATCTTCAAAATTCGTTCAAACTTCTTAACTAGTAGTTTCAATGTTAATTTAAAAGTATAAACGATTTTGGCAGATAAGATTCTGGGAGAAGCTGGTCGAGGGTAGCTTCTAGGAGAAGCTACCCAATAAGCTGAAAAGAAGGGGGCCGTAGTGGACCCTCGTAGTTACGTGCTGACGAGTAGGACTGCGTTCTATCGGGTCCCGTAGTGTACCCTTGCCATCACATGCTGACAAGTGGGGCCGCGTTCAATCGATTCCCGTAGTGGACACCTCTCTCTACTTATCAAGTTCATTTGTTTATGGAGTTAAAGTACCAGTGGCATACTCGTTATTTTGCACGGATAGAAAATAGAAAAGGATTTAAAAAATGGAAAATGCATCTTTTATACAATAAAATACATTTTGGCATACATCAAATTATTTGCAATTCAAACATACACCAGTTTGACAATTATTGCCTCATTCAGACAAACTCTGTTTTGGGGAGGGATGTTTTAGGGAGAGGCTTGAGTAGAAAGCCATGAAACTTCATAGATAGTAGGTGATTTGAGAAGCGGTGATTTAGGTTAAAACTTGGTTTATGTACATTTCTTATGGTGGCAGGTCATATAATAAGACTCCCTGGGTAGATGCCACTATGTTTTGCTCTTTTTGAATTTGTTGTGCATAAAATGACTCAATTATCTAGCTAAAACCTATTCGTTGACTCTCTGTTAACCAGCCACCGGAGGGTAAAACTGAGTATATTGCACACGGCAGTGTTAGTACTGGAGGGTAAAATTGAGTAGAACCAAACTGCCAGTGTTACACTCGAGGGCAAAACTGAGTACAACTGAGTCGCCAGGGTTAGACAAGAGGGAAAAAACGTGACTCACGATACACATGTGCGGTGCACGGGGTGGTGGCGGACACGTGTGGGCGTGCACGGTGCAGTAGCATACGTGGTGCATGGTAGTGCAACGAAACATCACTTCCCTCCTCCTTTAATAGAGGCCTCCACTCACTCATCACTCACTCGATCACTCAACCGTCTCCACTGTCCCATCAACTTCTGCAAACCCCCAAGAAAACCCCAACCATGCCGGCGATGGAGAACAACGGTGCGGTGGCCATCGGCAAGGAGGCCCCCATCCTCGTCCCCGCATCCACCAAGGCCGCCGGCAAGGAGCCCCTCGTCCCCGTCCCCGCATCCGACAAGGCCACCGGCAAGGAGGCCCCCGTCCCCGCATCCACCATAGCCGCCGGCGAGGAGGCCCCCGCTAGTCTCGGGCAGATCCCGCTCGGCTGGGACCCCTACGAGGAGGTTGTTTACATAAGGCCGGAGAACCCCTATGACACCAGCATCGCCGACCCATGGTCAGAAGTAACCATGGTTTTCTCCCCTTCCCTGGTTCTTCTCCGTTCACATTGTTGGATGATATATCATATGTTATTAGGGACCGTCTATTCGTGTTTTTACAATAGCTAATCATCTTGTGTTAGATCTTGTATTTCGATGAATCCCCCTTTTCGTATTTGAACCCCCTGGTCGTAGTTGGGATCAGTATTTGATTTGGTTTGAGATTTGGGGAATAATCAGGAGATCTCAATCGGTTAATTTATGTAAATAATCAATCCCGATAATCAAAGTATCTCAATCATGTCCTAATTGCACTCTACAGGAGGATATCAGTGACGTCCGCAGCGACAATGAGTCCAAGGACACCAAGACTCGTCATGTGCTGAGGACGCTAAAGTCTGGCCAGTATAACAACTTATTCGCCGACGACGTGTACAGGTGCCCCTTCTGCCCCACCAGAAGGCTCCACGCCATAGACTTCAACTCCCTCGTGAAGCATGCTGAGGATGTGAGGACCTGCGGCGAGTCCGTGAATGTCCACGACTCCATAGCCAAGCACCAGGCACTCGGTCTTCACCATCGCAACCTCCAAAAGGTGGCTATCGAGGAGGGTCGCATGCCCCCGATCAAGCCCAAGGCGCCCAAGGTCAAGGGAATGGGCAGCAAGAAGTAGAGGAGGCATCACAGAGAGGAGGCGGAGGCCCTCCTAGCAGAGGCCACGAGGGGCCACTGATCTATTGCTGCTGCTGTAAAGCAGCTTCTTTTGCCGTGTCTGTGTTAACTTGTCCGTTGATGCTGCTGAATAGCCTAATTGTCGAACCTCGTTAAGTTTTGTACTATATAACCTATATTAGCTGCTTTATCTACATATGCTTTGTTTACTGAATTTATTTATGGTGCTGGTTAGTTTTGCTGCTTTAGATTTGCTACCAGATTAGGGAAAAACGAGGGCAAAAGGAACAATGAATGAAGAGAGAAGCTGCTCTAGATTCGCTACCTTTTTGGGCAAAAAAACACAACTATTAGCGAGAGAGAGGGGGAAAATGTGCTCTTGAAAAGGCCAATCATAAAAAAACTTCCAATTTAGGCGACAGGGCGCACGTAACCACCAAACGCGCCCCACATGGTCCCACACCACGTCCCCCATAATCAGCGAGAGATGGATGGCTGGTCCCCTGTGTATCCTGGTCCCACCTGTTAGCATGTAATGGTCGAGGAGACGTAACGTAACGCTCAACACATGATCCGCCCCAACACGGTCCCACCGGTCAGCATATAATGGTCAAGCCTTTGACCTGACGACATCCCCCCGCTCGAGCACATGTGAGGGTTTCAGAATGGAGGGAGGCCAAAAGTGAGGAAAAACTAAGCGGCTGGGGAAAACTGAGTACAACTAACAAACCAGGGGCATGAAAATCTTGTCCAGCATGATCACTCCACTCGTTTTGGTTCTCTTCCCACAGCAAAATCACCGAGTCAGCTGTCTTGTTTCTTACCTTGCGCTTCCTATAAAAAATAGTACATGGATTACTACCTTATATGTACAGACTATAATTTTTTTTTGTGAATGTACCATCTCATACCTAGGTTTGGGGGCATTAAGGGGACTGCCCGCTGCTCTATGGCCTATAAGATGGCAGGTCTTGCATCTATTTTTGCCCTTCTTGGTAGCATAGAAAGCCGAAGCCTTCTTATCGAGAAAATTCTTAAACCTATTCACCTGAGGTCTTCCTCTGCCCCTTTTTGTAACTGGCTGGCAAAGCTCGAAAGTCAGCTGGACTTGAGGCCACTGAGATGGGTCTGTACATGGCTCGACGGATCTACCGTACGCATCTCTAAACTTTTCCATACGGTAGTAGTCTGACAAATACTGATCCAAATGTGGTAGAGTTCTTTTCTTCACCAAGAAGGCCAAGGCATGGTCGCAAGGTTTCCCGGTATGCTGCCACTCTAAGCAGGTGCATTCTCGCTGCTGGATGTTCGCAACATCCCTTTTGCCAGTCTTGGACATATCGACCACCTCACAGCTGCTGCTGGTTGACGTGAGAACCTTAAGATGAGCAAGTCCTCGGCTTCTCTTGTTCAGTTGTTGTACAACTAGCGGTAGCATATGTCCTCTAAGTCTCCTACTGATATCTCTCCTTATATTTAACAACTTCATGATCATACCACATATGCTGTCCATCAAGATATGAACAAGACGCACTTTTATGTCCTTCACCTAGTTATTCAGGCATTCTGCAAGGTTGTTGTTTATGTAATCAACTTTGATGTCAGGGTTGAATTGACTCCTCTTCCATAGCTGCAAATGATGGATGGCTAAGTACTTTGAAAGTTCAGGGGCTTCCGCAAAAATCTTGCTCATGAAATATTCACTGCTACTAGGTTTGTAAGCTCTAGCAGTAGGAAACATGTAAAGAAATATGCTGCCTGCGTAGTGTGAGTACAAGTTGAGCATCATATGGGCATGACATTCTCTACCTTCAGCTCGCGGGAACACCTCCTTCACTGCATTCGTCAACCCTTTGCATGCATCCGTGGATATAGCTAATGGATCTGCCTCATAAACCAGACCTAGTTTTCCTCTGTTTCTGTTTCAAACAGCCCGAATGCCACTAGGAACATCCAGTTGTGACCATCAAGTGCTGTGGTAGATGGCAAGAAGTGTTTCCATTTGCCAGTTAGGATAGTGTTGTCTACACTTAGATACGGCCTATAGCCGTCCTTGAATCCCTAGATGCAAGGTTTAAGCGCCATGAAAAATCTTTTGAAATATATTTTACCACGTACTGATTCGGTGTCAATCTCCACAACACTCCCCAGACACCTAGCTTGTACCTCCACCTTGAAGTTGTACAGCATCCTGAAGCTATTGGTCCAATCCCCGTGCAAGACCCCCAGAGCTTTTCTCTTTACCTTTCCAAACCGTGTAATACAGTAGGACAATGTTGTATTTAGAACCGAGGCTAGTCTAAATATTCTCCGTGGTCTCCTTAGGGTTATCCTTTAGTATGGACATAGCTTGTATAGCCACCCACTCTGTATCAGCCATTGAGGATTTCAGTTTGTTGTCAGCCGGACACATGTGTGGAGGGCCCATTTTGTTCACCTGCAACACATATTCATTTGAAAGATAAGTGGAGTCGACTAGTTGCCAGAAAGATATCGCACAACAATTGTAGTTATAGAGTGAAAAGAGAGAAAGTTATAATGGTTTGCTGCATTCATTGCCCCAGTACCCTAATTGTCTTCGACACAGGTAAGGCTCTTGTTGTGATCCTCCATGGAAAATGTACCTTGACCCGTCCATTCATCCACGTTAACTTGAAAATGGCCTCATACCTCTAGGCAATGTTCTTCAGTCGATAAACGTTGAACTCCCCCTTGATACAAAAATGCAGAACAACATCTTGAACTCATGCATGCTCCTGAACTCGGTGCTGGCCGAAATTATAGGATACTCGTGGTCATGTTTCATTTCTTCTACTTCAACACCCAAATCATCGACTAGAATACTAGCCTCATTGTTAAGTTCCTCGTCTATTTCAACATCACCAGATTCTTGATCCTCTACAGTGCCTTGTTCATCTGATTCAGAATCTTGGCCATCGTCTCTAATTCCTAATACTGCACACATCATATTGACTCCCATGGGTGGGGCTACACCATAATATCCACCTGGATGGACCGAAACATTCCCCCAATCTACCTCACCGGCAACTCTATTTTCTCCAAGACATTTGGTTGGTTCTGCTGCAACCACATGGGGTGGTCTTACGTTTGCACCCATCCCTGGTACTTAGTAGAAAAATAGCAGTCATAATCAATTTCATCTTGACTGTATAGAACCCTCTTGCTCTTCTTGTGTACATCCTCCTTCCTGATGTAATCTTTCCTGATGGTATCAGTAGGGCTTGACATCTGAGTTCTGTTCCCCATCGAACTAGGCTTTTCGCTGCTGCTCTTAGGTGTGATCTCCTTCCTGCTTACCCTCATGGGTGTTGGCTCTAGGGTGCTGGCATTATTGCATGACCTCTGTGGCGTGTTCTTCGAATTACCCCTTTTGCTGCTACTATTGGCGTGTTCTCCATCGTGCTGGCATTATTGCCTGACCTCAGCGCGTGTTACGCTCCAAATTAGCCCTTTTGCTGCTACTATTTGGCGTGTTCTCCTTCGTGCTGGCATTATTGCCTGACCTCAGCGACGTATTCCGCTCCAAATTAGCATTTTTTCTGCTCCCACTGGGTGTGGTAGCCTCCGTGCTGGACATCTTCACCTTTTTGCTAGCACTCCTTGCAGTGTTCACCATGCTAGCCCTCTTAGCGTTTTTGCTGCTACCGTTCAATGCGGCATTTTCACTAGATCTCAGGGGTGTACTCTGTGGCGTGATGCCTTTTTTCGTGCGACTCTTGGGCATCGTCTTCTCTGGCGTGGTCTCCTTGGTCATGTTCTTCTTCGGGTGCCCTTTCTAGGGATGCTCTTTCTGCTCCTCTTTATGACGCTCCTCTGTAAGACTCTCCTCTATTAGAAGCTACCCTCAGTCGTACCAGCCCCAGTGATGCCATGGATCAGGTCATTGATGGCTCAATGCACGGCGCCCAGAAAAGTGCTTGATGGCGGTGTTGATGTAGAGCTCGTTGAGAACCCCAAGAGGAAGGTATGATGAGCACAACAGCAAGTTTCCCTCAGTTATGAAACCAAGGTTTAATCGAACCAGTAGGAGCAAGGAAACACCCCAAAGGTGTTACTAGCTGTGCTTTGGCAGGGCGCACTACCGGGGCTAGTAGCAACGTGGAGACCTGCACAACACAACCAAAGAAATTTGTCCCCAACTTGCGATGAGGTTGTCAATCTCACCGTGTTTTGCGGAAAACAAAGGATTAAACGTATCGAATGGAAAGAAGTAATAGTTTGCAGAAAGTAAGCACAAAGCAGTAAAAGATTTTAGATTGAATATAAAAGACAAGGATCGGGATCCATAGTTCACTAGAGGTGGCTCTCCTTAAGATAGATAACATGCTGGGTGAACAAATTACAGCGGGGCAATTGACAAACATCAAGAAAGCAATACATACATATACTAATCATCTTGACTCCTTTGGAACTTGATTGGGCATTACAACATTATACATAGACCGCCATCCAAATGCATCTATGACTAATAATCCACCTTCAGGTTATCATCCGAACCCCCTCTAGTATTAAGTTGCAAGCAACAGATTATTGCTTTATGAACTGCGTGTAAAGTAAACAATACGATTGTTATATGAACAAAGGATTGTTGTTTTCTCCCTAGTAGCAACAACACATCTAGTACCTTAGAGATTTCTGGCACTTCCCCAGATTACCAGAGGCATGAACCCACTATCGAGCATAAATACTAACTCTTGGAGGAACTAGCATCTACTTGGCCAAGATAGCTACTAACAACGGAAAGCATGCAAGATCACAAATAACAAAGACATGATAGAATCAATAATCAATCTGAAATAACATCTCAATACCCATCGGATCCCCGCAAACACAACATGCAGAATTACAAATAGATGATCGTGATCATAAACGGAGCTCACAAGATCTAAACATGGAAGCACAAAGGAGGAGAACCAGCCATCTAGATACTACATGGATCCGTAGTCCAAGGATGAACTACTCACGCGTCACACCGGAGGCTTGCATGGTGATGAAGAAGGCCTCCGGGGTGAATTCCCCTCTCCGGTAGGGTGCCGGGAAGAGCTTCATATCCCTCCCGATCCAGGGATGGAGATGACGGTGGCTACAGACTCTTTCGTGGATTTTTGATCGGGCACTTAGGGTTTACGTCCGGAAGGCATCTTATAGTCGGAAGGGGAGGCCGAGGGGGTGCCTGGGCTGGCCACACCACCCCCTAGCGCGGGCCAGTCCTGGCCGCGCGGCCAGGTGGTGTGGCTGCCCTCTGGCCCCTCTCTGTCTCGTATTCTGGCACTTGATGACATCCGGAAAAATAGGCACTTTGGCTTTTGTCCTGTCCAATTCCGACAATATTCATTTTCTGACCTTCCTGGAACCAAAAATAGCAGAAAACAGGCAGCTGGCACTATGGCTCTTGTTAATAGGTTAGTCCAATAAATCATATGAAAAGTACTCCAAAGTTGGAACAGAACACAAGAAAGTGGATAAAACTAAGCATGGAACATCAAAAATTATAGATACATTTGCAATGTATCAACATCCCCAAGCTTAACTCCTGCTCGTTCTCGAGTAGGTAAGTGATAAAAAGAAAGAATAATTTTTGAGGTGACATTCACCATCAAAGACTTGATCAAAGTATTTGTAAAACATTCAAAGCTGGGATCATAGTACTTCAATCATAACATGAAAGACAAAGTTCTAGCAATAAGACAAAGCAACTATGATGCAACATGAAAAGGCACAAACAAAAGATTCATGAATAACAATGCTTTGCAAGACGTTTGTTTGTTTCACATAAAGAAAACATAGCATAATAGTATTCAGCTTGTCCCTCCATAAAGTAGCAAATATAAATGCATAGGACACCTTCAAAGTTCATAAGAGTGACTAGATACAATAGTTTAAAACAAGCAATATCAAAGTATGCATCAATCAACTAGTCTTGGGACAATGCACATAGAACTAAGAATGGCCACTATGCTCTCAAAGTAGATGCATAAAGATAAAAGGTGGAGACTCAATATAATGGTGGAAGAAAGGCCTTTGTAAAAGGAAGTGGGGATTCAAGTCTCATAAAGAGCTTCCAAAAATTATGGTACTTATAGCTTTCAGCTCTCATTGCCCCTATCATAAGCATCTTGAAGTGATTAAGGTTAAAGTGAATAAACTATGGTGTACATGCTTGACGAAGTATAAGTTAGAAATCTCATGTCCCTTGGATACAAGGGCTGCTCCTTATGCTACTCAAGTTTAGTCACCGATAAGTTCTTGTCATTGTAAGTACATGTGTATCATAGAGAACCGCCAACGGGGTACCCCTTGCCCGATGATACGGAAGAATCCCCATATCAAAATGACAAGGCAAGCAGACAACGAGCATCTCATCAATCTTCTTATTTACCATGGGAATATGGTGTTTTTTCTCTTTCCTCTTTTCATAATATCTTTTTTTTCTCTTTTTTTTCTCAATATAGGACCCTTTTTTATAAGAAGAATGCTTCATAGACAGCTCATTATGGTTACGCTGCAGGTTTCCACCATGTCAGCATGGATTAGACCAGCGGCCCAGGCGTTTCTCTAACACATATACATAACTCCATGGACTTACAAGCTCCCCTTTCATTTCACACTGACGACATCCATATACAAAAGAGCATGATATCAACTAGGTACAAGTACCAAGTGCAATGTTGAAAGTGTTCCCCATGAAAGCATGGTTCTGCTAATTCCCAACAAAAAAGTGTAAGCATATACAATATAGACGACACAATGGTTCAAGTTTATTAAGGGCAAGTAAAGTAAAGTGTGCCATCAAGTTCGTGAGAGCTTTAATCACTAGTTTTCTCATAACAAGTTTAATTTGGAAGGTAAACAAAAGCATGAATATACTTGGAATAGCATAAGCTAGTAGGTAGGTATGGTGGACTCTTTGGAATAACTTGGTTTAGGGAGTTGGATGCATGAGTGGAACTCATACTTTGTTGTGGAGGCTAGCAAAAGACTGGGAGCGACAAACTAAGAGAGCAAGAATGGCCATAATCATGCAGAGCAACAAAACATCATTGATCAAAGCATAAAGTGATACTACAAGTTGAAAACTAAAGGATCATAAAGGCTATGATGACTTGAGATAGTCATAACATGGTGTGCGCATGCGCCAAGTCAACCCAAATAAAGCATCACAGGAGAATACCACTATACTATGCTTTAATATGCTAAAACAACGCATGATTCATCCAAGGCACATTAAGCAATCTCAATTGTCTATAACAAGTCATGGTACAGCAAAGAATACTAAGCACAAAGCCAAAACAATATCAAGCATGGCATGACAAAGCATAGGCCACAGTCAAAAAGAAGCTCTTTTTACCACATAAGTATGAACTTTCCTACTCTTTTCCAAACCAAACCAAACTATTTGCAAAACAATGTATGAAAGAGGGGGTCAAACCAAAAGCAAACAAAGCAAACAAAAAATCAGAACGAAAAAGAAAAATAAGACGCTCCAAGAAAAACACAACTGTGCATGAAACAATAAAAATGAAGCGTTTGGAAGAAACCTGGGATTTTTATTGATGAAGAATGGGATGGCTTGGGCATCCCCAAGCTTTGACGCTTGTACTTCTTGTATATTTCTTGGGGTGACATGCATGGCATCCCCAAGCTTGAGCTTTAGTCCATCCTTCATCTCATTACTCATTCCTTCCATACACCTGGAAATTTTCCTTCATACAAAACTTCACACAATCTTTATTACCAACATTAGTGCACTCAAGATAAAAGGTCTTAAGGTTCAGTTCTAACACCAAATAAACTTCCATTAGAACACTAGATACTGTAGCACTTCCCTCAAAAAGCTCAATTCCCCAAAAGAACTCAAAAAGGAACCAACAAGAAGCAAATGCACAAAATGGTAGAAATCTGTCAAGACAGACCAGCAGGTAAAGACGAATTGTTTTGAAGACCTTTTGTTACTCAAATCAAAAAGTGTTGAACTAACGAAAGTTAGATAACAACCTGGAGCAGAAGCACACAAATTCACGCCTCAAAAAGATGTTCAGAGATTTTACACTAATTTTTACGGTGAAGCACATAAATCTGTTTTGGGACAGCAACTTTCCCAATCATTACTTCTCTCTCATTAGAGGTTACTCTTGGCACAAAAAGCAAATAAAAAGGATAAGGAGAGGTTATTACAGAGGTAATAACTTTCAAGACTTATCTAAAACTTTTGGGTTATCTCCCAATAAGTAATTTTCTTTAACGCCTTTAAGTTAGGCAAAAGAAGCAAAGAAAGAATCAAGTGTTCTCAAATGAAGAAGCGTTAAGACCAAATTTTGTTTTCATAGGAGAAGCAAAAGAAATATTTTCTCTCTTTTTAGGGAAATGTTGTATACCTTTCTTTAGTGGGAGTTGATATTTAATGGTGCCTTCTTTCATATCAATGATGGCACCAACAGTTCTAAGAAAAGGTCTTCCCAAAGTAATAGGACAAGAATCATTGTATTCAACATCCAAAACATAGAAATCAGTGGGGACATAGGAATTGTTAACCATAATAAGAACATCATTAAGACTCCCCATGAGTTTCTTTTTAGCATTATCATTAAGTGGGACATTCAAATAACAGTCTTCAAGTGGAGGCAAGTCAAGCATATCATACATCCTTCTAGGAATAATAGAAACACTACTATCAAGATCACATAAAGATTTGAAATCAAAGTCATTCACTTTCATATTAATGATGGTTTCACAACCATATTCTTGTTTTATAGGAATAGAAGCTTTATGTTTCATCTTTTCTTCTTTAATCTTCATGAGAGCATCAGTAATGTGTTTTGTAAAGGCCATGTTCATAGCACTAGCATTAGGACTTTTAGCAAGCTTTTGTAGGAACTTAATAACTTCAGAGATACTGCAACCATCAAGATCAAAATCAAATTTATCATCTAAAGTAGTAGAACTATTACTAGCCTCAACACTAGTGGTGGTGATAGTAGAAACACAAATGTTTCTAGCAATTTCATCTTCTCTTTCCCACTTAGCATGTAATTCAGCTAATAGTCTAACATTTTCATCAAATCTTACTTGTATAACATTGGTAGCTGCAAAGAGATTATCATTAGTTTCAGGTTTAGCAGCCATTTTATTCAAAGAAGATTGAGCTTCAGCCAAAGATGCTATATTTCTTTCAGCATTAGAGAGTTTTTCCTCAATAGTTTTATTGAAAGCAGTTTGTTTACTAATAAACTCTTTAAGCATAACTTCAAATTCAGAGGGTGCACACCTATTATTGTTGTAAGAATTTCCATAAGCATTACCATTGTTGGGAGGATATGAATTATAATTGTTGTTGCCAAAATTGTTCCTATAAGCATTGTTGCCAAAGTTTTTATTTCTTATGAAGTTCACATCAACTTTCTCTTCTTGAGCAACCAAAGAGGCTAAAGGAACAATATTTGGATCAATATGGGCTTTCCCATTAACAAGCATAGACATAATAATATCAATCTTATCACTCAAGGAGGAGGTTTCCTCAACAGAATTTACCTTCTTACCTTGTGGAGCTCCCTCAGTATGCCATTCAGAATAATTAACCATCATATTGTCCAGAAGTTTTGTTGCAGCACCCAAAGTGATGGTCATAAAGGTACCTCTAGCAGCAGAATCCATTAGGTTCCTTGAAGAATAGTACAATCCTACATAAAAAGTTTGGATGATCATCCAAGCAGTCAGTCCATGAGTGGGATAATTCTTTACCAAAGATTTCATTCTTTCCCAAGCTTGAGCAACATGCTCATTATCAAGTTGTTTAAACTTCATTATTTCACTTCTCATGGATATAATCTTAGCAGGAGGATAGTATTTTCTAATGAAAGCATCTTTGCATTTAGTCCAAGAATCAATACTATTCCTAGTTAAGGAATTCAACCATTCTTTAGCTTTTCCTCTCAAAGAGAAAGGAAACAATTTCAGCTTAATAATATCACCATCTATATCCCTATGCTTTTGCATCTCACAAAGTTCAACAAAGTTATTTAGATGGGTAGCAGCATCTTCATTACCAATACCAGATAATTGTTCTCTCGTAACAAGATTGAGTAAAGCAGGTTTTATCTCAAAGAAAGTATCTTCAGGCATAGGTGGAGCAATAGGTGTGCTCATAAAATCATTGTTGTTGGTGCTAGTGAAGTCACACAACTTAGTGTTTTCAAGAGTAGTCATTTTTTAGGTTTTCAAATAAGAAAGCAAACTTGTAAAACTAATTTTTTGTGTGCTTTTGATAAAGAAACAAGCAAACAAAGCAAAAAGAAACTAAGCAAAACAAAAATAACAAAGTAAAGAGATTGGTTATGAGGGACTCCCCTTGTGAAGATGTCCTTGACTCCCCGGCAACGGCGCCAGAAAAATGCTTGATGGCTCAATGCACGGCGCCCAGAAAAGTGCTTGATGGTGGTGTTGATGTAGAGCTCGTTGGGATCCCCAAGAGGAAGGTATGATGAGCACAGCAGCAAGTTTCCCTCAGTTATGAAACCAAGGTTTAATCGAACCAGTAGGAGCAAGGAAACACCCCAAAGGTGTTACTAGCTGAGCTTTGGCAGGGTGCACTACCGGTGCTAGTAGCAACATGGAGACCTGCACAACACAACCAAAGAACTTTGTCCCCAACTTGCGATGAGGATGTCAATCTCACCGTGTTTTGCGGAAAACAAAGGATTAAACATATCGAATGGAAAGAAGTAATAGTTTGCAGAAAGTAAACACAAAGCAGTAAAAGATTGTAGATTGAATATAAAAGACAAGGACCGGGATCCATAGTTCACTAGAGGTGGCTCTCCTTAAGACAGATAACATTCTTGGTGAACAAATTGCAGCGGGGCAATTGACAAACATCGAGAAAGCAATACATGCATATACTAATCATCTTGACTCCTTTGGAACTTGATTGGGCATTACAACATTATACATAGACCGCCATCCAACTGCATCTATGAAAAATAATCCACCTTTAGGTTATCATCCGAACCCCCTCCAGTATTAAGTTGCAAGCAACAGATTATTGCTTTACGAACTGCGTGTAAAGTAAAGAATACGATTGTTCTATGAACAAAGGATTGTTGTTTTCTCCCTAGTAGCAACAACACATCTAGTACCTTAGAGATTTCTGTCACTTCCCTAGATTACCAGAGGCATGAACCCACTATCAAGCATAAATACTAACTCTAGGAGTTGCTAGCATCTACTTGGCCAAGATAGCTACTAACAACGGAAAGCATGCAAGATCACAAATAACAAAGACATGATAGAATCAATAATCAATTTGAAATAGCATCTCAATATCCATCGGATCCTCGCAAACACAACATGCAAAATTACAAATAGATGATCTTGATCATGAACGAAGCTCACAAGATCTAAACATGAAAGCACAAAGGAGGAGAACCAGCCATCTAGCTACTACATGGATCCGTAGTCCAAGGATGAACTACTCACGCATGACACCAGAGGCTTGCATGGTGATGAAGAAGGCCTCTAGGGTGAATTCCCCTCTCCGGCAGGGTGTCGGGAAGAGCTTCAGATCCCTCCCGATCTAGGGATGGAGATGATGGTGGCTACAGACTCTTTCGTGGGTTTTTGATCAGGCACTTAGGGTTTACGTCTCGAGGGCATCTTATAGTCGGAAGGGGAGGCCGAGGGGGTGCCTGGGCTGGCCACACCACCCCCTAGCGCGGGCCAGGCCTGGCCGCACGGCCAGGTGGTGCGGCCGCCCTCTGGCCCCTCTCCGTCTCGTATTCTAGCACTTGATGCCATCTGGAAAAATAGGCACTTTGGCTTTTGTCCTGTCCAATTCCGAGAATATTCATTTTCTGACTTTCCTAGAACCAAAAACAGCAGAAAACAGGCAGCTGGCAGTGTGGCTCTTGTTAATAGGTTAGTCCAAGAAATCATATGAAAAGTACTCCAAAGTTGGAACAAAACAGAAGAAAGTGGAGAAAACTAAGCATGAAACATCAAAAATTATAGATACATTTGCAATGTATCAGTCACGCATGCCTTCTACAAGTCCATCATCTGTACTGTCGAAATCCAATTCCTCTCTAACCATTTGCACTATCAAATGGAAGTACATTTCACCTCTATAATGTTTCCTTGTAAACGGTACGACTAAATCCCTGGTATCTTTCACTTCTATAGCCTTTTTGCTCCTGTTAGCAAAATATAACAAACGTGCTAC
Source organism: Avena eriantha (assembly GCA_910589775.1). Classification (NCBI taxonomy): domain Eukaryota; kingdom Viridiplantae; phylum Streptophyta; class Magnoliopsida; order Poales; family Poaceae; genus Avena; species Avena eriantha. The sequence continues at coordinate 56,264,687 of OU342745.1, read as the reverse complement.
CTGGGACGACCCCCACATCACCTTCACACATAACGATGCCATCAGGTTAGATAACTCTACCACTTCAGGATCGTATCTGCCAAGGATTACATCAAACTCCTCATAGAATTTTTCTGTTCCATCATCTAATTTTGCAGTATACTCCTCGACACTGATACAAACGATTACTTTGCCATCATCAGGTTCTGCAGGATAGAAACCTCCAAGAGGTGGACCGGTATCATCAGACCCAGCCATAATGCCACCATCGCCATCACCAGCGTCATCGTTAGCTGGAGAAACCTCGGTGGAAGTACAAGGACCAGGAGCAAGGTGAGGGCCCTTAGTAGTGGGAGCTACAATACTTGGTGGATAGGCAGGGCCACGGCTAACGGCAGCCATAATGGGAGAAGCTGCTGCCATGCCACATCGATGATCAGGAGCAGTTCCCACAACAACAATGTTTCGAGTGCTAGCAGAGTCCAAACCATGAGCTAGCTCCAGACCAGCAGCTCGCTGATCCTGATCACGGGTTCGAGGAGGACACAAGGTAACAGTCTTGGCAACAACAGCGGGGTAGCCTCCAGAAGCCTTAGTTTGCTCAACAGCAGTATGGATTGGGTCAACAGCAGTTGGATCAGCAACACCACGGGGACGACCAATACCAACAGATTCTAGACCAGAGTTTTGCACAACTTGAGCACGGTTTCAAGGAGGAGCAATAGACAAGGGAGTGGTCTTGGCAACAATAGTAGGGTAGCCTACAGAAGCCTTAGTTTGCTCAACAGCGGCATGGATTGGGTCAGCAAGAACTAGAGCAACAACACCACCTAGATGACCAGTACCAGCAGATTCCAGAGCAGAGTTTCACACAACTTGAGAATAGTTTCAAGGAGGAGCAGCAGACAAGGCGGTGATCTTAGCAACAACAGGGTGGCAGCCTCCAGAAGCCTTAGTTGGCCCAACAGCGGCATGGATTGGGTCAGCAGCAGCCGGAGCAGCAACACCATAGGGACAACTAGTACCAGCAGCTTCCGTAGCAGAGTTTCGCACAACTTGAGCTTGGTTTCAAGGAGGAGTCGATGACAAGGCAGTGGTCTTGGCAACAATAGCGGGGCAGCCTCCGGAAGCCTTAGTTTTCCCAACAACGACATGAATTGGGTCAGCAGCAGCCAGAGCAGCAACACCACGGGGACGACCAGTACCAACATATTCTAGAGCAGAGTTTTGCACAACGGCAATACGGGGACTCCTTCAAGGATGTTTCCTGACAAAAGCATGGCACAGACGAGGAACCACAATTTTCTCAACAGCTGTAGGGGTTCGAGTTAGACCACCCTGTCCAATAATAGCTGGGCGACTCCCAGTAGCAGGACCTTCCACATCCAGTATTTTACAAATCAACACAACCACGCGAAGCCCAACAAACTGTTTCATCAACCCAATTAGCTTACTGTCACACGCTATAGGAACCGTGAAGCCTCGTTCATCCATGAAGCTGAGCCGTGCAGTCTGCTCCGGTCCCATTTCAGCACGTTCACGCACAGCAGCAACCATACCATGGATAGTGCATAACTGGGTGGGCGCTACGTCAATGTTTAGACTGCGAGTTTGATTCCCCATGCTCTTCCCATCTACTAATTTAGTGTGGTAGCCGTAGAGAGTGAGCACAACCGTGTATTTGGGTTCAGCGGAGATCCTACTTGACAAAAATTGGGGACAAAAGATAAGAATTATTTTTCAGCATTGTGGTAGCAAACAATTCTAGGTTGGATCTATCTCTATAATGCCAATAGCTAGCTAGCAGTTATAGATAGTGCGAATAGCAAAGAGAAGAGTAACTCACCCGCAATAAGCCAGAAGTACTTCTTCCTCGGTAATAGGATCTGTAATCCTTCGCGCTGCTCAGCTCGTCGGTGGTAGAGGTGGGCTAGAGCGTCGCAACAGCTAGCACAACATTTGGCATTGGAGATCAGGATCAGCGAGTAGGCGCCGCAACCTGGCGCCGGAAGTCAAATGCTCAAAGGGATCATTCTGGTTGGAGGGGGATTTTGACGCCACCGGTGCTAGGGTTCATCCGAAAGGAGGGAGTGGATTTGTGAATTTGGTCAACGCGCCAAGCCCCTTTAGTCCCTCATTTTGCCTATGTGGTTGCCGTGTTAGCGCTCGCGTAACGGACATATTATTGACATGAGGGTCCTGACCATCTACTTCACGGGGCAGTTTCACGGAATGTTTGGATTTGGTAGGGGTGAGATGAGTTTGCCTCGAAATGGCCCCTCTCGGTACTTGGCGGCCCAACTTTTCGAAACGTGGCAATTTCAGAGAACTTAGGTACCGCGACGCGCTCGCCGGGAACTTTGGTACCGCAAACGAACAAGCCCCATTCGTTGGTACCCCTTCGCTTGCTCGGTCTAATCTAGGCCGTCGGATCTTGATCTAACGGGCGGGAACGAAAGGAACTCACCCGGTGGCAGTGGTGACTCGTCGATGATGATGAACAGAGGCGGCGCGTCGGGCGGTGGTGCTCGGCGGTGGTCTGGTGGTTCCCCGAGGCGGCGGTGTAGACGACGGGGTGCAGCTCCTCCTCACGGTCCTTCTAGCACGGATGGCGGCGACCCTCACTCCCTCGGCTGGAGGAAAGGCTACATGAATCACATCCGTCTCCGGCGACCAATTAGGGGAGGCACGGGGCTCTGTTCAAGGGAAAAAAGGTGAGATGACGCGGTACAGCAAGGGGAAGACAGAGGAGGAGAGGAAAGGTGGAGAAGAGCTTCGAACCCTGGCTGTCGAGCTCAGTGGCCGCGCACTCCGACGAGATCGAAACGATCTCGCAAGCGGCATCCCGGTGGCGACATGGCGAAAAAAGTTACGATTTTGGGGTGACATGACGTGAGGTTTAAATAGGCGGGAAAAGGTTGGATGGAGGCACGGAATCACCTCTAATTCGGCCAGGAGTCGTTCATCACGCGACGGAGGTCGCCTGAGTTCATTCCGAACTTGTCAGAGGAGATGACAAGCGAGCCCGGGTGGTCACCGACATGCGACTGGCGGGTTGTGTGGAGGGTGGGGGTCTAGGCCAGCCTAGCTAGGTGGCTGCAGTGTGCGCCGCTCGCTCGTGGGCGTGCGCGGTAGTTAGAGCACAGGCACGCTCGGTTGGCCCGATTAGGTTAGCTTTTATTATTATTATTATTTTTCTTTTTTTCTATTTTCTGTTTCACAATTTGTTTAATAACTTTTACATTTAACTCCAAATTTAATGAAATTGGTCTATAAAAATATTGTAAAAAGGAGGAGATCAACATAGGATCATAAAATAATACTTTGGAAGGGTTTAGAAGGTTAGGTTTTAAATAACCCCTTCTTGTCTTTATATGACTGTAAGAGAATACAAAAAATAGGGTTTAGGGAAAAGGATTTGATGCAACATTATTGTGTAATGCCATGATGCATATGATATGATGCATGATTCTAGTAACATCTGGAATTGTAAAATTTGGGATGTTATAGGTTACTGCGCTATTCATGTAACGCGGTAGAAAGGGTGGCGCAACCCTCAAGTGATGTAATTGCAATTAAAACAGAGACATAAAGTTGGAGGCACTTAGATTTATTTATTCGCAGAATATCAGGAGATACAATGTGTGGCTAAGTAGCCTGGATGAATAGCCTTATTTGTAAAGTAAAAACATCTAAGGGTAGAAACAACACAGCTGCTCGACGTTCCAGGGTTTGGAGTATGCGACTCCACTTTCTACATCTTTAAGGCATTAGGTGCCACTTGGGATTACTTCGGTAATCACATAAGGTCCCTCCCAAGGGGACTCGAGCTTGAGGTGTCCTTGCTGCTTTAGTCGCAGGACGAGGTCTCCTTCCACGATGGACCTCGGGCGTAGACTTTGGCTGTGGTAGTTGCGAAGGTTTTGCTGGTAGATCATAGATCGTTCCGCTGCTATTTCGCATGCTTCATCGAGGGGGTCCACAGAGTCTTCGAGTGCGGCATTTGATTCTGCCTCACTGTATGCTATGACCCTTTGGGCTTTGTAGCGTACTTCTGCAGGTAGTACTGCATTGGTGTCGTGTACCATGAAGAACAAAGTATGGCCTGTGGCGCTGTTTGGAGTTGTGCGCATGATCCATAGTACCGACGATAGTTTCTCAGGCCAGCACCCAGCAGCTGTTTCGAGTGGTCTGAGGAGCCTTTTCTTGATACCGCTGCAGACGAGGCCATTGACTTTTTTGACTTGACCGTTGGTCTGAGGATGCGCCACCGAGGCGTAGCTAATGTTTATTCCCAGGTTTTCGCAGAAATCCTGGGATTCGCCCGAGGTGAAGTTCGTTCCGTTGTTGGTGATGATGCTATGTGGCACCCCGAATCGGAAGACGATGGACTCAAAGAATTTGACGGCGGTGGCCTTGGTTGGTTTGTCACAGGCATGGCCTCAATCCACTTGGTGAACTTGTCGACTATGACGAGGTAGACATATCCTCTAGGTGAAGATTTTTAAGCTTGCCAACCATGTTGAGTCCCCATTGCGCGAAGGGCCATTCCACTGGTATTGGCCTAAGCTCCACGCTAGGTGCATGCGGTTTGCCCGCGAATCTTTCGCAAGTGTTGCATCTCTAGACGATATCCTTAGTGTCGCGCATTGCCGTTGGCCAGTAAAATCCAGCTCTTAGAGCTTTGGTGATGAGGGCGCGACTTCCAGCATGATGGCCGCAAGTGCCTTTGTGTATCTCGAGAAGGATGGCTCTCCCATCTCCGTTGGAGACGCATCACTGAAGGACTCCTGTGATGCTATGCTTGTATAGTTCTCCGTTGATGATGGCGAAAGCCTTGGATCATCATGACCTCCTTGGGGCCTTCGAGTCCTGTCTCTTGCTCCTTATCCTCAAGTGCTTGGGGTTCGTCGGGTGACATATCCCCCGAGTCCTTTGACTTGCTGGTTGGCTGTTCTGGAACCTTTGGCTTCATGGAGCGTTTGCAGATTTGCTCTAGGAATACTCCAGGTGGCACCATGGCACAGGTGGATCCAATATTGGCGAGTGTATCGCCTCTTCGTTGCTCTCGTGGCAAACATGCCGCAGTTCGCATCCATCGAAGTCTCCTTCGAGTGCGTCATAGAGGTTACGACAGGCGATCATGTTGTCGCTCAGGGAATCACACTAGTTCATGGTTTGATTCACCACCAGCTTAGAGTCGCCGTAGATGACAAGAAGTGTTGCGCCACAGGCTTTGGCCATCTGCATCGCATGGAGCAAGTCCTCGTATTCAGCTTCATTGTTGGAGGCGTGGAACTGCATTCGCAGAACGTACCTCATCTTATCACCTTGTGGCGATGTCAGGATGATGCCGGCGCCGGCTCCTTCTTGATGTTTTGATCCGTCGAAGTGCATTGTCCATAGACAGGACATGTCTAGCATGTTGGGGAGCTGGTTCTCCATCCAGTGAACGAGGAAGTCCGGGAGTACTTGCGACTTGATCGCGTCTCGCTTCTCGTATGTGATGTCTCGTGGAGACAGTTCTATCCCCCAAAGCGCGACTCGTCTGTTGGCGTCGGAGTTGTTGAGAATGTTCCCTAGTGGAGCGTCGTTCACCACAATGATGGGGTGCTCCAGGAAGTAATGGCGCAGTCGCTAAGTTGTCATGAAGATGATGTATGCTAGCTTCTAATAGTGCGGGTACCGCTGTTTTGTTGAGTGAGCACCTCACTGAGGTAGTATACTGGGCGTTGTACTCCGTGTACTTTGTTTTCTTTGTCTCGTTCCACTACGAGCACAGTACTAACCACCTGGTTGGTGGCGGAGATAGATAGCAACAGGGGCTCCTTTTCCCGAGGTGTTACCAACGCTTGAGGTCTTCGAATGCTTCTTGCAGTTCTTCCGTCCACTTGAACTTGTCAGCTTTGTGAAGGAGCTGGTAGAACGGCATTTCCTTCTTTCCCATTCGACTGATGAATCGGATGAGTGCCACTATTCGCCCAGCCAACTGCTAGATGCCTTTGACATTCTTTGGTTTCTCCATGGCTAGTATGGCCTTTATTTTCTTTAGGTTAGCCTCGAACCCTCTCGCGGAGATGAGGTACCCGAGCAGTTGCCTAGATGGTACACCGAAGGCGCATTTGTCCGGGTTTAGCTTGATCCGATATCGATCGAGGTTATCGAAGGTCTCATGGAGATCGTCGAGTAACGAGGCTTCCTCCTTAGTTTTAACGACGATGTCATCGACATATACTTGAATATTGTGGCCAAGCTGGCTCTTGAGGCAGGCCTACGTACACCACTGGTAGGTGGCCCCTGCGTTCTTCAGCCCGAAGGGCATCATTGTGTAGTAGAAGACGCCAAAGGGCATGATGAAGGCAGTTTTCTCCTGGTCTTCCACCTTCATTTGAATCTAGTGGTACCCTGAGTAGGCGTCGAGGAAGCAGAGGCGCTCGCATCTCGTGGTGGAGTCGATTATCTGGTTGATCCGCGGCAATGGGAAGTGATCCTTTGGGTAATGTCTGTTCAAGGAAGTGAAGTCCACACACATCCGTAGGATATCCGTGTCCTTTTTAGGAATGAGTACGGGGTTTGCTACCCAGGTGCTTTCCTTGATCTCTCGTATGAAGTTAGCGTCGAGGAGTCCATTGACTTCCATACTGACCACTTTTGCCCTTGGCTCTGACAGTCGACATGTCGTCTGCTTCACTAGTCTTGCCTCAGGATTTATGTTGAGTGAGTGCTTGGCGAATTCCCTAGGAACTCCTGGCATGTCCGCTGGACACCATGCTAAGATCTCCTAGCGCTCACAGAGGAATTCGATGAGCGCGAGTACCTATGCGGAACTCAAGTTGTTGTCGATGAGGGCCGTCTTGGTTGGGTCTGTTGGATGGACCTGGACCGCCTTGGTGTGCACAGACGAGTCGAAGGATTGATCACGTGCATTTGGCTTACTAGTAGGAGGAAGACTATTGTCTGTTGACTCCTTTAGACTTTCTAGCTCCTCCTACATTTCGAAGTATTGGGAGATTCTGTTGAATTCCCTGTCACAGCTATCTGACTTGGCGAAGTTCCCGTTGACGGTGATTATGCCGTTCGGTCCTGGCATTTTCATCTGCAGATAGGCGTAATGTGGCACCGCCATGAACCTCACGAATGCGACACGTCTGAGGATACAATGGTACCACGAGGGCTAGTCGACGACTTCGAATTCCAGGTGTTCTTGCCTGAAGTTAGCTGGCCTACCGAAGATGACATCCAAATTAATCTTGCCCAAGGGGTATACGACTTTTCCTGGGACGATGCCGTGGAACGTTGTGTCAAAGACTTCTAGGCAGGAGGACTTGCACGCAGGGTGCTAGCGAACATCAAGTTGATGCCGCTGCCACCGTCCATGAAGACGCGACACATCTTGAAGCCTCCAATTTGTGCCTCAAGCACCAGGGGAGAGTGACCTGGGTGAGGTACTTGATGCGAATGATCGCGTTTGTCGAATGTAATGCAGGACTCACACCCACTAAGGTACTCGGTGGCGGAGGGTGGAGAGTTGATCACCAGCTTGACTTGACGAGTGATTGATTTTTGCATCCGATTTGATGGGCATCCTTTTTGGATCATGCCCATATTTCCCAACGCTCGCAGGTACTGCTCTCCTCCGTTGTTCTGGACTGGCACAGCCGCAGGTGGGGGTGGCCCGGGTGGTGGAGGTGGTGCTCCGTGAGCCACGACACCCAGGGCAGCTCCATAGCCCTGGTTTATCACTTCGCGATTCATCTGGACCGGGCCTTCGTGGAGCTTAAGGAACTCGCGGCAATCCTTTAGGAGGTGACTGGATTTTTTCTTGCCGTCGTGTTTGTCGATATAGAAATGTACGTTGCAAGGTCCGGACTGTGTGTCCTAGATAGATGTTCTAGGTGCTTCATCGCGAGTGCGGCGTTGCCATACTTGCATGGTTTTCCCACTGTCGCGGTATTCACCACTGCGGTATCCGTTGTTGTGGTTTCTGTCGTCGCGTTTATCGGCATAGCTAGGCAGGACCATGTCGACTTCCTCGTGGTCCACATAACTGCGCATCCGGCGTTTTCCTCGGTGACCACATCTACGACCAAGGTCGTCATCATCATCTCAGTGGGCATGGTTGTTTTTCACCGAGTCCTCTCCATCAGCCTACCTATTCGCGATCTCCATCAGGTGGTCGATTGTTTTGGGCTTCGAACGGCTCAGCTCCTCCCTGAGTTCCCTGTGGCGTACGCCGCCGTTGAATGCGTCGATTGCATGATCCTCAGAGATGTCCTCTGCAGAATTTTTGATGATGGACCACCTCTGAATGTATGAGCGCAAGGACCTGCCAGTCTTTTGGTAGCAGGTTCTTAATTCTTCGATTGATGTGGGCCTTTTGTAAGTGCCCTTGAAGTTCCGCATGAAGCTGTAGACCAGCTCATCCTAGCTGTGGATCGACCCGCGTGGTAGGTTGTTAAGCGATGCACGGGAGGTGCCTTGCAGCTGTAGCTGGAGGCATTGCATAGCCGTGCTTGTGGTTCCATCATGCAGCCTGACCGAAGAGATATGATCCTCCAGCTAGATCTTCGGGTCTTGGAGGACGTCGAATTTTGGATTCTCTGATGGGAGTTTGAACCCTTTTGGCATTCGCTTTTGTCGTATGGCTTTCCTGAAGCAGCTAGCACCGCAGAGCTCTGTCCCATCATCTTCTAAGTCCGTCGAGTGGGCGTGTCTCGCACGCACCTTGTCAACCTTGCGTTGCGTGAAATCATCACGTGCGTCGTAGTCGTAGTCATGTCGTCGTGAGCGGCGTCGCTGCGACAAGTCATGGTCATCGTCGCTAGAGTAGGAAGGAGAGTAGTACTTGGCTAGAGCCTTGCTTTTCCTTGGCTCCGGCATTGGATCCTTAGTGAGCGCAACTTCGACTAGTCCTAGGCCAGCGATCGTAGATCAGTGCATGGTGGAGCATGGATCCCTAGTCAGTGGATGGTTGTTGAGCAGGTACATGGTAGCTGCTATCACCGCTGCCTATGGCATTTTCGGGAGCACGTTGCCCTGTGTGTCCACCGTCATGAACGAGAAGTTGAGGGATCGAATGGCCTCTTCTCGCTCCCTATCAGTGAGGTGAGCTAGTCGAGAGCGTCTTCTGGCGGCTGTATGATCATTGTCTTTAGAGGAGGATCCTCTGATGGAAGAGAGTTGAGCTCGTCCGCTACCCTCCTGCGCTCGTCGAGCTGGGCGATTACTTGTTGCTGGTGCTTGAACTCCTCCTTGAGGAGCCAGTGATAACCCATCAACATGTCTTGTGATGAGTTTGGTGGTAGGGGGTTGCCCCGTAGGGCCTACCTGCAGTGGTCCCATTCGACATCATTGAGCTTGATCAGTACGTGCTCTCGGCTATGTTCATTCGCAGGGAGCTTTGGCTGATCCTCTGGGATGGGTTTGTCGCCAGGGGGGCCTTCTGGCCCGTTGTTGGTGGGGGCACCGTTGGAGGGGCCACCGTTCGCGACTAGGATACCACCGCTAGCACCGGTGTTTTCCCGAGTGCCACAACCGCCCGTATTAATGACAGCGCACATGTAATGCCTGGGGAAGCTGTTGCTCCTGCAGCTTTCAGATCTAGAGCCATAGGCTCTGTCTTTTGTTGCCATATCGGACTCACAACTACTGTTGCTGTCCGTATTCCTGACTGATGTCATTGCATTGATCACGATCAGGGTGCCGATCGACGGTGGAAATCACGATGCAGGAGCAATCGCAGGAACTTTTGGTTGATCAGGGAGGCGAAGTGTGCCTAGCTGACCAACTTGGAAGCGTAAGCTCCAGATCGCCAGGATGATTCCGTCACCCACGGACTCGAAATCCGGGTGAGTGGCCGGTGTGTGGACGGTGAAGTCGAAGGCGCCGAGGAGGAGGCGAGTCTCCACTGCTACGAAGTCGTAGATCGCGGTTGATGGGGTCGAGGAAGCCGCAACATCAGCACTCATGTTTCCCACAAACGACACCAATTAACGAGGGGTTAACTCATCAATGCCCATCGTTGATGGACTTAGGTTCGAGGGAGTAGGGAGTACTAGAGGCATCAATCGGCTAGTAAACAAGCACACATGTGACATGAGGTTTACCCAGGTTCAGGCCTCATAGAGGACCCTACTTTTGCTTGTCTGCTCTTGGAAATATCGAGGAGTAGAAAGTTATAGGGGTGCGCAGGTGCAATCTGCTGATGGTGTGGAAACTAGGGTTGCAAATATCCTTCTCACTGCCCCCTCCAAGCATTTACATAGATAGGCTAGGTCTCAGGATAGCAGCCTGAGTCGGTTACATATTAGGGTTTTCCCTTTAAACTTCTATCTTGTACTTTACCGTGTTCTTCAAGGACTCGAAGTCTCCTAGGTCACCTGAAACTTGACTGGCCTTAGCAACGTTGTCGTGGTTTTGTCGACGAGTACGCCATGGAGGGGGTCCTCACAGTGCGTGTTTAGAGATGTGTGGTAAGACGGAGAGTTCGTGGGTACGAGGTAACACAGCTTACCCAGTTTCAAGTCCCACAATGGTGGCGGAACTCTACTCCTGCTATAAATCACTATAATGGCAATATGCCGAGTTACAGAGATAGGGTTGTTGTGCAAGGTGTTGCATGTTGTACATAGCAATCTAGGTTGTGCCCTAAATGCTCCCACAGGTCCAGCTTATAAAGGCGCCAGAGCCTAGGGTTTACAGGGAAATATCCTTGCTGGACAAAGTAAAGAGTCCTACACTAATACGAACTAGTCTTTCATGTCTTCCACTCCACGGTTCTGAGTACGTCGGTGACTCCTTCGTAGCCTTCCTTCATCCTGCATGGGCCTTCCTTCTGGATCTGTCTAACTTGGTCGCCCAGCAGGCCATAGGACTTGCTACCAACTATGGGCCACCCGGGTTAGCCGGAATAAGGACGTGCCATGGTGATACCCATTTAGCATATCCCCAATAGTAGCCCCCGGAGGACTTTCAAATCATGTGTCGTCTTGCCCATTGATCTTGCATGCTCCGTCTTGGTGACGCTGGCAATCCATCGAGAAATATCTCAAAGGTCTTCCAAAGAACCCTACAATCCTCTCCGGCTTCGGAATGTAGCCGGAGATTCCTTTAGTCTTCGTTTCCAAAGCCAGACAATCTCCACCTTTGATGGAATCTCTAGACGTGACACTTCAATGCAACTATCAGGAGGTTGATGTAGGGTGTAGCCTACGCTACCTCGAAACTCATAGAAGACAGGGAATTAATCATTAACTATTTTAACACGCGTGAAATCCGAAACGGTAAAGAGGCAAAGACGGAGGATGTGGCAAAATTACCGCACACGTTCGTCTCCACATCGGCAACGCTCCGTCCATTAGATCCCTTTGCACGAATCTTGACGAGGGGTCTATATATTTTCACCACGGCCAGGTTATTTTCTTTTTACCCGCATTCTCTTCCTCATCTTCGTCTTCCTCTAGCCGCGCGCCCGTTCGAGCTCCTCCTCGGAAAACCCTAGCTAGAGCCCTCTTCTTCTCCACCTACTTCCATCATCACAATGGCTTCCAGCAGCTCCATTCCGTTGACAACGGCAACCCCCGAGGCTATTCTAGAGCCATCTCATGGAGTAACTGTCCCGCCAGAGGGGGTGGTTGTTCCTGTCACCACCATGGTGGAAACCACCAGCGACAACCAAGAACGAGCGGTGCCAGATGCCGCTGAAGAGGACAATGACTCCCACAAGGGAGTGTGGAGGAGCTCTGACCTCTCCGCCAAAGATTTGCAAGAACTGGTCACCGAGGGGTATCTCCCCAGAGTGAAGGATTTGGTCTGGCGGCCGGTGCTGGCCGACGAGGTGGCTCCTTCTCCCCAAGCTATAGAGAAGGTGTACCTCAAAGCTCTGCTGGTACGAGGTGTAAGCCTGCCAGTCTCTGACTTCTTCCTGGATGTCCTCCGGTACTTCAGGGTACTTCCCCACAACCTCTCTCCCAACAGCATCCTCATCCTTAGCAATTTCATAGCTTTGTGCGAGGGATTCCTAGGCATCAAACCTAGATTAGATCTGTTCATCTACTTTTTTACCGTCAAGAGAGAGTCCGTAGAGTCCAAGGACAAGTTGCAAATTTGTGGAACCATTAGATTTAAGATCCGGCCTAGATGGTGCTTCCCCGACATCGTAGGGCATGAGTCATGCAAGAACTGGCAGCGCACATACTTCTATGGCCCAGATATTCCCTTGCCTGACCGCCTTGAGACATCTCCCGACTTTGTCGATGGAGCCGCCACCGAAGTGCCCGCATGGCGGACCCCAACCTGCCTTACGTCCGACGACGAGGCCAATGGCACCATAAGGCGGATTGAATGGCTCGTGGACGGAGGTCTGACGGGCTTGGACCTAGCCATGTGCTGGTTTGTTAGGCGGATCCAACCTCTATAGCACCACACCGAGTTGATGTGTAAATACACTCAAGAGAGGAGGGATCCCATGCGAATTTCGCAGGACAACTTCTCCACTGACTCTGTCAAACTCTGACTGAAGGACATCATCAGGGTGAAGGACAGGAAGCACGACTTCAAGATCACCTATGACATGTTTGACTGCGGCAAATGCCCATAGGTAGCTTTTGTTTCCTTTGTTGCTTGTTATATACTCTAAGGTTTTTCTGACTTGAAGTTGTCAATCTAACGCTCCTTTGTTTCCCAGCTAGTGATGACCCACAAGTATAGGGGGTGTATCGTAGTATTTTAGATAAGTAAGAGTGTCAAACCCAACGAGGAGTAGAAGGTGTTGACGAGTGGCTTGGATCAGGAATTCTCTGTAAATACTTAGCAAACGGATTTTTAGGGGTTTTTGATAATGAAGATAAATAAAGTGCGAGTAAATAAAAGACAATAATAATAAATGCAGCAAGTGGCCCAATCCTTTCTTTAGCAAAGGACAAGCCGGTTGTATTACTTAAGATGACCAAACGTTCTCGAGGACACATGGGAATATCATCAAGTGCTTTCGTTTCATATAGTTGATTAATCTTCTTTAGTTTGATAGGTGTTGTGTGGGTGAACCTGTGCTAATTTACTGACCTTCCTAGGACTAATACATACTTGTGATTATACCCCTTGCAAGAATCCGCAAGTACAAGAAAGTAATTAAGATAGAAACCTAACCACAACTTTAAACTCTAAGATCCTGACATCCCTTGTGCAAAGGTTTCCTAACAGGGGTTCAGGTTTCTGTCACTCCGGCAACCCCTACGATTAGTAGACAAATACACAATCCATTCCCCTAGGCCCATAAAGGTGAAGTGTCATGTAGTCGATGTTCACATGACACCACTAGAAGAATAACACCACAACTTAAATAACAAAACCATTGAATCTTTCTCAACACAATTCCACTACTAACAACATGACTTCTCCCATGTCCTCAAGAACTAAACGAACTACTCACGAGATATCATATGGATCAAGATCAGAGATGAAATAATGATAAGTAACAATCTTAACATAACAATAATTCGACGGTTCCATTCAATAGCATCAACTACAACAAGTAATCAACACCGGGAAAGTTTCCCCTAAGAACTATGCAAGATTCAACCCAATTGTTACAGTGGTATGGAGTGGTGATGATGGTGCTGGTGGAGATGATGATGGAGATGATGATGATGATCCCGATGAAGTCCAGCTTGATGGTGGTGTTGATGGTGACTCCCCTCTCCGAGAAGGAATTTCCCCGAGAGATTTCTGCCTGTCAAAGAGCTCTTTCTCTCTTTGTAGTTTTCCGCCCTGCAAAGGCGGCATAATCTTTGTGTGGTCGCTCCCCTAGGCTTAGGGTTTCGTGGGGGATAATATACGCCAAAGGGGAGAGCCAGGAGTGGGCCAGGGTGTCCACACCACCTAGTGGTGCGGCCAGGGGGTGGTGTGGGCCCCCTATGGCCCAACTCCCCTCCTCCTTCTGGCAGCCTTCGTCTTCTGGATAAATAGGATTTTCCTTGTATTTTCCCGGATTTTCTGATCTTCGCAAATTTCGCCTCCAAATAACGCCTTTTCCATCAGAATCCTGATTGCAATGGTCCATCCTCCAAAAGTCATCAACCATGCAAAAATAGATGAAATAACATAAGTATCATCTATTAATATGAAATATATCAATGAATAACAGTAAATTATGATATAAAATAGTGATGCAAAATGGACGTATCAACTCCCCCCCAAGCTTAGACATCGCTTGTCCCCAAGCGAAAACTGAGCTCAACAAACGTGACCTCAGGTTTATGGAGTGAAAATTCGATAAAAGAATACAGACAAGAAGCATCACATTCATTAATACACAAATCAAAATAGAAGGCAACTCACTATTATATAACTTAACTTGCAATAAGTAAAGCTTTGCTCTTGGTCAAAGAATAGTTAACAATTTGCAGGAGTTCAAACATAATGGGGTTTTCAATGATAGCTTTCAAAGTAATATTCAGTAATATGAGAGCAATGTGCAAAACAAGGAACATAAGAAACATGATTGAATAAATCATCATATGAATGAATGAAACACAACAACTCAAAATACTTGCTGAGATAGAAAGGAATAGGTTTACTGACTCAACTAAAAAGTAAAAGATAGGCCCTTCGCAGAGGGAAATAAGGATTTCAAGTTTCATAAAGATCTTCCAAAAAATTATGGTACTTATTAGCTTTCAGCTCTCATTGCCCCTATCATAAGAATCTTGAAGTGATTAAGGTTAAAGTGAACAAATTATGGAGTATATGCTTGACAAAGTATAAGTTGGCGATCTCATGTCCCTTGAATACGAGGGTCGCTCCTCATGCTACTCAAGTTTAGTTACCGGTAAGTTCTTATCATAGTAAGTACATGTGTATCATAGAGAACCGCCAATGGGGTACCCGTTGCCCGATGATACGAAAGAATCCCCATATCAAAATAACAAGGCAACCAGACAATGAGCATCTCAGCATTCTTCTTATTTACCATGGGAAAATGCTGTTTTTCTCTCTTTCCTCTTTTCTCATCTCTTTTTTTCTTTTTCTCAATCTCTATCTCTTTTTTTATAAGAAGAATTCTTCATAGATTTCTATTATGGTTACACTGCAGGTTTCCACCATGATTAGGCATGGATTAGACCAGCGACCCAGGCGTTTCTCTAACACACATACATAACTCCATGGACTTACAAGCTCCCCTTTCATTTCACACCGACGACATATGGATCCACTAGAGTCATTGCATATGTGTTCTTTCATGAACCACATATGGATCCACTAGAGTCATTGCATGTGAGTTCTTTGCATAAACTTGCACTAGAGTCATTGCATGTGTGTTCTTTTCACAAACCACATATGGATCCACCAGAGTCATTGCATGTGTGTTCATTTCACAAAGCACATATGGATCCACCAGAGTCATTGCATGTGTGTTCTTTTCATGAAACCCATGTATCCACCAATGTCATTGCATGTGTGTTCATTTCACAAACCACATATGGATCCACCAGATTCACTGCATATGTGTTCTTTTCATGAAAATAGCACTAGAGTCATTGCATGTGTGTTCATTTCACAAACCACATATGGATCCACCAGAGTCATTGCATGTGTGTTGTTTTCACAAACCACATATAGATCCACTAGAGTCAATGCATGTGTGTTCTTTCATGGAACTAGCACTAGAGTCATTGCATGTGTGTTCATTTCACAAACCACATATGGATCCACTAGAGTCATTGCATGTGTGTTCTTTTCACAAACCACATATGGATCCACCAGAGTGATTGCATGTGTGTTCTTTTCATAAACCAGCACTAGAGTCACTACATGTGTGTTCTATTCATGAACCACATATGGATCCACCAGAGTTATTGCATGTGTGTTCTTTTCACAAACCACATATGGATCCACCAGAGTCATTGCATGTGTGTTCTTTTCATAAACCACCACTAGAGTAATTGCATGTGTGTTCTTTTCACAAACCACATATGGATCCACCAGAGTCATTACATGTGTGTTCTTTTCCATAAACCACATGGATCCAGCAATGTCATTGCATGTGTGTTATTTTCACAAACCAACACTAGAGTCATTGCATGTGTGTTCTTATCATGAAACCCATGGATCCACCAATGTCATTTCATGTGTGTTCATTTCACAAACCACATATGAATCCACTAGAGTCATTGCATGTGTGTTCTTTTCATGAAACTAGCACTAGAGTCATTGCATGTGTGTTCATTTCACAAACCACATGTGGATCCACCAAAGTCATTGCATGTGTGTTCTTTTCATGAAACTAGCACTAGAGTCATTGCATGTGTGTTCTTTTCACAAACCACATATGGATCCACCAGAGTCATTGCGTGTGTGTTCTTTTCGACAAACCACATATGGATCCACGAGAGTCATTGCATGTGTGTTGTTTTTATGAACCACATATGGATCCACTAGATTCATTGCATGTGTGTTCTTATCACTAAACCAGCATTCAGTCATTGCATGTGTGCTCTTTTCACAAACCACATATGGATCCACTAGAGTCATTGCATATGTGTTCTTTCATGAACCACATAAGGATCCACTATAGTCATTGCATGTGTATTCTTTTCATAAACCAGGACTAGAGTCATTGGATGTGTGTTCTTCTCACAAACCACATATGGATCCACCAGAGTCGTTGCATGTGTGTTCTTTTCACAAACCACATATGGATTCACAAGAGTCATTGCATGTGTGTTCTTTTCCACAAACCACATGGATCCACAAATGTCATTCCATGTGTGTTGTTTTCACAAACCACATATGGATCCACCAGAGTCATTGCATGTGTGTTCTTTTCATAAAACACATGGATCCACCAATGTCATTGCATGTGTGTTCTTTTCACAAACCACATATGGATCCACCGGAGTCACTACATGTGTGTTATTTTCATGAAACTAGCACCAGAGTCATTGCATTTGTGTTCATTTCACAAGCCCTATATGGATCCACCAGAGTCATTGCATGTGTGTTCTTTTCACAAACCACATATGGATCCACCAGAGTCATTGCATGTGTGTTCTTTTCATAAACCAGCACTAGAGTCATTGCATGTGGGTCCTTTTCACAAACCACATATGGATCCACCAGAGTCATTGCATGCGTGTTCTTTTCACAAACCACATATGGATCCAACAATGTCATTGCATGTGTGTTCTTTTCATAAACCAACACTAGAGTCATTGCAGGTGTGTTCTTTTCACAAATCACATATGGATCCACGAGAGTCATTGCATGTGTGTTCTTTTCCACAAAACACATATGGATCCACCAGAGTCATTGCATGTGTTTTCTTTTCATAAACCAGCACTAGAGTCATTGCATGTGTGTTCTTTTCACAAACCACATATGGATCCACGAGAGTCATTGCATGCCTGTTCTTTTCACAAACCACATATGGATCCACGAATGTCATTGCATGTGTGTTCTTTTCATAAACCAACACTAGAGTCATTGCATGCGTGTTCTTTTCACAAACCACATATGGATCCACCAGAGTCATTGCATGTGTGTTCTTTTCCACAAACCACATATGGATCCACCAGAGTCATTGCATGTGTGTTCTTTTCATGAACCATCACTAGAGTCATTGCATGTGTGTTCTTTTCACAAACCACATATGGATCCACCAGAGTCATTGCATGTGTGTTCTTTTCCAGAAACCACATGGATCCGCCAATGTCATTGCATGTGTGTTCTTTTCACAAACCACATATGGATCCACCAGAGTCATTGCATGTGTGTTCTTTTCATGAAACTAGCACTAGAGTCATTGCATGTGTGTTCTTTTCATAAACCACCACTAGAGTCATTGCACGTGTGTTCTTTTCACAAACCATATGGATCCACCAGAGTCATTTCATGTGTGTTCTTTTCATAAACTAGCACTAGAGGCCTTGGATGTGTGTTCTTTTGACAAACCACATATGGATCCACTAGAGTCATTGCATGCATGTTCTTTTCACAAACCACATATGGATCCACCAATGTCATTGCATGTGTGTTCTTTTCATCAATCAACACTAGAGTCATTGCATGTGTGTTCTTTTCCACAAACCACATATGGATCCACCAGAGTCACTGCATGTGTGTTCTTTTCATAAACCAGCACTTGAGTCATTGCATGTGTGTTCATTTCACAAACCACATATGGATCCACCAGAGTCATTGCATGCATGTTCTTTTCACAAACCACATATGGATCCACCAGAGTCACTGCATGTGTTTTCTTTTCCATAAACCACATGCATCCACCAATGTCATTGCTTGTGTGTTCTTTTCACAAACCAACACTAGAGTCATTGCATGTGTGTTCTTATAATGAAACCCATAGATCCACCAATGTCATTGCATGTGTGTTCATTTCACAAACCACATATGAATCCACCAGAGTCATTGCATGTGTGTTCTTCTCATGAAACTAGCAGTAGAGTCGTTGCATGTGTGTTCATTTCACAAACCACATGTGGATCCACCAGAGTCATTGCATGTGTGTTCTTTTCATGAAACTAGCACTAGAGTCATTGCATGTGTGTTCTTTTCACAAACCACATATGGATCCACCAGAGTCATTGCGTGTGTGTTCTTTTCCACAAACCACATATGGATCCACCAGAGTCATTGCATGTGTGTTCTTTTCATGAAACTAGCACTAGAGTCATTGCATGTGTGTTCATTTCACAAACTCTATATGGATCTTCTAGAGTCATTGCATGTGTGTTCTTTTCACAAACCACATATGCATCCACCAGAGTCATTGCATGTGTGTAATTTTCCTAAACCAGCACTAGAGTCATTGCATGTGTGTTCTTTTCACAAACCACATATGGATCCACCAGAGTCATTGCATGCATGTTATTTTCACAAACCACATATGGATCCACCAATGTCATTGCATGTGTGTTCTTTTCATAAACCAACACTAGAGTCATTGCATGTGTGTTCTTTTCACAAACCACATATGGATCCACCAGAGTCATTGCATGTGTGTTCATTTCACAAAGCACATATGGATCCACCAGAGTCATTGCATGTGTGTTCTTTTCATGAAACCCATGTATCCACCAATGTCATTGCATGTGTGTTCATTTCACAAACCACATATGGATCCACTAGATTCACTGCATATGTGTTCTTTTCATGAAAATAGCACTAGAGTCATTGCATGTGTGTTCATTTCACAAACCACATATGGATCCACCAGAGTCATTGCATGTGTGTTGTTTTCACAAACCACATATAGATCCACTAGAGTCAATGCATGTGTGTTCTTTTCATCGAACTAGCACTAGAGTCATTGCATGTGTGTTCATTTCACAAACCACATATGGATCCACCAGAGTCATTGCATGTGTGTTCTTTTCACAAACCACATATGGATCCACCAGAGTGATTGCATGTGTGTTCTTTTCATAAACCAGCACTAGAGTCACTACATGTGTGTTCTATTCATGAACCACATATGGATCCACCCGAGTTATTGCATGTGTGTTCTTTTCACAAACCACATATGGATCCACCAGAGTCATTGCATGTGTGTTCTTTTCATAAACCAGCACTAGAGTAATTGCATGTGTGTTCTTTTCACAAACCACATATGGATCCACCAGAGTCATTATATGTGTGTTCTTTTCCATAAACCACATGGATCCAGCAATGTCATTGCATGTGTGTTATTTTCACAAACCAACACTAGAGTCATTGCATGTGTGTTCTTATCATGAAACCCATGGATCCACCAATGTCATTTCATGTGTGTTCATTTCACAAACCACATATGAATCCACCAGAGTCATTGCATGTGTGTTCTTTTCATGAAACTAGCACTAGAGTCATTGCATGTGTGTTCATTTCACAAACCACACGTGGACCCACCAAAGTCATTGCATGTGTGTTCTTTTCATGAAACTAGCACTAGAGTCATTGCATGTGTGTTCTTTTCACAAACCACATATGGATCCACCAGAGTCATTGCGTGTGTGTTCTTTTCATGAAACTAGCACTAGAGTCATTGCATGTGTGTTATTTTCATGAACCACATATGGATCCACTAGAGCCATTGCATGTGTGTTCTTATCACTAACCAACATTGAGTCATTGCATGTGTGCTCTTTTCACAAACCACATATAGATGCACTAGAGTCATTCCATATGTGTTCTTTCATGAACCACATATGGATCCACTAGAGTCATTGCATGTGTGTTCTTTTCATGAAACTAGCAGTAGAGTCGTTGCATGTGTGTTCTTTTCACAAACCACATATGGATCCACTAGAGTCATTGCATATGGGTTCTTTTCAGAAACCACATCTCGATTCACCAGAGTCATTACATGTGTGTTCTTTTCCACAAACCACATAATCCATGAATGTCATTCCATGTGTGTTGTTTTCACAAACCACATATGGATCCACTAGAGTCATTGCATGTGTGTTCTTTTCATAAAACACATGGATCCACCAATGTCATTGCATGTGTGTTCTTTTCACAAACCACATATGGATCCACCAGAGTCACTACATGTGTGTTCTTTTCATGAAACTAGCACTAGAGTCATTGCATGTGTGTTCATTTCACAAACCCTATATGGATCCACCAGAGTCATTGCATGTGTGTTCTTTTCACAAACCACATATGGCTCCACCAGAGTCATTGCATGTGTGTTCTTTTCACAAACCACATATGCATCCACCAGAGTCATTGCATGTGTGTAATTTTCCTAAACCAGCACTAGAGTCATTGCATGTGTGTTCTTTTCACAAACCACATATGGATCCACCAGAGTCATTGCATGCATGTTATTTTCACAAACCACATATGGATCCACCAATGTCATTGCATGTGTGTTCTTTTCATAAACCAACACTAGAGTCATTGCATGTGTGTTCTTTTCACAAACCACATATGGATCCACCAGAGTCATTGCATGTGTGTTCATTTCACAAAGCACATATGGATCCACCAGAGTCATTGCATGTGTGTTCTTTTCATGAAACCCATGTATCCACCAATGTCATTGCATGTGTGTTCATTTCACAAACCACATATGGATCCACCAGATTCACTGCATATGTGTTCTTTTCATGAAAATAGCACTAGAGTCATTGCATGTGTGTTCATTTCACAAACCACATATGGATCCACCAGAGTCATTGCATGTGTGTTGTTTTCACAAACCACATATAGATCCACTAGAGTCAATGCATGTGTGTTCTTTTCATGGAACTAGCACTAGAGTCATTGCATGTGTGTTCATTTCACAAACCACATATGGATCCACCAGAGTCATTGCATGTGTGTTCTTTTCACAAACCACATATGGATCCACCAGAGTGATTGCATGTGTGTTCTTTTCATAAACCAGCACTAGAGTCACTACATGTGTGTTCTATTGATGAACCACATATGGATCCACCCGAGTTATTGCATGTGTGTTCTTTTCACAAACCACATATGGATCCACCAGAGTCATTGCATGTGTGTTCTTTTCATAAACCAGCACTAGAGTAATTGCATGTGTGTTCTTTTCACAAACCACATATGGATCCACCAGAGTCATTATATGTGTGTTCTTTTCCATAAACCACATGGATCCAGCAATGTCATTGCATGTGTGTTATTTTCACAAACCAACACTAGAGTCATTGCATGTGTGTTCTTATCATGAAACCCATGGATCCACCAATGTCATTTCATGTGTGTTCATTTCACAAACCACATATGAATCCACCAGAGTCATTGCATGTGTGTTCTTTTCATGAAACTAGCACTAGAGTCATTGCATGTGTGTTCATTTCACAAACCACACGTGGACCCACCAAAGTCATTACATGTGTGTTCTTTTCATGAAACTAGCACTAGAGTCATTCCATGTGTGTTCTTTTCACAAACCACATATGGATCCACCAGAGTCATTGCGTGTGTGTTCTTTTCATGAAACTAGCACTAGAGTCATTGCATGTGTGTTATTTTCATGAACCACATATGGATCCACTAGAGCCATTGCATGTGTGTTCTTATCACTAACCAACATTGAGTCATTGCATGTGTGCTCTTTTCACAAACCACATATAGATGCACTAGAGTCATTCCATATGTGTTCTTTCATGAACCACATATGGATCCACTAGAGTCATTGCATGTGTGTTCTTTTCATGAAACTAGCAGTAGAGTCGTTGCATGTGTGTTCTTTTCACAAACCACATATGGATCCACCAGAGTCATTGCATATGGGTTCTTTTCAGAAACCACATCTCGATTCACCAGAGTCATTACATGTGTGTTCTTTTCCACAAACCACATGGATCCATGAATGTCATTCCATGTGTGTTGTTTTCACAAACCACATATGGATCCACTAGAGTCATTGCATGTGTGTTCTTTTCATAAAACACATGGATCCACCAATGTCATTGCATGTGTGTTCTTTTCACAAACCACATATGGATCCACCAGAGTCACTACATGTGTGTTCTTTTCATGAAACTAGCACTAGAGTCATTGCATGTGTGTTCATTTCACAAACCCTATATGGATCCACCAGAGTCATTGCATGTGTGTTCTTTTCACAAACCACATATGGATCCACTAGGGTCATTGCATGTGTGTTCTATTCCTAAACCAGCACTAGAGTCATTGCATGTGTGTTCTTTTCACAAACCACATATGGATCCACCAAAGTCATTGCATGCGTGTTATTTTCACAAACCACATATGGATCCACCAATGTCATTGCATGTGTGTTATTTTCATAAACCAACACTAGAGTCATTGCATGTGTGTTATTTTCAGAAACCACATACGGATCCACCAGAGTCATTGCATGTGTGTTCTTTCCCACAAACCACATATGGATCCACCAGAGTCAATGCATGTGTGTTCTTTTCATAAACCAGCACTAGAGTCATTGCATGTGTGTTCTTTTCACAAACCAAATATGGATCCACCAAAGTCATTGCATGTGTGTTCTTTTCCACAAACCACATGGATCCACCAATGTCATTGCATGTGTGTTCTTTTCACAAGCCACATATGGATCCACCAGAGCCATTGCATGTGTGTTCTTTTCATGAAACTAGCACTAGAGTCATTGCATGTGTGTTCTTTTCACAAAGCACATATGGATCCACCAGAGTCGTTGCATGTGTGTTCTTTTCCACAATCCACATATGGATCCACTAGAGTCATTGCATGTGTGTTCTTTTCATGAACCACATATGGATCGACTAGAGTCATTGCATGTGTGTTCTTATCACTAAACCAAAACTATAGTCATTGCATGTGTGCTCTTTTCACAAACCACATATGGATCCACTAGAGTCATTCCATATGTGTTCTTTCATGAACCACATATGGATCCACTAGAGTCATTGCATGTGTGTTCTTTTCCTAAACCAGCACTACAGTTATTGCATGTGTGTTCTTTTCACAAACCACATATGGATCCACCAGAGTCATTGCATGTGTGTTCTTTTCACAAACCACATATGGATCCACCTGAGTCATTGCATGTGTGTTCTATTCGACAAACCACATATGGATCCACCAGAGTCATTGCATGTGTGTTCTTTTCACAAACCACATATGGCTCCACCAGAGTCATTGCATGTGTGTTCTTTTCCACAAACCACATGGATCCAAAAATGTCATTCCATGTGTGTTCTTTTCACAAACCACATATGGATCCACTAGAGTCATTGCATGTGTGTTCTTTTCATAAAACACATGGATCCACCAATGTCATTCCATGTGTGTTCTTTTCACAAACCACATATGGATCCACCAGAGTCACTTCATCTGTGTTCTTTTCATGAAATTAGCACTAGAGTCATTATATGTGTGTTCATTTCACAAACCCTATATGGATCCACCAGAGTCATTGCATGTGTGTTCTTTTCACAAACCACATATGGATCCACCAGAGTCATTGCATGTGTGTTCTTTTCATAAACCAGCAATAGAGTCATTGTATGTGTGTTCTTTTCACAAACCACATATGGATCCACTAGAGTCATTGCATGTGTGTTCTTTTCACAAACCACATATGGATCCACTAATGTCATTGCATGTGTGTTCTTTTCATAATCCAACACTAGAGTTATTGCATGTGTGTTCTTTTCACAAACCACATATCGATCCACCAGAGTCAATGCATGTGTGTTCTTTTCCACAAACTACATATGGATCCACCAGATTCATTGGATGTGTGTTGTTTTCATAAACCAGCACTACAGTCATTGCATGTGTGATCTTTTCACAAACCGCATATGGATCCACTAGAGTCATTGAATGTGTGTTCTTTTCCACAAACCACATGGATCCACCAATGTAATTGCATGTGTGTTCTTTTCATAAACCAGCACTAGAGTCATTGCATGTGTGTTCTATTCATGAACCACATATGGATCCACCAAAGTCATTGCATGTGTGTTCTTTTCGTGAAACTAGCACTAGAGTCATTGCATGTGTGTTCATTTCACAAACCACATATGGATCCACCAGAGTCATTGCATGTGTGTTATTTTCATGAAACTAGCACTAGAGTCATTGCATGTGTGTTCATTTCACAAAGCACATATGGATCCACCAGAGTCATTTCATGTGTGTTCTTTTCACAAACCACATATGGATCCACCAGAGTCATTTCATGTGTGTTCTTTTCATAAACCAGCACTAGAGTCATTGCATGTGTGTTCTTATCACTGAACCAGCACTAGAGTCATTTCATGTGTGTTCTTTTCACAAACCACATATGGATCCACTAGAGTCATTGAATATGTGTTCTTTCATGAACCACATATGGATCCACTAGACTCATTGCATGTCTGTTCTTTCCACAAACCACATGGATCCACAAATGTCATTCCATGTGTTTTGTTTTCACAAACCACATATGGATCGACCAAATTCATTGCATGTGTGTTCTTTTCATAAAACACATGGATCCACCAATGTCATTGCATGTGTGTTCATTTCACAAACGCTATATGGATCAACCAGAGTCATTGCATGTGTGTTCTTTTCACAAACAAATGGAACCAGTAGAGTCATTGCATGTGTGTTATTTTCACAAACAACATATGGATCCACCAGAGTCATTGCATGTGTGTTCTTTTCCATAAACCACATGGATCCACCAATGTCATTGCATGTGTGTTCTTTTCACAAACCACGTATGGATCCACCAGAGTCATTGCATGTGTGTTCTTTTCATAAAAAAACTTGGATCCACCAATGTCATTGCATGTGTGTTATTTTCACAAACCACATATGGATCCACCAGAGTCACTGCATGTGTGTTCTTTTCACAAACCACATAAGATCATGTCTTCTAGAAGGCCCCCCCGAAGAACTAGTTGTCTAATCCGATTATTGCAGACCGTTCGATTGGGGCGTGTGGACGAATAAGATGGTTCTTCATAAGAGGGATCTGCGAGTAGGCTGTTCTGCGACATGATTGGCCGCGCTTACATTTTCACTTATATTAGTATTATTTCCACTCCCCTATAACCTACTAGTAATATCATAGAGCTCGTGAGTGAGCATGTCTACTCCATAGCCCCCCTCATCCACCACACATCACCGTGCCCGGACAATGCCACCGGCTTTCGTGCGCCCTGCCCGGATGACTGTGATACGTTGCTAATGTATCTATAATTTTTGATGTTCCATGCTTCGTTTTTATCTACCTTTTTATGTTTTGTCCACACTTTGGAGTATTTTTATACACTTTCTGGGACTAACCTATTAACAAGATGACATAGTGCCAGTTGCCTATTTTCTGCTGTTTTTGGTTCCAGGAAAGTCAGAAAATGAATATTCTCGGAATTGGGGCTTTATCGGAAGACTCACGGAGCCAGAAGACAAGACAGAGAGGGGCCACAGGGCGAACACACCATGTGGTGGCGCGGGCTAGCCCTGGCCGCGCCACCAGGTGGTGTGGGCCCCCTGTCCGCCCACCGACCTTGCCTCTTCACCAATAAGATGCCTCCCGATGCAAAAACCCTAAATCGAACAGCCTCCAGCCACGAAAAGTTCAGCAGCGCCGCCGCCACCGAAGGGGAGATTCGGGGGACAGAAAGTCTCTACGGCACCCTGCTGAGATAGGGAAGTGCCCCTGGAGCCATCTCCATCGATCTCCACCACTATCTCTATCACCATTGCTGATTCCCATGATGAGGAGGGAGTAGTTCTTTCTCGAGGCTAAGGGTTCTACCGGTAGCTATGTGTTCATCTCTCTCTATGCATGATCTTATTGAGATCATGAGCTTGTAATCTATAGATCTGCCTTGCTACTCAAGTGCTTTAATAGATCTCTGCTCTCCCCATGTGTGTGAAGTTGATAGTGTGCACACCATGGTGGCACATAGGCTAGAGATTACAAATACTTGTTATGAGTTATATTTGGAGTTGGATGTTTTTATGAAATTGTGGTGTTTGTTTGAACCATCTAGTGCTCAAGGTGACAGTGTGGGGTTATCTAGATGTGGAAAGCAAACTTTGAGGTGTGTTGTTATAGCCCTACCATCGATTAGAGTGTCCAACCGGAGAGTAGTTAAGAGTAGTATCATAAAGAGAAGATATTTATATGAGAGTGTTCACTAGTGAAAGTATGATCCCTAGGCCTTGTTTCTAAGCATTGAAACACCGTTTGCAATTAGATATGTTACATGTTTGCTTGCTTCCATCTTTATTTCAGTTTGCCTTTAGTCTCTTCCACGCCATCAAGCTCTTTTCTGGCACCGTTGTCTTTTATCCATACCACTTGTATTTCACTATCTCTTCGCCGAACTAGTGCACCTATACACCTGACAAGTGTATTGGGTGTGTTGGGGACAAGAGACTTCTTGTATCTTGAATGCAGGGTTGCTTGAGAGGGGATAGCTTTGACCACTTCCTCCCTGAGTTCGATAAACCTTGGGTGATCCACTTAAGGGAAAACTTGCTGCTATTCTACAAACCTCTGCACTTGGAGGCCCAACAACTGTCTACAAGAATAGAAGTGCGTAGACATCAGACAACCGCTGATTCTCGGGTCGCTACCTTCATGCTAAGAAATCATTTTACAAGCTTTTGAATTTATCTTACATATTCATGCTATTCGCCGATCTAACTGCTGATCTTTTATCCGATTTCTCGATGAACTCCAGATGTGGAAGATGTTGCAGCCGAAGAATCTGGAGATCTTTGCACGAAACCTTGCAGCGACGTTCCCGCTCGTGTGCTCCCACCCAGGATGCTTTCGCCATTACTCCTACCACGAGATCCCGCTCCACGAGCTCGTGTGCTCCTGCACGGAGGCGGGCTGCAACTACATGTGGCTCATGATAAGAATGTTTCATGTGATAGTTATATTGTTAATTTTATTCATGATGCTACTGAAATTTATTATGAGAGAGGGAAACATGGTCTTATGCATCTCAATAATATTAAGTTTCCCCTCTTTATGTTTAAAGTCTTGAAGTTGCACTTGTTTTGCTTTACTATGCTTGTTGCTTTGTGTTTTCATGACCTTTTTCTTTACAAGATTCCTATGTATAGGAAGTGGGTTAGACTTAAATGTGTTTTGAATTTGATTCTTGATGCTCTCTTTTACTTCAATTCATATTTCTTATGTGAGCATCTTCTCAAACTATCATTCCTAACTCAAAGGCGTTAAAGAAAAGTACTTCTTGGGAGATAATCCAATAGTTTTCTTGAGTCTTGGAAGTTATTACTTCTGTAATAACCTATCCTTATCCTTTTTTATTTTTGATTTTTGTGCCAAGAATAACCTCTAATGAGAGAGAAGTAATGCTTGGGAAAGTTGTTGTCCCGAAACAGATTTTTGTGCTTTACTGTAAAATTTCGTGAAAAATATCTGTACGTCGGTTTGAGATGTAATTTTTTGTGCTTCTGCCCCAGGTTATTTTCTAACTTTTGTTAGTTCAACACTTTTCGATTTGAGCAACATAAGGTCTTCGAAAAAATTGGTTTTTACCTGCTGGTCTGTTTTCACAGATTTCTGCCATTATTTGCATTTGCTTCTTGTTGATTCCTTTTTGGGGAATTGAGATTTTTGAGGGAAGTGCTACAATAGCTTGTGTTTTAATGAAAGTTCTATTGGTGTTGAAACTGAACCCAAAGACTTATTATATTGAGTGCACTAATGTTGCTAATAAAGATTGTGTGAAGTTTTGTATGAAGGAAAAATTTCAGGTGTATGGAAGGAATGAGTAATGAGATGAAGAATGGACTAAAGCTCAAGCTTGGAGATGCCACGTGTGTCACCCCAAGAAATATACAAGAAGTACAAGTGCCAAATCTTGGGCATGCCCAAGGCATCCCCTTCTTCATCAATAAAAATCCCAGGTTTCTTCCAATCACTTCATTTTTATTGTTTCATGCACAGTTGTGTTGTTCTTGGAGCATCTTCTTTTTCGTTTTTGTTTTGGTTTTCGTTTGCTTGGTTTGCTTAGTTTGCTGAATAAATTGGTTGGACCCCCTCTTTCATGCACTGGTTTTCAAATAGTTTGGTTTGGATTGGAAAAGAGTAGGAAACGTTCATGCTTAAGTGGTAAAGAGATCTTGTTTTTGACTGTGGCCTATGATTTGTCATGCCATGCTTGATATTGTTTTGGCTTTATGCTTAGTATTATTTGCTGTAGCATAACATTTTATAAACAATTGAGATTGCTTAATGTGCCTTGGAAGAATCATGTGTTGTTTTGGCATATTAAAGCATAGTATTGTGGTATTCTCTTTTGATGCTTTATTTGGGTTGACTTGGCGCATGATCACACCATGTTATGACTATCCCAAGTCACCATAAGCCTTTATGATCCTTTAGTTTTCAACTTGTAGTATCACTTTATGCTTTGATTAATGATGTTTTGTCGCTCTGCATGATTATGGCCATTATTGCTCTCTTAGTTGGTCGCTCCTAGTCTTTTGCTAGCCTCCATAACCAAGTATGAGTTCCACTCATGCATCCAACTCCTAAAACCAAGTTATTCCAAAGAGTCCACCATACCTACCTATTAGCATTTGCTATTCCTAGTATATTCATGTTTTTATCTACCTTCCGAATTAAACTTGTTATGAGAAAACTAGTGATTAAAGCTCTCACGAACTTGATGGCACACTTTACTTTTCTTGCCCTTAATAAACTTGAACCATTGTGTCATCTATGTTGTATATGCTTGCACTTATTTGTTGGGGATTAGCAGAACTATGCTGTCATGGGGAACGCTTTCAACATTGAACTTGTACTTTGTACCTAGTTGATATCAGGCTCTTTTGTCTATGGATGTCGTCGGTGTGAAATGAAAGGGGAGCTTGTAAGTCCATGGAGTTATGTATATGTGTTAGAGAAATGCCTGGGCCGCTGGTCTAATCCATGCTGTCGTGGTGGAAACCTGCAGCGTAACCATAATGAGCTGTCTATGAAGCATTCTTCTTATAAAAAAAAGAGACAGATTTTGAGAAAAGGAAAAAAGAAAAGAGAAAAAAAGAGATATATGAAAAGAGGAAAGATAGAAAAAAGCACCATATTCCCATGGTAAATAAGAAGATTGCTGAGATGCTCATTGTGTGCTTGCCTTGTCATTTTGTTACGGGGATTCTTCCGTATCATTAGGCAAGGGGTACCCCGTTGGCGGTTCTCTATGATACACATGTACTTACGATGATAAGAACATACCGGTGACTAAACTTGAGTAGCATGAGGAGCGGCCCTCGTATTCAAGGAACATGAGATTTCCAACTTATACTTTGTCAAGCATATACTCCATAGTTTGTTCACTTTAACCTTAATCACTTCAAGATGCTTATGATAGGGGCAATGAGAGCTAAAAGCTATTAAGTACCATAATTTTTGGAAGCTCTTTATGAAACTTGAATCTCTGCTTCCTTCTATGAAGGCCTTTCTTTTACTTTTTTTGTTGAGTCTCCACCTTCTACCTTTATGCACGTACTTTGAGAGCATAGTGGCCATTCTTAGTTCTATGTGCATTGTCCCAAGACTTGTTGATTGATGCATAGCTTTGATATTTCTTGTTTTAAACTATTTGTATCTAGTCACTCTTATGAACTTTGAAGGTGTCATATGCATTTATGTTTGCTACTCTATGAGGGACAAGCTGAATGCTACTATGCTATGTTTTCTTTATGTGAAACAAACAAACATCTTGCAAAGCATTGTTATTCATTAATCTTTTGTTTGTGCCTTTTCATGTTGCAACATAGTTGCTTTGCCTTATTTCTAGAACTTTGTCTTTCATGTTATGATTGAAGTACTATGATCCCATCTTTCAATGCTTTACAAATACTTTGATCAAGTTTATGATGGTGCATGTCACCTCAAAAATTATTCTTTCTTTTTATCACTTACCTACTCGAGGACGAGCAGGAGTTAAGCTTGGGGATGTTGATACGTTGCTAACATATCTATAATTTTTGATGTTCCATCCTTTGTTTTTATCTACTTTATTATCTTTTGTCCACACTTTGGAGTATTTTTATACACTTTCTGGGACTAACCTATTAACAAGATGCCATAGTGCCAGTGCCTGGTTTCTGCTCTTTTTGGTTCCAGGAAAGTCAGAAAATGAATATTCTCGGAATTGGACCGGACAAAAGCCAAAGTCGTTATTTTCTCGGAAGACTCACGGAGCTAGAAGACGAGAAGGAGAGGGGCCACAGGGCGGCCACACCATGTGGTGGCGCGGGCTAGCCCTGGCCGCTCCACCAGGTGGTGTGGGCCCCCTGGCCGCCTGCCGACCTTGCCTCTTCGCCTATAAGATGCCTCCCGATGCAAAAACCCTAAATCAAATAGCCTCCAGCCACGAAAAGTTCCACAGTGCCGCCGCCACCGAAGGGGATATTCGGGGGACAAAAAGTCTCTGTTCCGGAACCCTGCCGGGACAGGGAAGTGCCCCCGGAGCCATCTCCATCGATCTCCACCACCATCTCCATCACCATTGCTGATTCCCATGATGAGGAGGGAGTAGTTCTCTCTCGAGGCTAAGGGTTCTACCGGTAGCTATGTGTTCATCTCTCTCTATGCATGATCTTATTGAGATCATGAGCTTGTAATCTATAGATCTACCTTACTACTCAAGTGCTTTAATAGATCTCTGCTCTCCCCATGTATGTGAAGTTGATAGTGTGCACACCATGGTGGCACATAGGCTAGAGATAACAAATACTTGCTATGAGTTATATTTGGAGTTGGATGTTTCTATGAAATTGTGGTGTTTGTTTGAACCATCTAGTGCTCAAGGTGACAGTGTGGGGTTATTTAGATGTGGAAAGCAAACTTTGAGGTGTGCTGTTATAGCCCTACCATCTATTAGAGTGTCCAACCGGAGAGTAGTTAAGAGTAGTATCATAAAGAGAAGATGTTTATATGAGAGTGTTCACTAGTGAAAGTATGATCCCTAGGCCTTGTTTCTAAGCATTGAAACACCGTTTGCAATTAGATATGTTACATGTTTGCTTGCTTCCATCTTTATTTCAGTTTGCCTTTAGTCTCTTCCATGCCATCAAGCTCTTTTCTGGCACCGTTGTCTTTTATCCATACCACTTGTATTCCACTATCTCTTCACCGAACTAGTGCACCTATACACCTGACAAGTGTATTGGGTGTGTTGGGGACACAAGAGACTTCTTGTATCTTGATTGCAGGGTTGCTTGAGAGGGGATACCTTTGACCACTTCCTCCCTGAGTTCGATAAACCTTGGGTGATCCATTTAAGGGAAAACTTACTCTGTTCTACAAACCTCTACACTTGGAGGCCCAACAACTGTCTACAAGAATAGAAGTGCGTAGACATCAGACAACCGCTGATACTCGGGTCGCTACCTTCATGCTAAGTAATCATTTTACAAGCTTTTGAATTTATCTTACATATTCATGCTATTCGCCGATCTAACTGCTGATCTTTTATCCGATTTCTCGACGAACTCTAGATGTGGCAGATGTTGCAGCCCAAGAATCTGGAGATCTTCGCATGAAACCTCATAGCAACGTTCCCGTTCGTGTGCTCCCACCCAGGATGCTTTCGCCATTACTCCTACCACGAGATCCCGCTCCACGAGCTCGCGTGCTCCTGCATGGAGCCGGGCTGCAACTACACCGGCCCGCCGACAGAGCTTGTCATGCACCTTGCAGAGGAGCACTTGATCGAAGTGATCAGGATCTCGTATGGCCACGCCCTACTTCTCCAAGGGCAGGTGGCGTTCACTGAGTTGACACGCCGCCAGCTAATTTTCTAGGGGGGTGGCTCTGTTTTGTTCCTGACCATCATTGCCGGTGTTCCGGGAACCAGAGCGGGGCCCACCTTCGTGTGTGTGGTATGCGTCAGGTCGGTCTCATGAGCTTGGCCCCAATACACGGTGCACATGTGGGTGAACGCCCAGCCGCCATCATTCGATAGCATTCTTGTGCTAGCCGAGGCACCGAGCTTCCCGATGCCACGGGAGGTGGAGTATGCGTACCTAAGGTCGATCCTATGTGTGCCATCTCAGTACCTTGTCGGTGCTAGACCGAACAGGCGGATGCATTTCTACATTTGTATCGAGAAGACCGACAGGGAAATGTAGTACTTATGCTGTTAGACTTATGCGATACTTCTCAGGTGCGTAGAGCATACGTGTTGTGCGAATTTACCCCAATTGTAGTTTTTTAGTACTCCTTAATAATTCGACGAGTTATTGGTCCAATCAGCTTGTTGTTGTCACGTTGCAAAGTCCGCTTGCTCTGGACAAACTGGCAATACCGTGTGCTCCCGCATGTCAGTGTCATGTGTTCCGTGGGCCCACCTGCCAGTGTCATGTCCCCCTTATTTCTCTTCCTTCCCCTCGAAGCCACTGTCCCCACTTCTCTTCGATCCTGCCACTACCGTCTAATGGTTGTAATCTGATTTTTGTTGTATTGTTTACATGTAATCTATGTTGATAATGCAACATGTAAATGGCAGAGACACAATTTCTAAAGTGGAAGAACTTACACGCTGCTATTGCACATATTTCTCAATATAGTTCGACAAACCCATTACAATAATTGTACTCGCACTAAACACAACCGAAATTACAACCATCCTAAACGACATCTAAACCCACATCACAACACTGTCGTCGGAGTCCACCTAGATTGGTGACACCGTCGTGCCCTTCCCAGCGACA
The DNA here is from genome assembly GCA_910589775.1 of Avena eriantha. Lineage (NCBI taxonomy): Eukaryota > Viridiplantae > Streptophyta > Magnoliopsida > Poales > Poaceae > Avena > Avena eriantha. The sequence goes on along the minus strand of OU342745.1, from coordinate 56,231,516 downwards.
TCCACTCCCACCCGTGGCTTGCCCTTCGGCAAGGAGGCAAGAATGGCGTTCTGCACAGCTTCGTCCCCGTCGTCCTCCACATCGGAATAAACAATGACGAAGGGGATGGGGTTGGTGTGGATCGAGACCCATGGCGCCTGGCGGCTCCTGCTCGAGCTCGACGCCGCACCAGTCCTTCTACAGGTAGGAGGGGCTGAGCTCAGAGACATAGCGTCATCGCTTATCTCAAGAAACCATGGCCATTTGATACTGCAATGGTAGGATCTTGGGGTGGATCCGCCGCGGCGAGCCTGACCAGGAGCGGTGGAGCGGATGGATCTGCCGGAGCGAGCCATGACAAGTTCCGAGGGAGTAAGAGTGTGGGCTAGGCATGTCTGGTTCCTGAGCATGGCCTCCTAGTGATATGTACGCGGGCAAGGTGCCAAAAATTTTCGTCCAATGCGCTAGAGGGCCTTTGAACTACGAAGGCGCAAGGTTTGGTTGATAAGTCCGCACACTAGGTCCCCCAACTGTCAGCCGAATGTGGACGGTAGGATTCTGCCCGAGTTATTAACTGGGGATAAATCACGCTTCACCGTGCCACTACCCTGACATCCAAAGGCTACTCTTTCCTCTGCTCTCGCTCCCCTCACTCATGCCTCGCAGCTCACGTAGATCTTCTTAGGTGGAATCAGGGTCGGCTCAACACCGTCAGGCGGGTGCCCCCATCAGGTACCAGAGGGTGCCCTACGATTACTACCCCGACATGCTATGTTTGTGCGGTGAGAAGATGTCGACATGGATTTCACGGACCGACGAAAATACTGTAGGAAAATTCAGCAACTATAGCATTAGAGAGGTAAGTTCCTACTATAGGTACAATGGTAACCCGGATCCGGAAAGCGTAATGTAATTCCTTTTTTTCCTTCGACCTACTTCGCAGGAAGGGAGGGGAACTAGGTGTGACAAGTTTGTGTGGATCGAAAAGCCACTGATAGGTTTTCACAAAGAGCTTGTTCAGGATCTGCGTGATGCTGTGTGGGACAAGAAAGAGGAGATTCGTGCGTTGGAGCGAGAGATCCGGGAGCTTCGCCAGGTACAAGGGAGGTAGGAGCAGGGTGGTGGTGAGACAGATGGGCTCAAGATTAGGCGAGATAGTGGAAACAATTTCCTCATTATCTAGGCATTATCTGTTGCCTTTGTAGTTTATGTTTCCATGTCATTGTCCAGTAGCTGAAATAAGTTGCTGCTTCGTGGAGTGTAGCAGCCAACTTAGAACTTGTTTTTCAGCTCAGAACCTTATCATAAGTGTAATGCCAATAGCAGGGATTTATTAAGCGCCTATAAATAATTCATGTCTATGCCACTAACACCGATCAATTTTGGAGACCCCTTAACTGCTTAACTATCGTGGTCCTGGTGGTGCGATTGTTTAGATAGTAGTGGCATAGTCACAATTTGATTCAACTAGTGGCCTCGGCCGTATCCAATCCTCAAGTTGCGATACATTTGAGGGATTTCTATTTTCGTGCCCCTGGTTCATTAGTTGTACTCAGTTTTCCCCAGCCACTTAGTTTTTCCTCACTTTTTCCCATCTCCTTGTACGAAACTCTCACATGGTCTGAAACTCGCCGTCCGTCAACCTTGCCGTTACATGCTGACAAGTGGGGCCACGTTCAGTCGGGTCCCGTAGTGGACCATCGTAGTTACGTGTTGATGAGTAGGACCGCGTTCTATCGGGTCCCGTAGTGTACCCTTGCTGTTACATGCTGACAAGTGGGGCCACGTTCAGTCGATTCCTGTAGTGGGCACCTCTCTCTACTTATCAAGTTCATTTTTTGTTTATGGAGTTAAAGTACCGTTGGAATACTCGTTATTTTGCACGGATAGAGGGGTGCAAGACTGACAAAAGGATTCAAATAGAAAATATAAAAAGATTTAAAAAATGGAAAATGCGTCTTTTATACAATAAAATACATCTTGGCATACATCAAATTATTTGCAATTCAAATATACACCAGTTTGACAATTATTGCCTCATTCAGACAAACTATATTTTGAGGAGGGATGTTTTAGGGAGAGGCTTGAGTAGAAAGCCATGAAACTTCATAGATAGTAGGTGATTTGAGAAGTGGTGATTTAGGTTAAAACTTGGTTTATATACATTTCTTATGGTGGCAGGTCACATAATAAGAGTCCCTGGGTAGATGCCACTATGTTTTGCTCTTTTTGAATTTGTTTTGCATAAAATGACTCAATTATCTAGCTAAAACCTATTCGTTGAATCTTTGTTGACCAGCCACCGGAGGGTAAAACTGAGTATATTGCACACGGCACTGTTAGTACTGGAGGGTTAAACTGAGTAGAACCCAAACTGCGAGTGTTACACTCGAGGGCGAAACTGAGTACAACTGAGTCTCCAGGATTAGACACGTGGGAAAAAACGCGACTCACGATACACATGTGCAGTGCACGGGGTGATGGCAGACATGTGTGGCCGTGCACGGTGCAATAGCGTACGTGGTGCATGGTAGTGCAACGAAACTTCGCTTCCCTCCTCCTTTAATAGAGGCCTCCACTCTCACTTGTCACTCACTCGATCACTCAACCGTCTCCACTGTCCCATCAACTTCTGCAAACCCCTAAGAAAACCCCAACCATGCCAGCGATGGAGAAGAATGGTGCGGTGGCAATCGACGCCTCCAAGGCCGCCGATGAGGAGCCCTCGTCCCCGTCCCCGCATCCGCCAAGGCCGCCGGCAAGGAGCCCCCATCCCCGTCCCTGCATCCGCCAAGGCGGCAAGGCGAGGAGGCCCCCGGCCCCATACATGCCCCCGTCCCCATCCCCGCATCCGCCATAGTCGGCGGCGAGGAGGCCCCCACCAGTCTCGGGCAGATCCTGCTTGGCTGGGACCCCTACAAGGAGGTTGTTTACATAAGGCCGGAGAACCCCTATGACACCAGCATCACCGACCCATGGTTAGAGGTAACCATGGTTTTCTCCCCTTCCCTTGTTCTTCCCTATTCACATCGTTGGATGCTATATCATATGTTATTAGAGACCGGCTGTTCATGTTTTTACAGTAACTAATCATCTTGTGTTAGATCTCGTATTTCGATGAATCCCCATTTTCATATTTGAACCCCCCTGTTCGTAGTTGGGATCAATATTCGATTTGGTTTGAGATTTGGGGAATAATCAGGAGATCTCAATCGGTTAATTTATGTAAATAATCAATCCCGATAATCAAAGTATGTCAATCATGTCCTTATTGGACTCTACAGGAGGATAGCAGTGATGTCCGCCATGATGACGAGTCCAAGGACACCAAGACTCGTCATGTGCTGAGGAGGCTAAAGTCCGACCAGTATAAAAACTTCTTCACCGGCGACATGTACAGGTGCCCCTTCTGCCCCACCAGGAGGCTCCGCGCCACAGACTTCAACTCCCTCGTGAAGCATGCCGAGGACGTGAGGACCTGCTGTGAGTCCGTGAATGTCCACGGCTTCATAGCCAAGCACCAAGCACTCGGTCTTCACCTCCGCAACCTCTAGAAGGTGGCTATCGAGGAGGGTTGCATGCCCCCGATCAAGCCCAAGGCGCCCAAGGTCAAGGGACTGGGCAGCAAGAAGTGGAAGAGGCATCACAGAGAGGAGGCGGAGGCCCTCCTAGCAGAGGCCATGAGGGGCCACTGATCTGCTGCTGCTGTTGTAAAGCAGCTTGTTTTGCCGTGTTTGTGTTGACTTGTCCGCTAATGTTGCTGAGCATCCTAATTGTCGAACCTCATTAAGTTTCGTACTATATAACCTATATTAGCTGCTTTATCTACTTCTGCTTTGTTTACTGAATTTATTTATGGTGCTGGTTAGTTTTGCTGCTCTAGATTTGCTACCAGATTAGGGAAAAACGAGGGCAAAAGGAACAATGAATGAAGAGAGAAGCTGCTCTAGATTCGCTACCTTTTTGGGCAAAAAAACACAACTATTAGCGAGAGAGAGGGGGAAAGGCGCTCTTGAAAAGGCCAATCATAAAAAACTTCCAATTTAGGCGACAGGGCGCATGTAACCACCAAACGCGCCCCACATGGTCCCACATCACGTCTCCCATAATCAGCGAGAGATGGATGGCTGGTCTGCTGTGTATCCTGGTCCCACCTGTTAGCATGTAATGGCCGAGGCGTCGTAACGTAATGCTCAACGCACGACCTGCCCCAACACGGTCCCACCGATCAGCATCTAACGATCAAGCCTTTGACCTGAGGACATCCCCCTGCCTGAGCGCATGTGAGGGTTTCAGAATGGAGGGAGGCCAAAAGTGAGGAAAAACTAAGCGGCTGGGGAAAACTAAGTATAACTAACAAACCAGGGGCATGAAAATCTTGTCCAGCATCATCACTCCACTCATTTTGGTTCTCTTCCTGCAGCAAAATCACTGAGTCGGCTGTCTTGTTTCTTACCTTGCGCTTCCTATAAAAAACAGTACATGGATTAATACCTTATATCTACAGACTATAAATAATTTTTTGTGAATGTACCATCTCATACCTAGGTTTGGGAGCATTAAGGGGACAACCCGCTGCTCTATGGCCTATAAGATGGCATGTCTTGCATCTATTTTTGCCCTTCTTGGTAGCACAGAAAGCCGAACCCTTCTTCTCGAGAAAATTCTTAAACCTATTCACCTGAGGTCTTCCTCTGCCCGTTTTTGTAACTGGCTGGGAAAGCTTGAAAGTCAACTGGACTTGAGGCCACTGAGATGGGTCTATACATGGCTCGATGGATCCAGCGTACGCATCTCTAAACTTTTCCATACGGTAGTAGTCTGACAAATACTGATCCAAATGTGGTAGAGTTCTTTTATTCACCAAGAAGGCCAAAGCGTGGTCGCAAGGTTTCCTGATATGCTGCCACTCTAAGGAGGTGCATTCTCGCTACTGGATGTTCACAACATCCCTTTTGCCACTCTTGGACATATCGACCACCTCACAGCTACTGCTGGTTGATGTGAGAACCTTAAGATGAGCAAGTCCTCGGCTTCTCTTGTTTAGTTGTTGTACAACTAGCGGTAGCATATGTCCTCTAAGTCTCCTACCGATCTCTCTTCTTATATTTAACAGCTTCATGATCATACCACGTATGTTGTCCATCAAGATATGAACAGGACGCACTTTTGTGTCCTTCACCCAGTTATTCAGGCATTCTGCAAGGTTATTGTTTATGTAATCAACTTTGGTGTCAGGGTTGAATTGACTCCTCTTCCATAGCTGCAAATGATGGATGGCTAAGTACTCTGGAAGTTCAGGGGCTTCCGCAAAAATCTGGCTCATGAAATATTCGCTGCTACTAGGTTTGTATGCTCTAGCAGTAGGAAACATGTAAAGAAATACGCTGCCTGCGTAGTGTGAGTACAAGTTGAGCATCATATGGGCATGGCATTCTCTACCTTCAGCTCGCAGAAACACCTCCTTCACTGCATTCGTCAACCCTTTGCACGCATCCGTGGATATAGCTAATGGATCCATGTGGCCTATTGATCTCCTGAGCTGCCTCATAAACCAGACCCAGTTTTCCTCCGTTTCTGTTTCAAATAGCCCGAATGCCACTGGGAACATCCAGTTGTGACCATCAAGTGTTGTGGCAGATGGCAGGAAGCCTTTCCATTTGCCAGTTAGGACAGTGTTGGCTACACTCAGATACGGCCTATAGCCATCCTTGAATCCCTGGATGCAAGGTTTAAGTGCCATGAAATATCTTTTGAAATATATTTTACCACGTACTGATTCGGTGTCAATCTCCACAACACTCCCCGAACACCTAGCTTGTACCCCCACCTTGAAGTTGTACAGCATCCTGAAGCTATTGGTCCAATCCTCGTGCAAGACCCCTAGAGCTTTCTCTTTACCTTTCCAAACTGTGTAATACGGTAGGACAATTTTGTATTTAGAACTGATGCTAGTCTAAATATTCTTCGCGGTCTCCTTAGGGTTATCCTTTAGTATGGACATAGCTTGTATAGCCACCCACTCTGTATCAGCCATTGAGAATTTCAGTTTGCTGCCAGTCGGACACATGTGTGGAGGGCCCATTTTGTTCACCTGCAACACATATTCATTTAAAAGATAAGTGGAGTCGACTAGTTGCCAGAAAGATATTGCATAGCAATTGTAGTTATAGAGTGAAAAGAGAGAAAGTTCTAATGGTTTGCTGCACTCATTGCCCTAGTACCCTAATTGTCTTCAATGAAGGTAAGGCTCTTGGTGTGATCCTCCATGGACAATGTACCTCGACCTGTCCATTCATCCACGTTAACTTGAAAATGGCCTAATACCTCTAGGCAGTGTTCTTCAGTCGATAAACATTGAACTCCCCCTTGATACAAAAATGCCAGAATGACACCCTGAACTCATGCATGCTCCTGAACTCGGTGCTGACCAAAATTATAGGATACTCGTGGTCATGTTTCATTTCTTCTACTTCAACACCCAAATCATCGACTAGAATACCAGCCTCATTGTTAAGTTCCTTGTCTATTTCATCATCACCAGATTCTTGGTCCTCTACAGTGCCTTGTTCATCTGATTCAAAATCTTAGCCATCGTCTCTAATGCCTAGTACTGCACACATCATATTGACTCCCATGGGTGGGGCTACACCATCATCTCCACCTGGATGGACCAGAACGTTGCCCCAATCCACCTCCGGCAACTCTATTTTCTCCAAGACACTCGGTTGGTTCTGCTGCAACCAAATGGGGTGGGCTTACGTTTGCACCCATCCCTAGTATTTCAGTAGACAAATAGCAGTCAGAATCAATTTCATCTTGACTGTACAGAACCCTCTTGCTCTTGTGTACATCCTCCTTCCTGATGCAATCTTTCATGATGGTATCAATAGGGCATGACATCTGCGTTCCGTTCCCCATCGAACTAGGCTTTTTGCTACCGCTCTTGGGTGTGATCTGCTTCCTACTTACCCTCACAGGTGTTGGCTCCAGGGTGCTGGCATTATTGCATGACCTCTATGGCGTGTTCTTCGAATTAGCCCTTTTGCTGCTACTATTGGTGTGTTCTCCTTCATGCTGGCATTATTGCCTGACCTCAGCGGCATGTTCCGCTCCAAATTAGCCCTTTTGCTGCTACTATTGAGCGTGTTATCCTTCGTGCTGGCATTATTGCCTGACCTTAGCGGCGTGTTCCGCTCCAAATTAGCATTTTTCTGCTCCCACTTGGTGTGGTAGCCTCCGTGCTGGACATCTTCGCCTTTTTGTTACCACTCCTTGGAGTGTTCACCGTGATAGCCCTCTTAGAATTTTTGCTGCTATCGTTCAGTGTGGCATTTTGACTAGATCTCAGGGGTGTACTCTACGGCGTGGTGCCTTTTTTCGTGCGACTCTTGGGCGTCCTATTCTCTAGTGTGGTCTCCTTGGTGATGTTCTTCTTCGGGTGCCCTTTCTGGGGATGCTCTTTTTGCTCCTCTTTATGACGCTCCTCTGTAAGACTCTCCTCTATTCAAAGCTACCCTCAGTCGCACCAGCCCCAGTGATGCCATGGATCAGGTCATGCACGCCTTCTACAAGTCCATCATCTCTATTGTCGAAATCTAATTCCTCTCTAACCATTTGCACTATCAAGTGGAAGTACACTTCACCTGTATAATGTTTTCTTGTAAACGGTATGACTAAATCCCTAGTATCTTTCACTTCTATAGCCTTTTTGCTCCTGTTACCAAAATATAACAAACGTGCTACCTGGGACGACCCCCACAGCACCTTCACACATAGCGATGTCATCAGGTTAGATAACTCTACCACTTCAGGATCGTATCTGCCAAGGATTACATCAAACTCCTCATAGAATTTTTTTGGGCCATCATCTAATTTTGCAATATACTCCTCGACACCGATACAAACGATTACTTTGTCATCATCAGGTTCTACATGATAGAAACCTCCGAGAGGTTCGAGAGTTGGAGCGATATCAGCAGACCCAGCCACAATGCCACCATCACCATCACCAGCGTCATCGTTAGCTGGAGAAACCTCGGTGGAAGTACAAGGACCAGGAGCAAGGTGAGGGCCCTTAGCACTGGGAGCTACAATACTTGGTGGACAGGCAGGGCCATGACTAACGACATCCACAATAGGAGCAGATGCTGCCACGCCACATCGATGATCAAGAGCAGTTCCCACAACAGCAGTGTTTCGAATGCTAGTAGGGTCCAGACCATGAGCTAGCTCCAGACCAGCAGCTCGCTGATCATGAGCACGGGTTCGAGGAGGACACAAGGCAGCAGTCTTGGCAACAACAGGGGCAGCCTCCAGAAGCCTTAGTGTGCTCAACAGCGGCATGGATTGGGTCAACAGCAGTTGGATCAGCAACACCACGGGGACGACCAGTACCAGCAGATTCTAGAGCAGAGTTTTGCACAACTTGAGCACAGTTTCGAGGAGGAGCAACAGACAAGGCATCGGTCTTGGCAACAACAGCGGGGCAGCCTCCATAAACCTTAGTTTGCTCAACAGCGGCATGGATTGGGTCGGCAACAGCCAGAGCAACAACACCACCTGGACAACCAGTACCAGCAGATTCCAGGGTAGAGTTTCACACAACTTGAGAATGGTTTTGAGGAGGAGCAGCAGACAAGGCGATGATCTTAGCAACAACAGCGGGGCAGCCTCCGGAAGCCTTAGTTGGCCCAATAGCGGCATGGATTGGGTCAGCAGCAGCCGGAGCAGCAACACCACGGGGACGACTAGTACCAGCAGCTTCCATAGTAGAGTTTCACATAATTTGGGCTTGGTTTCAAGGAGGAGATGCAGACAAGGCAGCGGTCTTGGCAACAACAGCGGGGCAGCCTCCGGAAGCCTTAGTTTGCCCAACAGTGGTATGAATTGGGTCAGCAGCAGCTAGAGCAGCAACACCACGGGGACGACTAGTACCAGCATATTCTAGAGCAGAGTTGCCTGACAGAAGCATGGTGCGGACGAGGAACCACAATTTGCTGAATAGCAGCAGGGGTTCGAGTTAGACCACCCTGTCCAATAATAACTAGGCGTCTCCCAGTAGCAGGAGCTTCCACATCCAGTATTTTACAAATCGGCATAACCACGCGAAGCCCAATAGACTGTTTCATCAACCCAATTAGCTTACTGTCACACGCTATAGGAACCGTGAAGCCTCGTTCATCCATGAAGCTGAACCGTGCAGTCTGCTCCGGCCCCATTTTAGCACGTTCACGCACAGCAGCAACCATACCATGGATAGTGCATAACTAGGCAGGCGCTACTTCAGTCTTCAGACTGCGAGTTTGATTCCACATGCTCTTCCCATCTACTAATTTAGTGTGGTAGCCGTAGAGAGTGAGCACAACCGTGTATTTGGGTTCAGCAGAGATCCTACTTGACAAAACATTGGGGACAAAAGATAAGAATTGTTTGTCAGCATTGTGCTAGCAAACAATTCTAGGTTCGATCTATCTATGTAATGCCAATAGCTAGCTAGCAGTTATAGATAGTGCGAATAGCAAAGAGAAGAGTAGCTCACCCGCAATTAGCCAGAAGTACTTCTTCCTCAGCAATAGGATCTGCAATCCTTGGCGCTGCTCAACTCTTCGGTGGTAGAGGTGGGCTAGAGTGTCGCAACAGCTAGCACAACATTTGGCATTGGAGATCGAGATCAGTGAGTAGGCGCCGCAACCCGGCGCCGGAAGTCAAATGCTCAAAGGGATCATTCTGGTTGGAGGGGGGATTTCGATGCCGCTGGTGCTAGGGTTCATCCGAAAGGAGGGAGTGGATTTGTGAATTTGGTCAACGTGCCAAGCCCCTTTAGTCCCTCGTTTTGCCTTAGTGGTTGCCGCGTTAGCACTCGCGTCACAGACATATTACTGACATGAGGGTCCTGACCGTCTACTTCACGGGGCAGTTTCATGAAATGTTTGGATTTGGTAGGGGTGAGATGAGTTTGCCTCAAAATGGCCCCTGTCGGTACTTGGCGGCTAAAATTTTCAAAACGCGGCAATTTCAGGGAACTTAGGTACCGCGATGTGCTCACCCGGGAACTTTGGTAGCACAAACGAACAAGCCCCATTCATTGGTACCCCTTCGCTGGCTCGGTCTAATCTAGGCTGTCGGATCTTGATCTAACGGGCAGGAACAAAAGGAACTCACCCGGTGGTGGTGGTGACTCGTCAACGATGATGAATAGAGGCGGCACGTCGGCTGGTGGTTCTCGGCGGTGGTCTGGTGGTTCCCCGAGGCGGCGGCGTAGATGACGGGGTGCGGCTCCTCCTTGCGGTCCTTCTAGCACAGATGGCGGCGACCCTCGCTCCCTCGGCTCGAGGCAAGGCTCCACCGATCACCTCCGTCTCTGGTGCGGCTCCGACGACCAATTAGGGGCGGCACGGGGCTCTGTTCAATGGAAAAAAGGTGAGATGACGCGGTACAGCAAGGGGAAGAAAAAGGAGGAGAGGAAAGGTGGAGAAGGGCCACGAACCTTGGCTGTCGAGCTCGGTGGCCGTGCACTCCGGTGAGATTGGAACGATCTCGCGAGCAGCAGCCCGGTGGTGATAGGGCGAAAAAAATTAGGGTTTTGGGGCGGAGCGACGTGGGGTTTAAATAGGCGGGAAAAGGTTGGATGGGGGGCACGCAATCATATCTGATTCGGCCGAGAGTCGTTCATCACGCGGTGGCGGTCGCCTGAGTTCATTCCGAACTCGTCGGAGGAGATGACAAGTGGGCCCGGGTGTTCAGCAACACGCGACTGGCGGGCTGCACGGAGGGTGGGGGTCTAGGCAGGCCTAGCTAGGCGGCTGCGGTGTGCGCCACTCGCTCGTGGGCGTGCGCGGTAGTTAGAGCGCGGGCTAGCTCGATTGGCTTGATTAGGTTAGCTTTTTTATTATTATTATTTTTCTTTTTTTCTATTTTCTGTTTCACAATTTGTTTAATAACTTTTGCATTTAACTCCAAATTTATTGAAATTGGTCTCTAAATTTTTTTAAAAAGGAGGAGAGCAACATAGGATCATAAAATAATACATTTGCAAGGGTTTAGAAGGTTAGGTTTTAAATAACCCCTTCTTGTCTTTATATGACTGTAAGAAAATACAAAAAATAGGGTTTAGGGAAAAGGATTTGATGCAACATTATTGTGTAATGCCATGATGCATATGATATGATGCATGATTCTAGTAACATCTGGAATTGTAAAATTTGGGATGTTATAGGTTACTGTGTTATTCATGTAACAAGGTAGAAAGGGCGGCGCAACCCCCGAGTGATGTAATTGCAATTAAAACAGAGACACAAGGTTGGAGGCACTTAGCTTTATTTATTCGCAGAATATCAGGAGATACAATGTGTGGCTAAGTAGCCTAGCTGAATAGCCTTATTTGTAAAGTAAAAACAGCTAAGGGTAGAAACAACGCAGCTGCTCGACCTTCCACGGTTTGGAGAATGCGACTCCACTTTCTACATCTTTAAGGCATTAGGTGCCACCTAGGATTACTTCGGTAATCACATAAGGTCCCTCCTACGGGGACTCGAGCTTGAGGTGTCCTTGCTGCTTTAGTCGCAGGACAAGGTCTCCTTCGATGATGGACCTTGGGCGTAGACTTCGGCTATGGTAGTTGCGGATGTTTTGCTGGTAGATCATAGATCGTTCCACTGCTATTTCACGTGCTTCATCGAGGAGGTCGACAGAGTCTTTGAGTGCGGCATTTGATTCCGCCTCACTGTATGCTACGACCCTTGGGGCTTTGTAGCATACTTCTGCAGGTAGTACTGCATCGGTGTCATGTACCATGAAGAATAGAGTATAGCCTGTGCCGCTATTTGGAATTGTGTGCATGATCCATAGTACCGACGATAGCTTCTCATGCCAGCACCCAGCAGCTGTTTCGAGTGGTATGAGGAGCCTTTTCTTGATACCGCTGCATACGAGGTTGTTGACTTTTTTTGACTTGAACGTTGGTCTGAGGATGCGCCACTGAGGCGTAGATAATGTTGATTCCCAGGTTTTTGCAGAAATCCTGGGATTCGCCCGAGGTGAAGTTCGTTCCGTTGTTGGTGATGATGTTGTGTGGCACCCCGAATCGGAAGATGATGGACTCAAAGAATTTGATGGCGGTGGCCCTAATTCGTTTGTCACAGGCATGGCCTCAATCCACTTGGTGAACTTGTCGACTGCGACGAGGAGGTAGACATATCCTGCAGGTGAAGATTTTTGTAGCTTGCCAACCATGTCAAGTCCCCATTGCACGAAGGGCCATGCCACTGGTATTGGCCTAAGCTCCATGCCAGGTGCATGCGGTTTTCCCATGAATCTTTGCCAAGCATTGCATCTCTGGACGATGTCCTTAGCGTCGCGCATTGCCGTTGGTCAGTAGAATCCAACTCTTAGAGCTTTGGTGACAAGAGCGTGACTTCCAGCATGATGGCCGCAAGTGCCTTCGTGTATCTCGAGGAGGATGGCTCTCCCATCTCCGTTGGAGACGCATCATTGAAGGACTCTTGTGATGCTATGCTTGTATAGTTCTCCGTTGATGATGGCAAAAGCCTTGGATCGTCACGCAATATGTCGCGCATCTGTTGGGTCATCTGGTAGCCTTTTGCTGAGCAAGTATGTGATGTATGGTTGTGTCCAGGATGGTTCGATCATGATGACCTCCATGGGGCCTCCGAGTCCTTTCTCTTGCTCCTTATCCTCAAGTGCTTCGAGTTCGTCGGGTGACATATCCCCCAAGTCCTTTGACTTGCTAGTTGGATGTTCTGGAACCTTTGGCTTCATGGAGCGTTTGTAGATTTGCTCTAGGAATACTCCAAGTGGCACCATGGCACAGGTGGAGCCAATATTGGGGAGTGCATCGCCTTTTTGTTGCTCTCGTGGCCAACATGCCGCAGTTCGCATCCATCGAAGTCTCCTTCGAGTGCATCACAGAGGTTACCGCAGGCGATCATGTTGTCGCTCAGGGCATCACACTGGTTCATGGTTTGATTCACCACCAGCTTAGAGTCGCTGTAGATGATGAGTCGTGTTGCGCCACAAGCTTTGGCCATCCGCATCCCATGGAGCAAGTCCTCGTATTCAGCTTCATTGTTGGAGGCATGGAACTGCATTCACAGAACGTACCTCATCTTACCACCTTGTGGCGATGTCAGGATGATGCCGGCCTCAGCTCCTTCTCGATGTTTTGATCCGTCGAAGTGCATTGTCCATAGACAGGACATGTCTGGCGTGTCGAGGAGCTGGTTCTCCATCCAGTGAATGAGGAAGTCCGGGAGTACTTGCGATTTGATCGCGTCTCGCTTCTCGTATGTGATGTCTCATGGAGACAGTTCTATCCCCCAAAGCACGACTCATCTAGTGGCATCAGAGTTGTTGAGGATGTTCCCTTGTGGAGCGTCGTTCACCACAATGATGGGGTGCTCCAGGAAGTAATGGCGCAGTCGCTAAGCTATCATGAAGATGATGTATGCTAGCTTCTAATAGTGTGGGTACCTCTGTTTTGTTGGAGTGAGCACCTCACTGAGGTAGTATACTGGGCGTTGTACTCCATGTACTTTGTTTTCTTCATCTCGTTCCACTACGAGCACGATACTAACCACCTGGTTGGTGGCGGAGATAGATAGCGGCATGGGCTCCTTTTCCCGAGGTGTTACCAACGCTTGAAGTCTTCGAATGCTTTTTGCACTTCTTTCGTCCATGTCAGCTTTGTGAAGGAGCTAGTAGAACGGCAGTTCCATCTCGCCCATTCGACTGATGAATCGGTTGAGTGCCACAATTCGCGCAGCCAACTGCTAGACGCCTTTGACATTCTTTGGTTTCACCATGGCTAGTATGGCCTTTATTTTCTTTAGGTTAGCCTCGATCCCTCTCATGGAGATGAGGTACCCGAGCAGTTGCCCAGATGGTACACTGAAGGCGCATTCGTCCGGGTTTAGCTTGATCCGATATCGATCGAGGTTATCGAAGGTCTCGCAGAGATCGTCGAGTAACGAGGCTTCCTCCTTAGTTTTAACGACGATGTCATCGACGTAGACTTGAATATTGTGGCCAAGAAGGATCTTGAGGCAGGCCTACATACACCACTGGTAGGTGGCCCCTGCGTTCTTTAGCCCGAAGGGCATCATTGTGTAGCAGAAGACGCCATAGGGCATGATGAAGGCAATTTTCTCCTAGTATTCCACCTTCATTCGAATCTAGTGGTAGCCTGAGTAGGCGTCGAGGAAGCAGAGGAGCTCGCATCTCGCTGTGGAGTCGATTATCTGGTTGATCCATGGCAATGGGAAGTGATCCTTTGGGCAATGTCTGTTCAAGGAAGTGAAGTCCACACACATCCGTAGGATATTCATGTCCTTTTTAGGAACGAGTATGGGGTTTGCTACCCAGGTGCTTTCCTTGATCTCTCGTATGAAGTTAGCGTAGAGGAGTCCATTGACTTCCATACTGACCGCTTTTGCCCTTGGCTCTGACAGTCGACATGTCGTCTGCTTCACTAGTCTTGCCTCAGGATTTATGTTGAGTGAGTGCTTGGCGAATTCCCTAGGAACTCCTGGCATGTCCGCTGGACACCAGGCTAAGATCTCCTAGCGCTCACGGAGGAATTCAACGAGCGCGAGTTCCTATGCAGAACTCAAGTTGTTGGCAATAAGGGCCGTCTTGGTCGGGTCCATTGGATGGACCTGGACCGCCTTGGTGTGCACAAACGAGTCGAAGGATTGATCGGGTGCATTTGGCTTACTAGTAGGAGAAAGACTGTTGTCTGTTGACTCCTTTAGCCTTTCTAGCTCCTCCTACATTCCGAAGTATTAGGAGATTCTGTTGAATTCCCTGTCGCAGCTGTTTGACTTGGCGAAGTTCCTGTTGACGGTGATTATGCCATTTGGTCCTGGCATTTTCATCTGCAGATAGGCGTAATGTGGCACCTCCATGAACCTCGTGAAAGCGACACGTCCGAGGATACAATGGTACTGCGAGGGCCAGTCGACGACTTCGAATTCCAGACGTTCTCGCCTAAAGTTAGCTGGCGTGCCGAAGATGACATCCAAATTAATCTTGCCCGAGGGGTATACGACTTTTCCTGGGACGATGCCGTGGAACATTGTGTCAAAGACTTCTAGGCAGGAGGACGGGATCCGCCTGGCACACAGGGTGCTTGCGAACATCAAGTTGTTGTCGCTTCCACCGTCCATGAAGACGCGACTCATCTCGGAGCCTCCAATTTGTGCCTCAAGCACCAGGGGAGAGTGACCTGGGTGAGGTACTTGATGTGGATGATTCCGTCTGTCGAAGGTAATGCGGGACTTGCACCCACTAAGGTACTCGGTGGCGGAGGGTGGAGAGTTGATCGCCAGGTTGAGTTGACGAGTGATTGATTTTTGCACCCGATTTGATGGGCATCATTTTTGGATCATGCCCATATTTCCTAGCGTTTGCGGGTACTACTCACCTCCGTTGTTCTGGACTGGCACGGCCACAGGTGGGGGTGGCCCGAGTGGTGGAGGTGGCGCTCCGTGAGCCACGGCACCCGGGGCAGCTCCATAGCCCTGGTTTATCGCGTCACGATTCATCTGGACCGGGCCTTCGTGGATCTTAAGGAACTCGCGGCAATCCTTTAGGAGGTGACTGGATTTTTTCTTGCCATCATGTTTGTCGATATAGAAATGTACGTTGCAAGTCCGGACAATTTGTCCTAGATAGATGTTCTAGCTGCTTCATCGCAAGTGCGGCGTTGCCATACTTGCATGATTTTCCTGTTGTCGTGGTATTCACCACTGCGGTATCCACTGTTGCGGTTTCCGTCGTCGCGTTTATCGGCATAGCCAGCCGGGACCAGGTCGACTTCCTCGTGGTCCACATAACTGCGCATCCGGCGTTTTCCTCGGTGACCGCGTCTACGACTGAGGTCGTCATCATCATCTGAGTGGGCATGGTTGTTTTTCACCAAGTCCTCTCCATCAGCCCACCTATTCGTGATCTCCATCAGGTGGTCGATTGTTTTGGGCTTCGAACGACCCAACTCCTCCCTGAGTTCCCTCCGGCGTACGCCACCATTGAATGCGTCGATTGCACGATCCTCAGAGATGTCCTCTGCAGAATTTTTGATGATGGACCACCTCTGAATGTATGAGTGCAATGACCTGCTAGTCTTTTGGTAGCAGGTTCTTAATTCTTCGATTGATGCGGGCCTTTTGTAAGTGCCCTTGAAGTTCCGCATGAAGCTGAAGACCAGCTCATCCTAGCTGTGGATCGACCCACGTGGTAGGTTGTTAAGCGATGCACGGGCGGTGCCTTGCAGCTGTAGCTAGAGGCATTGCATAATCGTGCTCGTGGTTCCACCATGCAGCCTGACCGAAGAGATATGATCCTCCAGCTAGATCTTCGGGTCTTGGACGACGTCGAATTTTGGATTCTCTGATGGGAGTTTGAACCCTTTTGGCATTCGCTTTTGTCGTATGGCTTTGCTGAAGCAGCTAGCACCGCAGAGCTCTGTCCCATCATCTTCTGAGTCCGTCGAGTGGGCGCGTCTCGCACGCACCTTGTCAACCTTGCGCTGCATGAAATCATCACGTGCGTCATAGTCGTAGTCATGTCGTCGTGAGCAGTGTCGCTGCGACAAGTCATGGTCATCGTCGCTAGAGTAGGAAGGAGAGTAGTACTTGGCTAGAGCCTTGCTTTTCCTCGGCTCTAGCATTGGATCCTTAGTGAGCGCAACTTCAACTAGTCCTAGGCCAGCGATCATAGATCAGTGCATGGCGGAGCGTGGATCCCCAGTCGGTGGATGGTTGTTAAGCAGGTACATGGTAGATGTTGTCACTGCTACCTGTGGCATTTTCAGGAGCACGTTGCCCCGTGTGTCCACCGTCATGAACGAGAAGTTAAGGGCTCGAGTGGCCTCTTCTCGCTCCCTATCAGTGAGGTGAGCTAGTCGAGAGCGTCTTCTGGCGGCTGTATGATCATTGTCTTTAGAGGAGGATCCTCTGATGGAAGAGAGCTGAGCTCGTCCGCTACCCTCCAGCGCTCGTCAAGCTGAGCGATTACTTGTTGCTGGCGCTTGAACTCCTTGAGGAGCCAGTGATAACCCATCAACATGTCTTGTGATGAGTTTGGTGGTAGGGGGTTTCCCTGTAGGGCCTACCTATAGTGGTCCCATTCGGCATCGTTGAGCTTGATCAATACGCTCTCGGCTATGTTCATTCGCAGAGAGCTTTAGCTGATCCTCTGGGATGGGTTTGTCGCCAGGATGGCCTTCTGGCCCGTTGTTGGTGGGGGCGCCGTTGGAGGGCCCACCGCTCGCGACTAGGATACCACCGCCAGCACCTATGTTTTCCCGAGTGCCACTACTGCCTGTATTGATGACAGCGCACATGTAATGCCTGGGGAATCTGTTGCTCCTGCAGCTTTCAGATCTAGAGCCGTAGGCTCTGTCTTTTGTTGCCATATCGGACTCACAACTACTGTTTCTGTCCATATTCCTGACTGATGTCGTTTCATTGATCTCGCTCAGGATGCCGATCAGCGGTGGAAATCACGATGTAGGAGAAATCGCGGGAACTTTCGGTTGATCAGGTAGGCGAAGTGTGCCCAGCTGACCAACTTGGAAGCGTAAGCTCCCGATCGCCAGGCCGATTCCGTCACCCACGGACTCGAAATCCGGGTGAGTGGCCGGTGTGTGGACGATGAAGTCAAAGGCGCCGAAGAGGAGGCAAGTCTCCGCTGCTGTGAAGTCGTAGATCGCGGTTGATGGGGTCGAGGAAGCCGCAACATCAGCACTCCTGTTTCCCACAGATGACACCAATTGACGAGGGGTTAACTCATCAATGCCCATCGTTGATGGACTTAGGTTCGAGGGAGTAGGGAGTATTAGAGGCATCAATCGGCTAGTAAACAAGCACACATGTGACACGATGTTTACCCAGGTTCATGCCTCATAGAGGACCCTACTTTTGCTTGTCTACTCTTGTAAATATCAAGGAGTAGAAAGTTATAGGGGTGCGCAGATGCAATCTGCCGATGGTGTGGAAACTAGGGTTGCAAATATCCTCCTCGCTTCCCCCTCCAAGCATTTACATAGATAGGCTAGGTCTCAGGATAGCAGGCTGAGTCGGTTACATATTAGGGTTTTCTCTTTAAACTTCCATCTTGTACTTTGCCGTGTTCTTCAAGGAGTCAAAGTCTCCTAGGTCACCTGAAACTTGACTGGCCTTAGCAATGTTGTCGTGGTATTGTCAACGAGTACGCCATGGAGGGGGTCCTCACAATGCATGTTTAGAGATGTGGGGTAAGGCGGAGAGTTGGTGGGTACGAGGTAACACAGCTTACCCAGGTTCAAGTCCCACAACGGTGGTGGAACTCTACTCCTGCTATAAATCACTATAATGGGAATATGCCGAGTTACAGAGATAGGTTCGATGTACAAGGTGTTGCACGTTGTACGTAGCAATCTAGGTTGTGCCCTAAAGGCTCCCACAGGTCCATCTTATAAAGGCGCCAGAGCCTAGGGTTTACAGGGAAAGATCCTTGCCGGACAAGGTAAAGAGTCCTACACTAAGACGAACTAGTCTTTCATGTCTTCCACTCCAAGGTTCCGAGTATGTCGGTGACTCTTTCATAGCCTTCCTTCATCCAGCATGGGCCTCCCTTCTGGATCCGTCTAACTGGGTCGCCTGTTCGTCTGCGGTACCAAAGTTTGCAGGCCAGCGCATGGTGGTACCTAAGTTGCCTGAAATTGCCGCGTTTCGAAATGTTGGGCCGCCAACTACTGAGAGGGGCCATTTCGAGGCAAAATCATCTCACCCCTGCCAAATTCAAACATTCCGTTAAACTGCCTTGAGAAGTAGACGGTCGGGACCCTCATGTCGGTCATCTGTCAGTGACACGAGCGCCAATGCGGCAACCTCTTAGGCAAATCGAGTAGCTACGTGGATTGGATGCGTTGACCAATTTCACAAATCCATTCCCACCTTTCCCCTAGCACCGGCGGCATTGTAATCCAGCCTCCAGGCAGGACGATCCCTTTGGACATTTTATTTCCGGCGCCAAGTTGCTGCGCCAAGTTGCTGTGCCCAGTCGCTGATCTCGAGCTCCAATGGCGCATGCCATAGCCACCGTTGCGAGGCCCTAGCCCACCTCCGCTGCCGACGAGCCGAGCAGCTCGGAGGATGGCAGATCCTACTACCAAGGAAGAAGAAGTTCTGGCTACAAGCGGGTGATCTACCCTTCTCTTTGCTATTCGCACTAATTATAACTGCTAGCTGGCTACTGAACCTCAAATTGTTTGTTAGCCCAACGCTGACAAACATATTTTGTCCACAGTTTTCTGTCAAGTGGGATCTCTGTGGACCCCTCTTACCTAGTTACGGTAGTCCTCTTCAGGTATGACTCTAAGGGCAAGTGGTATGGACACCATTGTATCACGATGGAAGAAGCGCCTGCGTAGATCTGCACTATATCTGCTATGGTTGCTTCTTTGCGTAATCATGATGAATTATGGCCGAAGCAGACTGCAAAGATCAGCTTCATGGATGAACGTGGCATCATGGTTCCTCTAACATGTGACAGACAGCTAATTGGGTTGATGAAAAGGTATGTTTCGGCTTGCATGTTTGAGCTGAATTGTGATGTACTAGATGTGGAAGATGCTGCAACTAGGAGTCACCCTTCTATTCTTGGACAGAGTGGTTGCTCGAACCCAATTAGCTCCTGGTAAGCAAAGGTCTCTTGGGGTTCGCATGTTTGTGCTGAATTGTAATTTTTGTTTTATTTACTCTGTAGTTATTGGGCAGTTATGCAACAGTCTTGTTTCTTTGATAGGAAGCGCCGCAAGGTTAGAAACATGACTGCCGGGTCAGTCATTTTGCTGCCCAAAGAAATTAAAAATGAGTGGAAAGATGATGCTAGGCACGATTCTGGTGCCCATTGTCCCGGTGATGCAGAGTATGTGCAGCTAAGAAAATTGGCACCGAGGAAGAGGAAGAAGGAAGGAAATGAAGAAGCCAGTGGACGTGAATGCTTGGTACCCAGGCTGCGGAAGAAGGCTGCTGGCAATGAAGATGCATAGTAATGTGTTGAACTTGAACCTATATATGTAATTCGGTTAAATTCTGGAGCTCTGTGTGTGGTACTTTGCTGGGCGAAACAATCAACCCACATTCTCTGAGTAAAATGTACCGCGACTTAGGGTTTGGAAATGCCCAAGTCAGTAGTTGAATCCGAAACTGTGATTGTGCCACTGCTATCTGAAAACACGCAGCAACGGTTCCACGATTGCTGAGGGGCAGGAGGTCTCCAAATTTGATGGAATGTAAGTGGCACAAAAATAAATTTATTTAAGCTGCCACACTGCACGAAGCAACAACTTATTTTAGATGCTGCACAACGACGTGGCAACATAAACAACAATGGCAACCGATAATGCCCAAATGAGGAGGAAATCGGTACCACTTTCTGGTCTAATCTTGAGCCTGTCTACCTCACCGCCTCTCTGCTCCTGCATCCCCTGCATCTGGCGAAGCTCCTGGATCTCCAGTAACCGGGTGTACGTGCTTCCACTTTATAAATTGTGGTTGTGCCATTTTCATGCAGCACAATCCATATAGATTAAATTTAAACAAACCACCAATGTCAGAATACACTAGTAGAAAAGGGGTCTTTGGTCCACGGTCACGTTACCAATCTGGGACAGAGATCTAAATCGAGGCAGAAATTGATCTAAATCACAAATTCTTCCACAAATTAATCAAGACAGAGATCTAAATCGAGACATTTCATTAATTCAACCACAAATTCTTCTAAACAAAGGTGTGATTTCACATCCTACATTAATTCAACCACTAGTCAACAATTTCACTTCCGCTGCCACTGTCCTCTGAGCCCGGCTTCCTCCTCGTCGTCGGACGGAACCTCCACGATTTCCGCATTGTTCGCGAGACGGTGCACCTCTTTGCGGCGAGCGGCGGCGATGACGTTGTACTTGGTCCATCCAGGGACGGACCAGAACCTCTCCCGCCCTTATCGGTTGTGGAGATCCCGGTGCACCACGCGCCCGTAAATGACGCGGTTGACAATCTTGGCCTTCCACTCCTTCTTGAATAGCATCGGCCAGTACGGGTTGGCCGCCGCGTACCGGGGCAACGCCCTCTTCCACGCGGGCATCTGCAAGCGTCGCGCTGCGATTTCGCTCTCCATCCCGGCTTCACCGGGGACGAGGAGCGGAGCCATCGACACCCCCACATAGGTGATGCGCCATCTATGGGGCACCGTCGCGGCCGGCGGCGCAAGGATGTTGAAGTGCGCGAACATCACCGCCTCGTAGTAGTTCAGCACGGGCATCTCCATGGCGGCGCGGTGGAGATTGGAGAGGGAGCGAGGGGATGGACGAGGAAGCAACGGCGCGGTGGAGATTGGAGAGGGCGAGGGGATGGACGACGAAGTAATGCGCTATGGCGCCTCCTATTTGTACACGAGGACGACGAAGCGACGGGTGGAATATCCAAGGGGCATTAGTCAGACAAAAGGAAGTAATGCAGGGTTAAGACGGATTAACGGGCGACCAATTTTTTTCCTCCCAGGACTCCGGGGCCAATAGTTCAGACCGCTAGGTCAACAAGTACAACTATTACAACTTAAAAAGGCATGGAGCTTAAGCTAAATAGAACTAGTTATCACACATCTCCTTGATCTTCCTAATCTTAGCCCGATGCGCATCTTCCTGCGAGAGCAAGGATCGAATCGTCTGCTCCTTCCTTTTAGAATCTTCCTTGCACAACTTCAATTGTTTCTCTGCATTTTTCCTCATGCACTTGTCAATACTCGTAGTTGTGAACGGTAGGACTTTGGCCTGGTGAAGATCATTCCTTGCTTGAGTCAGTTCTTGCTCCGCTTTAGCCTTCAGGGCCAACGCCGCGTCCCTCTCCTTCTCGACTTTGTTAACCTTGTCTTGCACCCACCTGAGATCTCGCTTATGCTTGGTCGTGTCAACTGGTTCCCATAGCTTCATCTCAACACTATCAAGAAGTGAGCTGAATACGGATTCTTTTAACTCAACAGTCATTTCCCATAGTTTGTCCAGCGTTTTCTGCATCAATTTGGGCCACTCTGGATCTACCCATTTGACAACACTGCAACTTCCGCCTTGCATCATTGCACGATGTCCTTGACACTGTAGAAACCTCCTACCTGCATTTCGTCCTTTGAACGCTACAAATTTAGCAGGCACATATCCATGTTTACATAGAAGAGGACTGTCTTCTTCCGCTAAACCGTGATAGTCGGAGTCATACATCGTCTGGTTGGCCTAACATATCATACGCGCATGAGTAAATAGATTAGATCTAGCTCAAAAAAACAAATAACTGGCCACAGATGATAGAAATAGAGATGAGATGACTCACATCGAAATCACCATCCCTGTCGTCACGATGCGTTTCCTAGCCGTCTCCCCTTGAACCCATGGCGAGAGGGGAAGGGGTGGCTACCGGAGAGGGGATTGGGATGGAGGCGCCGTCGGCTTGCGGCTACAACATGATGGGAGTGAAGTGGGGAAAGTGGCTTTGAGGGGAAGGAAGAGAAGTACGGGGAGGAAGAGAAGTAATGGGGACGTGACATTGGGATATGGCCCACTGAACTCGTGAGTCGTGAAACTCGCAACAAGGGAGCGCCCGGTGTTGCTAGTCTGTCCAGAGAAATCGTGGCCAATCAGGCCGCAGAACAGCCTACACGCGGATCGCTCTCACGAAGACCATCCCAATCATCCAAGCGCCCCGATCAAACGGTATGTAACAATCGTCAAGAAGAACAATTGTGTTAGGGCATTCCTTCTAGAAGACTCGGTCTAACGGCCACCCATTGGGGGGCTAAGGTTAGGGCTCTCCAAAGATTAATTAGGATCCATATGTGGTTTGTGAAAAGAGCATACATGCAATGACACTGGTGGATCCATATGTAGTTTGTGAAAAGAACAGACATGCAATCACACTAGGTGGATCCATCTGTGGTTCATGAGAAGAACACACATGCAATGACACTGGTGATATGTGGTTTGTGAAAAGAACAGACATGCAACGACTCTAACTGTGGTTAATGAAAAGAGTAGACATGCAATGACACTGGTGGATCCATGTGTGGTTCATGAGAAGAACACAAATCCAATGACACCGGTGGATCCATATGTGGTTTGTGAGAAGAACAGCCATGCAATGACACTAGCTGTGGATGAGAAGAACATACATGCAATGAACCTGGTGTATCCTTATGTGGTTTGTGAGAAGAACAGACATGCAATGGCTCTAGCTGTGGATTAGGTGAAGAACACACATGCAATGACACTTGTGTATCCTTATGTGGTTTGTGAGAAGAACACACATGCAATGACTCTATATGTGGTTCATGAGAGGAACACACATCCAATGACACTGGTGGATCCATGTGTAGTTTGGTAAAGGAACACACATGCAATGACACTGGTTGTGGTTCATGAGAAGAACACACATGCAATGACATTGGTGGATCCATGTGTGGTTTATGAGATGAACAGACATGCAATAACACTAGGTGTGGTTCATGAAAAGAACAGACATGTAATGACATTGGTGGATCCATGTGTGGTTTGTGAGAAGAACAAACATGCAATCACACTTGGTGGATCCATGTGTGGTTCATGAAAAGAACACACATGCAATGACACTGGTGTATCCATGCGTGGTTCATGAGAAGAACACACATGCAATGCCACTGGGTGCGGTTCATGAGAAGAACACACATGCAATGACACTGGTGGATCCTTATATGGTTTGTGTATAAGGACACACATGTAATGACTCTACCTGTGGTTCATGAAAATAACACACATGCCATGACACTAGTGGATCCATGTGTGGTTTGTGCAAAGAACTGACATGCAATGACTCTAGGTGGATCCATGTGTGGTTTGTTTAGAGGAACAGACATGCAATGACACTGGGTGTGGTTCATGAAAAGAACAGACATGCAATGACACTGGTGGATCCATATGTGGTTTGTGGAAAGCACAAACATGCAATCACTCTAGCTGTGGTTCATGGAAAGAACATACATGCAATGGCACAGGGTGGATCCATGTGTGGTTCATGAAAAGAACAGACATGCAATGACACTAGTGTATCCTTATGTGGTTTGTGAGAAGAACAGACATGCAATGACAGTGGTTGTGGTTCATCATAAGAACACACATGCAATGACACTAGTGCATCCATGTGTGGTTTGTGAAAAGAATAGACATGCAATCACACTAGGTGGATCCATGTGTGGTTTGTGGAAAGAACAGACATGCAATGACTCTAGCTGTGGTTCATGAAAATAACACACATGCAATGACACTACTGGATCCATGTGTGGTTTGTGAAAAGAAGTGACATGCAATCACACTAGGTGGATCCATGTGTGGTTTGTTTAGAAGAACACACATGCAATGACTATAGCTGTGGTTCATGAAAAGAACACACATGCAATGACACTGGTGGATCCATGTGTGGTTCATGAAAAGAATAGACATGCAATGACACTAGTGGATCCTTATGTGGTTTGTTTAGAGGAACAGACATTCAATGACACTGGGTGTGGTTCATGAAAATAACAGACATGCAATGACATTGGTGGATCCATATGTGGTTCATGAAAAGAACAGACATGCAATGACACTGGTGGATCCATGTGTGGTTTGTGGAAAGCACAGACATGCAATGAATCTAGCTGTGGTTCCTGAAAAGAACAGACATGCAATGACACTGGTGGATCCATATGTCGTTTGTGGAAGTAACAGACATGCAATGACTCTAGTTGTGGTTCATGAAAAGAACAGACATGCAATGACACTTGTGGATCCATGTGTGGTTCATGAGAAGAACACACATCCAATGACACTGGAGGATCCTTATGTGGTTCATGAAAAGAACGGACATGCAATGACACTGGTGGATCCTTATGTGGTTTGTTTAGAAGAACCCACATGCAATGACACTGGGTGTGGTTCATGAAAAGAACATACATGCAATGACACTAGTGGATCCTTATGTGGTTTGTTTAGAAGAACACACATGCAATGACCCGAGCTGTGGTTCATGAAAAGAACACACATGAAATGAGACTAGTGGATCCTTATGTGGTTTGTTCAGAAGAACACACATGCAATGACTCTAGCTGTGGTTCATGAAAAGAACAGACATGCAATGACACTGGCTATGGTCCATGAGAAGAACACACATGCAATGACACTGGTGGATTCATGTGTGGTTTGTGAAAAGAACAGACATGAAATCACACTAGTTGGATCCATGTGTGGTTTGTGGAAAGAACAGACATGCAATGACTCTAGCTGTGGTTCATGAAAAGAACACACATGCAATGACACTAGTTGATCCATGTGTGGTTTGTGAAAAGAACAAACATGCAATCAGACTAGGTGGATCCATGTGTGGTCTTTTTAGAAGAACACACATGCAATGACTCTAGCTATGGTTCATGAAAAGAACACACATGCAATGACACTGGTGGATCCATGTGTGGTTCAGGAAAAGAACAGACATGCAATGACACTGGTGGATCCTTATGTGGTTTTTTTAGAGGAACATGCATGCAGTGACAGTGGGTGTGGTTCATGACAAGAACAGACATGCAATGACACTGGTGGATCCTTATCTGGTTTGTTTAGAAGAACTGACATGCAATGACTCTAGCTGTAGTTCATGAAAAGAACACACATGCAATGACACTGGTGGATCCTTGTGTGGTTTGTGAAGAAGAACACACATGCAATGACTGTAGTTGTGGTTCATGAAAAGAACACACATGCAATGACACTGATGTATCCATGTGTGGTTCATGAGAAGAACACACATGCAATGACACTGGGTGTGGTTCATTAGAAGAATAGACATGTAATGACACTGGTGGATCCTTATGTGGTTTGTGAGAAGAACTAACATGCAATGACTCTAGCTGTGGTTCATGAAAAGAATAGACATGCAATGACACTGGTGGATCCATATGTGGTTTGTGAGAAGAACTGACATGCAATGACTCTAGTTGTGGTTCATGAAAAGAATAGACATGCAATGATACTGGTGGATCCATATGTGGTTTGTGGAAGGAACATACATCCAATGACTCTAGCTGTGGTTCATGAAAAGAGCAGATATCCAATGACATTGGTGGATCCATGTGTGGTTCATGAGAAGAACACACATCCAATGACACTGGTGGATCCTTATGTGGTTCATGAAAAGAAAAGACATGCAATGACACTTGTGGATCCTTATGTGCTTTGTTTAGAACAACACACATGCAATGACACTTGGTGTGGTTCATGAAAAGAATAGACATGCAATGACACAGGTGGATCCTTATGTGGTTTGTTTAGAAGAACACACATGCAATGACTCTAGTTGTGGTTCAGGAAAAGAACACACATGCAATGACACTGGTGGATCCATTTGTGGTTCATGAGAAGAACAGACATGCAATCACACTAGGTGGATCCATGTGTGGTTTGTTTAGAAGAACACATGCAGTGACTCTAGTTATGGTTCGTGAAAAGAACACACATGCAATGGCACTGGTGGATCCATGTGTGGTTTGTGAAAAGAACAGACATGCAATCACACTAGGTGGATCCATGTGTGGTTTCTTTAGAGGAACAGACATGCAATGACACTGGGTGTGGTTCATGAAAAGAACAGACATGCAATGACACTGGTGGATCCATGTGTGGTTTGGGGAAAGAACAGACAAGCAATGACTCTAGCTGTGGTTCATGAAAAGAACACACATGCAATGACGTGGGTGGATCCTTATGTGTTTTGTTTAGAAGAATAGACATGCAATGACACTGGTGGATCCTTATGTGGTTTGTGAGAAGAACAGACATCCAATGACACTGGCTGTGGTTCATGAGAAGAATACACATGCAATGACACTAGTGGATCCATGTGTGGTTTGTGAAAAGAACAGACATGAAATCACACTAGGTGGATCCATGTGTGGTTTGTTTAGAGGAACATACATGTAATGACACTGGGTCTGGTTCATGTAAACAACAGACATGCAATGACACTGGTGGATCCTTATGTGGTTTGTGAGAAGAACAGACATCCAATGACACTGGCTGTGGTTCATGAGAAGAATACAAATGCAATGACGTTGGTGGATCCATGTGTGGTTTGTGAAAAGAACAGACATGTAATCACACTAGGTGGATCCATGTGTGGTTTGTGGAAAGAACAGACATGCAATGACTCTAGCTGTGGTTCATGAAAAGAACACACATGCAATGCCACTGGTGGATCCATCTGTGGTTTGTGAAAAGAACAGACATGCAATCACACTAGGTGGATCCATGTGTGGTTTCTTTAGAAGAACACACGTGCAATGACTCTAGCTATGGTTCATGAAAAGAACACGCAAGCAATGGCACTGGTGGATCCATGTGTGGTTCATGAAAAGAACAGACATGCAATGACACTGGTGGATCCTTATGTGGTTTGTTTAGAGGAACATACATGCAATGACATCGGGTGTGGTTCATGAAAATAAGAGACATGCAATAACGCTGGTGGATCCTTATGTGGTATGTTTAGAAGAACTGACATGCAATGACTCTAGCTGTGGTTCATGGAAACAACACACATACAATGACACTGGTGGATCCACGTGTGGTTTGTGAAAATAATAGACATGTAATCACACTGGGTGTATCCATGTGTGGTTTGTTTAGAAGAACATACATGCAATGACACTGGTGGATCCATGTGTTGTTTGTGAAAAGAACAGACATGCAATCACACTAGGTGGATGCATGTGTGGTTTGTTTAGAGGAACATACATGCAATGACACTGGGTGTGGTTCATGAAAAGAACAAACATGCAATGACACTGGTGGATCCATATGTGGTTTGTGGAAAGCATAGACATGCAATGACTCTAGCTGTGGTTCATGAAAAAAACACACATGCAATGACACTAGGTGGATCCATGTGTGGTTCATGAGAAGAACAAACATGCAATCACACTAGGTGGATCCATGTGTGGTTTGTGAAAAGAACACACATGGAATGACATTGGGTGGGGTTCATGAAAAGAACACACATGCAATGACAATGGTGGATCCATGTGTGGTTTGTGAAAGGAATAGACATGCAATCACACTAGGTGGAGCCATGTGTGGTTTCTTTAGAGGAACACACATGCAATTTCACTGGGTGTGGTTCATGAAAAGAACAGACATGCAATGACACTGGTGGATCCTTATGTGGTTTGTTTAGACGAACCCACATGCAATGACTCTAGCTGTGGTTCATGAAAAGAACACACATGCAATTACACTGGTGGATCCATGTGTGGTTTGTGAAAAGAACATACATGCAATCACACTGGGTGGATCCTTGTGTGGTTTGTTTAAAAGTACACACATGCAATGACACTGGTGAAGCCATGTGTGGTTTGTGAAAAGAACAGACATGCAATAACACTAGGTGGGTCCATGTGTGGTTTGTTTAGAGGAACAGACATGCAGTGAAACCGGGTATGGTTCATGAAAAGAACAGACATGCAATGACAATGGTGGATCCATGTGTGGTTTGTGGAAAGAACAGACATGCAATGACTCTAGCTGTGGTTCATGAAAAGAACACACATGCAATGACACTGGGTGGATCCTTATGTGGTTTGTTTAGAAGAACATACATGCAATGACGCTGGTGGATTCTTATGTGGTTTGTGAGAAGAACAAACATGCAATGACACTGGCTGTGGTTCATGAGAAGAAAACACATGCAATGACACTTGTGGATCCATGTGTGGTTTGTGAAAAGAACAGACATGCAATCACACTAGGTGGATCCATGTGTGGTTTGTGGAAAGAACAGACATGCAATGACTCTAGATGTGGTTCATGAAAAGAACACACATGCAATGACACTAGTGGATCCATGTGTGGTTTGTGAAAATAACAGACATGCAATCACACTAGGTGGATCCATGTGTGGTTTGTTTAGAAGAACACACGTGCAATGACTCTAGCTGTGGTTCATGAAAAGAACACACATGCAATGACACTGGTGGATCCATGTGTGGTTCATGAAACGAACATACATGCAATGACACTGGAGGATCCTTATGTGGTTTGTTTAGAGGAACATACATGCAATGCCACCGGGTGTGGTTCATGAAAAGAACAGACATGCAATGACACTGGTGGATCCTTATGTTTTGTTTAGAAGAACTGACATGCAATGACTCTAGCTGTGGTTCATGAAAAGAACACACATGCAATGGCACTGGTGGATCCATATGTGGTTTGTGAAAAGAACAGACATGCAATCACACTGGGTGGATCCATGTGTGGTTTGTTTAGAAGAACACACATGCAATGACACTGGTGGATCCATGTGTGGTTTGTGAAAAGAACAGACATGCAATCACACTAGGTGGATCCATGTGTGGTTTGTTTTGAGGAACAGACATGCAATGACACTTTGTGTGGTTCTTGAAAAGAACAGACATGCAATGACACTGGTGGATCCATATGTGGTTTGTGGAAAGCATAGACATGCAATGACTCTTGTTGTGGCTCATGAAAAGAACACACATGCAATGGCACTGGTGGATCCATGTGTGGTTTGTGGAAAGACCAGACATGCAATCACACTGGGTGGATCCATGTGTGGTTTGCTTAGAAGAACACACATGCAATGACACTGGTGGATCCATGTGTGGTGTGTGAAAAGAATAGACATGCAATCACACTAGGTGGATCCATGTGTGGTTTGTTTAGAGGAACAAACATGTAATGACATTGGGTGCGGTTCATGAAAAGAATAGACATGCAATGACACTGGTGGATCCATATGTGGTTTGTGGAAAGCACAAACATGCAATGACTCTAGCTGTGGTTCATGAAAAGCACACACATGCAATGACACTGGGTGGATCCTTACACATGCAATGACACTGGGTGGATCCTTATGTGGTTTGTTTAGAAGAACATACATGCAATGACACTGGTGGATCCTTATGTGATTTGTGAGAAGAACATACATGAATGCCACTGGCTGTGGTTCATGAGAAGAACACACATGCAATGCCACTGGTGGATCCATGTGTGGTTTGTGAAAAGAACAGACATGCAATCACACTAGGTGGATCCTTGTGTGGTTTGTGGAAAGAACAGACATGCAATGGCTCTAGCTGTGGTTCATGAAAAGAACACACATGCAATGACACTGGTGGATCCATGTGTGGTTTGTGAAAAGAACAGACATGCAATCACACTAGGTGGATCCATGTGTGGTTTGTTTAGAAGAACACACATGTAATGACTCTAGTTGTGGTTCATGAAAAGAACACACATGCAATGACACTGGTGGATCCATGTGTGGTTCATGAAAAGAACAGACATGCAATGACACTGCTGGATCCTTATGTGGTTTGTTTAGAGGAACATACATGCAATGCACTGGGTGTGATTAATGAAAATAACAGACATGCAATGACACTGGTGGAGTCTTATGTGTTTTGTTTAGAAGAACACACATGCAATGACTATAGTTGTGGTTCATGAAAAGAACACACATGCAATGACACTAGTGGATCCATGTGTGGTTTGTGAAGAAGAACACACATGCAATGACTCTAGCTGTGGTTCATAAAAAGAACACACATGCCATGACACTGGTGTATCCATGTGTGGTTCATGAGAAGAACACACATGCAATGACACTGGGTGTGGTTCATGAGAAGAACACACATGCAATGACACTGGTGGATCCTTATGTGGTTTGTGAGAAGAACTAACATGCAATGACTCTAGCCGTGGTTCATGAAAAGAACAGACATGCAATGACATTGGTGGATGCATATGTGGTTTATGAGAAGAACTAACATGCAATGACTCTAGCTGTGGTTCATGAAAAGAACAGACATGCAATGACACAGGTGGATCCATATGTGGTTTGTGAAAGGAATAGACATGCAATGACTCTAGCTGTGGTTCATGAAAAGAACACACATGCAATGACACTGGTGGATCCATGTGTGGTTCATGAGAAGAACACACATCCAATGACACTGGTGGATCCTTATGTGGTTCATGAAAAGAACAGACATGAAATGACACTGGTTATCCTTATATGGTTTGTTTAGAAGAACACATATGCAATGACTCTAGTTGTGGTTCATGAAAAGAACACACATGCAATGACACTGGTGTATCCATGTGTGGTTCATTAGAAAAATACACATGCAATGACACTGGGTGTGGTTCATGAGAAGACAGACATGCAATGACACT
Source organism: Avena eriantha (assembly GCA_910589775.1). Lineage (NCBI taxonomy): Eukaryota > Viridiplantae > Streptophyta > Magnoliopsida > Poales > Poaceae > Avena > Avena eriantha. The sequence goes on along the minus strand of OU342745.1, from coordinate 56,200,225 downwards.
GGTGCATACTTATGTGGTTTGTGAGAAGAACTGACATGCAATGACTCTAGCTGTGGTTCATGAAAAGAATAGACATGCAATGACACTAGTGGATCCATATGTGGTTTGTGAGAAGAACTGACATGCAATCACACTGGGTGGATCCATGTGTGGTTTGTTTAGAAGAACACACATGCAATGACACTGGTGGATCCATGTGTGGTTTGTGAAAAGAACAGACATGCAATGACACTGCTGGATCCTTATGTGGTTTGTTTAGAGGAACATACATGCAATGACACTGGGTGTGATTAATGAAAAGAACAGACATGCAATGTCACTGGTGGATTCTTATGTGTTTTGTTTAGAAGAACACACATGCAATGACTATAGTTGTGGTTCATGAAAAGAACACACATGCAACGACACTGGTGGATCCATGTGTTGTTTGTGAAGAAGAACACACATGCAATGACTCTAGATGTGGTTCATAAAAAGAACACACATGCCATGACACTGGTGTATCCATGTGTGGTTCATGAGAAGAACACACATGCAATGACACTGGGTGTGGTTCATGAGAAGAACACACATGCAATGACACTGGTGGATCCTTATTTGGTTTGTGAGAAGAACTAACATGCAATGACTCTAGCCGTGGTTCATGAAAAGAACAGACATGCAATGACATTGGTGGATGCATATGTGGTTTATGAGAAGAACTAACATGCAATGACTCTAGCTGTGGTTCATGAAAAGAACAGACATGCAATGACACAGGTGGATCCATATGTGGTTTGTGAAAGGAATAGACATGGAATGACTCTAGCTGTGGTTCATGAAAAGAACAGACATGCAATGACACTGGTGGATCCATGTGTGGTTCATGATAAGAACACACATCCAATGACACTGGTGGATCCTTATGTGGTTCATGAAAAGAACAGACATGAAATGACACTGGTTATCCTTATGTGGTTTGTTTAGAAGAACACATATGCAATGACTCTAGTTGTGGTTCATGAAAAGAACACACATGCAATGACACTGGTGTATCCATGTGTGGTTCATGAGAAAAATACACATACAATGACATTGGGTGTGGTTCATGAGAAGAACAGACATGCAATGAAACTGGTGCATACTTATGTGGTTTGTGAGAAGAACTGACATGCAATGACTCTAGCTATGGTTCATGAAAAGAATAGACATGCAATGACACTAGTGGATCCATATGTGGTTTGTGAGAAGAACTGACATGCAATGACTCTAGCTGTGGTTCATGAAAAGAACAGACATGCAATGACACTGGTGGATCCATATGTGGTTTGTGGAAGGAACAGACATGCAATGAGTCTAGCTGTGGTTCATGAAAAGAATAGACATGCAATGACACTGATGGATCCATGTGTGGTTCATGAGAAGAACATACATCCAATGACACTAGTGGATCCTTATGTGGTTCATGAAAAGAACAGACATGCAATGACACTGGGGGATCCTTATGTGGTTTGTTTTGAAGAACACACATGCAATGACACTGGGTGTGGTTCATGAAAAGAACAGACATGCAATGACACTGGTGGATCCTTATGTGGTTTGTTTAGTAGACTGCACGGCGCGTTGCACGGTGGCGCAACGAAATGTGCCTTGCTTCCATCCACCTTAACTATAGAGCCCCTCTCCGCACACCCACTCCCACTCTCGCTCACTCTCACCACGCAACCCTCTCCACCGTCCCATCAGCATCCGCAAACTTCCGAGAATACCCGTCTGCGCCGGCGATAACCGAGGAGGATAAGGTGGCCATCGTCGCCTCCGATGCCTCCGGCGAGGAGGCCCCCGTATCCTCATCGGCCCCCCTCGACGCGTTGAAAGCAACCACCGTCCCTGTCCAGGCCCCAGTCGAGGCATCGATGGTAGCCGCCGTTCCCGTCCAGGCTCCCGTCCCCTCTACCGACGGAGCCGCCGAAGAGGCCCCCACCGGTCACAAGCAGATCAAGCACTTCTCGGGCACCTATGATCCAGATAAGTACATCACTCTGCTGAACCCCTATGACACCGGCATCAACGACCCATGGTCGGAGGTAACTAGGGTTTGCTCCCCTCCCCTGGTTCTTCTACCGTTCCCATCGTTGGATGCTAGATCTTGGTTTATTAGGATTCGCTTGTTCACATTTCGATTGCTCGATCTTCTTACATCATCTACTCCCCCATTTTCCTTTTCTTCCAATAGGGTTCTGGCAACGATGTCTGCAGCGATGACGAGTCCATCCACACCAAGACTCGTCAGGTGCTGAGGAGGCTGCGGGCCGGCCAGTACGACGCCTTCTTCAGGGGCGGCTCCTAGCACTGTCCCTTCTACAAGGGTATCGCCTCCTACTTGGTGAGTCTCCCCGGCACCGACTTCAACTCCTTACTGAAGCATGCAGAGGCCCCGGGCTCCGGCATCCACAAAGGCGGCGAGCACGAGACCGTGAACATCAACGCCTACATCGCTGAACACCGGGCTCTTGGCATTCACCTTCGAAACCTCTAGCGGGTGGCCATCAAAGAGGGTCGCATGCCTCCAATCAGGCCCAAGGCCCTCAAGATCATGGGACTAGGCAGCAAGAAGTGGAGGAAGCGCCGGAGGGAGGAGGCGGAGGCGCGTGCACATGAAGGACGGGTTGGATGTGTCCTTGAATGTATCTGCTGTTGCGGCGGCTGTTGCTGCTGCTAAGCAGCTTCTTTTGATTTTCTATATTTTGCTTGCATCCTATTTCTGGATGAATGCATCGAACCTCGTTAAGCAACCTACTTTCTATCGCTATATCCTATTTAGTGGGGCACATCTATATCTACATTTGTTTTGTTTTCCGAATGAATGTATTCTGCCTGGTGTGATTTGCTGCTCTAGATTTGCTACCTGATCAGAGGCAAAAAGAGGTCCAAAAGGGAACGAATTATCAAAGAGAGAATCTTCTCTAGATTTGCTACCAATTTGGGCAAAATGAAACATATCTGTTTAGCGAGAGAGGAAAATGGTACTCTTTCAAACTACCAGTTAATGAGCTACCATCTTGACAAGCTACAAGACACAAACATAAACATAACACAAAGAGGGTTAAATTTATTTTACTACTCTCACTTGAGGCGCTAGACATCTTGATAAGATAACTGAGTTCCACAAAATAGAAACATAACACTGAGAAGTAAAATTTAATTCACTTCTCACCAGACCACTTGAGGCGCTTGCCATCATTCCTAGGCAACCAACTGCGATCATTCCAGGTGGATCTTACATTATTGGCCCTCCACAGCTCACGAAATGCAAGTTCGTCCCACCTAGAATCTGACTTGGCTTCCCTATCTTCAGCGTCCTGTGGCACAATTAGCGGTGCATCACAGGCCCGATTGTTCCCGCTAGAAGATGCTGCCTCTCTATTTGCTGCTTCTGCTACAGCCTCTCTGTCAGCTACTTCTGCTTCAGCTGCAAGCTCTCTTTCAGCTACTTCTGCAGCCTCTCTATCACCTGCTTCAGATGCAGCCATTTTCTTTGCATATGCAGCTTCAAACTCAGCTATTCTGCATTTTCTACAAAGGGCTCCCCTAAGCTCGTCTTCCCTCTTGCAAATAGGTCAACACATAAGGTAACGTAGAAAAAAATGGATCTTCTTGTACAACTGGTAGGTCACGTAAGCATCTACAGCTGCATACTTAAGGTTTATATCAGACAACAGCCACTCATCCTAGAAATCGTGCCTATCCGTAGGGAAATCTTCCTTCATTCTGTCGTACGACTCATCGAGGATACTAGTTGCGAGTGATGTCATTCCATCCTTCCTTGAGCCCCCTAGGATCTTGACAAGACGTTGAATATCGATCTAGTTGTGCGCAGGAATTATAATTCCATCTCGATAAAATTTCGAAAAATCACTTGTATTGTCGACAGTGCAGAAAACAATTCCCTTTTCTACAAAGAACTGGCGCAGCGCCGGACATTTCCTGTCAGTCCTGAAAGTATGAAGTTTGTCATCACCAAAATTTGTAACTACAAATATTTTGTCAATGCAAGATCATCATCTGAATATAATTTTGAAAAGTTTAGTAAATGCAAGATCAAGACTCTCAACATTGTCTTGTCATAATTTATTTGGTCCTAAATAAAATCCAGTAGTTGCAAGATGAGCAAATGGAATAAGAACAAGAGGAGAAAACCCTAAAAGAGGTTAGCTACAGAGAGCAGATCTACAAACCAGGAGAGGTGGTAGACGAGGATGTGTTTCCTCATGGCTAGTTGAACGACGGCGACTTCACTCCCTTCATATGGGTGCTCCGGGGTGTACTCGAGGTCCAATCCCACAAACTTGTCCTCGTATTTCTCAAGACAACCCTCGTACATCCTCAGGACACGCACCACTGTCTCCTCCTCATTGGTGTAGACAACGTCTATCTTCTTATTGTCATGGGTAGTGAAGCTTGTCTCTAGAGTGCGACGTCCTTCCATGGTGGCAAGGAGAAGACGGGAAGAAGACAGATGACAGGAAGAAGAAGAGTGGTTTCTGCGAGGCAGGGGAACGGTGGAACCGTCAATGCGCTTTTAAGGTAGTGGTTAACGAAGGGGACGGAAGTCCAAGGAGAGACTTGTGGCGGTGGCCGTTCCAACTTCTGAGTAAACAAAAAATAATTATAACGCCGATACATGTGCCATGTTTTGTCACGTCAATACACTGGGCAGGGGGTGTTGTCCTATCCACTGTGCAAATGCGGCATGCCTACGTGACAGCCACCCCGCCTAAGCGACGGGAGCGACATAACGGCGAGAACTGACAGGGGGCCCCCAACTTGACGGCCGTTAGCCTGAGTTTTTGTATTGAAATGTAAAGTTGAATTCGTGCCGAAAAAGACCCTTTGAGTATTTGGCACACCAACTGTAGTCATCCCGGCTGATTTCAGGGAACTTGGGTACCGCGTTGCCTGGGCGCCCCAACTTTCAGGCCGCAAAATGATATTCTCGCCCAGCAAGCCATAGGCCTTGCTACCAACTATGGGCCACCTGGGTTAGCCAGAATAAGGACGTGCTATGGTGATACCCATTTAGCATATCCCCAATAGTAGCCCTCGGAGGACTTTGAAATCTTCTGTCGTCTTGCCCATTGATCTTGAATGCTCCGTCTTGGTGACGCTGGCAATCCATCGAGCAATATCTCAAAGGTCTTCTAAAGAACCCTACAATCCTCTCCGGCTTCGCAATGTAGCTAGAGATTCCTTGAGTTTCATTTCCAGAGCCAGACAATCTCTGCCTTCGATGGAATCTCCAAACATGACACTTCAATGCAACTGTCAGGAGGATGACATAGGGTGCAGCCTACGCTACCTCGAAACTCACAGAAGACAGGTAATTAATCATCAGCTATTTTAACGCGTGTGAAATCCGAAACGGTAAAGCGGCAAAGATGGAGGATGTGCAAAATTACCGCACATGTTCGTCTCCACGTCAGCAACGATCCGTCCATTAGATCCCTTTGCACGAATCTTGACGCGGGGTCTATATATTTTCACCGCGGCCAGGTTATTTTATTTTTACCCGCATTCGCTTCCTTGTCTTCGTCTTCCTCCAGCCGTGCGCCCATTCGAGCTCCTCCTCGGAAAACCCTAGCTAGAGCTCTCTTCTTCTCCACCTACTTCCATCATAACAATGGCTTCCAGCAGCTCCATTCCTCTGACAATGGCAACCCCCGAGGCTATTCTAGAGCCATCTCATGGAGTAACTGTCCGCCAGAGGGGTGATTGTTCATGTCACCGCCGTGGTGGAAACTACCGGCGACGACCAAGAACCAATGGCGCCAGATGCCGCCGAAGAGGAAAATGACTCCCACAAGGGAGTGTGGAGGGGCTCTGACCTCTCCGTCAAAGATTTGCAAGAACTAGTCACCGAGGGGTATCTCCCCGCAGTGAAGGATTTGGTTTGGCGGCTGGTGCTAGCCGGCGAGGTGTCTCCTTCTCCCTAAGCCAGAGAGAAGGTGTACCTCAAAGCTCTGCTGGTACGAGGCGTAAGCCTGCCAGTCTCTGACTTCTTCTTGGATGTCCTCCGGTACTTCAGGGTACTTCCCCACAACCTCTCTCCCGACAGCATCCTCATCCTTAGCAATTTCATAGCTTTGTGGGAGGGATTCCTAGGCATCAAACCTAGATTAGATCTATTCATCTACTTTTTCACCGTCAAGAGAGAGTCCGTAAAGTACAAGGACTAGATGCAAATTTGTGGAACCATTAGCTTTAAGATCTGGCCTAGCTGGTGCTTCCCCGACATCGTAGGGCATGAGTCATGCAAGAACTGGTAGCGCACATACTTCTATGGCCCATATATTCCCCTGCCTAACCGCCTTGAGACATATCCCGACTTTGTTGATGGAGCCGCTGCCGAAGTGCCCGCATGGCAGACCCCAGCCTCCCTTACGTCCGACGACGAGGCCAACCGCACCATAAGGTGGATTGAATGGCTCGTGGACGGAGGTCTAATGGGCTTGGACCTAGCCATGTGCTGGTTTGTTAGGCGGATCCAGCCTCTACAGCACAGCGCCGAGTTGATGTGTAAATACACTCAAGACAGGAGGGATCCCATGCGAATTTCGCGGGACAACTTCTCCACTGACTCTGTCAAAATCTGACTGAAGGACATCATCAAGGTGAAGGACAGGAAGCACGGCTTCAAGATCACCTATGACGTGTTCGACTGCGGCAAATGCCTAGAGGTAGCTTTTGTTTCCTTTGTTGCTCGTTATATACTCTAAGGTTTTTCCGACTTGAAGTTGTCAATCTAACACTCCTTTGTTTCCCAGCTAGTGATGACCCAAGGGTATAGGGTTTTTTGATAATGCAGATAAATAAAGTGCCAGTAAATAAAAGACAATAATAATAAATGCAGCAAGTGGCCCAATCCTTTCTTTAGCAAAGGACAAGTCGGTTGTATTACTTAAGATGACCAAACATTCTCGAGGACACATGGGAATAACGTTAAGTGCTTTCGTTTCATATAGTTGATTAATCTTCTTTAGTTTGATAGGTGTTGTGTGGGTGAACCTGTTCTAATGTACCGACCTTCCTAGGACTAATACATACTTGTGATTATACCCCTTGCAAGCATCCGCAAGTACAAGAAAGTAATTAAGATAGAACCTAATCACAACTTTAAACTCTAAGATCCTGACATCCCTTGTGTAAAGTTTTCCTAACGGGGGTTCATGTTTTTGTCACTCCGGCAACCCCTACGATTAGTAGCCAAATACACAATGCATTCCCCTAGGACCATAAAGGTGAAGTGTCATGTAGTCGACATTCACATGACACCACTAGAAGAATAACACCACAACTTAAATAACAAAACCATTGAATCTTTCTCAACACAATTCCAATACTAACCACATGACTTCTCCCATGTCCTCAAGAACTAAACGAACTACTCACAAGACATCATATGGATCAAGATCAGAGATGAAATAATGATAAGTAACAATCTGAACATAACAATAATTCGACGGTTCCACTCAATAACGTCAACTACAACAAGTAATCAACACCGGGAAAGTTTCCCCGGAGAACTATGCAAGATTCAACCCAATTGTTACAGCAGTATGGAGTGGTGATGATGGTGCTGGTGGAGATGATGATGGAGATGATGATGATGATCCCGATGAAGTCCAGCTTGATGGTGGTATTGATGGCGACGATCTCCCCTCTCCGAGAAGGAATTTCCCTAACAAATTTCTGCTTGTCGAAGAGCTCTTTCTCTCTCTGTAGTTTTCCGCCCTGCAAAGGCGGCGGAATATTTCTATGGTCGCTCCCCCAGGCTTAGGGTTTCGTGGGGATAATACACGCCAAAGGGGAGATCCAGGAGTGGGCCAGGGTGGCCACACCACCTAGTGGTGCGGCCAGGGGTGGCCCGCGCTAGGGGGTGGTGTGGGTCCCCTGTGGCCCAACTCCGCTCCCCCTTCTTCGCAAATTTCGCCTCCAAATAGCGCCTTTTCCATCAGAATCCTGACTACAACGATCCATCCTCCAAAAGTCATCAACCATGCAAAAATCGATGAAATAACATAAGTATCATCTCTTAATATGAAATATAATAATGAATAAAAGTAAATTATGTTATAAAATAGTGATGCAAAATGGACGTATCAACTCCCCCCAAGCTTAGACTTCGCTTGTCCCCAAGCGAAAACTGAGCTAAATAAACATGACCTCGGGTTTATGGAGTAAAAATTCGATAAAAGAATATGGACAAGAAGCATCACATTCATCAATACACAAATCAAAATAGAAGGCAACTCACTATTATATAACGTAACTTGCAATAAGTAAAGGAAGCACAGTAAAGATACATAAATTAAATCATAATTGGTAATGCCAAACTTTGCTCTTGGTCAAAGAATAGTTAACAATTTGTAGGAGTTCGAACATAATGGGATTTTCAATGATAGCTTTCAAAGTAATATTCACTAAGATAAGAGCAATGTGCAAAACAAGGAACATAAGAAACATGATTGAATAAATCATCATATGAATTAATGAAACACAATAACTCAAAGTACTTGCTGAGATAGAAAGGAATAGGTTTACTGACTCAACTAAAAAATAAAAGATAGGCCCTTTGCAGAGGGAAATAAGGATTTCAAGTTTCATAAAGAGCTTCCAAAAATTATGGTACTTATTAGCTTTCAGCTCTCATTGCCCCTATCATAAGCATCTTGAAGTGATTAAGGTTAAAGTGAACAAACTATAGAGTATATGCTTGACAAAGTATAAGTTGGCAATCTCATGTCCCTTGAATACGAGGGCCGCTCCGCATGCTACTCAAGTTTAGTAACCGGTAAGTTCTTGTCATAGTAAGTACATGTGGATCATAGAGAACCGCCAACGGGGTACCCCTTGCCCAATGATATGGAAGAATCCCCATATCAAAATGACAAGGCAAGCAGACAATGAGCATCTCAACAATCTTCTTATTTACCATGGGAAAATGGTGCTTTTTCTCTCTTTCCTCTTTCTCATCTATTTTTTTCTTTTTCTCAATCTCTATCTCCTTTTTTATAAGAAGAATTCTTCATAGATTGCTCATTATGGTTACGCTGCAGGTTTCCACCATGATTAGGCATGGATTAGACCAGCGGCCCAGGCGTTTCTCTAACACACATACATAACTCCATGGACTTACAAGCTCCCCTTTCATTTCACACTGACAACATCCATAAACAAAAGAGCATGATATCAACTGGGTACAATGTACAAGTGCAATGTTGAAAGCGTTCCCCATTATAGCATGGTTCTGCTAATCCCCAACGTATAAGTGCAAGCATATACAACTTAGATGACACAATGGTTCAAGTTTATTAGGTGCAAGAAAAGTAAAGTGTGCCATCAAGTTCATGAGAGCTTTAATCACTAATTTTCACATAACAAGTTTAATTCGGAAGGTAGATAAAAACATGAATTTACTTGGAATAGCAATAGTGTTAATAGGTAGGTATGGTGGACACAAATGGCATAGGTTTTGGTTTAAGTATTGGATGCACGAGAAGCATTCCCTCTTAGTACATGTTTTAGGCTAGCAAGGTTGGGTAGCAAGCATAAGAGTTGAAGGAAACAAACAAACATACCAGTGATAAAACAAACAAGCAATCTTCCTTGGAAGCACAAAGGATCTTAACTAGAGAATACTAAGCTTATGAGCCAATCAAGGAAGAAAGATGATGAAATTATATTGTTTAAGAGTACTTTTATCTTATGAGCCAAAACCAACTAAATTAACTCAATGATCCCAAAGTGATACCAATACTAACAACAAGATCAATCATATAATAGTAACTGAAAACTAAAATAAGATATGCAAAAGAGTAAATGATAGAACTTCTCATTAATATTGCATAGCAACAACTCACACCAAGGGATACATAGATATCTAACGATAGGGGGACACTTCCATAATGCAAACCATCTTATACGATAACTTCTCTATTCATGATATGACTCTACTAAAAAGGTAAAAAGATAGAAGATAGTGATATGATACCGTGACACTCCCCCAAGCTTGGAACAAACCAAGTTGATGCCAAAACCTGATGACGAATTACTCCTTCGGTGGTGGTGGTGTTCTCTCGATGAGCTTTTCAATCAATTTCCTCAAGTCCTCAATCTCGAAGGTGAGAGTACGAATCAACTCCGAGTTGTGCTCAATGTGGTTCATGATCATGTCGGGTTGTGAATCCCAGCTCGTACGATTCTTTCCCCACTCTTCCTCCTTGAAGTCTTCTTTTCATGCATGGTTAGAACAGGGCATATCCTAATTGGGGGTAGTTTCTCCTTTAGCATATTCTAGAATTGAAGCTCATGGATAAGGGAATGGATAGGATTCTTGGTGCGTGGAGAAGGTGACCGCGGAGCCAAATAGTGACACGGGGGCTTCCCTCCGGTGGACATCCATGCAGTCTTTTTGAACCTGGTAGGGTTTCCCACCACTCCAATGCTTGCAATGGTGGTGCTGGCATGCAGATGCTGGTCTTTCTTTGCCTACTCTTCATCTTTACTCTCGATCTCCTTCTCCTGCTCAGGGTCTTGGAGATCCTCCTCCACATGCTCCTTTCCCTTATCATTAGCAGAGACCATTGTGCTTCTAAACTTCAAGAATAGTTCCTGGCAGAAACAGATCGAAACAGAAACACGACGAGAACACGATATACGAACCTTGGGGGATCCGGGGGATTATATATTACGAATTTTTACAACAAAAGGAAAGTACTGGAAGAAAACGGGTCGGAGACGGACTCCGAGGTGGCCACACCACCTGGTGGTGCGACCAGGGGGCCGCGCCACGGGGTGGTGTGAGCCACCCTGGCTCCGTTTTCGTCCCTCTTTATCTTTGTTGCCTTCCTTGTTAGATAAAAACTAAAAAAATATAACTTGACAGATTTTTCACGGACCTTTTCTTACCAGAACTATTACCTATTCGAAAACGGACTCTGCAGGTTTCTGAATTTGGTCTTTGATAAAATTTTCCGAAGTTACTATTTGAATAGCATCAATGTATTCATTGTAAGAATATCCAGAAATATAGTGCTTGAGTCTCTGACCATTCACCACTTGTGTAGTGTTATCTTTTAGGGAAGAAATTTTTATTGCACCTGAACGATACACCTCTTCAATAAGAAATGGTCCTTCCCATTTTGAGAGTAGTTTTCCTGCAAAAAATCTGAGACGAGACCTATACAATAGAACCTTCTCACCAACATGGAACTCTCTCTTAAGAATTCTCCTGTCATGCCATTTTTTAACTTTTTCTTTAAATAGTCTAGAATTTTCGTATGCTTCACTCCTCCACTCGTCTAACGAACTAAGTCAAATAATCTTTTCTCACCAGCCAGTTTGAAGTCTCTATTAAGTTCTTTCACTTCCCAATAAGCTTTGTGTTCTAATTCTAAAGGCAAGTGGCAAGCTTTCCAATAAACCATTTTGTAAGTCGACATTCCCATAGGATTTTTATAAGCAGTTCTATAAGCCCATAAAGCATCATTCAACTTTTTAGCCCAATTTTTTCTAGATCTATTAACAGTCTTTTGCAAGATGGATTTAATTTCTCTATTTGATAGTTCTACTTGCCCACTAGTTTGGGGATGATAAGATGAAGCAATTCTATGATTAACATCGTATTTAGCAAGGGTCTTTATGAAATCACCATGAATGAAATGAGAACCTCCATCAGTCATAAGATATCTAGGCACTCCAAACCTAGGAAAGATAATGTCCTTCAGCATTTTCAAAGAGGTCTCACCATCAGCACTTTTCGTAGGTATGGCTTCTACCCATTTAGTAACATAGCCAACAACAACAAGAATATGAGTATAACCTTTTGAAGGGAGAAAAGGACCCATAAAGTCAAATACCCAACAATCAAATGGTTCAATAACAAGAGAGTAAGTCATAGTCAAATCCCCAACAATCAAATATTACCAACTCGTTGACATTCATCATATGATAAGACAAATACTCTTGCATCTTTGAAAAGGGTAGGCCAGTAAAAACCTTATTGTGGAACCTTTTGTGCGGTTCTATCTCCTGCATGATGTCCTCCATAGGCACGACCATGACATTTCTGCAATATCTCCTTTTGTTCAAATTCTAGAACACATCTTCGCATAATACCATCTACTCCCTCCTTATATAAATGTGGGCCATCCCAAAAATAATGCCTCAAATTGTAAAATAACTTCCTTCTTTGCTGTGCTAAAAAAGTTGGAGGCAAATACTTGGAAACAATAAAGTTAGTGTAATCATCATACCATCACGAACTTACCCCTAATGCAGCCAACTGTTCATTTGGGAAACTACCATTAACAGGCATAGGATCAAAGGAGATGTTTTCCAAACAAGATAAATTATCAGAAACAGGATTTTCAGCACCTTTCCTATCTACAATATGTAGGTCAAATTCTTGTAAAAGCAACACCCATCTAATAAGCCTAGGCTTAGCATCTTTCTTTTCATAAGGTATTTAATTGCAGCATGATCAGTATGAATGGTAACTTTTGAATCAACAATATAAGGTCTGAACTTATCACAAGCAAAAACAACAGCTAAGAACTCTTTTTCAGTAGTAGCATAATTCTTTTGAGCAGCGTCAATAGTCTTACTAGCATAATGGATAACATTTAACTTTTTATCTATTCATTGCCCAAGAACAACACCTATAGCAAAATCACTAGCATCACACATGATCTCAAAGGGTAAGTTCCAATTAGGTGGTTGGACAATAGGGGCGGCAGTTAAAGCTTTCTTTAGAGTTTCAAAATCTTCCTTACAATCATCATCAAAGATAACGGGTACATCTTTTTGGAGAAGATTAGTAAGGGGTTTTGATATCTTGGAGAAATCTTTAATAAACCTTCTATAGAAACCATCATGACCAAGGATACTACGACTACCTTTAATGTCCCTAGGACAGGGCATTTTCTCAATTGCTTCAACTTTGGCTCTGTCAACTTCAATGCCTCTTTCAGAAATTTTATGTCCAAGGACAATTCCTTCATTGACCATGAAGTGACATTTCTCCCAATTAAGAACAAGATTAGTTTCCTCACATCTCTACAAAACTTTATCAAGGTTGTGCAGACAATTATCAAAAGAAGTTCCATAGACGGAAAAATCGTCCATGAATACTTCCACAATTTCTTCACAAAAACCATGAAAGATAGCAGACTTGCACCTTTGAAAAGTGGCAGGAGCATTACACAAACCAAAAGGCATTTGCCTATAAGCATATGTTCCATAAGGGCACATAAAAGTAGTTTTTTCTTGATCTTGTTGTTTAACAGCAATTTGAGAGAACCCAGAGTATCCATCGAGAAAGCAAAAATGGGTCTTTTTAGACAATCTTTCTAACTTTTGATCAATAAATGGCAGTGGGTAATGATCTTTCTTAGTAACCTTATTAACCTTTCTGAAGTCAATGCACATCCTATACCCTACTAATATTCTTTGGGGGATAAGCTCATTATTCTCATTAGGCACAACAGTAATTCCCCCTTTCTTAGGAACACAATGAACATGACTAACCCATTCATTATCAGCAATAGGATAAATAATACCCGCATAAAGGATTTTTAATACCTCGTTTCTTACCACTTCCTTCATCTTAGGATTTAACAACATTGATGTTCCACCACTGGTTTTGCATCAGGTTCTATATTGATAGCATGCTGACATATAGTAGGAGAAATACATTTTAAATCATCAAGTGTATAGCCCATAGCTCCTCGATGTTTCTTCAATACTTCCAATAATCTTGCCTCTTCCTTTCCTAAAAGTTTAGAACTAATAATAACAGGATATTTTTTTTATCATCAATGTAAGCATATTTAAGATCGTCAGGTAAAGGCTTCATATCAAAAACTGGATCCTTTTTAGGTGGCAGTGTGGTTCCCAAATCTTCCACATGCAAGTTATGCTTAAGCATCTTAGGTTGACGACGGAGAATCTCGTCAATCTCATTTCTTTCTTCCATGAAGATCTCACTTTCGTGGTCTTCCATAAATTGCTGCAAAGCATTGTTAGGAGCAAGAGAAATAGAAGAAAGTTGTTTAACTCTAAAATCCTCATTAGGAGTTTCATTTTCATAAGGGACTTTAATTTTTTTTGAAAAATTAAACTCATAAGACTCCCCATCAAATTTAGTTAAAATTTTCTCCCTTTTACAGTCTATAATGGCTCCACACGTGTTCAAGAAAGGTCTACCAAAAATGATTGGATAGGTTTTACTAGCAGTTGAACCAAGTACCAGAAAATCACCAGGATATTTAATCTTCCCACAAAGAACTTCCACATCTCTTACAATACCAATGGGAGAGATGGTCTCTCTGTTTGCAAGGTGAATAACCACATCAATTTCTTCTAGTTCGCATGGACTTATTTCATGCATAATTTCTTTGTAAAGGTCATAAGGAATAACACTTGAACTTGCACCAATATCGGATAAGCCATAATAGCAATGATCACCAATTCTAACTAAAAGCATAGGGACACTAGCTTTTTTAGTTCTATTAGGATGTGAGACAATATCAGAAGCATCTTCACAGAAAACAATGTGTCCATCCTCTACTCTTTTAGTGACAAGGTCTTTCACAATTGCTAATGCAGGTTCAATGGTTATTTGTTCATCAGGCTTAACAGCTCTCTTCGTACTTTTATTAATTACACTAGTTATAATAGAGTGCTCCTTTACTTTATCCGGGAAAGGCATTTTCTTGATATAAGGTTCAGGCAAAATACAATCAATAGTGCAAACTTTAGTACTTCTAGCAGGAACACAATCAACAATATGCTAATACGGCGCATGATACATATTCCATTTTTTCTTAGCAATTTCAATATAAGATGCAAAAGCCTTAAAATAAGTTGCAATATCTTGAGAATCTAGACCATAAGCATTTCTAATATTACGAAAGTCATCAGTTCCCATAAAAGATTCAATGCATTCATAATCATAATTTATAAAGTTACTTTCTTCCTTTATCATTCTCCCATGCTTTAGCATTGTCTTGAATACGGTCTAGAAGATCCCATTTAGCTCCTTCTTCCATGCGTGTAAATGATCTAGCACAAGAAGCATCCAATAGATCCTTATCATGAAGAGAAAGCCTTGTATAAAAGTTATTGATAATAATATTGTTGGGGAGCTCATGAATAGGACATTTGAGCATTAGTAACTTCAATCTCCCCCAAGCTTGAGATGTAATCTCTCCGTCAAGAGGCCAAAAGTTGTATATTTGATTCCAATCTTTATGAATCTCACTAGGAGGATAAAACTTTGAATAAAAGAGAGGTACCACTTCCTCCCATTCAAGAGCTTGACCATTCTTCAGCAACTTGTACCATTCCTCAGCTCTTCCTTTCATTGATAATGAGAATAACTTCTTATTGACTTGATCTATTGTAATACCTGCACACTTGAACAACCCGCATAATTCGTGTAAAGAGCAAATGATCACCGGGATGGACAGTTCCATCTCCAAAATAGTAGTTATCCATAACATGATCAATAATTCTTGTAGGTATTTTAAAAGTATCATTCTTAGCAGGTGGTGGTTCATCTACTACCTTAGCAGTGGTGGTAGCATTACAAAATAATAAACTAAGTGAATTATCCATATTGAGAATAATGTAACTACCAGAAATAAACAATACTCATAGTAGAAGTTTCCTTTACCAGTTCCACTCTCCAATAGTGCTTCACTCCCTGGCAACGGCGCCATAAAATAGTCTTGATGACCCACAAGTATAGGGGGTGTATCGTAGTATTTTCGATAAGTAAGAGTGTCAAACCCAACGAGGAGCAGAAGGTGTTGACGAGTGGCTTGGATTAGGAATTATCTATAAATACTTAGCAAACGGATTTTTAGTGGTTTTTGATAATGTAGATAAATAAAGCGTGAGTAAATAAAAGACAATAATAATAAATGCAGCAAGTGTCCCAATCCTTTCTTTAGCAAAGTACAAGACGGTTGTATTACTGTGAATGACCAAACATTCTTGAGGACACACGGGAATATCGTCAAGTGCTTTCGCTTCACATAGTTAATTAATCTTCTTTAGTTTGCTAAGTGTGGCCACCCTGGCCCACTCCTGGCTCTCCCCTTTGGCGGAGTAAGTATATTCATTCTCCGTCTTGTGATTTTAGCTCATACCTTCTTTCAACTCTTACTTATACTTTGTATGTTTCAGGAGGAAAGCTGGTGCTAGTTTGAAGCGATCCTCCAGAGATGCTGGAGGGTCAAAAAACATTCATGACATGTTGACCAGAGATGTGGCCGTCAAGCCCTCTCCCGCTACTGCTCCCCCTACTCATGCCGCCAAATCTTCTACTGGTCCCACTGGGCCTTCGTCCCCCGTCATCCTTGAGATCTCCACCATGGAGACAGATGCCAATCCAATCCTTGACAGCTGGGGCTCTATTGAGGCGGATGTTGCTCCCAGCAGTCAGGCGACGCAGGAGAGCACTTCCTCTAAAGTGGTTGAAGCTCCAGCTAAGGATGCCACCGAGAAAGGGAAGCAAGTAATGGAAGAGGCGGAGGTAGAGGTGGTTGTGGCAACGGACAAGGCAGGAGCCTCTGAGCCATCAGCCGTTCTGAAAATGCAAGAGGAGGCTAGGGAATCATTCATGCCTCCAGCTTCAACATCTCCTTTGGCTGCGACCCCTCCGACATTGTGCCTAGATGACCTGATTGCACAGGCAGATGCCATGTATAACAATGCCTGTATCTTCCACATTGCATATGCCAATCTGGCCGACAATCTCAAGCTTATTGCCATTGTAAGTCTTTTGAACTTCACTTCCTTTATTTTGTGTAGTATATCCCTCTGTAGCCCCCGAGCTCTTAGGCGGATAAATAAAACTTATTTGCTTGAGTGCTCTAAAGAACTAAGAGTAGAAACTGACAGTGTAGCCCCCGAGTGTCTAGGTGGAAACTTAGAAGAATTCCTGCTAGATGCTCTAAGAGTAGCATACTTGTTGATTAAAATCTTGTGATGTAGCCCACGAGCATGTAGTTGAAACCAGATAGTTCCGAATAAATGCTCCAGAGAAACTAAGCATGTTAATTGTTTATAGAATGAGAATAGATGGAGGATCACCGCCAATGAGAGGTTTGCTACTTTGCGGAAGGAACTAGACCTTGAATAGGGTAAAACAGGCTTCCTAAAGCAACAAATCAAAAAATAGCCAGAGTCTGTTTCTTTTAACAGCTTCTTAATTTTCCTCATGGATTCATTTCTGCCGTCTTTTCATAGTGCTTTCTAATTTCCGTCATACAGAAGCCATTTCCAAGGCCAAGAGCATCATCGAGCAATCCAAGCATATCCAAGAGCTCAACGATGAGAACAAAATCTTGAAGAAAGACCTGGCTAATGCCGTCAAGGGCCATGATGAGGCGATGAAGGCGTTGCAAGAGTCTGCTGACACCGAGATGCAGTGCCTGAAGAATGAACTTGCACAACTCAAGGAACATAACCAAGTTGCCAAAGAGCAGAATGCAAGGAACCTTGAGGTGTACAAGACAGTTCAGAAGGACAAGGATGTCTTGGCGGAGACATGCAAGCAAGCGGAGACGAGCATCTTCGGTAACTTTTCCCCGTCTTGGTCAATTCTGTATTTTGGAAAATCGTTTGATGTCTTTACTAATGGTCCTTGTATCTTATGCAAACCACAGCTCCCATTGGCTTGGCCAACCTGGGTGAAGGTGCTCCAGATCCCAAGGAATGCATGATTCTTCCTAGCAACTTCGTCAGCACCGCCATTGCCCAGGCCAAGGAGATAGCCCAGCCTCTAGGAATAAATATCAAGGCGGTAGACTCAGTGGCCAAGTACACGGAAATCCTACGCCGAGCCCCCGAGAAAGTCAAGGACTAGAAAGCCTCTTGCGTCTGGACTGGACGGATGGCCCTGCCCTTGGTCAAGGTGCACTACCATAATGCCTACATCGATCTGGTGACCTCCGGCTTTCCCAAGATGGATGAGGAAGGGAAGGAAATTGATAGCAAAGCTATTTGGAATTCCCTCGCTGGCTTTGACACCAGGATCACCAAGATGGTTAATGTGGATGACTTCGTTCCTGCCGAGATCCTTGATGAAGACATGGCTTCGTCTAACTCTAGCCCATATCCTTCCAAGTTTGACGAGCTCTCTCGGCCTGGCTCTCCTGATGATTCCACCACGAAGTCCCCTATAGCAGAGCCATGAAAAACAATGTTTGTATTAA
The DNA here is from genome assembly GCA_910589775.1 of Avena eriantha. NCBI lineage: Eukaryota > Viridiplantae > Streptophyta > Magnoliopsida > Poales > Poaceae > Avena > Avena eriantha. The sequence continues at coordinate 56,181,962 of OU342745.1, read as the reverse complement.
ATGTATCTCTGCGAAGTGTATGCAGAAAAACTTATGTGTTTTGCTAAGGTGGAAAAACTTGTACTCAAATTTCCTGCCACTTATCTGTTTCCAGCATGTGCATATTTTTTAAGCAAGTGCTGGCTTATCCATTATTCTATTTTGTATGCTTGACCTTTCGTGAGACGGAAGACTCGCAACATAGAACTATGCCCTCAGGTGATGATGCTTAATAGCACTGTCAAGAACCCAAGGGCAAAATCGTCGGCTTTGAGTGCCGAGAAGTCACTACTCCGGAATCCACATAAAAACTATAGAAAACGGGTAGACTAAAAAACTTAAGCTAATGCCCGTAGGAGGAATTTTCACAAGTGCAAATGTAAACTTGCGCATAAAGGGTTTATATGATCCAAAATGAACAATTAAGGGAGGTAAAAGACTCAGAGAATATGAGTGAACCAAATGCTTTATTTCATTGATCATATAAGAAACTTATTACATAATATAAATGTGCTAAGTGTAAAAGGGATGTAGTTGTGCTATGTACAATGGTTGATCTGTCTCCGGGTAATCATCATCGGAGTCGCGTTGCTTGCGCTTGCAATTTTTTGGCCTATCTTTGCTTATGAAGAACGGTTATCGACGAGGTAATAAGAACTATCAACAAGGTAATAATAACCATTTAGCAATGCTTTGCTTATGAAGAATGGTCCTTCCCAAGGAGGGGATAGTTTGTGTGATTTCTCCTACTTGAGTCTAAGCACTAGAGCCCCTTCTTTAAACAAGCGATGCTTTACATGGCGACTATGGTAGCCACGCAGCTTCTGCTGGTAGACGGTGGATCTCTGGCATGCCAGCATGTGCTCTTCCTCAAGTAGGTCCACAGATAGGCATCTGGATTCTTCAGCGTCATCCTCCTTATAGGCAGCGACTCGTGGTGCATCATGGAGGATGTCGGATGGAAGGATGGCTTCTGCTCCATAAACCATAAAGAGTCAAGCCGGTGGATCTGTTGGGTGTTGTTCGTAAACTCCACAAGACAGATGGTAATTCCTCCGCCCAAGCTCCAGCTGCTCTATGTAGCGGTGTTTCTAAGCGTGGCTTGATTCCATGTAGAATTAGTCCATTGGCCCTTTCAACTTGCCCATTTGACTGTAGGTGTGCCACATATGCTAGGTCAAGGCGGATTCCTTTTTCATGACAATACTCCTCAACTTCTCCGAGAGACAAATTTCTGCCATTGTCGATGATGATGCTGTGTGGGAGACCAAATCTCACCACTATATCCCGGACAAATTTTAGGGTTGTTTCCCCATTAAGCTTTCTAATGGGTTTAACTTCAATCCATTTTGTGATCTTATCCACTGCTACTAGCAAGTGTGTAAATCCACAGGGTGATGTTTGCAAAGGTCCCACCATGTCCAACCCCTAGACTGCAAACGGCCAAGTTATTGGTATGGTTCACAATTCTTGAGCTAGAACACTTGGTTGTCTTGCATAGAACTAACACCCAAGGCAAGTTTGTACCAACTTGTCGGCATCCACCTTGGCAGTTAGCCAGTAGAATCCTTGTCGGAAGGCCTTGGCCACCAACGATCGGGGAGCGGCGTGATGCCCGCAATCTCCGAGATGTATTTCTCTAAGGATTTCAATACCTTGTGGCTAGGAGATGCATCAAAGGAAAACTCATGTGGTACTTCTTTTGTATAGATGGCCATCAATGATGACATAGCCTTTTTCTCTATGTACTATTTGTCGGCTTTCAACTTTGTTGACAGGCAAAGTTCCGTCTTGTAGATAGTCCATGAACGGTTTCATCCAAGCCGGAGAGGTCACTATTACGGTATTGTCAAATGAGTCCACTCTATCTGGGTTGTCGGGGTCCGCTCCCTTCACGGATGGAGTCCGTAAATGCTCTAGGAAAACGTCTAGCGGAATTGGTTGGTGAGCTGATCCAAGCTTTGACAGTAGATCTACCGCCTCATTCTCCTCCCTTTTGACATACTTGACTTCGTAGCCATTGAAGCACTTGGATATTTCGTCTACTTCGTCTCAATATGCCGCCATCATAGGGTTCCGCGTGTTCCAGGTGCCATCTACTTGCTAGGCAACCAAGTCGGAATCTCCACAGCAAACTATGCGCTTGAAGCCAATATCCTTGGCAACACGAAGTTCATGAATGAGGGCCTCATACTCCACCATGTTGTTGGTAGTGGTGAAGTGGATCTACAGGACATATTGCAACTTCTCTCCTGTTGGTGATTATAACAATACACCAGCCCCCGAGCCATTGAGTATCTTTGATCCGTCAAAGTGCATGATCCAATATTCTGGCTCTGGTACATGAGTGTCTTCTGGCAGTTCTTTCCAATCTGAGATAAAATCCACCAATGCTTGTGATTTGATAGTGTCGCGTCTCTTGTAGGTGATTTCAAAGGCAGCAAGTTCGATGCCCCACTTTGCCACCCTTCATGTAGTGTCGCTATTGTTGATGATGTCGGACAGTGGAGCTTTGCTCACTACTGTGGTAGGGTGCTCCTAGAAGTATTGCCTTAGCTTGTGTGAAGCAAGAAAACTCCATAAGCTATCTTTTGGTAGTTGATGGCTCAAAATATATCGAGCTCGTTGAGGAACCCCAAGAGGAAGGTATGATGAGCACAGCACCAAGTTTTCCCTCTAAGGTGTTGTTTCCAACTTGGAATCCTGCACAACACAACCATAGAACTTTGCCCCCAACTTACAGTGAGGTTGTCAATCTCACCGGTTTTGCTGAAAACAAAGGATTAAACGTATTGTGTGGAAGATAGTAATTGCTTGCAGAAAGTAAACAGAAAACAGTAAATAGTTGTAGATTGATGGTAAAAGAAAGGACCGGGGTCCATAGTTCACTAGTGGTGATTCTCCTTAAGATAGATGACATGTTGGGTGAACAAATTATAGCGGGGGAATTGACAGACACCGAGAAAGCATACATGCATATACTAATCATCTTGACTCCTATGAGATTTGATTGGGCATTACAACATTATACATAGACCATAATCCAACTGTATCTATGACTAATAATCCACCTTCAGGTTATCATCTGAACCCCCTCCAGTATTAAGTTGCAAGCAACAGATAATTGCATTAAGCAAAGTGTGTGAAGTAAAAAATACAATTGTTCTATGAACAAAGGATTGTTGTTTTCTCCCTAGTAGCAACAGCACATCTAGTACCTTAGAGATTTCTGTCACTTCCCTGGATTACTAGAGGCATGAATCCACTATCGAGCATAAATACTCCCTCCTGGAGTTGCTAGCATCTACTCGGCCAAGATAGCTACTAACAACGGAAAGCATGCAAGATCACAAATAACAAAGACATGATAGAATCAATAATCAATCTGAAATAGCACCTCAATATCCATCGGATCCCCACAAACACAACATGTATGATTACAAATAGATGATCTTGATCATGAACGGAGCTCACAAGATCTAAACATGGTAGCACAAAGGAGAAGAACCAACCATCTAGCTACTACATGGACCCGTAGTCCAGGGATGAACTACTCACGCATCACACCGGAGGCAGTCATGGTGTAGAAGAAGGCCTCCAGGGTGATCTCTCCCCTCCGGCAGGGTGCCGGGAAGAGCTTCAGATTCCTCCTGATCTAGGGATGGAGATGACGGCGACTACAGACTCTTTCCTAGAATTTTTGATCCGGTCCTTAGGGTTTATGTATCGGAGGCTTCTTATAGGCGAAGGGGGAGGCCGAGGGGGTGCCCGAGGCAGCCGCACCACCCCCAGGCGTGGGCCAGGCCTGGCCGCATGGCCAAGTGGTGTGGACGGCCCCTGGCCCCTCTCCATCTCGTCTTCTGGCTCCGTGTTCCCCTCAGTGAAATATTGACTTTGGCTTTTGTCCCGTCCAATTCTGAGAATATTCATTTTCTGGCTTTCCTGGAACCAAAAATAGGCAGAAAACAGGCAGCTGGCACTGTGGCATCTTATAGGTTAGTCCAAGAAAATGTGTAAATACTCCAAAGTGTGGACAAAATATAAGAAAGTATATATAAAACAAGCATGGAACATCAAAAATTATAGATATGTTTGCAACATATCAGTAGTGCAAGTAACGCTGTTTGGATTTCGTCAAGACCTCGCTTACATAGTAAATGGGTCGCTGATACTCGTATTCATGCATTGGTTCCTTGCACTCCACCATGATGATGATGCTGAAGACTCGGTTGGTTGACATCATGTAAACTAACATAGTCTCCCTTGACACTAGTGCTGCAAGTATTGGTGGGAAGGAGAGTATTCTATTCAACTCCTGAAGTGCTGTGTCAGCTGTTGGGGATATACTTTCTAGGTATCCTCATAGTTCCTCACTGACCAGGGTGGCCCACTTTAGGTTAGAGCTTTGCTTCACGGGTGGCCCAGTCAGGGAGAAGAGACGGAGTCCAGTCCGGCTACGGGAAGGCCTAGAAGACTTATCGACATAGGCCCATAGTGTTACTTGTAGTTCAAGATGTACTTTGTAACCGACTCTTAGTCGTAGCCAGATAGATCTCTCCTGTAAACCCTAGGCCGTATATCTATATAAGCCGTCCTAGGGAGAGCCTTTAGGGCACCCTCACAATAGTCTATAATCTCAACTCGCATAGGCGAAACCCTTGTAACCCATATTCCGGCTCTGCCGTATTACTGGATTGCTAGCAGGAGTAGGATCCGTCCAAAGCCGGTGGATTCGAACCTAGGTAAACTTGTGTGCTCACCGTCTCGGAACACCATACGTCTCACACCCCTCTCTTCCACACGCCTCGAGGACCCCCTCATGGCGTACTTGTCATCAATCCGACGACAGTTGGCGCCCACCATGGGGCAAGTGAGCTTCGGATCTGCGTTCCGAGTGGAATCTGCAAGAATCAGAATCAGCGAGACTATCACCGTCGGTCGCATCCTCTACACCAGCGACGTCCCTCTCATCGTTCTCGACGAGACCTGGATTCCGGCTAGTCTTGTCTTTCGGTGAGATCGATGTTTACATCAGATTCACTGAACCTTCCCCACCCACCCCAGTGGTGATGATAGAGGCAGAAGAAATTTGTCCCCTTTGTCCACGGAGGCGGCAGAGTTCTGGATCTCAGAAAACCCTAATCCCACCCAGCCCGCACCAGCTGCGGAGATAGTGGAGAAATCCAAGCTTGAAGCAGACCTGGCAGTTCAAGTTGAATCTGGAGTGGGTCTCCCTTGCGAGGCCGAATCCCAGATCGATCCACCCGTTGTGTTCGAAACCCAGGAGGATCATAGCAACAACTTTGGTTCCGACCCTGCAAACGCCGGAACAGATCAACCGTTCCTGAGGCACACATTGAGGCGTATGATGATGCAAGACGCAAGCGTGGATGAAGTTCTTGAGACTATCAAGATCTTCGAGGAAGCCCATGAGGAAAGCCGCAACCACCTCAGGACCCACACGTCGCACTTCGTCGGATATGTTGGATCTGGATCCGGCTCTGCCGATGCTGGAGAAAACACCGTCTCGGTGCTGGAGGCGATCGGAACAAACACCGACTTAACCGCATCCTCGGATGACTCGATGACATCGGAAGATTTCCGAAAGTTCTCCGCGGAGTATGAAGAGGAGTATAACTCCAAAGCTGCAGAGGAAGGAGAAGCCATGGATGAAGGATCCGGGGAAAACTCTCCCAAAGTGCAGGATGACATGGATATCGGAGATAATCTTGAGGTCCAGATGTCCGAAAGTACCGATCAGAGCTTGACTCCGGGAAACGGACCCAAAGCCGTCTTTGCTACCAGCGCTGCCAAGAAGGCAAAGAAGAAGAACAAGACCCCGGCAAAAGATCCTCCGATGGAGGAAGTGATTGCCGAGGAATACGAGGAAGATTTGGATGGAGCACTGATCCCAAAAGAGCCCAAAGAAGAGTCGTTGGATGGACACATGATCACCGAAGGTGCGCGTAACTCATCGATGCTGCATTAACCACACCTATTCCTACAGCTGCAAAACTTACTGCTGAAGAGCTGGACGAGAGGGCCCAAGCCCTAGAAGCGCATTGCCAAGTACTCCTTGATGAGGCCAAAAACATTGAGGGAGAAAAGAAACGCATGGAAACTATGGATAAGTACGTCTCTCGGCAGCATCAGAAGACCCGGAAACATCACACACATGACGACCAATTCCCGGAGATTCACAAAGTCCTCTTTGGAGGAGACCATGGGATGCCTCGGCACGACAGCAACGGAGACTGGGTGTATCCAACACCAGTGCAAAACACCGTTGCGGCTCGAGAAATCCTAGCAAGTAATCCAGGCCCAGAGTAGATTCGATTGGACATTAAACTACTCAACAAGGGTCTAGAGCAGCAGAAGGCCACCATGTCCGGAAGCGGAAAACTGGTCTCCCAATCTGACCAATGTCGCATGGATCCGGCCTGGAATGACGTAAGACCCCAACGTGTTCCAGAATAGCATCACCGTTCCGGCCGTCGGGAAGACAACTACTCAAGAACCGGATCTTCAGGACAACATCACAAAACTGCACGTGACTGGTGCAATATAGCCCCAACTACGGAGCAAGAGGCAATTGCTGCATTGAATCCGAAGAATCCTCCCGGCGAGAGTCGAACGATCACAGGGAAGAAGACAAAGAGAAACGTCGGAAGGAGGACCGTCAAAAAATGCCACCTCCTAGACACACAAGCCGTCCGGCTGACGGACGAAGGAACGACGGACACCATGCCAAGTCAAGCTGGCAAGGCACTTGTCGTAATGAAGATCCTCCCCGGAACCGGAATAACGACGCTCCGGACGGAGGCCGGCGATCAGCCGGAAACAATCCAGTTGATCCACCCTCTCCACCAAGTAGCCATCACACCGGCTCCCAAGGAGGCCAAGGAGGGCGTCGTGGTGGAAGAGGTGGTGGCAGAAGCCGAAGTCCGGCTCCAAGGCACCGCAGCCACAGCCGTCATTCGGGACGATCTTTATCCCCAAGTGACGCAAGGCACATGATCAACTCCAACATAGAGGCGCGGCACTATGAAAATGATGATATATACATGGGCCCAAAGTGCTTCGGACCATGCATAAGAGCCACAAAATTCCCAGAAGGATTTGCTATCTCAAGAGCATTCAAGCCTACGACAGTATAGCTCGGCCAGATACTTGGCTCTAGGATTTTTTCTAGGCTTGCTGTATCGCCAAATGCGGAAATAGCCTGGTTACAACCCGATATCTCCCACTCATGTTGCGGAAGACGGCACGATCATGGCTCAATGAACTTCCAGAGAACACCATCCACAACTGGTATGACATGCAAAGTGCGTTCTTTCGGAATTTCGAAGGCACATATCGGAGGCCCTATACGGTAGGAGACCTATAGCATTGCACCTAGAAAGCCGGAGAAACCTGCCGGGTTTATCTCGGACGATGGATCGACACCAAGAACTCTTGTGAAGTAGTAAATGACCAAACTGCAATTGAAGCTTTCATTGTAGGACTCTCAATTGGTTTACTACGTCATGGCTTGAAGTGTGACAAGGTCACTGATTTGGGAGAGATGATAGAAACAACGAGCAAGTATGCAGATGCTGACGACGATGCAGAGGGATTACTTAACGCCCTAGCTGTGCCACAATCGGCAAAACAACCAAAGCAGCAAGCTCAGAAGTGCAAGAACACGTCGGAAGAAAAGCCCAACGCGGAAACGGCAGTAGTCACTGCTACTTTCAGGTCTGGAGGACGAGGATGGCGCGGCGGTGGCCACGGACGCGGGCGTGGGACATCAAGAGTCTAGGGTAGAGGAGACCAACAACTCGGCAAAACCTACTCCTCGGCCGACATTGCCAATAACCCATGTGTGCATCACTTAGACGCCAATGGGGGCTCGTCCCACACAAACACCAAGTGTCATTTCAATGATGACATCAAGAAAGACGATACCACTGGCTATAGGGCTAAGCGGAAGAAGGGAAAGAAGAATCCCGAAAAAGATAAAGAGACCAAGGATGATTCCGACATGGAGGAAGCCGATGCTTCAAATCCCAAGCCTGAAGGGAAAAAGAATTTCCCGACAAAGCAAGACACTTACATCACCTTCCTCGGATCTCAACCAGCTAAGGTTAAGAAAGTAGTTCTACATGAGCTCAACGCAACAGTTCCGGCTGTCCCTTAGTTCCTAGACTGGTCAGAAGTGACAATCACCTTTGACCGTGCTGATCATCCGTCTAAGTTGCACATGCGAGGAAAATACGCCTTAGTCGTCAATCCACTTATTGACGACTATGGTTTCTCCAAGACTCTAATGGACGGCGGCAGCAGCATTAACATTTTGTATGTCAAAACACTACGCCGGATGAAGATCTTAGAGACCCAACTGAATTACAGCTCTGTGATCTCTCATGGAGTTGTCCCAGGAAGACAAGCAAATTCCATGGGAGAAATAACTTTGGATGTTACCTTTGGAACTCCAAAGAACTATTGGACAGAAGCACTTTCCTTCGAAGTGGTCTCGTTCAAGAGCGTGTACCATGCTATATTCGGACGTCCAGCTTACTAGGCTTTTATGGCTCGTCCGTGTTACATTTACAATATGATGAAAATTCTAGGTCCCAACAGCGTGATCACTATCAGGAGAGACCCGAAGAAAGTGCGAGAGTGCGAGGATAGAAATGCCACCTTTCCATAAGCCGTGCTGCACGCCCAGGAGTACCAGGAGATCAAGAAGAATATATATCCGTCCGAGATGCCCACGACGAAGAAGGAGGTGACAAAGCCGAATCCGGAGTTCAAGGCATCATATGAGACGAAGAAGATGCCGTTGAAGTATGATGGCCCCTCCAAGGTGACCCAGATAGGCGTAGACCTAGATAGTGCATAGGAAACCGCGCTCGTCAAGTTCCTCCAAGCAAATCAAGATATCTTCGCATGGCAGCCATCTGACATGATCCGAGTACCTAGGGAACTTACCGAGCACTATTTTAATGTACATACGAACACTAAACCTGTCAAACAGTCCCTACGATGTTTTGGCGACGAAAAGCATAAGGCAGTAGCTAAGGAACTAGCATGTCTCGAGTTAGCCGGATTCATAGAAGAGGTCATCCACACTGAGTGGTCGGCCAATCCTGTAATGGTCCCTAAAAAGGACACCACTGATTTAAGGAGGTGTGTTGATTATACTACCTTGAAAAAGGCTTGTTCCAAAGATCCGTTTGCTCTGCCTAGGATTGATCAAGTTATCGATTCTACGATAGGCTGGGAACTCCTATGTTTTCTCGACGCATATTCTGGTTATCACCAAATCCCGATGAAGGAATCTGACAAAGTCAACACTTCATTCATAACCACCTTCAGAACCTTCTATTTTGTTACGACGCCCTTTGGGCTGAAGAACGCAGGAGCTACGTACCAACACACAATGCAGCGTTGCCTCCACGATCAAATTGGACGCAATGTACATGCATATGTGGATGATATTGCGGTGATGTCTAAAAAGAAGGAAACCTTGATTTCCGACTTGGAGGAAACGTTCGCCAATCTACGAAAATACAACACAATGCTTAACCCGAAGAAATGCTTCTTTGGAATCCCAGCCGGAAAATTGTTAGGTTTTATCGTGTCTCAAAGAGGCATAGAGGTAAACCGGGACAAAATCAAATCTGTACTAAATATTTCCAGGCCAACTCGCTTGAAGGACGTTCAGAGACTAACTGGTTGCATTGTCGTAGTCAGTCGGTTTCTAAGCCGGCTCGGTGAAAGAGCTGCACCACTATACAAGCTCCTGAAAAAGACCAAGAAATTCATTTGGACTAACGAAGCTGAAGCTGCACTACAAGACCTGAAAGCAGTACTCTCATATGCTCCCATCCTTGTAGCACCGGAACCATAGGAACTAATGTTGCTCTATCTCGCTGTGACAAACAAAGTCGTCAGTATCATCATGGTGGTGGAGAGACCAGAGGAAAATCAGGAACACCTGGTGCAGCGTCCGACTTACTATCTCAGCGAGGTCCTAACTGAATCAAAACAGCGATATCCGCACTATCAAAAGCTAGCTTACGTGGTGTTCTTTGCATCTCGTAAGTTAAGGCATTATTTTTAGGAACATCCAATCACCATGGTAAGCACAGCTCCCATGAGAGATATAATCAACAATAGTGACACCACAGGATGCGTCGCCAAATGGGGCATAGAGCTCTTAGCTTTCGACATTGAGTACAAACCTCACACATCAATCAAATCCCAAATCCTCGCTGATTTTGTCGCTGATTGGACAGAGACAACGGAGAATATGACATTGCCAGAGTCGGAATACTAGACCTTGCATTTTGACGGATCTAAAGCGCTCGGGGGCTCAGGGGCTAGCGTGGTGCTCAAGTCACCCCAAGGAGATAAACTTTTCTATGTATTGCAGATACACTTCATGGCAACAAATAACACTGCCGAGTATGAAGCATTACTGCATGGAATCTAGATTGCTAAAGACATCAGCATCCTACATTTAATGTGTTATGGAAATTCGGATCTTGTTGCACAACAAGTGTCAGATATCTGTAAGGCAAACAAGCACATGGCAGCATATAGGGCCGTCGTGGATGAACTATCTAAATCGTTTGAAGGGTTTGAAGTTCAACACATCCCTCGAACAGAAAATGAGGAAGCAGACGCACTATCTCGAATAGGCTCTGCCCGGAAAAAGGTCCTGGATGGCGCTTTTCTAGAGCACCTCAAAGTTCCCTCTATAAAAGGAGTGGACGACGAATATCCGACCAAATCCGACTAACCTTTAGTAGCATTTCCGGCTGTGATCCCCAGCTGGACTCAACCCTATCTTTATTTCTTGATAGACGGAAAGTTACCCGAAGACGAAGTTCTGAGCCGGCAGATTGTCTGACGAGCAAAAGCCTATACTATAATTAGTGATGATCTCTATAAGCGGAGTGCATCCGGGGTCTTTCAGCGTTGTGTATCTCTGGAAGGAGTGGAAATCTTACTAGAGATCCACAAAGGCGAGTGTTATCACCACGCTGCAGCCAAATATTTAGTGGCAAAAGCTTTCCGACACGGTTTTTTCTGGCTTATAGCCAAGGCAGGTGCCGAATGGCTAGTCAAGACGTGCAAGGGCTGCCAAAAGTATGCCAAACAAGCTCACGTTCCGGCTGATCAGCTGCGAACAATACCTATAACATGGCCTTTTGCAGTCTGGGGGCTTGGCATGGTAGGATCGTTTAAACAGGCTCCAAGTGGATTTACACACCTCTTAGTGATGGTGGATAAGTTCACCAAATGGATTGAGGCTAAACCCATCACTAGTTGTGATGGAGCAATAGCCAGAAGATTTGTTGAGGATGTTATAATCCAATACGTTTACCCGCATAGCATTATCACGAACAACGGCAGTAACTCCCATGGGAGAGATTTCTGAATTCTGCAATGAATAAAATATCCGGCTTGACATTGCGTCAGTCGCACATCCACAAGCTAATGGACAAGTCAAAAGAGCAAATGCTTTAATCTTACAGGGCCTAAAACCAAGACTTGAAGCACCACTACGATGTTCTGCGTGGGCTTGGGTAGAGGAATTACCTTCTGTAATATGGAGTTTATGAACAACTCCAAACAGGTCAACCGGATATACACCTTTCTTCTTGGTCCATGGCATAGAAGCAGTTCTTCCTAGTGATTTGATTCACACTTCTCCTAGAGTGGCCATGTATGTTGAAGAGGATGCCGAAATTTCTCAACAAAATGATCTCGACATAGTCGAAGAAGTTCGCGTCTTTGCTGAGATGAGATCAACAACATATCAGCAGAAGTTACGCAAGTATCATAGTCAGAGAGTCAGAAACCAATCTTTCAATAAAAGCGATTTGGTACTCCGGCTTGTGCAGCAAAGAAATCACAAACTATCCCCAATATGGGAAGGGCCATTTTTAGTTAGTCGAGTATGACACAATGGTTCATACTACCTAACTGATATGCGTCCAGTCAAAGAAAGACCTGCTACTAAGAAGAGAAAGAGAGCTAGAGGCAGTACAAATTCGGATGAGTTAGACAGACCATAGAATATTGCTCAGCTACGTCCCTTTTATTCTTAGTTTATTTTTCTTTGTAATCATATATGTGTACATGTTCAATGAGAAATAAAAGTCTTGGTTTCCTCTAAATCTTTCTGAGAAGTTTTTACCATCTTATTTCCGAATGATCATGTCACTATCGAAAATCGTAGAATACTTGAAAGTACTTTATGCTCATGTTTGTTCTGGTTTAGATTTCCGATTCTAAAATTGATACCTTTGGGTATAAATCTAAATTTTCTAGTCTATACTTTGTTATTTGTCTGATTGCTGGATGCAAGCATTTTCTGGGTAGTGAATTGTTGGTACTGGAAGCCGGCTTTGTTTCCGAGTTTAAACTGGTTTAGCAATTGAGCTCCGTTGCTCGGCAAAGTTTCCATGCTGAAAGTTGGCCGGCTCACGAAAGGGACGAGGCAGAAAGCCAGATAAACGATAAGTGCAGAAAAAAATACAAGTGCTTATGCAAACATTTCAGGCACAAAATATCAAAGCTAAAAGTGCTGAATAGATAAAATAAAGTTTAGCACTAGCAAAAGTATTGTACTACTTATTTACAGAACCAATTTTTTTCAGAATAACATATTGTTCTTCTGATACTCTATGAGGCAGGAGGAGAGGTAGGATCTGCCGGCTCGCTGGATACATCGGCCTCGGCTTGATAACGTTCCGAGATGTTCAAGTCCAATATGGTTTGATCATCGTCGGAAACTTCAGCTGTTTCTTTGGAAGGTGGAGGTGGCGTGTCCACGCGGGTGAAGAAGGGAGTGTCACAGCTGATCAAATCACCTACATGGCACCCATATCCGGAGCAGGAGTCCATGATAGCCTTGATGTCTTGCTCCTGTCCGTCTTCGTCCACCTTGCAGTACCCTCTGGTTACTTGTCAGATTTCCATGTTTCCATGGTGGCTCATAACCATGGTGAGAGCGTTTTGTGGTGCGGTTCGCGCGTACGACATGTTCTAGTCCTAAACAAGTTGCGGCATATCCTTGGCCTTGTCTCGCACCTCAAAATCGGACATACTATGCATATCCGAAACCCTGAGAACTTCGCCAATATCTTTGAGGGATTGGCAGAAGTCATGCAGGAAATCACCGACTTGGGTAAGCCGGTGGGTGCGAGGTTCGGCAGAGGCTGAGTCCATCAAGTTCAGAGGACCTGCGCATATAATGCAAAGGGTAAGTCAAGTAAAACTGTGTTCTAAAGAGTCAGAAGATGCAGACAAGTCAGAAAAAGGGAAACATACCAAAGATGACATCGTCGACTTTGGCCTTCTCTTCACGAAGACTCTGGAGTTCAGCACGGAGTCCCTCGGAAATGTCCTTTTCTCTGAATAACTCATTACTGAGATCCCAGATTTTCTTATCTTGAAGCGTAATCTTGCGATCACGCTCCTCGGTGGCCATGGAGGTGGATTCAAGAATTCGAGCAATGCTCTTCTCATGATCTTCCTTAAGCTTATCCAGCTCTTGGCGAAGTTCTTTGTTTTCCACCACCAAGGTCTTCAGATTCTCGGCCTCCTCAATCATAGTGTCAGTCTGTTTTACCAGTGACGTAAGTCAAAAGAACAAATAGTTCAACAAAAATTCGACTATGAAATAAAAAACAAGGTCTGAGTTTCGGAATGTTTACCTTCGGCCTCATCCTTGGAAACCTTGAGTTGTGCATTTTCAAGCCGGAGAGCTTTGATCTCTTTCCGCTTGTTGCAAACGTTCTTCAACAAATCTTGGTTATAGGAATATACTTTCTGTAAGTCAGAATACCCAGAGTCAGAAGTCTACTAAAGACTCGGGCTAATATTTTTGCTAATATCAGCACGAGTCTTGGGGGCTACACTAGTTCATTCTTTGGCATCCTAAGGAAGCATAAAACATGATTTGATTTTCCAGCTTCATGCTTGGGGGCTAGAGGATATGATATGAAATAAGGAAAAATGGGTGTTGGAATTCCGACTTACATATTGTTCGCGAATGAGTTTGTCTAAACTCGTATTCACTTTGGTGGCAACCTTTTCAGCGAAAGTTAGTGGGATTATCGGCGAAGTTGGAAGCACGCTGGACCTTATCTTCTCGTCGCGAAGACGAACTTGTTCAAGAAGATCAGAGTGTTTGATATCTTCTTCTTCTTGCGCTTCTTCTTTGGCATAGAGAGTCCGCCTCTCCAGGCATTCCCGGGCCAGCCGTTGAATCTCCTCCACAGACTTCCGAGATAAGCCAAGTTTGGCAAGTCTCGGATTGTCCAGGAGATTCTCGGCAAAGGTCTCTGCCGAGTGATCATTACCCAAAGAGGGTTCACCCTTATCAACACCCGAGTCACTCATGGTGACATCAGTTTACGATTCAAGAATTGCTGGCTCTGATGGTTGAGCCGGGTTTTCTACAACAGTCGGAGATGGATTAATCTCCGGCGCTGCAGAAGGCTGAGGGGCAGGAGTCGGAGGAGCCACGGCAGGAGAAGCCAGCTTGAGCTTCGACTGGCATAGGGGTCTCCAGGCAGCTCCCTTCCCCTTGCCCTTGATGAGCTGTTTAGCTCTGAGAAGAAAATTGAACAAAGAAAATTACATCTCAGAAGGAATTACAAGCAAAATACAAAGACCTTGTGAGGAAAGATTACCTCTTCACAACGGGCACTTCTTTAGTGCCGATGGCCAATGTCGGAGCCTTGCGTTTCCAAGGAACGACATCCGGCATTGGGACCAATTCACCCTTGTCCTGAGAAAACTCAGGAGGATATCCCTTGATAGGAGCAAACTCCGACTCGGGGAGGTCCGCAGGCAAAAAAGGAGAAGTATCTCAGTATTGCAAAGATAACATAAAGATGAGCACATAAAAAGAGTTACTCCTGAAGTTTACCGGCACAACAGGATCTTCTGCTATATGCATGTCCAGGAATAGCTCCAGAATTTTCCTCTCAATCCGCTCCCTTATTAGCCATTTGATTTGGCATACATAATCTTTCGGCTCTAAGGTCTTGGGGCTGATGCGGAGGGAATCCTTCTTCGACAACGTGATGGAATGCATCAGTCGATCTCCCTAATGTTGAAGGGGTTGGATTCAGTGTGCCACCCAACATTGAACCAAGTTGAACCCTTTCAGGCCCTTGTGCTTCATCAGGTATTCGATCCGCCTCTTGGCGAGAAACAGATCGTCACTAAGAGCCGGAGCGAGCTCGTCCTAGGACTCTTGGGGCGTGGCGGCTCCGTCGATCAAAGCCAGCAAAGCATGATCTTTGCCGGGAGCGGGGATATCCTTGTGATAGAAAAAAGTGGACGGCCATTGTTTGACCAACTCACTTGCCATGATCCAGGGATAAACGCGATCTCGCCTAACCGAAAAACTAATGGTACCGGTAATATAAGGATTACCGGCAGTTATGGAATTTCTACAGACATGAAAGTAGTACCGGAAGAGAGTAAGGCTCGGCCTAATGCCGAGATACCCCTCGCACAAAGAGGCGTACGCACTCATCTCTAAGATGGAGTTTGGGGGGAGATGGTGGAGATGAACTCCATAGTGACTAATATCCTCAAAAAATAAATCTGAGGGAGGAAAACTCAGACCTCTGTCAAGGTGAGTGCCGAAATGCACTCGCTCGTCGTCGTGGGGGTTGGGGACGATTTCGCCGAAGCTGCTCCGCTAGTCGCCAGCGCAGAGGAGCCCTTCGTCTTCAACTACGCGAAGTTTGGGATCGTCGAGGACGCACGAGATCCAAACTCCATGGTAGCTCTCCTTTTCTGCCATCGCGACTGCTGTCGCTACCAAGCCGGAGGATGATGAAGAAGCCATTCTTTCCGGTGCGCCGATGACCTTGGATGGGCGGTGCTGGAAGTTTTTCTGGGGGCGGAGGAGCGCTAAGTTCGTGGGAGGCGTAGAGGAGAAGGAAACAGTGCTGAGAACTGGTGAAGAGGATGGGGAAAGGAATCCACACCACTTATATCCACAAGGTGCGTCAAGATTCATGTAGACGCTATGGTGAACATGCCACGCATCGTGAAAAGGACGGGGAAACCCCCGCACGATGATTACGCCACCTTGATCTCCACGCACGCGTTGAAACGGCACCTCGGTTCTGTGAAAGGCAGACCCACCAATGGTCGTGCTGATAGGAAATGTCTATCAGTGACGTGACTTGACCATGACTGTTGTCAGATTACGCCAGAGACCAAGTTCCGGCTTAGTTTGAATTTCGAGCTAGAAGCACGAATAAACGTACTCATAGGTCCAAGTTATTTTTTGTGACCCGGATCGTATATTTTGTTTTGAAGTTTTAGGAACCCTTCAAGATTCTGCAAGCCGAAGATCAAGCTAGATGATGATGAATCCGACTTTGGATCTTGGAGGCTTCCAGGGGCTGCTGTTGGGGATATACTTTCCAGGTATCCTCGCAGTTCCTCACTGACCAGGGTGGCCCACTTTAGGTTAGAGCTTTTCTTCACGGCGGCCTAGTCAGGGAGAAGAGACGAAGTCCAGTCCGGCTACGGGAAGGCCCAGAAGACTTACCGACATAGGCCCATAGTGTTACTTGTAGTTCAAGATGTACCCTATAACCAAGTCTTAGTCGTAGCCGGATAGATCTCTCCTGTAAACCCTAGGCCAGATATCTATATAAGTCGTCCTAGGTAGAGCCTTTAGGGCACCCTCACAATAGTCTACAATCTCAACTCGCGCAGGCGAAACCCTTGTAACCCATATTCCAGCTCTGCCGTAATACTGGATTGCTAGAAGGAGTAGGATCCCGTCCAAAGCCGGTGGATTAGAACCTGGGTAAAGTTGTGTCCTCACCGTCCCAGAACACCGTACGTCTCACACCCCTCTCTTCCACACGCCTAGAGGACCCCCTCATGGCGTACTTGTCATCAATCTGACGACATCAGCCTCATCCGTCCATATGAATTTTTTTGCCATCTTGAGCAACTTGTATTGTGGCATAGCCTTCTCCCCAAGTCGGTTGATGAACCGGCTTACTTCTGCTATGCAGCCTGTGAGCCTTTGTATGTCCTTCAAGCATGTCAGACGTTTAATGTCGAGGATGGCCTTGATTTTCCCTAGGTTCACCTCAATTTCGTGATGTGAAACGACGAAACCCAACAGCTTGCCGAAAGGTACCCCGAATACACACTTCTTGGGGTTCAGCATCATGTTGTATTTCCGGAGACTGTCTAGGTTTCGTGCAAGTCAGCGATAAGATCATTTGATTTCTTTGACATTACCGCGATGTCATCCACATAAGCATGTATGTTGCGACCTATTTGGTCATGTAGGCAACCTTGCATTGTCCGCTGGTAAGTAGCACCAGCATTTTCATCCCAGAGTGCATCGTAACTTAGCAATACATGTCATAGGGTGTGGTGAACGAAGTGGCCAACTGGTCTGACTTTCGCATCCGGATTTGGTGGTATCCTGACTAGGCATCGAGAAAACACAGAAGTTTTGATCCAGCCATCGAGTCAATGGCTTGGTCAATGCGAGGCAAAGCAAACGGATCCTTCGGACACACTTTGTTCAAGCCGGTGTAATCAACGCACATTCTTAATTCATTCGTTCCCTTTTTGGGGACAAGTACAGGATTTGCCAGCCATCGGATGTGAATAACTTCTCGGATAAAGCCAGCCTTAAGTAACCTAGCTATTTATTTGCCTATAGCCCTTCGTCTTTCGTCACCAAAGCATCATAGAGGTTGTTTTCCCGGTTTGGCATTACGATCAATATTCAAGCTGTGCTCGGCAAGTTCCCTAGGTACACCTTTCATGTCGGCAGGTTACCAAGCGAAGATGTCCCTATTATCACAGAGGAACTTGACGAGCGCGCTTTCCTATTTGGGATCCAGGTCCATTCAAATGGCGGTGGTCTTGGAGGAATCTCCTTCAAAAAGTTCCACCTGCTTAGTCTTGATGGCGGCCTTGAATGCGGGTTCGACATCAACGATCTGCTTCCTCGAAGCCAGCATCTCTTAGGCATCGACCTAGTTCTGGATCTCCTTGAACTCCTCACCATAGAGGACTGCTTTGGCAAAGGCGGCTTCACTGAGCTCGCACTCCCGTGCCTTGGTGAAGCTTCCATCAACGGGTCCGGGTATCTTGAGCTTGTTGTACACAAAGCATGGCCTTGCGAGGAAGGAGTGGAAGATGTTGTGTCCAAAAATGACGTGGTACATGCTCTTGAAAGGCACCACTTCAAAGTTCATGCGTTCTTGGTGGTAATTGTTAACATCGCCAAAACCGACCGGAAGGGTGATGCAGCCTAGGGAATTTACTTGTCGGTCAGGGACAACCCCATGGAACATGGTGTTGCTCTTCCTTAGCTCGGACTCCGTTAAGTTCATCTTGTGCAGTTTATCCAGGTACATGATGTTGATGTTGCTTCCACTGTCCACGAGGCACTTGGTGAACTCTCTACCGTCAATGAAGGGGTTGATGACCATGTTATACTGGTTCTCTATTGGGATAAGGTCTAGGTGATCCTTCCTATCCCACGTAATTGGAATCTCTGACCACCTGACGTACTGGGGAACCGAAGGGAGGGTAGCCATCAGTATCCTCAGAGAGTTTTTCTGGGCCCAGACGGTGGGAGTGCCAAGTAAGGTGTGGTAGACTGGAGCCTTCTTTTCGAAGGGATTTTTCCCTTTACCCTCTCCCTTGTCGGAAGATTTGGGTTCCACGTCTTCATCCATATCACTTGATTCCTTGGACTTCTCCTTCTTCTTCCATTTGCTCTTTCCACGGGGTCTATTCTTCCGAGTTCGCTTGTAGCCGGAATTAGGGTCTTCCTTGAGGTCATTGACAAATTTGCATTGGCGATTGGTGGGGGTGGCTTTGCTGTTCGCGTCAAGGTGGACGAAACATGACATATCATGGTACTCTTTGTATGTATGGGGAACACAGGGTGTTGAGGTTGTAGAATTTCTCCTCAGCTGGCCATTGCTAGCTCCCCAGCCACGTCCACACTATCCGCCTCCGCCTATGCTAGTGAACGCTGTGGTGACCATGTCGGCTGCTTGCTTTTCTTCAGGCGGATTCTTCCTGTTGAGGGGATGACCTTCGGATACCCCAACCGGACAAGAACTACGGCAGTCGGATCACGTCAGGCTGGCTGAGCACAGCTGGACAAGGCAAGTCAAGCCGGCTACCTCGCGGTAGCCGGAGCAGCGAGAAGCAGGCGGCTACAGCAGCGTAGCCAGAACCAATCAGGGGGCAGGGCGACATGCGGCACAGTGCACGGTATGCCCTGCTACAACGACAAGACTGGCAACTACTCGGCCATACTGAAGACTTCACGGGGTGACGCGGGAACAGTGGCCCGATGCTGACGACAGGCTCGCACGGCGTTCACTGTGCCCACGACAACCATACCGCTCGTACTTTGATGGGACATAGTTGTACCGCATACTGTAGATGACCAGCCGGCTGGGACCCACTCGTGGGGCCCGCTAGCCGGACTGGCTAGAGAGACCGTTGCCTCTGTGCCTATATAAGGAGAGGCAAGGCCTCAGTAGAAAGGGTTGGTCTATGTGCATTTAAGGCAGTAGCTAGAGAATACAGCTCGAGGAGCGCTTGTAGCCCGTATATCGCTCATAGTCAGATCGGCAGGAGTAGGAGCTTTACCTCATCGCGAGGGCTCCAAACATGGGTACTTCCTGCGTCCAGCTACGCTTTCTTGTATCCAATCCCTCCTGCGGACGCTGTCGATAGCTTCCCTGCTAGTCCCCACACCTTTATCTAACCTCCTTGGGTACTGCCGTTCCCAATACAACGACAGTTGGCGCCCACCGTGGGGCAAGACGGCTTCGACTGGAGTCACATTTCACACGGGACCCCGCACTTCAGCCGATGAGCGCGTGGCCTCTGGCCTGGTGCTCACGGTCGGCAAATTCGACTGTGTCATCGATAACTCTTCCTGCTTTGCCGGAACCTCTTTCCCGGCGAATGGCTCCATCCTGCTTTTCGGCAACCTCCCCGTCTACGTCGCCACCGTTTTGGAGCGTTTCCCTAGGGAGATCGTTTCCGTCGTGAAGCTGCCGCATTTGCCTAGCCGCACCTGCGTCGCTTCCTATGGCGTCGAGGTCATGATGGCCGGCTCCAGTTCTCACCCCTGCCAGCCGCGGGAGCGGGGAGCAGAAGAGGGCGGAACCTCCGCGCCACCATAGCCCCTGAATCCAGTGGAGGAGGCCATTGATTGCTCCTCATGCCGGTTAACCTCGGGGATAACCCGGAGGAGGCGGAGGCCAACTTCGCCATGGAGAGACAGCTCCTCCTCCAGGAGGCCATGGAGCTGGCAACAACCCGCAAGCAACTCGAGATCACCCGGCGCGAGTACGACCGCACTCATGGTTTCACTCCAGCTACCGTGGTGCCGAGCCGGCGCGGCCAGGTGCGATGCTGAGGCGGCGAGCTAGGCGGAAGGATGGAAAAGGATGGGGAACCGGATCCTGCGCCCGCACTCATCTGGCCCACCTACAGCACGCCCATCAAGAACCTGCGCGCGGCGCAAGCCGCAGCAGAAGAACTACCCAACTTGGAGGGCGAGGAGCGAGCCCGCCAGCACGCTCGGGTGCAGGAGCTCCTCTAAATCGTGGACGAGCAGGCTGACCCCAACCGACAGATGCAGGAGGACCCCGGCTACTCCAAGGGGAGCAGGCCACCCGCCAACAGCAAGGGCGCGCCCCGTGCCACCCAACAGGCATCCTCCCCTCAGCCAGCCAAGGCCCGTAGCAAGCGTCGCAGTTCAAGCAGCAAGGGCCAACCGCGCCAGGAAAAAACGGTGAACAGCAACCCACCGCCTCCCCCTCCCCCAACTGGAGCGCCAAGACCAGCCGGTTCCCGTCTCTCGGGCCGAGTGGGATTGCCCAACCCGGATCGCCCGGATACCCGTTACCGCATCGAGCTCCTCGCTCAGGCGCGTGTTATGGAGGAAGAAGACTCCACTGGACCGGTTTGTTTTGGACCCCACATCCGGAACGAGCTGTTTCCGGATAAGTTCACCCTACCCAGGGACACCCCCAAGTATGACAGCAGTATGAAGCCGGAAGACTGGCTAACCGACTACGCCACGGTAGTCGGCATTGCCCACGGGAATAAGCACACAGCTATGTGCTATGTCCCCCTTATGCTAATTGTGTTGGCGCGGACATGGCTCAACAGCCTCACACCCAATAGCAACAACGTCTGGCCAGACTTCGAGAAGGTGTTCGTCCGCAACTTCAATGGCACATACAAGCGTCTGGGACGCCCACGCGACCTGGCCTTGTGCGTCCAGGGCGACAACGAGACCGACCGCGAGTACCTCGCCAAGTGGACGGAGCTGCACAACACTTGCAAGGGCATCCTGGAGAGCCAGGCCATTGGTTTCTTCATCGAGGGATGCCGAGAAGGCACCATGCTTCGTCACCGGCTGCTGTGTGACGAGCCGAAAACCATGGCGGGGATAATGATGGTAGCAGACTAGTACGCCACGGCAGATGCCGCCATGAAGAAGCCCCTCTGAGTAAATGCTGACGGGCGTCCGACTCCTACGGAGCTGGCTCGCGACCGTTCGAGCAATCCGGCTGGAGAAGCCGGATCCTCTAGGGGCCACGGCAACGACAACCGGTTCCATGGGGACTGCCAGGCCGGACAACAGAAGCCGCGCTACCATGCGCGGCAGGTCAATGTTGTGGAGGGCGCGCCCGACACGCCGGCTAGCGATGCACGAAGGAAGAAGCCACGGCTCACCTTCGACCAGATGTTTGACAGCCCGTGCAAGTGGCATAGCGGTCCCTTCAAACCGGCTACGCACACCACCCAGAATTGCAGCTGGACTCGACAGCTAAAGGACTAGGGTAACCAGCAACAACTTCCCCCACCCCCTCCTAGTGGACCACCCCACCGGCTAGGGGAGCCGGTAATGATGGTAACATCGGTAATGGCGGCAACAACAACAACGGCTACCCGCAGCCGCACGCCACCTACCACATCTTCGAGACGGAGCTGGACGATAAGCACAGCCGCAGGCGACGCTCCAAGGAGGTCAACACCATCGTCTCTCTGGTCCCCTAGTACCTGAACTGGTCGAAAACCCCCATCACCTGCAGCTGAGAAGACCAGCCTGAGCAGCTGCCGACTCCTAGGGGCTACGCCATGGTGCTCGACCCCCTCATCGTCTCCAACGAGCGCGCCTGCCGCTTCTCACGCATCCTCATTGACGGAGGCAGCAGCCTCAACCTCCTCTACCGGTCTTTGCTGGAGAAGCTAGGCATTCGCGAATGCGACCTGCGCCCGACTACCACAACGTTCCACGGCATATTGCCGGGACCAGCTTGCGCCCCGCTGGGTAAAATCCAGCTGGACATCATCTTCGGGACCGAGGAAAACTTCCGCCGCGAGCCGATTTGGTTCGAGGTGGTAAACCTGACGAGCTCCTACCACGCTCTCCTCGGGCGCCCCACCCTCGCCAAATTCATGGCCGTCCCCCACTACGCATACCTCAAGACAAAGATGCCGGGACCAAACGATGTGATCACCGTCGCCGGCTGCTTCAGGCGGTCGATGGAGTGCGCCTCAGCTGGTTCCAAACTGGCAGAGGCCCTCATCATAGCCGAAGAGAAGCACGTGATCATGCACAACGTGGCCATGGCCCAACAAGATATGCCGGCTAGTAGCAAGCCGGGTGGAGAAGAAGCTTTCCAGCCGGCAAAGGAGTCGAAGAGGATCCTGCTCAACCCCTCCGACCCGACCAAGTTCGTCACCATTGGTGCCAACTTGGACAACAAATAGGAAGGCATGATCGTCGACTTCCTCCGTGAGAATCGAGATATCTTCGCATGGTCACCCAAGGACATGCTAGGTGTACCGAGGGAGTTCTCCGAGAAGTCACTTCATGTGCATCCGGATGCCAAGCCGATCAAGCAGCCTCTGCGCCGGTTCACAGAGGAGAAGAGGAAGATTATCGGCGATGAGATCACCTTGCTCCTCGCAACCGGATTCATCATGGAAGTGTACCACCCGGACTGGCTAGCAAACCCAGTCCTGGCGTTGAAGAAGAACAAGATCTAGCGCATGTGTATCGACTACACCAGCCTGAACAAGGCATGCCCGAAAGACCCATTCGCATTGCCCCATATCGATCAAGTCATCGATTCCACGGCCGGCTGCGATTTCTTTTCTTTTTTAGATTATTATTCCGGTTAGAATCAGATCCGGCTAAACCTGACTGACCAGATAAAAACATCGTTCATCACCCCGTACGGGGCTTTCTGCTATGTAACCATGCCTTTCGGTCTGAAGAATGCAGGCACTACCTATCAGCGCTGCATGCAGAAGTGCTTGCACTCGCAGATCGGCCGAAACATGCACGCTTATGTGGACGATGTGGTCATCAAGACCAAGGAGAAGTGCACCCTCCTCGAAGACCTGGGAGACATATTTGGCAACCTCCGGCAATACCAGATGAAGCTGAACCTAGAGAAATGCGTCTTCGGAGTCCCATCCGGCCAACTACCCGGTTTCCTCGTATCACAACGAGGGATCGAGGCAAATCCGGAAAAGATCGCGGCCATCGAGAGGATGCAGCAACCTAGGAGCCTGCTTGGAGTCCAGAAGTTCACCAGATGCCTAGCCTCCCTCAGCCGTTTCGTCAGCCAGTTGGGGGAGAAGGCACTCCCGTTGTACCACCTGATGAAAAAGACGGACAAGTTCTCCTGGAACTCGCAAGCCGACACTGCCTTTCATGACCTCAAGTGCATGCTATCCACAGCGCCGGTTCTAGCCATGCCGGCTAGCAAGGAGCCGATGTTGCTTTATATAGCAGCCATTAGCCGGGTCGTCAGCGTCGTCCTGGTGGTGGAGCACCCCGAGGAAGGCAAGGCTCAGCCGGTTCAACGACCCGTCTACTACCTCAGCGAGGTTCTCTCCCTCTCCAAGCAGAACTACCCCCACTACCAGAAGATGTGTTATGGCGTGTACCTGGCATGCAAGAAGCTCAATCACTGCTTCCAGGAGCATCCGATTAAGGTTGTGTGCACCGCACCCCTTTCGGAAATCATTGGCAACAAGGACGCCACCGGCCGAGTCGCCAAGTGGGACATTGAGCTCGCTGCCTACTCAATCCAATACGAGCCCCGGCTCATGATCAAGTCGCAGGCGCTGGCGGACTTCCTCGTCGACTAGGCTGAGACCCAATACCTCCCACCAGTTCCGGATTCAGCCACTAGAGGATGCACTTCGACGGGTCGAAGATGCTCGGGGGCTTGGGAGTCGGAATCGTCCTCACCTCGCCCAAAGGAGACCGGCTAGAGTATGTCCTGTAGATCCACTTCAAGGCCTCCAACAACGTAGCCGTATACGAGGCACTGGAGCACGGCCTCCGGCTAGCCAGAGAGATTAGTGTCAACCGGATCCTTTGCTTCGGCGATTCGGATCTGGTGGTGCAGCAGGTATTCGGAGAGTGGGACGCCTGTGATGCAAACATGGCTCTCTACCGGTTCCACATATAGAAGCTCAGCGCTTGCTTCGACGGATGTGAATTCCATCAGGTTCCTCGCGTCAACAAAGAGGCAGCCAATTCGTTCGCAAGAATCGGATCCACCAGGCAGGTGATCCCACCTGGGTCTCCTTGGAGCACCTGGGCACCTCCATCAACCCGTCCCCCGAGTCGGATTCCATCATATGGGCAGGGAGCGCCCCGGTTGACGGTGCGGCAGATGCAGAACCGACAGAACCTCCAAAGAAGAAGGCCCGCACCAACTCCGGCAAGTTAGTACCCTCCTGCTTGCAGGACCCGGGGGCTGCGGACTCATCAAGCGACTGAGTAATGTGCGATGATGTTAGAGGCCCACTCTTCGTCTTAGCTACAGACCGCAACCCGGCTATCTGGCTAGCAAGAGCAAAAGCCCGAGGCATCCCACATGAAAAACGGGGAGGAGATGCGACAGACCAGGCGTTTTGACCTCGCAACTAGCTTAAGACGATCCGGCCGCTAAGTCGTTAGTACCATGCGCAATGTACTGTCAGCTCCCTTCGATTCCGGCTGCAGACCGCAACCCGGCTGCCTGGCAAGGACGCAGCGAAAACAGCAGAGCACATGGGAAAATGACTAAGTGTCCAAAAAGGCACAAGCTAGTTTTCAAAAAACAAATCCGCCTTTCGGCTACAGTTTAGCAGACTAACCTATTAACGGGTGAGAATGTATATGTGTGTGTATATTTTTGTACGACTACTTCAAGTCAGAATTCAGGAATAAAAGGAGAAGATTCGAAGTCATTGCCTTCATCAAGCACTCCGAATCTCGGGGGCTACACCCACTGGGTGCGCTCGCGCGCCCCTAGTGGAATCTTGTAGTTTCCCGGCCGGCTAAGGGTGTTTAGCCGGATATTTGGAGCCCAGGTGAGGGCAAGGGCAGGAGGAGAAGAAAGAAGAAGATTCGAAGTACCTGGCTGCGCTAGCTACTCTGAATCTCGGGGGATACACCCAGTGGGTGCGCTGGCACGCCCCCACTGGAATGGAAGTTCCTACGGCTGCTGGCGTTCAGCCAGCGGAAGTAACCGACTAAGAGGTGTCTAGTCGGATGAAGCTAGAAGACTTAAGGAAAGAAATAAGATTCGGAGTACCTGGTTATGCCAGCTACTCCGAATCTCGGGGGCTACACCCAGTGGGTGCGCTGGCGTGAGAATATCATTTTGCGGCCCGAAAGTTGGGGTGTACAGGCAACGCGGTACCCAAGTTCCCTTAAATCAGCCAGGATGACTATAGTTGGTGTGCCAAATACTCAGGGGGTCTTTTTCGGCACGAATTCAACTTTACGTTTCAATACAAAAAATCAGGCTAACAGCCGTCAAGTTGCCCCCCCTGTCAGTTCTCGCTGTTATGTCTGTCGCTTAGGCGGTGTGGCTGTCACGTAGGTTTGTAGCATTGGCGCAGTGGATAGGATAACACCCCCTACACAGTGTATTGATGTGACAAAACAGGGCACATGTATCGGCGTTATAATTATTTTTTGTTTACTCAGAAGCTGGAACGGCCACCGCCACGCGTCTCTCCTTGGATTTTCATCCCAATCGTTAACCACTACCTTAAAAGCGCATTGGCGGTTCCACCGTTCCCCTGCCTCACAGAAACCACTCTTCTTCTTCTTGTCATCTATCTTCTTCCCATCTTCTCCTTGCCTCCATAGAAAATCTACGCACTCTAGAGACAAGCTTCACTACCCATGACAATAAGAAGATAGACGTTGTCTACACCAACGAGGAGGAGACAGTGGTGCGTGTCCTGAGGATGTACGAGTGTTGGCTTGGGATAGACGAGTACAAGTTTGTGGGATTGGACCTCGAGTACACCCTGGAGCACCCATATGAAGGGAGTGAAGTCGTCGTCGTTCAACTGGCCATGCGGAAGCACGTCCTCGTCTACCACCTCTCCCGGTTTGTAGATCTGCTCTCTGTAGCTAACTGCTTTTAGGGTTTTCTCCTCTTGTTCTTTATCCACTTGCTCATCTTGCAACTACTGGATTTTATTTAGGACCAAATAAATTAGAGTTTGCCTATGTCTCAATCGACTGAGATTTTCTTTAGTCTCAATCACCTAAGAAAAGTGCAACCATACTTAAAAGAAATGTGCAACTCGTTGAGTCGACTGAGAAATAGCAAAACCGAATAAATTATGACAATACAATGTTGAGAGTCTTGATCTTGCATTTACTAAACTTTTCAAAATTACATTGAGATGATGATCTTGCATGTACAAAATATTTGTAGTTACAAATTTTGGTGATGACAAACTACATACTTTCAGGACTGACAGGAAATATCCGGTGCTGCGCCAGTTCCTTGTAGAAAAGGGAATTGTTTTCTGCACTGTCGATAAAACAACTGATTTTTCGAAATTTTATCAAGAGGAAATTATAATTCCTATGCACAACTGGATCGATATTCAGAGTCTTGTCAAGATCCTAGGGGGCTCGAGGAAGGATGGAATGGCATCACTCGCAACTAGAATCCTCGATGAGTCATACGACAAAATGAAGGAAGATTTCCCTATGGATAGGCACGATTTCTGGGACGAGTGACCGTTGTCTGATATAAACCTGAAGTATGCAGCCATAGATGCTTACGAGACCTACCAGCTGTACAAGAAGATCCATTTTTTCTACGTTACCTCGTGTTTTGCCCTATTTGCAAGATGGAAGATGAGCTTAGGGGAGCCCCTTGTAGAAAATGCAGAATAACTGAGTTTGAAGCTGCATATGCAAAGAAATTGGCTGCATCTGAAGTAGCTGATAGAGAGGCTGCAGAAGCAGCGGAAAGAGAGCTTGCAGCTGAAGAAGCAGCTGACAAAGAGGCTGCAGCTGAAGCGGCAAACAGAGAGGCAGGATCTTCTAGCGGCAACAATCAGGCATGTGATGCACCGCTAATTGTGCCACAGGACGCTGAAGATAGGGAAGCCAAGTCATATGCCAGGTGGGACAAAGTAGTTCGTGAGCTGTGGAGTACCTAGAATGGTCGCAGTTTGTCGCCTACAAACGATGGCAAGCGCCTCAAGTGGTCTGATGAGGAGTGAATTAAATTTTACTTGTCAGTGTTATGTTTCTGTTTTGTGGAACTCAGTTAGCTTGCCAAGATGTCTAGCGCCTCAAGTGATACTAGTAAAATAAATTTAACCCTTGTTGTGTTATGTTTATGTATGTGTCTTGTAGCTTGTCAAGATGGTAGCTCGTTAACTGGCAGTTTGAAAGAGTACCCTTTTCCTTTCTCGCTAAACAGATATGTTTCATTTTGCCCAAATTGGTAGCAAATCTAGAGAAGATTCTCTCTTTGATAATTCGTTCCCTTTTAGACCTCTTTTTGCCTCCGATCAGGTAGCAAATCTAAAGCAGCAAATCACACCAGGCAGAATACATTCATTCAGAAAACAAAACAAATGTAGATATAGTTGTGCGCAGCTAAATAGGATATAGTGATAGAAAGTAACGAGGTTTGATGCATTCATCCAGAAATAGGATATAGCTAGAAAGAAGCTGCTTAGCAGCAGCAGCAGCCGCCGCAACTGCAGGCACATCCTGCAAGCGCCCGCGCCATCGCCTCCTCCCTCCAGCGCTTCCTCCACTTCTTGCTGCCCAGTTTCTTGGACTTGGGAGCCTTGGGCCTGATTGGAGGCATGCGACCCTCTTTGATGGCTACCCGCTGGAGGTTTCGGAGGTGAATGCAGAGAGCCCGGTGTTCAGCGATGTAGGCGTTGATGTTCACGGTCTCGCGCTTGCTGCTTTTGTGGATGCCGGAGCCCGCGGCCTCTACATGCTTCAGTAAGGTGATCAAGTCGGTGCCGCCGGCGGCGCGACTCGTCAAGCAGTAGGCAATCCCCTTTCGGAAGGGGCAGCTGTAGTAGGGGCCCCTGAGGCAGTCGTCGTACTGGCCGGCCCGCAGCCTCCTAAGCACCTGACGAGCCTTGGTGTGAATGGACTCGTCATCGCTGCAGAAGTCGCTGCCGGAAACCTATTGGAAGAAAAGGAAAATGGGGGAGTAGATGATGTGAGAAGATCGAGCAATCGAAATGCGAACAAGCGAATCCTAATAAACCAAGATCTAGCATCCAACGATGGGAACGGTGTTGGATAATTAGGCACAATTTCCATGATTAATTCCAGAATATTAAACATGACAATACTAGCTAAATTTTAAATAGATTAGCCCATTATTTCTAACAAACGGTAGAAGAACTAGGGGAAGGGAGCAAACCTAGTTACCTCCGACCATGGGTCTTCGATGCTGGTGTCGTAGGGGTTCAGCGGAGCGATGTACTTATCTGGATCGTAGGTGCCCAAGAAGTGTGTGATCTTCTTGTGAACGACGGGGGCCTCCTCGCTGGCGGGGGGCTCCTCTTCGGTGGCTCCGTCGGTAGCGGGGACGGGTGCTTGGACGGGAACAACAGCTGCCATCGATGCCTCGACTAGGGCCTGGATAGGGACGGCGGCTGCTTTCAACGCGTCGAGGGGGACCGGCGAGGAGACGGGGGCCTCCTCGCCGGTGGCCACGGAGGCGACGATGGCCACCTTATCCTCCTCGGCCATCGCTGGCGTGGACGGGGTATTCTCGGGAGTTTGCGGATGCTGGTGGGAAGTGGAGAGGGTTGCGTGGGGTCAGTGAGCGAGAATGGGAGTGGGTGTGCGGAGGGGGCTCTATAGTTAAGGTGGATAGAAGCAAGGCATGTCTCGTTGCACCACCGTGCAACGCGCCGTGCAGTCTACTGCACCGTGCACCGCGACACGCGCACGGTACGTCACGTTTTTTCCCAGGCCATGCATGCCAGTTCTGTATTGAGCTGCATGCAAAGGGCACACACACAATTTCTATGTATGAATTTTGACACGGCCCTAAAATTGGCGATAGTTAAAAGTGGAAATGTAGATGGGAAGGTAGGTGGCTGTACGGCAAGATTTGTGGGGTTGTGATAGATTCGGTAAAGGGATGTGTTGATGGCTGCGAGTGACTCGATGAACCGGAGACGTTAGGTCTCGTCGAGCTTAGCTGTTCGGCCTTCGGCTAGCGTGTGCAAGCTTCTTACGGTGGGCCCCAGTTGGAAGTGAGATTGAGAGCCGCTGCGTAAAAAATGGGATGTGTCTTATTAAAATCAAGTGGCAATAAACTGCAGCTGTCCATCGATGACCGTGCACTCGATGACGCATGTGTTGTGGCGTAGTAGTAGCAGTAGTAGGCTTTTCAGACTTGATTAAACGTGACATGACCGCTCGACGACTTTTTTCATGGACGACATCTAGTTCCTTCTTGTAGAGGGAGACGTCAAGATGGGGCCTCGTCAAGATGGTAGCTCGTTAACTGGGAGTTTGAAAGAGTACCCTTTTCCTCTCTCGCTAAACAGATATGTTTCATTTTGCCCAAATTGGTAGCAAATCTAGAGAAGATTCACTGTTCGATAATTCGTTCCCTTTTGGACCTCTTTTTGCCTCCGATCAGGTAGAAAATCTAAAGAAGCAAATCACAACAGGCAGAATACATTCATTCAGAAAACAAAACAAATGTAGATATAGTTGTGCGCAGCTAAATAGGATATAGCAATAGAAACTAGTAGGTTGCTTAACGGGGTTCGATGCATTCAGCCAGAAATAGGATGCAAGCAAAATATAGAAAATCAAAAGAAGCTGCTTAGCAGCAGCAGCCGTGGCAGATGCAGATACATTCAAGGAGACATCTAACCCGTTCATTCGCCAGAGCCTCCACCTCCCTCCGGCGCCTCCACCACTTATTGCTGCCCAGTCCCTTGATCTTGGGGGCCTTGGGCTTGATTGGAGGCATGCGACCCTATTTGATGGCCACCCACTGGAGGTTTCGGAGGTGAATGCCGAGATCCCGGTGTTGAGCGATGTAGGCGTTGATGTTCACGATCTCGCGCTTGCCACCTTTGTGGATGCCGGAGCCCACGGCCTCTGCATGCTTCAGTAAGGTGTTGAAGTCGGTGCCACCGGCGACGCGACTCGTCAAGTAGTAGCCGATCCCCTTGCGGAAGGGGCAACTATAGTAGGGGCCCCTGAGGAAGTCATCATACTGGCCGGCTCGCAGCCTCCTCATCACCTGACGAGCCTTGGTGTGAATGGACTTGTCATCGCTGTAGATGTCGCAGCCGGAAACCTACTAGAAGAACAGGAAAATGGGGGAGTAGATGATGTAAGAAGATCGAGCAATTGAAATGCAAACAAGCGAATCCTAATAAACCAAGATCTAGCATCCAACGATGGGAACTGTAGACGAACCAGGGAGGGGAGCAAACCCTAGTTACCTCCGACCATGGGTCGTCGATGCCAGTGTCATAGGGGTTCAGCGGAGCGATGTACTTATCTGGATCGTAGGTGCCCAAGAAGTGCGTGATCTACTTGTGACCGATGGGAGCCTCCTCACCGGCGGGGGATCCTCTTCGGTGGCTCCGTCGGTAGCGGGGACAAGGGCCTAGACGGGAATGACGGCTGCCATCGATGCCTCGACTGGGGCCTAGACAGGGATGGCGGCTGCTTTCAACGCGTCGAGAGGGACCAGATAGGAGACGGGGGCCTCCTCGCCGGCGGCCACGGAGGCGACGATGGCCACCTTATCCTCCTCGGCCATCGCTAGCGTGGACGGGGTTTTCTCGGGAGTTTGCGGATGCTGGTGGGACAGTGGAGAGGGTTGCATGGGGTCAGTTAGCGAGAGTGTGAGTGGGTGTGCGGAGAGGGGCTCTATAGTTAAGGTGGATAGAAGCAAGGCACGTTTCGTTGCACCACCATGCAACGCACCGCGCAGTCTACTGCACCGTGCACCGCGACACGCGCACAGTACGTCACGTTTTTTTCCCGGGCCATGCATGGCAGTTCTTTATTGAGCCGCATGCAAAGGGTGCACACACAATTTCTATGTATGAAGTTTGACGCGGCCCTAAAATTGGCGATTGAGAGCCGCTGTGTAAAAAATGGGATATGTCTTATTAAAATCAAGTGGCAATAAATTGTAGCTGTCCATCGATGACCGTGCACTCGATGATGCATGCGTTGTGGCATAGTAGTAGCAGTAGTAGGCTTTTCAGACTTGATTAAACATGACATGACCGCTCGATGACTTTTTCCATGGACGGCATCGTGTTCCTTCTTGTAGAAGTCTCGCTGAGGGAGACGTCCGTGCTGTCTCACGCTGTACTGTGAAGGGTATGTCGTGTGCAACGATCATCATTGGATCGCACAAAATCAATGGTTGGTGCGCATGATCCGTGTGACAACTGTGATAACCAATCAGGGAGTAGCAGACAGGGTGAGCACTGTCTTGTGCTTCTACGAAATATAGAGAGGGGGCAAAACTGAGTAGTACCACATAAAACCAAGGGTGATACTGAGTAGTATAAAAATGGAAAGTGAGTGTCTTGTACAATGAAATACATCGTGGCATATATCAAATTATGCCAAGATAGATCCACTAGAGTTCATTGGATGCGTGTTCTTCTCATAAACCACATGGAACCACTAGAGTTCATTGCATGTGTGTTCTTCTCATTAACCACACATGGATCCACCAGTGTCATTGCATGTCTGCTCTTTTCATTAACCAAAGTTAGAGTCATCGCATGTCTGCTTTTTTCATGAACCACAGTTAGAGTCATTGCATGTGTGTTCTTCTCACAAACCATATCATGAACCACACCTAGTGTCATTGCATGTGTGTTCTTCTCATAGACCACACATGGATCCACCAGTGTCATCACATGTCTGCTCTTTTCATGAACCACAGTTAGAGTCATTGCATGTGTGTTCTTCTCATGAACCACAGCTAGAGTCATTGCATGTGTGTTCTTCTCACAAACCATATCATGAACCACACCCAGTGTCATTGCATGTGTGTTCTTCTCATTAATCACACATGGATCCACCAGTGTCATTGCATGTCTGCCCTTTTCATGAACCACAGTTAGAGTCATTGCATGTCTATTCTTTTCACAAAACCCATATCACCAGTGTCATTGCATGTGTGTTCTTCCCACAGACCACACATGGATCCACCAGTGTCATTGCATGTGTGTTCATCCCATGAACCACACATGGATCCACCAGTGTCATTGCATGTCTGCTCTTTTCATGAAACACAGTTAGAGTCATCGCATGTCTGTTCTTTTCACAAACCACATATCACCAGTGTCAATGCATGTGTCTTCTTCCCACAGACCACACATGGATCCACCAGTGTCATTGCATGTGTGTTCTTCCCATGAACCACACATGGATCCACCAGTGTCATTGCATGTGTGTTCTTTTCACAGACCACATATGGATCCACCAGTGTCATTGTATGTGTGTTATTCTCACAAACCACGTAAGGATCCACCGGTGTCATTGCATGTGTGTCCCTCTCATAGACCACACATGGATCCACCGGTGTCATCGCATGTCTACTCTTTTCATGAACCACAGTTAGAGTCATCGCATGTCTGATCTTCTCATGAACCACACCTAGAGTCATTGCATGCGTGTTCTTCTCACAAACCATATCATGAACCACACCCAGTGTCATTACATGTGTGTTCTTCTCATTAACCAAACATGGATCCACCCGTGTCATTGCATGTCTGCTCTTTTCATTAACCACAGTTAGAGTCATTGCATGTCTATTCTTTTCGCAAACCACATATCACCAGTGTCATTGCATGTGTGTTTTTCCCATAGACCACACATGGATCCACCAGTGTCATTGCATGTGTGTTCTTCCCATGAACCACACATGGATCCAACAGTGTCATTGCATGTGTGTCCTTCTCACAAACCACATATGGATCCACTAGAGTTCATTGGATGTGTGTTCTTCTCATAAACCACATGGACCCACTAGATTTCATTGCATGTGTGTTCTTCTCATTAACCACACATGGATCCACCAGTGTCATTGCATGTCTGCTCTTTTCATTAACCACAGTTAGAGTCATCGCATGTCTGCTCTTTTCATGAACCACAGTTAGAGTCATTGCATGTGTGTTCTTCTCACAAACCATATCATGAACCACACCCAGTATCATTGCATGTGTGTTCTTCTCATAGACCACACATGGATCCACCAGTGTCATTGCATGTCTGCTCTTCTCATGAACCTCAGTTAGAGTCATTGCATGTGTGTTCTTCTCACAAACCATATCATGAACCACACCCAGTGTCATTGCATGTGTGTTCTTATCGTTAACCACACATGGATCCACTAGTGTCATTGCATGTCTGCTCTTTTCATGAACCACAGTTAGAGTCATTGCATGTCTGTTCTTTTCACAAACCACATATCACCAGTGTCATTGCATGTGTGTTCTTCCCATAGACCACACATGGATCCACAAGTGTCATTGCATGTGTGTCCTTCTCATAAACCACATATGGATCCACCAGTGTCATTGCATGCGTGTTCTTCCCACAGACCACACATGGATCCACCGGTGTCATTGCATGTGTGTTCTTCTCACAAACCACGTAAGGATCCACCGGTGTCATTGCATGTGTGTTCCTGTCATAGACCACACATGGATCCACCGGTGTCATCGCATGTCTGCTGTTTTCATGAACCATAGTTAGAGTCATTGCATGTGTGTGCCTCTCATAGACCACACATGGATCCACCGGTGTCATCGCATGTCTGCTCTTTTCATGAACCACAGTTAGAGTCATCGCATGTCTGCTCTTTTTATGAACCACAGCTAGAGTCATTGCATGTGTGTTCTTCTCACAAACCATATCATGAACCACACCCAGTGTCATTTCATGTGTGTTCTTCTCATTAACCACACATGGATCCACAAGTGTCATTGCATGTCTGCTCTTTTCATGAACCACATTTAGAGTCATTGCATATCTGTTCTTTTCACAAACCACATATCACCAGTGTCATTGCATGTGTGTTCTTCCCACAGACCAATGGATCCACCAATGTCATTGCATGTGTGTTCTTCCCATGAACCACACATGGATCCACCAGTGTCATTGCATGTCTGCTCTTTTCATGAACCACAGTTGGAGTCATTGCATGTCTGTTCTTTTCACAAACCACATATCACTAGTGTCATTGCATGTGTGTTCTTCCCTTGAACCACACATGGACCCACCAGTGTCACTGCATGTGTATTCTTTTCACATACCACATATGGATCCACCAGTGCTATTGCATGTGTGTTATTCTCACAAAATACGTAAGGATCCACCAGTGTCATTGCATGTGTGTTCCTCTCATAGACCACACATGGATCCATGGTGTCATTGCATGTCTGCTCTTTTCATGAACTACAGTTAGAGTCATCGCATGTGTCCTCATCTCATGAACCACAGCTAGAGTCATTGCATGTGTGTTCTTCTCACAAACCATATCATGAACCACACCTAGTGTCATTGCATGTGTATTCTTATCATTAACCACACATGGATCCGCCAGTGTAATTGCATGTCTGCTCTTTTCATGAACCATAGTTAGAGTCATTGCATGTCTATTCTTTTCACAAATCACATATCACCAGTGTCATTGCATGTGTGTTTTTTCACAGACTACAAATGGATCCACTAGTGTCATTGCATGTGTCTCCTTCTCACAAACCACATATGGATCCACCAGTGTCATTCCATGCGTGTTTCTTCCCGTAGACCACACATGGATCCACCGGTGTCATTGCATGTGTGTTCTTCTCACAAACCACGTAAGGATCCACCGGTGTCATTGCATGTGTATTCCTCTCATAGACCACACATGGATCTACCGGTGTCATCGCATGTCTGATCTTTTCATGAACCACAGTTAGAGTCATTGCATGTGTGTTCCTCTCATAGACCACACATGGATCCACCGGTGTCATTGCATGTCTGCTCTTTTCATGAACCACAGTTAGAGTCATCACATGTCTGATCTTCTCATGTACCACAGCTAGAGTCATTGCATGTGTGTTCTTCTTACAAACCATATCATGAACCACACCCAGTGTCATTGCATGTGTGTTCTTCTCATTAACCACACATGGATCCACCAGTGTCATTGCATGTCTGCTCTTTTCATGAACCGCAGTTAGAGTCATTGCATGTCTGTTCTTTTCACAAACCACATATCACCAGTTTCATTGCATGTGTATTCTTCCCGCAGACCACACATGGATTCACCAGTGTCATTGCATGTGTGTCCTTCTCCCAATCCACATATCGATCCACCAGTGTAATTCCATGCGTCTTCTTCCCAAAGACCACACATGGATCCACCGGTGTCATTGCATGTGTGTTCTTCTCACAAACCACGTAAGGATCCACCGGTGTCATTGCATGTGTGTTCCTCTCATAGGCCACACATGGATCCACCGGTGTCATCGCATGTCTGCTCTTTTCATGAACCACAGTTAGAGTCATTGCATGTATGTTCCTCTCATAGACCACACATGGATCCACCAGTGTCATCGCATGTTTGCTCTTTTCATGAACCACAGTTAGAGTCATCGCATGTCTGCTCTTTTCATGAACCACAGCTAGAGTTATTGCATGTGTGTTCTTCTCACAAACCATATCATGAACCACACCTAGTGTCATTGCATGTGTGTTCTTCTCATTAACCACACATGGATCCACCAGTGTCATTGCATGTCTTCTCTTTTCATGAACCACAGTTAGAGTCATTGCATGTCTATTCTTTTCACAAACCACATACCACTAGTGTCATTGCATGTGTGTTCTTCCCACATACCACACATGGATCCACTAGTGTCATTGCATGTGTGTTCTTCCCATGAACCACACAATGATCCACCAGTGTCATTGCATGTCTGATCTTTTCATGAACCACAGTTAGAGTTATTGCATGTCTGTTCTTTTCACAAACCACATATCACTAGTGTCATTGCATGTGTGTTCTTCCCACAGACCACACATGGATCCACTAGTGTCATTGCATGTGTGTTCTTCCCATGAACCACACATGGATCCACCAGTGTCATTGCATGTGTGTTCTTTTCGCATACCACATATGGATCCACCAGTGTCATTGCATGTGTGTTATTCTCAGAAACCACGTAAGGATCCACCGGTGTCATCGCATGTTAGAGTCATTACATGTGTGTGCGTCTCATAGACCACACATGGATCCACCGATGTCATCGCATGTCTACTCTTTTCATGAACCACAGTTAGAGTCATCGCATGTCTGCTCTTCTCATGAACCACAGCTAGAGTCATTGCATGTGTGTTCTTCTCAGAAACCATATCATGAACCACACCCAGTGTCATTGCATCTGTGTTCTTATCATTAACCACACATGGATCCACCAGTGTCATTGAATGGATGATCTTTTCATTAACCACAGTTAAATTCATTGCATGTCTGTTCTTTTCACAAACCACATATCACCAGTGTCATTGCATGTGTGTTCTTCCCACAGAACACACATGGATACTACTTATTAAGCTTCATGGAGTAAATAGAGTTTGCTGAAAGTTTGCAATAGGACTTCTAAACTTTAAATTGACATTCAAAACAATACGATACCCGTTCGTAAAGTAAATATCCAGAATTATATAGTTCTATTATCTCAATTAAAACTAAGAGCTGGTTGTAAACATATGCGAATGACTACAACAAATTATGCAAATTCACTTCGATTTAGTTTATGACAAATTGAGTTCGACAAATCCAAATTAGAAATCAACTCCCACTCAAAAACGACATCCCTCGTGCCTTTTTGGTGATTACATGAACCAAATCCACTACACCAAGTCCGATCATCATGTGAGTCGGTGCAGCTTCAAAGGCGAGCATCAATATGGGCATCATATCAACTATATGACTCATGCTTAACCTTTCGGTCCGTGTTCCGAGGCCATGTCTGTACATGCTAGGCTCGCCAAGTAAGAACCTTAGTAATCGCGTGTGTAAAACTGTCTTACACCCGTTATATGAAAGTGTAGAGTCGAGTACACCCGATCATCATGTGATGTCTCGAAACACGATCCATAGAACGGTGCATACTTAAGGAAGAACACATTTTTATCTTGATATCTAAATGAGGGATCATCTTAAAATGCTACTAAAAACGCTAAACTAGCAATATAAGATGCGAACATCATATTTTGTAAAGTGGAATGATATGGTCCATGCATTTGATCACCATCATATGCATCGTTGTATGATCTCTATCATTCCTTTGTGTGTAAGGCCAAGGTCTATGTTACTTACACGTTAGGTGTGTTGTAAGAGTATCAACTATACATCAACTTACAACATTGCCATATCATGACACTAGCCCAGCAACGATCTAAACTAGACGCCTCTAATTTATCAATTGCAAGTTTTGACGTGGCTTAGGGATTTCGAACATAGAACCGGTCTTACCTACGAACATGGAACCACAACGATGATAACTAAGTTATTAGCAACTCGTTGTAAATCAGATATTGACTATAGTAGGAGAGACAGACACCCGCCAGCCACTTATGCAAAACTAGTTGCATGTCAGTCGTGGAACCGGTCTCATGTGCGATGACAGGTAAGGTTGGTCCGGGCCGCTTCATCCCACTATGCCACCAATATCCAAAATAGATGAAAGAAGCACTAACATGATCATCATCGCCCACATATAAACATATGTGTACTACCCGTGCAAAGCACCTACGCATAGATCAGACTCTAATACCACTGTTGGAGTTCGCAACATAGAAAACAAAAAAAATTCCTACGATGAGAACTATACGCCAAGATCTATCTACTAGATACAGAGTAACGGGTGGATATACATCCATAGAGAACTTACCCTCGAAGAAAACAAAGCTTTGTTAACGAGATAGAACTCGTGGATGATGTAGTCGTACACTTTCTGATCTCAAGATCGTGGTGAAGTCCAGCAGGTCCGGCTCCAGCACATCCATCAGGTCCAGCTCCAACAAGTCCAGCACCACCAAGTCCAGCACCGCAAAGCAGCGGTGCATCCGTGATCGCACACACATCCGGTACCCCGACAACCTCCATCCCTCGCTCCAGCAAAGCAGCGGAAGCAGCAACTCCTTTCCAGATAAAGCCACCGGGAACATGTATCTCCCTAATCCGAGACCATGGGGAAATAATACTAGAGGGGGAGAGAGATCCTTCACGAGGAGGTGTGTGGAAGAAGGGGTGTGAGGGGGGCCTTTTATAGGAGGAGGGGGGTGCCCCTCCCCATGGCCAGCGCCCAAGGGGTGACCCCTCACCTCCTCATTCATGTGGTGGTAACTCCCTCCACATAAATTTGCCCCTTCACATTCTCTTTTAAAGTCCCCACTTCAAATGCATTAAATTTCTCCAAATTTAATGCTCTCTCATTTAATAAAACTATTTTATTAATTTTATTCAGAATTTTGTTAATTACTTTAATTAACAAACATTCACACAAAACCCCCTGCAACATTTCAATATTACATGCAGAACCAATTTCAGCAATTTCACCTGAAACAGTTTTGGTGTCTATTGAAATAATTCCAGTGCTTTCTTAAATCTTTATCCAAAACATATTTGCTCCAAATGGTGTCGGTATGCCTTAAGTGTGTCACCCTACGGTTCGTGAATAATGCAGACATGATCGAGACCCCTCTCCGATCAATAATCAGCAGCAGGACCTGGAGATCCGTACTGACTCCCACATATTCAACGATGACTCTTGTGATCGTGTGAACCTTTAACGTCATAACTAAATCCCTTTGTCTCGTGATATATTACATGTCCGAGATTCGATCATCAGTATCCAAATACCTAGTTTGATCTCGTTACCGACATGCACTATTTTCTCGTTCCTGTGATATAACATTCTAGTGATCACATCACTTGCTTGCAAGCTATTTCAATGTGATATCACCAAGAGGGCCCAGAGTATATCTATCCTTCATCGGGATGGACAAATCCCACTCTTGATCCATGAGCCTCAACATAACACCTTCGTAGCACTGAACCCACCTTTATAGTCACCCTGTTACGGTGTGACGTTTGATGTTATCAAGATACTCTTCCGGTGTTAGCAATTAACATGATCTCATGGTCTAAGGACTAAGATTACTTCGTATGATGTTATAGAAATATAAAAATAATGACTTTGATCATAATGCTATACTTTGGATGAATGTTCATCACATCATTCCACCAATGTTGTGACCTCGTTATTAACAACATCCAATGTCCATGATCAAGAAACCTTGATCATCTTGTTAATCAACAAGCTAGTTTATATGAGAGGCAGTACTTTGTATTTTGTTTATTAAACACACATGTATTAACGTTTTCAATTAATACAATTATAGCATGCAAAATAAACATTTATCATAAACATGGAATAAGATAATAATCACTTTATTATTGCCTCTCGGTCATATTCCCTTCAGCCCTAAGCTTAGCGTTAGACTGAGTCTTCTAGAAGGCACGCCCTAACACAGTTGTTCTGCTTGACGATTGTTACATACCGTTCGATTGGGGTGCTTGGACGATTGGGATGGTTTTCGTGAGATCAATCCATGAGTAGTCTGTTCTGCGGCATGATTGGTCACGCTTGCTCTGGACAAACTGGCAACACCGGGGGCTCCCCTATTGCGAGTGTCACGACTCACGAGTTGAGTGGGTGTCATGGTGGTGTCACGGCAGATGCCATGGATAGGCTAAAGGTGGGGACAATATGCACTAGAGGAATCCAGGGAGGGATAGTGTGGTGATTCAACACACAGATGTGTTGTATTCAATAGGTTTCGAAGGTTTACAAGTGCTCCTTGAGCTGTATTGGGGAGAGGAGGAAGAAGGAACTCTCTCCACTAGCTAGCCCTCAGGAACCTACTAGAGATCAACCAAGTAAAACTCAACCCCCTCTACAGATGCCCTAGCTCTCCTTATATAAGGGTGGCTAGGTATCCAATTAGGGCATACGTGGAGGCATATTCCAGGGAATATGCCTCTTCCCAAAATAGCAAACCGACCGGTTCACTTTTCCCCAGCGTAAGCCATGTAAAGGCTACGTGAGCCTCTGCGGCGCCAGCGTCATCCGACACAGGCAGTGTCACCCTTATCGGCCACGCCTCAGTGGTTCTAGCCTCTGTCCGCTTCGCTCACGCTCCAGCGTACAGTGACCTCCTTTTGACCAGCGAGATACCTCCCTTCTCTTGCAAGCCTGATATAACCCGAATCATGCCTGGTTAATCCAGCCACACTGGTACCTGCATACAAGTTAGATAAATCCTACCGACATACGACATACGTCGGCCGGGACTCAGTTAGGTGGACATCCTCCGGTCCGGGTTACTCCATGATTTGGCCTGCCTTGAGGTGACTCGGCCAGCACTTGCTTTGACCTTGCCGTACCTCGGCTAACTCGGCCATTATACCCCGGCGTGACCCTACTCGGGGTATCCCCCCAACATTAGTCCCCGAAGCTGGTGCGATCTTAGCAGCCTCAGCCGCTAAGGCCACAGCAGGTTCAATTTTACCGAGCCTTTTGCTCCCTTTTCCGAGTTACCTCATATCCCGGATTTCATTGGCTAGCTTTTCCCTTGGCACATTCCGAGTTTTCACTCGCTGGCACTACAAGAAATGTGTTAACTAGTGACATTTTCTTAACGACTATGGTTTGTTTGGTCACAGATCTACGACCATTTTGAACCAATTGGTTGTAGGCCATTTGGGAGGGTCCAAACCCTAAAAAACTACGACCATTTTTATTAGGAAGGTCATAACTTGCTTACACTAATTGGTCATAACATAGACATAACTGGTCTATGACCTTATTTCTGGTCGACTACGACGAATTTAAATGGTCATGACCATTATTCATGATTACTTCAAAATATTGATCGGCCACCTCAGCGAGTTGATCTACGTGTCATGTCAATGTGTCAATTTTCACCGATGTGTCTGCATGTGTCATACACATGTGTTTATTTCTACTTAGTATCGATGTTGACCTGTTGACCCTGCTACTTAAATGTGTTAACTATGTCATATAAAATTACACAAGGCGAATGTTTTCCATTTTTTTATTTTCTAATTTCTTATGCCGATTTTAAGATACGGTCAGATCGGTGGGGACAATTGTTCTTGTGTTGAATCGGGAGAAACTCTTCGTCAACCTCGACTTCTTGTCGTCTAGTCAATGGATCCGTACGTAGCTTTAATATGTAGTACTATAAGAATACGAATCTGTTCTGAAAACTTTTTAGAAGAGTACTTTTCAAACTAATTCCTATAGTAAATTTTTAGATTAAAGAAGAAAGCAAATAAATTTATACTAGATTAAAGAAGAAAGAAAATTGTACTAACCAACGCTATACCCAGCTTCAAAATGGTACTGCCACATGGGACCTCAAAGCATGCGCCCCGTTGGCGAAACTCGCGTGCGTGGTCGAAATCGGAAGTGCCAGCCCGCCCCTTATCCGCGCCCTCGTTGCAAAAAAAATTGTTTTAAGCCCATGCTCACTGGAACGACCCCTCTCTCCCCGCCCTAACCCTAAACCTTGTCTCCCCCGCCGCCAAAATTTTCCTCTTTTCTGATTCAATCCCCATCGACTTCCTCTCCCTTGCAAGGTGGCACAGTTGCAAAATATGAGGAGATTTCATGGATGGTGTTCCCTTCTGACGATGACGCGTCGCGGATTCAACCTTCAACCACCAAGGTACGAAGCCGATGTCACCTGATGCCACCCGTCTTCCCTCTTCCTCACCCCCCACTAATGCGTCGCTTGTGGGAAGGGAATCCGAGTCGAACTCCTCCTCGTGCAGAAGCACCAGGAACCGATGAAGACGAACTCCCTCCTGTCTCCACCTCGACCGACCGGGCGCCACCGCTGTCTAGGACGCTAGCAGCGCCAACGGCAACCAGAATGTGTAGTTCTTGCTAAACATTTTGAGTCACTATGTGAGATCCCCGTTCTTCTACCCCGCCCCCTTGCTTCTCGGATTTCTTTATGTTTCTCGTCAACGCGTTTGTACTAGCTGCTGGCTAGTCGGTTTTACTGCTTCTAGTCTCATCGCTAGATGCACTCTAGCTTCCCTGGTTTTACGAGTACCTATTTTAATGCGATGCGATTTGGTTTCCGGTATGCAGATGGGATGGGAACCGATGAGTGTAGGGCGGCCAAGAGCCCCTCATACTACAAGTGTGGCGACGATGTGACTAGATTGAAGGTAATTCCAATTTCCTGTTGTTGATTTTGCTCATAATCGTGCATGGATTGATGAGGGTTGACTAGCATCATGAATTTTATTTCTCTACAGTATGTTTGTTTGCTTTTCGTGTGGAGGGTTTGTCCTATCTGTGCCTGTTTTCTAAGTTGTAGAAGAGACTGTTACTAGAATAAATGTGTATGGTATTTTAGATCAGGATTAGCTGCTAAAACATGTAACAGTTTAGTTTGGGGTATTTTATCAGATGGTTAGCTATTCCAACTGAAGGGTAACGGGTAGGCTACACTAGCGTAAAATCAAAAATTTCTACCGCGTCAACCAGGAATACTATTGTCATAGATCACGGGATTACCGCTAGACGCGCAGGTGCGGAACTCGATGAAGCACGTTGCGGCAGTGTAGATGTTCTACGTCTCCTCCTCGTCCTCGTCCCACGAGCAGCTCCCCTTTGCGCGGCTCGTCCAAGTGCTACAGATGCAGCACCTCCGAGGTATCCACACGTCCGGAGTGGAAGTCGTCACACGCCAGACTGCTAGGTCTGCGCGTGCAACACAGGCGGAAGAGGAGTGGCGGCTGGGTGGAATGCTCTCTCCTTTTCAGCTCGCCTTACTCCCTCTTATATAGGCATCCCTGGTGGGCTTCTACATTAGCAGCCCATTAGCAGCCTAAGCCTGGTCTAATTCGGATCCAATCCTCATTAGGCTTCCAGCCCCTAAA
Source organism: Avena eriantha (assembly GCA_910589775.1). Classification (NCBI taxonomy): domain Eukaryota; kingdom Viridiplantae; phylum Streptophyta; class Magnoliopsida; order Poales; family Poaceae; genus Avena; species Avena eriantha. The sequence continues at coordinate 56,138,571 of OU342745.1, read as the reverse complement.
GTGTGTGACCCTATAGGTTCATACACGTATAGACATGACGCGAGTACACTTACTCCGTCAATAGTTGGTAGCGGCCTCTAGCAAGACGTGCCAACTCCTAAACGCATATAAAGATCATTCGGACGAACCATCACAAGGTTGAGTACATGTCTTTCCCTTTGCCTCACGATATTTGGTCTAGCTCTAAGCTGACCTCTCTTTCTCGATACTGTGATTCAGAATCCCTTTACTAGGTTAACTCTTAACCATATGTAGCACGGCCATGCATTTCTGGATCCGATCACTCGAGGGGCCCAGAGATATCTCTCTCAAGTAGAGAGGGGCAAATCCCATCTTGATTGACCGATGCCTTGCAGCATGTATCAGGACAAACCCGAAAGCTACCTTTATAACTACCCAGTTACGGAGTAGTGTTTGATAGCCCCAAAGTAGGTCGATCCACATCTCAAGTACATGCGACAATCTCAGGTCTAAGGACAAAACGTACACGATGTGTAGAGAGAGCTGCAAGTATTATTGCTAGTCTCATGTTGGGTCAGTCCAACCCCATGTTCATAACATGTGTCCACATCATTGGTTTGACATCTCCATGTCAATGACTTGCGAAACATAGTCATTAACCAATCGATGTGCTAGTCTAATATTCACGTGTGTCCTCGCATGAACTCCGACTAGGGACAATTATTAGATAACCATACAAGTAAAGAGTTTCACAAACAATTCACATAATTGCCAATCAATACAAGTTGCCTGGTATATGGATATTCAAGGAACATTATAATAACTCATGGATACACATGAAATACAATCATCTCTATGATTGCCTCTAGGGCATATTTCCTTCAGTCTCCCACTTGCACTAGAGTCAATCTAGAGAGTATCTAATACCTATTGCTCTTGTGTGCGCTTCATGCGCAGGCTGCGGGAGTGGCTTAGTCAAGGGATCAGCAACATTTGAGTCCGTATGTATTTTGCATAACATGACACTACCTTCATCAATGAACTCACGAATCAGATGGTAGCGCATGCGAATATGTTTGTTCTTCTGGTGTTGTCTAGGTTCTTTGGCTTGTGCAATAGCACCATTGTTGTCACAATAAACGTCCAAGGGATTGGACGAGCCCTGAACCACACCAAGAGCGATCAGGAAATTCCTAATCCAAACAGCTTCCTTTGCAGCCTCCGAGGCAGCAATATATTCAGCTTCTGTTGAAGAGGAGGCCACTGTATCTTGCTTGGAACTTTTCCAGCTCACAGCACCACCATTCATGACAAACACATAACCTGATTGCGATTTCGAGTCGTCTGAGTCATTAAGGTAACTCGCATCTGTGTAACCCTTTACACTGAGTTCAACCTCACCTCCATAAACTAGGAACATATCCTTAGTCCTTCTCAAGTACTTAAGGATATTCTTTACCGCTGTCCAGTGAATCTCACCTGGATCAGCCTGGTATCTGCTCGTAACACTTAGAGCATAGGAAACATCTGGGCGAGTACATGTCATTGCATACATGATGGATCCAATAGCCGAAGCATATGGAACCCTACTCATGCGTTCTCGCTCATCAGTGGTCGAAGGACACTGAGTCTTGCTGAGTTTAATGCCGTGAGACATGGGCAAGAACCCCTTCTTAGCCTCTTCCATGCTGAACCGTTTCAACACTTTGTCAATGTACGTACTCTGGCTTAATCCAATTAGCCTCCTTGATCTATCTCTATAGATCTTGATACCCAGAATATATGCCGCTTCTCCCAAGTCCTTCATAGAAAAACTATTTTTCAATGAGGTCTTAACAGACTCGAGCATAGGAATGTCATTTCCAATCAATAATATGTCATCCACATATAAGATTAGAAACACAAGTGATTTCCCATTTTCTTTCTTATACACACAAGGTTCTTGTTCGTTTTTGGTGAAGCCAAACTCCTTTACAACTTCATCAAATCGAATGTTCCAACTCCGAGATGCTTGCTTCAGCCCATAAATAGACTTTTGAAGTTTGCATACCTTTCCAGCATTGTTTGGATCGACAAAACCTTCGGGCTGCATCATATACACGTCCTCAGAAAGGATTCCATTTAAGAAAGCCGTCTTGACGTCCATCTGCCATATCTCATAATCGAAATGTGCAGCAATGGCTAGAATGATCCGTATAGATTTAAGCATCGCTACGGGCGAGAAAGTCTCGTCGTAGTCAACTCCTTGAACTTGTCGAAAACCTTTTGCAACAAGTCGAGCTTTATGGATGTGAACATTTCCATCCATATCAATCTTCTTCTTATAGATCCACTTGCACTCGATGGCTTTAAAACCATCAGGCAGGTCAACCAAGTTCCAAACTTGATTGTCTCCCATGGACTCTATCTCGGATCTCATGGCAATCAGCCATTTCTCAGAGTCTGGGTCCACCATCGCTTCTGCATAGGTCGCAGGCTCATCATTGTCTAACAATAATAACTCTCGCGCTTCGAGGAGCCTCGCCGACCTTCGTGGTTGTGGTGCTTCTATTGCCACGGGTTCCTCAACTTGTTCTGCTACAATAGCATCACTCGTAGAAGCATCCCCGACTGGCTCATCTTGAACTTCTTCAAGTCGCACCGACCTTCCACCCGTTCCCTTTGTGAGAAACTCTTTCTCTAGGAAAACACCGCTACGAGCGACAAACACTTTGCCCTCTTCTCGGTTGTAGAAGTAATACCCTAAGGTTTCCCTTGGGTATCCCACAAAAATGCACTTATCCGATTTGGGTGTTAGCTTATCCGACTGAAGTCGCTTGACAAATGCATCACAACCCCAAATCTTTAGAAAAGACAAACTGGGATTCTTTCCAGTCCACATCTCATATGGTGTCTTAACTACGGATTTAGATGGTACCCTATTTAGTGTGAAAGCTGCTGTTTCTAGCGCGTAACCCCAAAATGATAATGGTAAATCCGACTGGCTCATCATCGATCGAACCATGTCCAACAAAGTTCGATTACGCCGTTCAGAGACCCCGTTTCTTTGAGGCGTTCCGGGCGGCGTGAGCTGTGGAACAATTCCGCAACTCTTAAGATGATTGCTAAACTCGTGACTCAAATATTCGCCTCCGCGATCAGATCGCAAGGCCTTTATTTTCTTGCCACGTTGATTCTCTACCTCATTTTGAAACTCTTTGAACTTTTCAAAAGTTTCAGACTTATGCTTCATCAAGTAGACATAGCCATATCTACTGAAATCATCAGTGAAAGTAATGAAGTAGTGATATCCTCCTCTGGCTGTCGTGCTCATTGGTCCACATACATCAGTATGTATGAGTTCCAACAAGTCTGTCGCTCTCTCGGGAAACCCCTTGAAAGGCGTCTTGGTCATCTTTCCAAGTAAACAAGCTTGACATGTCTCGTATGATTCAAAATCAAACGAAGTTAGAAGACCATCACCATGGAGCTTCTTCATGCGCTTTTCACTTATATGCCCCAAACGACAATGCCATAGATAGGTAGGACTCAAATCATTTGGCCGAAGCCTTTTAGCACTAACATTGTAAACACATGCATTATCAAGATTTAAAATAAATAACCCATTCAAAATGGGAGCATCAGCCACAAACATAGCATTCTTAGAGATTACACAACCATTGTTTGTACTCGCGAATGAATAACCATCCCTCATCAAACATGAAGGTGATAAAATGTTTCGACCCATACTAGGAATGTAATAACAATTATTCAACTCCATGATAAATCCTGACGGAAGGTGAAGTTGCATGACGCCGACGAACAATGCAGCAACCCTTGCTTTATTTCCGACGCGAAAATCCACTTCGCCTTTTTGCACTTCTCTAGTCCTTATTAGCCCCTGCATCGAATTGCAAATATGAGCAACCGATCCGGTATCAAATACCCAAGAGTTAACATAAGAATCTGCGAGAAAAATGTCCACAACATTTACAACAAGTGTACCTGAGTGGGAAGTACTCTTACTTCCATTTTTCTTCAAAGAAGCCTGGTACTTGCTGCAGTTTCTCTTCCAGTGGCCATATTCGTGACAAAAGAAACACTCAGTGTCTCCTGCAGGACCAGCCTTTTGCTTGGGTGCAGGGTTTGGCTTAGGGATCGTATCCTTAGCCTTGCCCTTCTTCTTCTGCCAAGAAGTGCCCTTTTTCTTGAAGCTAGGCTTGTTCTGCACAGCCATCACATGGCTATGCCCTGCACACTTCTTAATGTCACATTCTGCTGTTTTTAGCATCCCACATAATTCATTAAGGCCCCTCTCCACCCCATGCATATGGTAGTTCGAAATGAAATGCCCATAGCTAGATGGAAGAGATGCCAAAATGAAGTCAGTGGCCAACTCTTGGCCTAATGGAAAACCAAGCTTTTCCAAAGTCTGACTGTAACCAACCATTTTGATCACATGGGGGCCTACAGCTGCTCCCTCTGCCAGCTTGCATTCCACAAAGGACTTAGCGACATTGTACCTCTCAGTCCTAGCCTGAGTCTGGAACATGTCCTTAAGCGCAACGATCATATCGTACGCTTCCTGATCCTCAAACTGTTTTTGAAGATCAGGTTCCATGCATGCAAGCATAAGACAACTGACCTCAAGAGATTCATCACATGCTTTCTTGTAGGCATTCTTAAGGGTAGCAGTTGCATTATCAGCAGGTTCATCCGGGATTGGGGTATCCAGAACAGTTTCCTTTTTCTCAGCCCTGAGAACAATTCTCAGGTTACGGACCCAGTCCGAATAGTTTGTTCCATTTAGTTTATCCTTTTCAAGAATCGAACGCAAAGCAAAAGGTGATGAATTGTTCGGTGCCATTGATCTACAACAAAAAATATGCAAAATACTAAGCCATGTAACCATGAAAGAGTAAAACATATTAAACAATTTAATAGCATATACTCCCACTTAAATCAACATCCCTCTATTGATACTAAGTGATTCAAGATCCACAATTAACAAGTCGACTAGTGAGCTTTAGCATCACTGCTAGAAGACAAGGTAAATCGGTAAGCAACCTTTGCTAATCATATCACATATGACTCTTGTTGTTGGGTGACATCTCTATGTCAAACCTAGGCGCCCAACCTTTATGCCCCAAGGTCCTTAACTGTTAAGATGACCTTGTTAAGCTCACCAACCCTTATGCGTGTAGGTATCCGATACAAACCCATCCAGCCAAGGAAAACCGTGGCACCCTAATTTCATAGACCCACCAACGATTGTACAGGGCATAGGATGGTGCAAGGTTTGGTTGGGAGGGCATGGTTTAACTTAAACTTTGTGAGGGATCGTTCTACTTCTATCATCTAAGCATGCATAGTAGTAAAACGTATAAGAATAGCATTCACATAGATGTGATACAGTATGGCCCATTTTCTCATGGTGATCTCCATCGCCATAGAACCTGTCCACCATGATGATCTCCATCTTCATGCTCTATGCGAGCCATCCTCCAAGTGATGAGTTCTCCAAGAACTAATACAAGCTATTACTCCTAACATCTAGTAATCAAAATTACATGGTATTGGGATCATCACAAGTTGGCACGCAGGCCATTACAATAATTGACAACACATATGGCTCCAGCCGTGTTGCCCAACTCACGACACGCAGGTCATGAAAAAATACATACATGCATCACATACATTTTTTTGGGCCATACTGATCACATAAATCCTGCAAAAACAAGTTGTGCATAGAATCGCATTCTACCGGATCATGTGAAATCGTACCACCTATGAACCTTAACGAGATACAAAAAGGGGGCTACGACTAAGGGGGGTCTAGGGGGTCTCCCCCTGCGGGGTTCGAAGGGGCAGCGCCCCTCGCGGTACCTTTCCGGGCGTCCGGACATTCGTGAAAAATGAGAGATCAAATCTATACAATTTTCTTTAAGGATTTTGATCGGCAAATCCAATTTACCATAAACCGACCATAGTTCCGATTTGACCAAACTCCTTTGATCACGGTACGTCGAGTCAGATCTAATTCCCGATTCGAGAGCATCGCACTCATTTGTCACCGAAGAATTTGCATGCACTAGTAAGATTCACCAAACCAACTTGAAGCATGTCATGATAGTTCAAATCCCCGGTTCAACTACAAAAGCTAGAAAAAATTTCAAAGTTGTGCCTATTAGAATACATGGGATAGATTTTTATGCTAATCTAATAATACTTGGAACCAAAGGATTGGAAGTGGTACTAGGAATGGACTGGATGTCAATGAAGGGTAACGGGTAGGCTACACTAGCGTAAAATCAAAAATTTCTACCGCGTCAACCAGGAATACTATTGTCATAGATCACGGGATTACCGCTAGACGCGCAGGTGCGGAACTCGATGAAGCACGTTGCGGCAGTGTAGATGTTCTACGTCTCCTCCTCGTCCTCGTCCCACGAGCAGCTCCCCTTTGCGCGGCTCGTCCAAGTGCTACAGATGCAGCACCTCCGAGGTATCCACACGTCCGGAGTGGAAGTCGTCACACGCCAGACTGCTAGGTCTGCGCGTGCAACACAGGCGAAAGAGGAGTGGCGGCTGGGTGGAATGCTCTCTCGTTTTCAGCTCGCCCCACTCCCTCTTATATAGGCATCCCTGGTGGGCTTCTACATTAGCAGCCCATTAGCAGCCTAAGCCTGGTCTAATTCGGATCCAATCCTCATTAGGCTTCCAGCCCCTAAAGTGTGTGACCCTATAGGTTCATACACGTATAGACATGACGCGAGTACACTTACTCCGTCAATAGTTGGTAGCGGCCTCTAGCAAGACGTGCCAACTCCTAAACGCATATAAAGATCATTCGGACGAACCATCACAAGGTTGAGTACATGTCTTTCCCTTTGCCTCACGATATTTGGTCTAGCTCTAAGCTGACCTCTCTTTCTCGATACTGTGATTCAGAATCCCTTTACTAGGTTAACTCTTAACCATATGTAGCACGGCCATGCATTTCTGGATCCGATCACTCGAGGGGCCCAGAGATATCTCTCTCAAGTAGAGAGGGGCAAATCCCATCTTGATTGACCGATGCCTTGCAGCATGTATCAGGACAAACCCGAAAGCTACCTTTATAACTACCCAGTTACGGAGTAGTGTTTGATAGCCCCAAAGTAGGTCGATCCACATCTCAAGTACATGCGACAATCTCAGGTCTAAGGACAAAACGTACACGATGTGTAGAGAGAGCTGCAAGTATTATTGCTAGTCTCATGTTGGGTCAGTCCAACCCCATGTTCATAACATGTGTCCACATCATTGGTTTGACATCTCCATGTCAATGACTTGCGAAACATAGTCATTAACCAATCGATGTGCTAGTCTAATATTCACGTGTGTCCTCGCATGAACTCCGACTAGGGACAATTATTAGATAACCATACAAGTAAAGAGTTTCACAAACAATTCACATAATTGCCAATCAATACAAGTTGCCTGGTATATGGATATTCAAGGAACATTATAATAACTCATGGATACACATGAAATACAATCATCTCTATGATTGCCTCTAGGGCATATTTCCTTCAGTCTCCCACTTGCACTAGAGTCAATCTAGAGAGTATCTAATACCTATTGCTCTTGTGTGCGCTTCATGCGCAGGCTGCGGGAGTGGCTTAGTCAAGGGATCAGCAACATTTGAGTCCGTATGTATTTTGCATAACATGACACTACCTTCATCAATGAACTCACGAATCAGATGGTAGCGCATGCGAATATGTTTGTTCTTCTGGTGCTGTCTAGGTTCTTTGGCTTGTGCAATAGCACCATTGTTGTCACAATAAACGTCCAAGGGATTGGACGAGCCCTGAACCACACCAAGAGCGATCAGGAAATTCCTAATCCAAACAGCTTCCTTTGCAGCCTCCGAGGCAGCAATATATTCAGCTTCTGTTGAAGAGGAGGCCACTGTATCTTGCTTGGAACTTTTCCAGCTCACAGCACCACCATTCATGACAAACACATAACCTGATTCAAGGAACATTATAATAACTCATGGATACACATGAAATACAATCATCTCTATGATTGCCTCTAGGGCATATTTCCTTCACCAACATGTACAAGAAGAAATGACTTTAATAATTTACCATGGCTACCTAAAGGCAACTTTGATTTGTCCTGAGTGAATAGGTTTGCAAATACAAACTCTTAGGAGTAGCATTTCATCTCCTCCAGATTATTGTCCATCACGAGTCAAGCTATACTCTGAACTATGTTGTCTTTTCATGCCATTTTTGTATTGTGGCTTGTTTTCTGCTTTGAGTGCAAGGTGATAACATAAGATTGTGTGCCATGTCTATTACCTACCTTGTATTTTCTACTGACATCGTAAAATATGTCTGGTGTAGGTTGATGGAATGGATGTGTTGCTGTTAATCTTGTCCTCAATCTCCTATCCAGCTGGCGCCCGCATGACAGCAACAACTTCGCCGTCGGACTAGAGTGCCCTGCTAACCCGGCTCCTCGGTCTCGTGCTTCACACCTGGCGGTCCGTCTTGTATTGCACTGCTTCCCTCGCCTTGACCTTGGGTCCTCCGGTGATGTTAGCCTAAACTCGCGCGTTGTCGCAAGTTTGCCTTATTCTTCATGCACAACACCATTGTGCTCTGGCCTAGGCTCCCGTGTTGTACGTGCACTAGCTTTGCGTATCTCACCGACCATCATCCCTATGCCGAACGGCTGACATCGTTCCATATAGGAAACCACTGACGGAGCATCCATGGGCAGAGCAGATTTAGCACACAAGGAAAGAAGCCACTCACGGAACACTTCATTAGATTATGGTTCAATCTAATTTGTTAAAAAAATCCAGTTAAAATTTTGTACCTGTTACTATTTGATTAAGTTTGGTTTGTTGTTAGTGATCTCTTTGGTTTGCTGCTGGTGCTCCGTTTACTCCATGAATTCGTGTAAATTATAGCTGGTATTTAGGATAGGACTATGGATCTTTGGATTCTGGAGGATCCGTGTTACCTGATTTAGCTGAGGTTCATGTGCACTGTCGATGTATGTAAGTAGAGCTTATGATGCTGATCCTTGGGCATGTTCACCTAATTAGATAGGTCCACTTGGATACTGTTGATGTTATGATGCTGATTCTTGTCAATGAATAATCTGTTGGGAAGTAGTACATCTTGATAAACTTCTCCATGAAGAATGTTAATTAAACATCACTTTGTCACTTTAAAATACTCATGTTTATCTTTCAACCTAATCATGCATCGATCTAAGTATCTTAGATATATAGTCGATGTCAAGCATATCTTTGCAACTTATTTTATGATCTGTATAGTTCATTTACTTAAGCTCACATAAACAAATTAAATGGTTATAACCAGTACTCTTTAGTCATTTCATGGAAGATCACACACAGCTAACTAACCAATGAACAAGCACATAATTATTCAGTTGGCAAGCTAAATAACCAGAATTAATGTATTAATAATTTTCCAGTAATTATTCAAGCTTACTTGCAGAGTTTATAACTTGCGGATCTAAAGAGCAAGGTGAAGGAGGCCTTCTTCGTTGACGATTTTGCGCCTATGTGGCCTCCTAGACACCCAGGTGGTCTTATTCACCTGGTGCACACCTTAGTGGCCTCCTTGACAAGATCCACTCTGGTAGTTCTTTCTCACTAACGCTGCAGGAGCGCAGGGCAAGTTAACAATGGCAAGTACATGTCGGAGCAGGTTGAGGTTCTAGAGCCCACCTCCGTCCGCTGCCAGCAGATCATCTCCAACAGGGAGCCCAAACAGGTCTGGTCCTAGATTCCTACGACCTACTTGTTGTCCTCTATTGAACATTGAGAAATTTTATTGCGCTGTTAAGATGATTACTTGATCTATTTGTTGTCACCCTGCTGTTTGTTCCAGTGAGATTTGATACTAAATATGTCTATGTTAATCTGAAATTGTGTATTAGGGTTATTGGCTGTGTTTGTTGGCAATAGTTATAACTATTCTATTTTAATGAAATCCATTTATGACTGCAAACTATGAATGGTAAATGTGTTTTTGAATTTGTTCAATGATTAGCTGTTGGAGTTGCATTGCATCGAAATATAATAGTTATCAAGCTGTAGGATGTTGTTGTCCATCTAATTCTGTTGCACTCATGTTATCAAGCTGCTGGATGTCTCCTTGTTCATTCTAGTGACATGTCCCCCTCATATCCTGCATCTCATAATTATTTTGTCTACCTATTTTCTGCTGGAGAATATTTTAAAGAGTACTATCTTTTACAAGAGATCATTGCATTTCACTAGTTGTCTTACGAGCTAAGGAAACAATTTCCTGACCGACATACAAACCAACATTACGTCAGTGGATTTATGGAAGGAAATCGACTCTAGCTTCCATCTATATCCAATCTACAACAATGTATTTTGTTCTTTATCTTGTTTGGTGAGCTTGATTGATTTCATCTTTTAGCTATGTTTAATTTGATATCTAATGGATATTATTTTTATACAGAGTATGTAGCTATTTATTTTTCTGCTTGATGCGTGCTGCTGGTTGTTGTCTAGAGATTGTTGCTGCTTACCGCCTATGTTGCATGCTGCCGGCTGCTGCTGTTTGTGTGTGTGGGATTAACAGAATGGCAATCAGTTCATTTGAATGAATTATCAGGTACATAGTTGAAAGAATGGATGGTGATAAGTGGGACAAAGTTCTACAGGAATATAGAAGGCAGTTCATAGACCAAGTGGTTTCTACCACATTGCCAGAAAGCAAGAATCCTCAGCAAGTTCATTGAACAAGGATTTCATGATAGCTGACCTAGAGGGAGTATATGTTCCTGATTAATTTAAACAATAGAATATAGTTGTAATAGTGTAGCTATTATAGTTGTTATATATTCTAGTGTGAAGTGAACCGTGACATGATTATACTATATATATTCTGATTTTGGTTGTCATTTGTGTAAATTTCTGTGATTTGGGTTGTATTGACAAAAATATTGGCTATTTACGCATGATGTTAGAAATGAACAAATTGCAATTTTGATCAGTCATGTGACCCTCATATTAAAAGGTTCTAGGTCACATGGGATTGATAAAAGGCCGTGGCCCAACAAAATATGCTGCATAAAGGCCTAAAAGCCCCAAAGCAAAATAGGCTGTAAAAGGGAAAATCTCAAAATAAATTGTACTATAAATAGGCTCTGGTCTAGTTAAAAAGGCCGAAATTTTGAGGTAGGCCCATTTAAAAGGTCGAATTGGACCAGGCTGAATTTGCTGCCACGTAGGATTCCACGTCAGATTAGCTTACGTGGACAGGGCAGTATGCCATGATCAACATTTTGATCATAGACACTATGACCATCTGTTTTGGTCATAATAGTCCATGACCAATTCAAAAAAAAGGTCGTGAGTTGTCTATAGTGACGCTCGGTATGTGACTTACTGCTTTTGGTTATAGAAAGGTCATAGATGGACTACTATGACCTTTCTGTGACCAATATTTGAGGTCACTAGTTAGCACATTTCTTGTAGTGTGGCCGGGTCACCCTATAGTTATCCGGGTTATTCTTCCTTCTCTCGCACGCTTCCCCACGTGGAGGGTAATCATTATCTTGCCTCATTTTAAGGGCATGCACCAGTTACTGCTGTAGTTAATGTCAGGTGTTACTGTTGCACACGTCACATCGTGTCTGTCTCCTCGTTAACCGTATCACCACGTCGCGTCGTGGGATCTCCTGCGCCCTGTGGTCCTTCCTGTGGCTCGCCTATGATTGGCTGACCCGGCAAATACACGGCCACACCGTGTGGCCTCACTACACCGCACGATCCCACTAACCCAGTTGGAGCATGGTTAAATAGGGGAGGGGCTCGCCCCTTGGTATTTTTCCCCATTCTCGCGCCCCTCTGCCTCTTCTCCTTCTTCTTCTTCCCAGCAACAATGCCGCCGCCACACCTGCTTAGCAGCGCCGCCGCTGCCTCGTGCCTTTCCGCACCAGCATCGCTGCCACTCCCGCGCAGCTCCACCGCCACGGGTCTGCGCCAATCCAAGGCACTACCCCCACCTCCGATAGGGCTGGTGAGGACAGCGACCTAGATATGACACAGGAAGAGCTCGCCATCGTGGAGGCGGAGAACGCCGAAAGCGGCGCCTGGGCTGGGTCTTGGGTGTGCCAGGACGACCTCGACTGGCTCTACCGCACACGCCGCATCCCAGAGCGCGTCGTTGCCCGTCTCGCCACCGAGGTGCTCGCTCCCTCACCCAATCCGGGTGAGTTCGTAGTGTTCCTCTCCCACTTCCAACATGGGTTCGGGCTCCCCGTTAGCGTTTTCTTCCACGATTGGCTCAACATCTATGAGCTTCAACCGCACCACCTTTCGGCGAATGCCATCACTTCCCTTTCTTCCTTTGCCTCCACCATAGAGGGGTATGTCGGATTGTGGCCCACTAAAGAGCTCTAGATCCGGTTTTTCAGTCTACGCCGGAACGTGATTCCGAAGAAGGAGCTTAACCTAGAGGAAAAACAACTTACGAAGTTCGGTGCAGCTTCCATTTCTCCCCGGAAACAGTCCGTCTTTCCCCGGGTCACGGGGCTTGACTCTTGCAAGGGCTGGGCCCAAACCTTCTTTTATGTCAGAAATGGCACGAATGAAGATCTGATCCGGCTGCGCCCCTACGCTCCGGGTCCTCCTAATCCGGATCTATGGGACCGGATTTCCAAGAAACCCACTGTCCTGGCGAACCAAGTCAAAAAATGGTTTCAAGAGCTGAAAGATGCTGGGCTGCGCAACGAGGATGCGATGATCACTTTTGTCCGCAACCGGATCTCCCCTCTCCAAAAATGCACACACAAGGTATGTTGGGGGGATACCCCCGGGTAGGGTCACGCCGGGGTATAAATGCCGAGTTAGCCGAGGTTCGACAAAGTCAAAGCGGATGCTGGCCGAGTCGCCTCAAGGAAGGCCAAATCTCGGGGTAACCCGGACCAGGGGATGTCCATCTAACTGGGTCTCAGCCGACTTATATCGTAAGTCGGTGGGTTGAATCTAACTTGCATGTAGGAACAGAGGTGGCCGGATCAACTATGTAGGATCCGGGTTGTATCAAGCTTGTAGGAGAAGGAAGGTATCTCGCTGGTCAAAGGTGACCACTAGGCGCAGAGCGTGAGCGAAGCGTATAGAGGCAGGACCACCGAGGCATGGCCGACAAGGGTGACAACGCCAATGTCGGATGATGCAGGAGCCACAGAGGCTCACGTAGCCTCTGCATGGATGACGTGGGGTAAAAGAGACCCGGTCGGTTTGCTATTTTGGGAAGAGGCATATTCCCTGGAATATGCCTCCACGTATGCCCTAAATGGAGACCTAGCGGCCCTTATATAAGGAGGGCAAGGACTTCTGTAGAAAGGGTTGATCTCGATTGAGTTGGTTGGGCGAGTTGTCTCCTAGAGAGCTGAGTCTTGGCTAGTGGTAAGAGTAAGAGAGTTCTTCTTCCTCCTCTTCCCAATACAGCTCGGGGAGCACTTGTAAACCTTAGAAGTGAATTGAATACAAAGCTACCATGTGTGGAATCACCACACTATCTGTCCCTGGATTCCCCTAGTGCATTTAGTCCCCACCTTTAGCCTATCCATGGCATCTGCCGTGACACCACCACGACAGTTGGCGCCCACCGTGGGGCTAGCGGCGCTAGCAGGGGTGAAGATCCGGACAGGAAACCTCATCGGCACCAGCGAACGCATCGTCTCCGGGCTCGTTCAGCGGTTTGGAGCGCTAGATTTTGTCACCGACAACGCTGGCTGCTTTGGCAAGCGTCCTCTTCCTCGCAACGGTCTCTTCGTCAAGCTCGGTGCTCACAAGGTCTATGTTGTTGTGGATGTGTCATGCGTTCGCCCACGGCACGTTGTCGAAGGAGGCGAGCCACCCCTTAGCGTGGTTCACGGGGCACGTATCGCTCGCTCCCCGGACCGTGCGGAGGTGATGATGACTGTGCCAGCTGCGGGCGCAAGCAAAGATCCGGCACCAGATCCGGAGGTAACACCTAAGGCACCGAGGAAAAGTAGAGGTCCTCCGCTAGAGAGGCCTGAGAATGTGCTGCAGCAGGCGATGGATAGCTTAGCAAACCCGGTAGCAGCAGCGGTAGATCCAGCTCAGGCACAGGCCGAGCTAGAGGAGACTAGGCAAAAAATACTAGAGGGTGCGAAAAAAATAGCCACAGCTCAGCAGTCGTTGAAGATGACGCTGCGTGAGTACGCAAAGGCAAATAAAGTAGATGTTGTAAAAGTGAAGGGGAGAAATCTCATGAGTGAAATGAACAGAGAGGGCGACACTAGGATTGAGGAAATCAGACAACTATTTGTCCGTGGGCTGCCAAAGTATAGTACCCCGGCAAAGAACCTCGGGGCAGCAGATGCAGCTACATCCGAGTTAGAAGGTCTGACGGGTGAAGCCCGCCAAAGACAGCAAGAAAGGGTCAATGAGTTGGTTCGGATCGCGAACAGGCAAAATGAGGAATTGCTCAGAGCTAACCTGGAGAGAGATGGGGCCTCCAAGATCGTTCATTCGGCGGTGGGTAACCCGGAGAAATCCGCTGGGGCCGCTTCGTCTCCTCATGGTGGTCCTAGGAGAGAAGAGGTCGTGACTTCGGCCAGGAGGAATAAGCAGATAGTCCCGTATGACCCGGCAAGGGCAGGGAAAGGAAAAGAAGTGCAGAGAAATGAGGATCGAAGGAGTCTGAGCCGCGGTCAAGCTGGCCGAGGTAACCGCGACCAAGGCAATGTCGGTCAAAGAAATGCTGTAAACGGCAATGCCGGACAACATAATTCGGTAGGTGCAGGTCAACCGCAGCAGCGGAATATACCAAGGAAAGAGCAAAGTGCCGGCCGAGGTATGCAACAGAAAGGTGCTCCACGAGAGCAAGACCGATATAACGATGGTAATTCAGAAATGCAGGATACCCAAGGCCAGACTATCACGTGATAGGGTCAAGACAGGGAAGCAGGAATTTGATGCCTGATGACGCCAGGCTAAAACTGGATCGGCTGTATAGGTCGGAGCAAATTGAGTGTCAGGGTCCACTAGGTCCTGCATGCATTTGGCCCTAGATCATGAAGGAACCTCCGGTACCTAACTTCCAGTTACCTAGAGGCACAAAGACGTATGACGACAGTACTAAGCCGGAGGATTGGTTGATAAACTATGCAGCTGCTGTGAAAATTGCTACAGGCAACTTGAGATGGGCTGTGAGATACGTACCCCAGATGTTGGAGGGGCCCGCGAGGGTATGGCTGAACAATTTGCCGCCCAAAAGTATCAATTGTTGGATTGACTTTGAGGAAATGTTTGTCAGCTATTTCTCAAGTATGTATCAAAGGCCGAATAGGCCACATACCCTAGCAATGTGCAAGCAGAGACCAAATGAGACTGATCGAGAGTTTTTAACCCGGTGGTGTACCGTGCGAAACTCGTGTGAGGGTGTGATAGAGTCACATGCCATAGCATGGTTTGTGCAAGGATGTAGATATGCAAGCATGTTGTGGCAAAGATTGCAAAGGGATATGCCAACTACATTGGCAAAGACAATCCGGATTGCTGATTCATACGCCCTGGGTGATCCGACTCAACCCAGGCTCGTGTCAAACGAGTCAAATGAGGAGTACTACCAGAGAGATGGGGCCGGGTCGTCCCGAAGGAATGATTACAGGGGTAAAAGAAGGGATGACAGACTGGATTACCGGTACAGTTCGCAACAAGTTGCTGCTGTGAATCAGGATCAACCCGGAGCAGGGAGTAATAAACGTCAGAAAACTGGAGGGCAACAATGGACACAAAGAAATGATGGAAAGAAAACTTGGACGCCAGAGCAGAAGAAACAATGGCAAGAAAAGAAGGACCGTCCGAGGTATACTTACGAGTCAATGCTGGATCAGCCGTGTAAATTTCACACGCCAAATCCGAGTAACCCAGCGGGTCATACGACAAGGCAATGTGAGTGGATGCGTAAGATAGAACAAGGTGGTTCGGGGAATGCTCAGGCACCTCAGAGTGTTCAACCTTGGCAGGAGTTACCCCGGCAGCAATTGCTCTCCGGAGCAAACACGCAACAGTTAATGTTGCCTCCCCCTCCACCGAGGTATGACAACCATGAGAGAAGGGATGCAGTGCATCAAGTAGAGAACCAAAATCAACAGGATCAGAGGTACCCCGGAAACGAGGGGAGGAATGAGAACAGAGAACATCATCAGAGTTACTGTGTGTTCACCACTAAGGAAACAGATAGAAAGAGCTTGCAGCGCAGACATATGGAAGTCAATGCAGTGATGCTGGCAGTGACGAGGTATATGCCTTGGTCGGACCAGGAAATTACCTGGAGTATCAAAGATCACCCCAAGCTTATGCCAAGTCCCGGTTCTTATGCGCTAGTGCTAGATCCGACGTTCATCAGGCCAAACATCAATGTGAGATTCTCCAAGGTACTTATTGATAATGGCAGTAGCATTAACATCATGTATGCGGATACGATGCGCAAGTTAGGTATCTCGGAGAACATGCTCCAGGCTACAAGGACTACTTTTCATGGCATTGTGTTAGGCATTTCTTGTGAGCCCATAGGCAAGGTCCGGGTTGACGTATTGTTCAGCACAAGAGATAACTGTCGGACTGAGAATTTGGAGTTTGAAGTTGTGAACTTGGAAAGTGTGTATCATGCGTTACTCGGAAGACCAGCACTGAACACGTTCATGGCAAGTTGTCACATCAGTTACTTGAAAATGAAGTTGCCTGGGCCAAACAGAGTGATCACCATAGCTGGAGATTTCAGACGCTCCATTGAGTGTGCTTCAGCCGGGTATAACATAGCCGAGTCACTCGTGATTGCGCAAGAGAAAAGAAAAATCCAAGAGGTGGCAGCATTGGCTCAGTCCGCGCAGCAATGTATGCCGGCGTTGAGTAATCCGCATGGGAGTGTCTCATTCCAAGCCAGAAAAGATACCAAGAAGGTGCCTGTTGATGTTATGTTCCCAGAGCGCATAGTGACAATTGGTGCCGGGTTAAACGATAAATATGAAAGCGAGCTCGTCAAATTCCTCCGTGAGAATCGGGATATTTTTGATTGGTCCACACAGGACTTGCAAGGTGTTCCGAGGGAGTTGGCCGAGCACTCTTTGAATGTGAGACCCGGAGCAAAGCCGGTAAAGCAACCTCTCCGCCGCTTCGCCGAAGATAGGAGAAAAGTCATTGGAGACAAGATAGCTCGATTGTTGGCTGCTGGATTTATCATGGAAGTGCTTTACCCGGATTGGCTATCTAATCCGGTGCTGGTGGAGAAGAAAAGAGACGATCCGAATGTGGCAGTGGTTTGGCGTATGTGTATCGATTACACGGACCTGAATAAGGCGTGTCCAAAAGATCCATTTCCACTGCCAAGGATAGATCAGGTCATAGATTCAACCGCTGGATGTGAACTGTTGTCATTCATAGATGCGTATTCTGGTTTCCACCAGACACCCCTGAATCCGGATGATCAAATAAAGACTGCATTTATCACCTCGTATGGGGCTTATTGCTATCGCACCATGCCGTTTGGTTTACGTAATGCAGAGGAAACATACCAAAGATGTATGCAAAAATGTTTCCACCACCAAATTGGTCAAAATGTACAGGTATACATGGATGATGTGATTATCAAGACCAATGAAAGAAAAACGCTCCTTGACGATATCAGGCAGACATTCACGAACCTAAGGAGGTTCCGGATGAAACTTAACCCGAAAAAATGTACCTTCGGTGTCCCAGCTGGAAAATTACCCGGAGTTCTTGTCTCCATCCGAGGTATCGAAGTTAATCCAACTAAAATCCGGGCCATAGAACGAATGGAACCGCCGAAGTGTCTTAACGATGTCCAAAAGTTCACAGGTTGCCTAGCATCGTTAAGTCGGTTTGTGTGTCGGTTGGGAGAAAAGGCATTGCCTCTCTGTCAACTCATGAAAAAGTCAGACAAGTTCATCTGGACGCCGCAGGGCCAACGAAGCCTTTATCCAGTTAAAGAAGATGTTAGCCACTGCACCAGTGTTAGCCTCTCCACTATCGAAGGAGCCAATGTTGCTCTATATAGCCGCAACCAACCGAGTTGTAAGTGCAGTAATTGTGGTAGAGTGCGACGAAGAAGGTAAGTCGGTGCAAAGGCCAGTGTATTACCTGAGCGAGGTATTGTCAGCCTCAAAGCAAAATTATCCGCACTATCAGAAAGTGGCGTATGGGGTGTACATGTCGGCAAAGAAGCTGAAACATTATTTTGAGGAGCATCCCATCAAGGTAATATGTGAAGCTCCCATATCGAAAATAATGAGTAACAAGAATGCGAGTGGTAGGATTGCAAAATGGGCAATTGAACTAGCTCCTTATGCACCACAATATGACAGAAGAGAAGCAATCAAATCTCAAGCTGTGGCGGACTTTTTTGTGGACTGGGCCGAGGTACAATATGAACCTCCCCTACCAGATCCGAACTATTGGAGAATGCACTTTGACGGATCAAAAACAAAACCAGGCTAGGTGTCGGAGTTGTACTTACCACGCCAAAGAAGGACCAGCTGAAATATGTGCTGCAGATTCATTTCGTGGCATCAAACAATGTCGCCGAATATGAGGCACTTATGCATGGGCTCAAAGTGGCAACAGAAATTGGGATACGTCGGATCCAATGCTTTGGTGACTCGGATTTGGTAGTTCAACAAGTGTCAGGGCTCTGGGACGCTCTTGATCCTAACATGGCGTTGTACAGATTTCATGTGTAGAAGATATCTGGTTACTTTGAGGGATGTGAATTTCATCATGTACCCCGGGTGGAAAATGAGGCTGCCGACGTACTGTCGAAGCTTGGATCAACCCGACAAGCAATTCCACGGGGTGTAGCATTGGAACACGTCAGAAAACCATCTATCAGAACGTCCCTAGAAACCGACTCAATCTACGTCCCGGAGGATACAGAATCCGGAGCCGTACCCATGAACATTGATGAGGGGAGCGCTTCACAAAACCCGAGGACTGCCTTGGCGAACCCGGGGACTGCTTCATAAGACCCGAGGACTGTTCAGCCCCATCCGGTTGAAGTTATGCCGGTGGATCAGTTGGAAATTGATGAGGATGTGTTCCTAGTGCGAGCTGTACCAGCTTGGGCCTCACCCATATTTCAATTCCTGAAAGATGGAACCTTACCCGCAGAGGAAGTGCTATCCAAGCAAACTCAGTGGAGAGCAAAGGCATACACGATCATCAATTCCGAGCTATACAAAAGGAGTGTGACCAATGTTCTCCAGTGATGTGTTGACCCGAAAGAAGGGCTTGAAATTCTCCGAGATATACACCAAGGGGAATGTGGGCATCATGCCTCGTCCAGAGCATTGGTAGCAAAAGATTTCCGACATGGTTTCTACTGGCCAAGTGCCTTAGAACAAGTAGAGGACTTGGTAAGAAAATGCAATGGTTGTCAGAGGTATGCTGCCAAGACACATATGCCAATGTCGGAGCTCAAGACCATACCAATTACATGGCCATTTGCTGTATGGTGCTTGGATATGGTTGGCCCGTTTAAACCAGCAAGGGGAAATATGACTCACATTTTGGTCATGGTTGATAAATTTACAAAATGGATTGAAGTAAAACCAATAAGAAAATGTGATGGAGCTAGGGCCGTGACATTTCTCAAAGACATCATCTTGAGATACGGTTATCCTCACAGTATTATAACAGATAATGGCACAAATTTTGCTGAAGGAGCATTTGCACGATTCTGCCGGGATAAGAAGATCTGGCTGGACGTTGCCTCGGTAGCCCACCCCACGTCGAACAGACAAGTGGAAAGATCCAACGGATTATTATTATTTGGGATAAAACCCTGGCTCATTGAGCCGCTGCAAAGATCAGCGGGGTGCTGGATAGAAGAACTACCTGCGGTACTGTGGAGTTTAAGAACAACTCCGAATCGATCAACAGGCTATACGCCATTTTTTTGGTATATGGGGCAGAAGCTGTATTACCAGCCGACATAGAGCATGACTCGCCTAGGGTCACCCAATACACAGAAGCCAAAGTGCAAGAAGCCCGGCAAAATGATGTTGATCTGCTGGAAGAAGCGAGAGAATTGGCATTGTCCAGATCCGCCATATATCAGCAAAATCTCCGATGCTACCATAGCCGGAAAGTAAGCCCATGAGTTTTACGGGAAGGCGATCTGGTACTCCGGTTGGTACAACATATTGCTGGCATGCACAAGTTATCCCCCCATGGGAAGGGCCATTCATTGTGAGCAAAGCATTGCACAATGATTCCTATTATCTTATCGATGCAAAACCACAGGAGAAGAACAAGGTGGACAGGTCCGGCGAGGAATCTAAGCGTCCATGGAATGTAGCTCTACTTCGTCCTTTCTACACTTAGCAAAGAAGTGTATGTATCCGAGTCTTCTCATATGTCGGTATATATGCCGGCAATGAGCTTATGAATGAAGTGTTGGCATCTCGAGCAGTAACTCGGGACTGCCTTAATAATATTTGTTATCTTCTGTATTTGTCATTTATACGTCGGCTAGCGTAAGTTTTTCTACTTAAGTCGGATTAGTAATGTGTGAGCACCAAAAACCTAACTCTTTGACTTGCTGCTGTCCAACAAGAGTTGGCTTCATGGCAAGCAAGAGAACAAGTTTGGAATGGCGTAGCACATGAAAAATGTCTAAGGAAAGGAACTTAATCGAGCCGACGTTGGTTTTTCGAACTAACCCTGTGATTTACTTTCGATTTATTATGCTGAATTATTTTGAGCTAATCCTAAAGTTTCCAAGTATTGTTAAGACAATTTTTGAAGCTTGGACTCGTAAGTCATAAAACCGAACCATGGTAGACACGAGCCGAGCCAAGAAATTGGAAGAACGAAAAAATGAAACTCGAGGACTATGCCCAAGTCAATCCAACATAAAAACTTAGTAGCAAAATATCACTTGTCTGTTCAATACAACTACACCCGGCATACTGGGGATCTGATAAACTTTAAAGTTTTTTCGCTCAAGGAGCAGCAGGAGGAGGAAGTTTGGCGTCATCTTCACTGTCTTCGACGTCCGAGGCATCGTCCTCTTCGTCCTCATCCGGGCCATCTTTAGCGTTTTCAGCGTTTTCGGCATCAGCGGCACCAAGGAAGCTCGGACCCTCATTCCATTCATGAATGGGGGCATATTCAATGAGGCTATGGGCGCAAGCCTTGCGACGAGCAATCCACTCCGGGTCGCTGGACCATTTGGATCCGGTGCGCATGCACACTAGGAGGTTGAGGTCGATCTTCTCGTACCACGTAAGCACGTAGTGGAGAACGGTCACAACTCCGGCGCGTCTAGCGGACTCCCTCTAAAGGTCGAGCTGGGTCTCGCATTCCATCAACTTATCAACAAGAACTGCGGTCCCCTCCGGAGTATCTCTTCAGGCCAAAAGATGTTGAAGATCCGGACTGCCACATCAAGGATATCTTTGCCATAGTTTTTCACGATTTCCACGCGAGAAGACAAGCTGACCAACAGGTCCTCCATGTCATAGGGAATTTCTTTAGCATCAGGAGTAATGGGGGTACTTAGCAACAGCGGTGCTTGCAATGGCATTGCCCTCTGGAAATTTTCCTGAAAATAAGACAAGAGAAGCAGGTAAAGAAAATACATGTCAAGTAACCCGGAGAAATATGCCGGATGAGGGAAAGGAACTTACATGAAATATGGTTGTGGATTCGGGTCAACTCTTTGGTACAGTCATCACGCCTTTTGCGAAGCTGCACAAGTTCAGCGTTCGCCGACTCAAGTTTTACGTCGGCCTCCTGGAGAAGTTCTTTGTCCTTGGCAATCTAGAGGTTGAGGTGCTCACGCTCTTCTGTATAGTTCTGGACAGCTTTCCGAAGTTCGGATTGGTGTTGCGCTTTCAAATTCTTCATCTCTGCCTTGAGCTTGGCGATTTCATCATCTTTGGTTCGGAGGAGGGCAAGCTCGTCGTCTTTCTTTTTAAGTTCGGCCTGATGCTGCCCTGCTTGTTCGCGAAAATGCAGCATCATATCAGGCACGGGCACACTATCTTCAAGAGATGCTGAAACAGTTTGTTGACCCGGCAAAGCCGAGGTATCAATGTTTGCCGAGCCACGGAGAAAAAGAGATAGAGAGCATAGCAAAATTGAGCAAAAATAACTTACCCTTTATCTGGTCCAAACTCCTCCTCATGAGGGTATTCTCAGCCTCCACCCCAGCTGCGAAAACCGAATGATGGGTTAGTTCAGCAGAAAAAGATGAAGAAAAACAGAGAAATGCCAAGGAAGAAACTTACCCCTTTTCTCGTGTTCAGCGAGAAGTGCGGTATGTTTTGCACACAGCATCTTATGGGTGTCCAGGAGACGCTGAAACTCAGCGCTCCGGCGGTTGGTGGTCATCTGAAAAGATATAGCTTAGTCTTGTGCATATTCGAAGTATACAAGATCCGGGCCAAGTGGAACTTAACCCGGCTCTAGGTGTGTGCATATTCGAAGTGTACAAGATCCGGGCCAAGTGGAACTTAACCCGGCTCTAGGTGTGTGCATATTTGAAGTGTGCAAAATCCGGGCCAAGTGGAACTTAACCCGGCTCTAGGTATGTGCATATTCGAAGTGTACAAAATCCGGGCCAAGTGGAACTTAACCCGACTCTAGGTGTGTTCATATTCGAAGTGTGCAAAATCCGGGCCAAGTGGAACTTAACCCGGCTCTAAGTATGTGCATATTCACAGTGTACAAAATCCGGGCCAAGTGGAACTTAACCCGGCTCTAGGTGTGTGCATATTCGAGGTGTACAAGATCTGGGCCAAGTGGAACTCAACCCGGCTCTAGGTGTGTGCATATTCGAAGTTATCAAGGAGCTACATTAGTTTTCTAAGGAGCATCCGGCCGAGTAACAAGTTACTCCCCCGAGGCTCGGGGACTAATGGTTATATCACTAACATCTACAACATCTTAAGGAGAAGATGAAGTAACGTACCTCCATCATCCGACCCGCAAGGTTAATGGCCTTGGCGGCAGTATTCATCTGTGCCGCAAACTTGGCGGGACCGAACTTCTCCGGGAGATCGTCGTTATGGACGAACTCCGCCTTGTTTAGATATTTACAAACTCGATCAAGGTTGGAGGGTATCGCTCGCCGCTGAGCATGTGGGGCGCCACCAAACCCATGGCATGTGCCTCCCTCCTCTCAACCTAAGCAAGGGCTGGGCTGGTGTGCAAAACAAGTCGTTGCGCATCAGCTGGCTCGGTAGGGGCATCCTTCGGTGGCGGAGTCTTCTTCGGGAGCATGGACGCGAGCGTGCGCTATCCAGCCTGGAGGGACGCTGCCCTGGTGGCGTCAGAGGTATTTTTGCCCTTAGGCTGCTGCTGAGAAGTGGAAGTTGTTGCAGCAGATTGACCCTTGGGAGCGACCTTAGTGCTTTCTCGCCGAGACCGAGAAGACTCGGACGAGGCGGAGGGGCTTGGTGCTGCTGCTGTTGCTTTTGCTGCTGGTGCTAGAGTTGGTGCTGATACTGGTGCTGATTTCTTCTTCGGCGGAGGTACTGAGGGAACCTCGATGGTAGCTGGTTGCGGCGGAGCCGAAGTAGTGGTGGCCGCTGTCTCGGCAGAGCCAGTCTCCCCCGCGCCAAGGTTGCCCTCCTCTGGACGAGGTGGGCTGGAACCTGGAGCAGCCGCTGAACCCTCCGAGATTGGGCTTAGTGGGCGTGAATTGTCACCACGAGGGGGAGAAGGGTTGTGTTGGAGCGGCGACGCAATGCCGGATCCACTTTGTGAGACCTCCCCCGCGGCCCTGCCGAGTCAAATAATGTATGATGAGAAACTATAATAAAAGAATTACAAGTAAATAGCAAAGGGAGAAGAGGCTTACTCGTCCGAGGTCAGGGGCTCCTTGGGCTTCCGAGCCCTCCGGGCTGTGGCCTTGGTTGCAGGCTTGGTGGCAGTTTTGTCCCCGGACTTCTTTCGCCTTTTGGCTGGCTGAGAAGGTCCGGAGGAAGAGGTTGATGCGGCTCCCCTCTTCTTCGGTGCGACCGGAACAGGCTCACCCGTGGCAAGGGGAGGATCCTCGTGGATCTGCCCACCGGGGTTAGCTGATGTCGGAAAGGCATAAGAAAGGGGGACAGCGTCAAATGCTTCCATCACCTCAACATCCGAATCATCTTCATCGTCGGGACAATCTCTAATAGAAGAGAGTTTACCGGTGGGTCGCTTGGTCGCGTCAGCCATAGGAAGGAACATCTCTTGATCGGGTTCCTCCTCGTCAGGGGTATCCCGCTCAGGCGCCCATTTGAGGGAAGGCTCGATGCCATCCTCAATGGTTTGCTGAAGAAACATCTGAAGGAAGGAAAAGGCAACAGGATTAAGATCTACGACAAAAGACTGACACATGATTCAATCCGGAAAAGAGGTTAGGGCACGAGACTTACCATAGGAGGAAGCCTATCTCGGCAAAAATGTTCCATTCCCCACGTCCACTCAGAGGAGAAGTCCTTGTGGGTGGTAAAGAGGGCCTTGACCCGGCGGTAGATCTCTGTGTTGCTCAACTCGAAAGACGAGGTCCGGCTGGGGTCGCGGCCCCAGCTCATGTGGCACACTTTATGTGTGTGTTTTCTGGAGGGGGGAGATCCGGTTGCGGACGAATGTGATCATGGCGTCCTCGTTGCGCAATCCGAGTTCCTTCAGCTCCTTGAACCTCTTGTTGACTGGGTTGGCCAAGGCTATGGGCTTCTTGGGGATAACGTCCCACAACTCCGGGTTAGGAGGACCCGGAGTATAGGGGCGCAGCCGGATCAGATCTTCGGTGGTGCTGTTCCGGACATAGAAGAAAGTCCGGGCCCATCCTTTGCAAGAGTCCAGCCCATTAACTCGGGGGAAGACGGACAGCCTCTAGGGAGAGATTGACGCAGCACCGAACTGCGTGAGCTGTTTGTCCTCCGGATCTAGATCTACATTCGGAATCACGTTCCGGTGAAGGCCGAAGAACCGGATCCAGAGCTCCTTCGTGGGCCATAGTCCAGCATAACCTTTGATCGTGGAGGCGAAGGCGGAGAGAGATGTGATGGCGTTGGCTGGAAGGTGGTGCAGCTGGAGCTCGTATGTGTTTAAACCAGTCATGAAAAAAGTCGCTCACTGGCAGACCAAATCCGCATTGAAAATGAGATAGGAACGCCACGTACTCACCCGGATTGGGTGAGGGGGCAAGCTCGGAGGAAGCGAGGCATGCGGTGACGCCCTCCGGGATGCGCCTGGTGCGGTAGAGCCAATCCAGGTCATCCTGGCAGACCCAAGAGCCTGCCCATGCGCCGCGGTCGGCGCTCGCAGCATCTTCCTCCATCTCCTGCTCGGCGACGGCGAGCTCCTCCTCAGTCATCTCGAGTTCACTGCCCTCACTAGCGCTAGCGGCGGTGGGTGGCAGTGGCCTAGACTGGCAGCAACCCGTGGCGGAAGAGATGCGCGGAGGCGGCGGCAACGCTGGTGAGCATTGAGGCAGTGTGGCGGCGGCGCTGCTACTCAGGTGCGGTGGCGGCGGCGCTATCGCAGGAGGAGAAGAAGAAGAAGTAGAGGCAGAGGGGCGTGGAGGTGGGGAAAAGACCCAAGGGGTGCGCCCCTCCCCTATTTAACCACTCCCTCGAGAGGGTAGTGGGATCGTGTTGTGCGGGAGTGCCACACGGTGTGGCCGTGTACAACCGGATCAAATTATCAGCAGTGAGCCACACGAAGGACCACAGGGCGCAGCGGATCCCATGATGCGACATCATGATGCAGTTAACGAGGAGGCAGGCACGATGTGACATGCGCATAGTAACTCCTGACAATAACTGCGGCGGTTACTGTAGCTAGCTCTTAAAATGAGGCAACATGATCATTATCCTCCATGTGGGGAAGCGTACGAGAGAAGGAAGAGTGACTCGAATGGGAACATGGTAACCCGGCCAGCAAGTAAAAACTTGGAATGTGCCAAGGGAAAGTAAATCCATGAAATCCGAGATAAGAGGTAACTTGGAAGAGGAACACAAAGCTCAGTGAAATTGAACCTGATGTGTCCTTAGTGGCTAAGGCAGCTAAGACCGCACCAGCTTCAGGGACTAATGTTGGGTGGATACCCCCGGGTAGGGTCACGCCGAGGTATAAATGCCGAGTTAGCCGAGGTTTGGAAAATGATGCTGCCGACGCCTACTGTCGAATCTCGGGGTCAACCCGACCAGGCAATGTCCACTGGGTCTAGCATATGGAACACGTGGGTTAAAACCATCTATCAGAACGTCCCTAGAAACCGACTCAATCTACGTCCCGGAGGATACAGAATCCGGAGCCGTACCCATGAACATTGATGAGGGGAGCGCTTCACAAAACCCGAGGACTGCCTTGGCGAACCCGGGGACTGCTTCATAAGACCCGAGGACTGTTCAGCCCCATCCGGTTGAAGTTATGCCGGTGGATCAGATGGAAATTGATGAGGATGTGTTCCTAGTGCGAGCTGTACCAGCTTGGGCCTCACCCATATTTCAATTCCTGAAAGATGGAACCTTACCCGCAGAGGAAGTGCTATCCAAGCAAACTCAGTGGAGAGCAAAGGCATACACGATCATCAATTCCGAGCTATACAAAAGGAGTGTGACCAATGTTCTCCAGTGATGTGTTGACCCGAAAGAAGGGCTTGAAATTCTCCGAGATATACACCAAGGGGAATGTGGGCATCATGCCTCGTCCAGAGCATTGGTAGCAAAAGATTTCCGACATGGTTTCTACTGGCCAAGTGCCTTAGAACAAGTAGAGGACTTGGTAAGAAAATGCAATGGTTGTCAGAGGTATGCTGCCAAGACACATATGCCAATGTCGGAGCTCAAGACCATACCAATTACATGGCCATTTGCTGTATGGTGCTTGGATATGGTTGGCCCGTTTTAAACCAGCAAGGGGAAATATGACTCACATTTTGGTCATGGTTGATAAATTTACAAAATGGATTGAAGTAAAACCAATAAGAAAATGTGATGGAGCTAGGGCCGTGACATTTCTCAAAGACATCATCTTGAGATACGGTTATCCTCACAGTATTATAACAGATAATGGCACAAATTTTGCTGAAGGAGCATTTGCACGATTCTGCCGGGATAAGAAGATCTGGCTGGACGTTGCCTCGGTAGCCCACCCCACGTCGAACAGACAAGTGGAAAGATCCAACGGATTATTATTATTTGGGATAAAACCCTGGCTCATTGAGCCGCTGCAAAGATCAGCGGGGTGCTGGATAGAAGAACTACCTGCGGTACTGTGGAGTTTAAGAACAACTCCGAATCGATCAACAGGCTATACGCCATTTTTTTGGTATATGGGGCAGAAGCTGTATTACCAGCCGACATAGAGCATGACTCGCCTAGGGTCACCCAATACACAGAAGCCAAAGTGCAAGAAGCCCGGCAAAATGATGTTGATCTGCTGGAAGAAGCGAGAGAATTGGCATTGTCCAGATCCGCCATATATCAGCAAAATCTCCGATGCTACCATAGCCGGAAAGTAAGCCCATGAGTTTTACGGGAAGGCGATCTGGTACTCCGGTTGGTACAACATATTGCTGGCATGCACAAGTTATCCCCCCATGGGAAGGGCCATTCATTGTGAGCAAAGCATTGCACAATGATTCCTATTATCTTATCGATGCAAAACCACAGGAGAAGAACAAGGTGGACAGGTCCGGCGAGGAATCTAAGCGTCCATGGAATGTAGCTCTACTTCGTCCTTTCTACACTTAGCAAAGAAGTGTATGTATCCGAGTCTTCTCATATGTCGGTATATATGCCGGCAATGAGCTTATGAATGAAGTGTTGGCATCTCGAGCAGTAACTCGGGACTGCCTTAATAATATTTGTTATCTTCTGTATTTGTCATTTATACGTCGGCTAGCGTAAGTTTTTCTACTTAAGTCGGATTAGTAATGTGTGAGCACCAAAAACCTAACTCTTTGACTTGCTGCTGTCCAACAAGAGTTGGCTTCATGGCAAGCAAGAGAACAAGTTTGGAATGGCGTAGCACATGAAAAATGTCTAAGGAAAGGAACTTAATCGAGCCGACGTTGGTTTTTCGAACTAACCCTGTGATTTACTTTCGATTTATTATGCTGAATTATTTTGAGCTAATCCTAAAGTTTCCAAGTATTGTTAAGACAATTTTTGAAGCTTGGACTCGTAAGTCATAAAACCGAACCATGGTAGACACGAGCCGAGCCAAGAAATTGGAAGAACGAAAAAATGAAACTCGAGGACTATGCCCAAGTCAATCCAACATAAAAACTTAGTAGCAAAATATCACTTGTCTGTTCAATACAACTACACCCGGCATACTGGGGATCTGATAAACTTTAAAGTTTTTTCGCTCAAGGAGCAGCAGGAGGAGGAAGTTTGGCGTCATCTTCACTGTCTTCGACGTCCGAGGCATCGTCCTCTTCGTCCTCATCCGGGCCATCTTTAGCGTTTTCAGCGTTTTCGGCATCAGCGGCACCAAGGAAGCTCGGACCCTCATTCCATTCATGAATGGGGGCATATTCAATGAGGCTATGGGCGCAAGCCTTGCGACGAGCAATCCACTCCGGGTCGCTGGACCATTTGGATCCGGTGCGCATGCACACTAGGAGGTTGAGGTCGATCTTCTCGTACCACGTAAGCACGTAGTGGAGAACGGTCACAACTCCGGCGCGTCTAGCGGACTCCCTCTAAAGGTCGAGCTGGGTCTCGCATTCCATCAACTTATCAACAAGAACTGCGGTCCCCTCTGGAGTATCTCTTCAGGCCAAAAGATGTTGAAGATCCGGACTGCCACATCAAGGATATCTTTGCCATAGTTTTTCACGATTTCCACGCGAGAAGACAAGCTGACCAACAGGTCCTCCATGTCATAGGGAATTTCTTTAGCATCAGGAGTAATGGGGGTACTTAGCAACAGCGGTGCTTGCAATGGCATTGCCCTCTGGAAATTTTCCTGAAAATAAGACAAGAGAAGCAGGTAAAGAAAATACATGTCAAGTAACCCGGAGAAATATGCCGGATGAGGGAAAGGAACTTACATGAAATATGGTTGTGGATTCGGGTCAACTCTTTGGTACAGTCATCACGCCTTTTGCGAAGCTGCACAAGTTCAGCGTTCGCCGACTCAAGTTTTACGTCGGCCTCCTGGAGAAGTTCTTTGTCCTTGGCAATCTAGAGGTTGAGGTGCTCACGCTCTTCTGTATAGTTCTGGCCAGCTTTCCGAAGTTCGGATTGGTGTTGCGCTTTCAAATTCTTCATCTCTGCCTTGAGCTTGGCGATTTCATCATCTTTGGTTCGGAGGAGGGCAAGCTCGTCGTCTTTCTTTTTAAGTTCGGCCTGATGCTGCCCTGCTTGTTCGCGAAAATGCAGCATCATATCAGGCACGGGCACACTATCTTCAAGAGATGCTGAAACAGTTTGTTGACCCGGCAAAGCCGAGGTATCAATGTTTGCCGAGCCACGGAGAAAAAGAGATAGAGAGCATAGCAAAATTGAGCAAAAATAACTTACCCTTTATCTGGTCCAAACTCCTCCTCATGAGGGTATTCTCAGCCTCCACCCCAGCTGCGAAAACCGAATGATGGGTTAGTTCAGCAGAAAAAGATGAAGAAAAACAGAGAAATGCCAAGGAAGAAACTTACCCCTTTTCTCGTGTTCAGCGAGAAGTGCGGTATGTTTTGCACACAGCATCTTATGGGTGTCCAGGAGACGCTGAAACTCAGCGCTCCGGCGGTTGGTGGTCATCTGAAAAGATATAGCTTAGTCTTGTGCATATTCGAAGTATACAAGATCCGGGCCAAGTGGAACTTAACCCGGCTCTAGGTGTGTGCATATTCGAAGTGTACAAGATCCGGGCCAAGTGGAACTTAACCCGGCTCTAGGTGTGTGCATATTTGAAGTGTGCAAAATCCGGGCCAAGTGGAACTTAACCCGGCTCTAGGTATGTGCATATTCGAAGTGTACAAAATCCGGGCCAAGTGGAACTTAACCCGACTCTAGGTGTGTTCATATTCGAAGTGTGCAAAATCCGGGCCAAGTGGAACTTAACCCGGCTCTAAGTATGTGCATATTCACAGTGTACAAAATCCGGGCCAAGTGGAACTTAACCCGGCTCTAGGTGTGTGCATATTCGAGGTGTACAAGATCTGGGCCAAGTGGAACTCAACCCGGCTCTAGGTGTGTGCATATTCGAAGTTATCAAGGAGCTACATTAGTTTTCTAAGGAGCATCCGGCCGAGTAACAAGTTACTCCCCCGAGGCTCGGGGACTAATGGTTATATCACTAACATCTACAACATCTTAAGGAGAAGATGAAGTAACGTACCTCCATCATCCGACCCGCAAGGTTAATGGCCTTGGCGGCAGTATTCATCTGTGCCGCAAACTTGGCGGGACCGAACTTCTCCGGGAGATCGTCGTTATGGACGAACTCCGCCTTGTTTAGATATTTACAAACTCGATCAAGGTTGGAGGGTATCGCTCGCCGCTGAGCATGTGGGGCGCCACCAAACCCATGGCATGTGCCTCCCTCCTCTCAACCTAAGCAAGGGCTGGGCTGGTGTGCAAAACAAGTCGTTGCGCATCAGCTGGCTCGGTAGGGGCATCCTTCGGTGGCGGAGTCTTCTTCGGGAGCATGGACGCGAGCGTGCGCTATCCAGCCTGGAGGGACGCTGCCCTGGTGGCGTCAGAGGTATTTTTGCCCTTAGGCTGCTGCTGAGAAGTGGAAGTTGTTGCAGCAGATTGACCCTTGGGAGCGACCTTAGTGCTTTCTCGCCGAGACCGAGAAGACTCGGACGAGGCGGAGGGGCTTGGTGCTGCTGCTGTTGCTTTTGCTGCTGGTGCTAGAGTTGGTGCTGATACTGGTGCTGATTTCTTCTTCGGCGGAGGTACTGAGGGAACCTCGATGGTAGCTGGTTGCGGCGGAGCCGAAGTAGTGGTGGCCGCTGTCTCGGCAGAGCCAGTCTCCCCCGCGCCAAGGTTGCCCTCCTCTGGACGAGGTGGGCTGGAACCTGGAGCAGCCGCTGAACCCTCCGAGATTGGGCTTAGTGGGCGTGAATTGTCACCACGAGGGGGAGAAGGGTTGTGTTGGAGCGGCGACGCAATGCCGGATCCACTTTGTGAGACCTCCCCCGCGGCCCTGCCGAGTCAAATAATGTATGATGAGAAACTATAATAAAAGAATTACAAGTAAATAGCAAAGGGAGAAGAGGCTTACTCGTCCGAGGTCAGGGGCTCCTTGGGCTTCCGAGCCCTCCGGGCTGTGGCCTTGGTTGCAGGCTTGGTGGCAGTTTTGTCCCCGGACTTCTTTCGCCTTTTGGCTGGCTGAGAAGGTCCGGAGGAAGAGGTTGATGCGGCTCCCCTCTTCTTCGGTGCGACCGGAACAGGCTCACCCGTGGCAAGGGGAGGATCCTCGTGGATCTGCCCACCGGGGTTAGCTGATGTCGGAAAGGCATAAGAAAGGGGGACAGCGTCAAATGCTTCCATCACCTCAACATCCGAATCATCTTCATCGTCGGGACAATCTCTAATAGAAGAGAGTTTACCGGTGGGTCGCTTGGTCGCGTCAGCCATAGGAAGGAACATCTCTTGATCGGGTTCCTCCTCGTCAGGGGTATCCCGCTCAGGCGCCCATTTGAGGGAAGGCTCGATGCCATCCTCAATGGTTTGCTGAAGAAACATCTGAAGGAAGGAAAAGGCAACAGGATTAAGATCTACGACAAAAGACTGACACATGATTCAATCCGGAAAAGAGGTTAGGGCACGAGACTTACCATAGGAGGAAGCCTATCTCGGCAAAAATGTTCCATTCCCCACGTCCACTCAGAGGAGAAGTCCTTGTGGGTGGTAAAGAGGGCCTTGACCCGGCGGTAGATCTCTGTGTTGCTCAACTCGAAAGACGAGGTCCGGCTGGGGTCGCGGCCCCAGCTCATGTGGCACACTTTATGTGTGTGTTTCTGGAGGGGGGAGATCCGGTTGCGGACGAATGTGATCATGGCGTCCTCGTTGCGCAATCCGAGTTCCTTCAGCTCCTTGAACCTCTTGTTGACTGGGTTGGCCAAGGCTATGGGCTTCTTGGGGATAACGTCCCACAACTCCGGGTTAGGAGGACCCGGAGTATAGGGGCGCAGCCGGATCAGATCTTCGGTGGTGCTGTTCCGGACATAGAAGAAAGTCCGGGCCCATCCTTTGCAAGAGTCCAGCCCATTAACTCGGGGGAAGACGGACAGCCTCTAGGGAGAGATTGACGCAGCACCGAACTGCGTGAGCTGTTTGTCCTCCGGATCTAGATCTACATTCGGAATCACGTTCCGGTGAAGGCCGAAGAACCGGATCCAGAGCTCCTTCGTGGGCCATAGTCCAGCATAACCTTTGATCGTGGAGGCGAAGGCGGAGAGAGATGTGATGGCGTTGGCTGGAAGGTGGTGCAGCTGGAGCTCGTATGTGTTTAACCAGTCATGAAAAAAGTCGCTCACTGGCAGACCAAATCCGCATTGAAAATGAGATAGGAACGCCACGTACTCACCCGGATTGGGTGAGGGGGCAAGCTCGGAGGAAGCGAGGCATGCGGTGACGCCCTCCGGGATGCGCCTGGTGCGGTAGAGCCAATCCAGGTCATCCTGGCAGACCCAAGAGCCTGCCCATGCGCCGCGGTCGGCGCTCGCAGCATCTTCCTCCATCTCCTGCTCGGCGACGGCGAGCTCCTCCTCAGTCATCTCGAGTTCACTGCCCTCACTAGCGCTAGCGGCGGTGGGTGGCAGTGGCCTAGACTGGCAGCAACCCGTGGCGGAAGAGATGCGCGGAGGCGGCGGCAACGCTGGTGAGCATTGAGGCAGTGTGGCGGCGGCGCTGCTACTCAGGTGCGGTGGCGGCGGCGCTATCGCAGGAGGAGAAGAAGAAGAAGTAGAGGCAGAGGGGCGTGGAGGTGGGGAAAAGACCCAAGGGGTGCGCCCCTCCCCTATTTAACCACTCCCTCGAGAGGGTAGTGGGATCGTGTTGTGCGGGAGTGCCACACGGTGTGGCCGTGTACAACCGGATCAAATTATCAGCAGTGAGCCACACGAAGGACCACAGGGCGCAGCGGATCCCATGATGCGACATCATGATGCAGTTAACGAGGAGGCAGGCACGATGTGACATGCGCATAGTAACTCCTGACAATAACTGCGGCGGTTACTGTAGCTAGCTCTTAAAATGAGGCAACATGATCATTATCCTCCATGTGGGGAAGCGTACGAGAGAAGGAAGAGTGACTCGAATGGGAACATGGTAACCCGGCCAGCAAGTAAAAACTTGGAATGTGCCAAGGGAAAGTAAATCCATGAAATCCGAGATAAGAGGTAACTTGGAAGAGGAACACAAAGCTCAGTGAAATTGAACCTGATGTGTCCTTAGTGGCTAAGGCAGCTAAGACCGCACCAGCTTCAGGGACTAATGTTGGGTGGATACCCCCGGGTAGGGTCACGCCGAGGTATAAATGCCGAGTTAGCCGAGGTTTGGCAAAGTCAAAGCGGATGCTGGCCGAGTCGCCTCAAGGCAGGCCAAATCTCGGGGTAACCCGGACCAGGGGATGTCCATCTAACTGGGTCTCAGCCGACTTATATCGTATATCGGTGGGTTGAATCTAACTTGCATGCAGGAACAGAGGTGGCCGGATCAACTATGTAGGATCCAGGTTGTATCAAGCTTGTAGGAGAAGGAAGGTATCTCGCTGGTCAAAGGTGACCACTGCGCGCAGAGCGTGAGCGAAGCGTACAGAGGCAGGACCACCGAGGCATGGCCGACAAGGGTGACAACGCCAATGTCGGATGACGCAGGAGCCGCAGAGGCTCACGTAGCCTCTGCATGGATGACGCGGGGTACAAGTGACCCGGTCGGTTTGCTATTTTGGGAAGAGGCATATTCCCTGGAATATGCCTCCACATATGCCCTAAATGGAGACCTAGCGGCCCCTATATAAGGAGGGCAAGGGCTTCTATAGAAAGGGTTGATCTCGATTGAGTTGGTTGGGCGAGTTGTCTCCTAGAGAGCTGAGTCTTGGCTAGTGGTAAGAGTAAGAGAGTTCTTCTTCCTCCTCTCCCCAATACAGCTCGAGGAGCACTTGTAAACCTTAGAAGTGAATTGAATACAAAGCTACCGTGTGTGGAATCACCACACTATCCCTCCCTGGATTCCCCTAGTGCATTTAGTCCCCACCTTTAGCCTATCCATGGCATCTGCCGTGACACCACCACGACAAGGTATGCCATATGAGCTGGCGACTTGACCCCAACTTGACTTCCTCATTCGAACTGAGCAACACCGAGATATTCCGCCGGGTCAAGGCCCTCTTCACAACTGACAAAAACTTTTCTGCTAATTAGGAGTGGGGAATTGAACATTTCTGCCGGGATAGGCTTCTTGCTGCGGTAAATCTCGTGATCCAATCTTTTTCCGAGTTATATCATATGTCGGAATTTGTTGTTTCTTTGATCCCTTTGCATTTTCTTCTTAGTTGTTTCTTCATCAAACCCTCGAGGATGGCACTGAGCCTTTTCTCAAATGGGCGAATGATCGAGATGCTCCGTGAGGAGGAGCCGGATCAGGAGATGTTCCTACCGTTCCCCGATGCCACCAAGCGACCCACCGGTAACTTCTCTTCCTTAAGAGATTGGCCTGATGATGAAGATGATTCCAACGTTGAGGTGATGGAAGCATTTGACACTATCCCCCTTTCTTATGCCTTTCCGGCATCAGCTAACTCGGGTGGGCAGATCCACGATGATCCTCCCCTTGCCACAGGGTGAGCCGGTCCCTGCCGCATCAAAGAAAAGAGCAGCCGCTTCTGCTTCTTCTTTCGGACCTTCCAAACCAACGAAGAGAAGAAAGAAGTCTGCAGATAAAGCCGCCACCAAGCCTACGACTAAGGGCACACCTCGGAGAGCTCGGAAGCCCAAGGAGCCATTGACCACTGATGAGTAAGTTTCTTTTCTCTCTGTCCAATCCTTTGGTTCACGCTTTTCTTCTATTGTAACTTATTGTTCGTCGTTTGATTCGGCAGGGCTACGGTGGAGGTACCTCAGAGCGGATCCAGTATTGCTTCGCCCCTCCGGCATAGCCCTTCTCCCCCTCGTGGTGATGATACACGCCCGTTGAGCCCCATTCAGGAGGGTTCAGCGGCTGCTCCGGGTTCTAGCCCACCTCGTCCAGAGGAGGGCAACCTCGGTGCAGGGGGAAGTGGCTCTGCCAAGGCAGCAGATGCTCCCATCTCCACTTTGGCTCAGCCGTAACCAGCTACCTCCGAGGTACCAACAGCACCCCCGCCAAGACAAGCACCAGCACAAAGCACCAACGCCAACACCAACAGCAGTAGCACAAGCATCAGCAGCAGCACCAACCCCCTCCGCCTCGTCCGAGTCTTCCAAGACTCGGCGAGAAGACACAAGCAACACCAAGGCTAGCACCAAGGCAGCTCCCAAGACCAAATCCACGGCTCAAACCTCAACTTCCCAGCAGCAGCCTAAGGCCAAGAAAACTTCTGACGCTGCCAGGGCAGCATCTATCGAGGCTGGACAGCGTACACTTGTGTCCATGCTTCCGAAGAAGACCCCACCGAAGAAAGACACCTCTGTCGGGTCAGCTGATGCGCAACTTGTTCTGCACACTAGCCCCGCTGCTGCACAAGTTGAGAGGAGGGAGGCCCACACCAAGGGTTTGATCGCGCCCCACATGCTTAGCGGAGAACGCTATCCTCTGGCCCTGATTGAGTTTGTCAATAACTGGAACAAGGCAGAGTTCGTCCATAATGACGATCTCTCGGAGAAATTTGGGCCTATTGAGTTTGCTGCACAGATGAACATAGCTGCCAAGGCTATCAACCTTGCTGGCCGGATGATGGAGGTACGCTACCTTGGTTTTTCTTTAACATGCACTAGCGCTTAGTGATATAACCATTAGTCCATGAGCCTCCGAGGGAGTAACTTGTTACTCGGCCGGATGCTCCTTAGAGAACTAGCGTAGCTCCTTAGTAACTTCGGATATGCACACACCTAGAGCCGGGTCAAGTTCCACTTGGCCCGGATCTTGTAAACTTCGAATATGCACACACCTAGAGCCGGGTTAAGTTCCACTTGGCCCGGATTTTGTACACTTCGAATATACACACACCTAGAGCCGGGTTAAGTTCCACTTGGCCCGGATTTTCTACACTTTGGATATGCACACACCTAGAGCCGGGTTAAGTTCCACTTGGCCTAGATCTTGTACAGTTCGAATATGCACACACCTAGAGCCGGGTTAAGTTCCCCTTGGCCCGGATCTTGTACAGTTCGAATATGCACACACATAGAGCCGGGTTAAGTTCCACTTGGCCCGGATCTTGTACACTTCGAATATGCACATGATCAAGTCAACTTTGCTTTTCTCAGGTTACCACCAATCGCCGGAGCGCTGAGTTTCAGCGCCTCTTGGACACACTTAAGGCGCTGCGCTCGAAACATTCTACGCTTCTCGCTGAGTTTGAGAAACGGGTTAAGTTTTATCCTTGGCTTTTTCCCATCTTTCTTTATATCTTCCTGCCGAACTAATTTGTTATTTGGATTGGGCAGCCGGATTGGAGGCTAAGAACACCCTCATGAGGAAGAACTTGGACCAGATAAAAGGTAAGTCACTTTGGTTACTTAACTTCTGTGCTCTCTTTTCCTTTTCTTCTTGGCTCGACAGATATTCATACCTCGGATTTGCCGGGTCAACAAACTGTTTCAGCATCTCTTGAAGATAGTGTGCCCGTGCCTGATATGATGCTGCATTTTCTCGAACAAGCAGGGCAACACCAGGCAAAACTGAATAAGAAGGATGATGAGCTCGCCCTCCTCCGGACCAAAGATGATGAAATTGCCAAGCTTAAGGCAGAAATGAAAAAACTCAAGGCGCTCCACAAATCCAAGATGGATAAAGCTGGCCAAGATTTTACAGAAGAGCGAGAATGTCTCAACCTCCAAATTGCCAAAGATCAAGAACTACCGAAGGAGGCCGACGCTAATCTTGAGTCGGCGAAAACTGAACTTGTGCAACTCCGGAAGAGGTGTGATAACTACACCAAGGAGCTGACC
Source organism: Avena eriantha (assembly GCA_910589775.1). Classification (NCBI taxonomy): domain Eukaryota; kingdom Viridiplantae; phylum Streptophyta; class Magnoliopsida; order Poales; family Poaceae; genus Avena; species Avena eriantha. The sequence continues at coordinate 56,101,462 of OU342745.1, read as the reverse complement.
CAGATCCACGGCCATATTTCTCTTAAGTTCTTTTCCTTCAGCCAGCATGAATCTCTTCGGGTCATCCTCCTTCACCTATTTCACTTGTCTTGTTTTCAGACCAATTTCCGGAGGGTGATGCCATTGCAGCTACTGCCGTTGCCAAGTTCCGCCAGAAGAGGGGTACCCCAACTGGTCCTGGCGCTGAAAATATTCTCTATGACATGGAGGACCTGCTGGTCAGCTTATCTTCTCGCATCGAGATTGTGAAGATCTATGGTAAGGATATCCTAGATGTGGCAGTTCGGATCTTCAATGCCTTTTGGCCTGATGAAGATACTCCAGAGGGGTCCACTACTCTAATTAACAAGTTAATGGAGTGCGAGACCTAGCTTGACCTCTGGAGGGAATCCGCAGGACGCGCCGGAGCTGAAACCGTCCTCCACTACGTGCTCACATGGTATGAAAAAATAAACCTGAATCTTCTCGAACACATGCGCACCGGATCAAGGTGGTCCAATGATCCGGATTGGATAGCTCGGTGCAAGGCTTGCGCCCATAGCCTCATTCAGTATGCCCCCATCCATCATTGGAATGAGGGACCAAGCTTCCTTGGCGCTACTGACGACGAATATGTCAAAGATGGTTCGGGTGAGGAGGAAGAGGACGAAGCCTTGGACGTCGAAGAAGATGAAGATAATGCTACGGCCGAGGCCAGAGTTCCCCCTGCTGGCGCCAAGTTAGCTCCTCCTGCTGCTGCTCCTTGATCACCAACAAACACTTTGAAGTTTATCAGATCCCCGGTATGCCGGGTGCAAATGTATTAAGCACACTGATTATATTATGCTACTAAGTTGCTCGTGCCGGATTAACTTGGGCGTAGTCCCCGAGTTTCATTTTCTTGTTTCTCCAATTTCCTGGCTCAGCTCGTGTCTACCTTGATTCGGTTTTATGACTTACGAGTACGAGTTTCAAAAATTGACTTAACAATACTTGGAAACTTTAGGACTAGCTCAAAATAATTCAGCATAGTAAATATAAAGTAAGCATAAGGTTAGTCTGAACAACAAATGTCTGCTCGATTTAGTTCTTTTCCTTAGTCGTTTTTCGTGTGCTACGCAATTCCAAACTTGTTCTCTTGCTTGCCATGAAGCCAAATCTTGTTGGACAGCAGCAAGTCAAAGAGTTGAGTTTTTGGTGCTCACACACTACTAATCTGGCTTAGGCAGAAGAGACTTAAACCAGCCGACATAAAAATAAATAACAAGTTCAGAAGACAACAAATATTATTAAGGCAGTCCCCGAGTTACTGCTCGAGGTGCCACAATTTCATTGATAAGCTCATTGCCAGCATACATACCGACGTATGAGAGACTCGGATACACACACTTCTTTGCTAAGTGTAGAATGGACGAAGTAGAGCTACATTCCATGGATGCTTAGATTCCTCGCCGGACCTTTCCGCCTTGTTCTTCTCCTGTGGTTTTGCATCAATGAGATAATACGAGTCATTGTGCAATGCTTTTCTCACAATGAATGGACCTTCCCATGGGGGGATAACTTATGCATGCCAGCAGTACGTTATACCAACCGGAGTACCAGATCACCTTCCCGGAAGACTCGGGGGTTTACTTTCCGGCTATGATAGCGTCGGAGATATTGCTGATATATGGCGGATCTGGACAGTGCCAATTCTCTCGCTTCTTCCAGCAGATCAACATCATTTTGCCGGGCTTCTCGCACTTCGGCTTCTGTGTATTGGGTGACCCTAGGCGAATCATGCTCTATGTCGGCTGGTAATACAACTTCTGCCCCATATACCAGAAAGAATGGCGTATAGCCTGTTGGTCGATTCAGAGTTGTTCTTAAACTTCACAGTACCGCTAGTAGTTCTTCTATCCAGCACCCCGCTGATCTTTGCAGCGGCTCAATGAGCCGGGGTTTTATCCCGGAGAATACTAATCCGTTGGATCTCTCCACTTGTCTGTTTGATGCGGGGTGGGCCACCGAGGCAACGTCTAGCCGGATCTTCTTATCTCGGCAGAATCACGCAAATGATCCTTCAGCAAAATTGGTGTCATTATCTGTTATGATACTGTGAGGATAGCCATATCTCAAGATGATATCTTTGAGGAATGTTACGGCCGTAGCTCCATCATATTTTCTGATTGGCTTCACCTCAATCCATTTTGTAAACTTATAAACCATGACTAAGATGTGGGTCATGTTCCCTCTCGCTGGTTTAAACGGGCCAACCATGTCCAAACACCATATAGCAAATGGCCAGGTAATTGGTATAGTCTTGAGCTCCGACATTGGCATATGTGTCTTGGTAACATACCTTTGACAACCATTGCATTTTCTTACTAGATCTTCTGCTTGTTCCAAGGCACTTAGCTAGTAGAAACCATGCCGGAAAGCTTTTGCCACTAAAGCTCTAAATGAGGCGTGATGCCCACATTCCCCCTGATGTATATCTCGGAGGATGTCAAGCCCTTCTTCCGGGTCAACACATTGTTGGAGGACGTTTGTGACACTTCTCTTGTATAGTTCGGCATTGATAATTGTGTATTCCTTTGCGCGCCTCTGAATTTGCCTAGAAAGCACCTCTTCGCTGGGCAAAGTTCCATCCTTCAGGAATTGAAATACGAGCAGTGCCCAAGCTGGTATAGCTCGCACTAGAAACACATCCTCATCTATTTCCATTTGCTCCACTGGCATAACCTCGGCCGGATCTCGCTGCGCAGTCCCCGGGTTCTACGAAGCAGTCCTTGGGTTTCCTGAACCACTTCCCACGTCAATGTCCATGGGTACAGCTCCGGACTCCGGATCTGCCGGGATGTAGATTGAGTCGGTTTCTTGGAACGACCTGGTAGATGGTTTTCTGAGGTGTTCTAGTGCTACACCCATTGGAATTGCTTGTCAGGTTGATCCGAGCTTCAACAATACGTCGGCGGCCTCGTTTTCCAGCCGGGGTACATGGTGAAACTCGCATCCCTCAAAGTACCTAGATATCTTTTGCACATGGAATCTGTACAATGCCATGTTTGGATCAAGAGCGTCCCACTTCCCCGAGACTTGCTGAACTACCAAATCTGACTCGCCAAAGAATTGGAACCGACGTATTCCAATTTCTTTTGCCACTTTGAGCCCATGCACAAGTTCTTCATATTCGGTGACATTGTTTGATGCTGCGAAATGGATCTGCAGTACATACTTCAGCTGGTCATTCTTTGGTGAGGTAAATACAACTCCGGTGCCTAACCCTGTTTTTGTTTTCGATCCATCAAAATGCATTCTCTAGTAGTTCGGATCTGGTAAAAGTGGTTCGTATTGCATCTCGGCCCAATCCACGAAAAAGTCAGCCATAGCCTGAGACTTGATCGCATCTCTTCTGTCGTATTGCGGAGCATAAGGGGCTAGCTCAATTGCCCATTTTGTGATTCGGCCACTTGCATCCTTATTACTCATTATCTCAGATATGGGGGCTTTACATATCACTTTGATTGGGTGTTCTTCAAAGTAGTGTTTTAGCTTCTTTGCTGACATGTACACACCATATGCCATTTTTTGATAGTGAGGATAGTTTTGCTTCGATGCGGATAATACCTCGCTTAGGTAATAGACTGGCCTTTGCACTGACTTACCCTCTTCATCGCGCTCTACCACCAGCACTTCACTTACAACTCGGTTGGTTGCGGCTATATAGAGCAACATTGGCTCTTTTGATAGTGGAGAGGCTAACACTGGTGCAGTGGCTAACATCTTTAATTGGATAAAGGCTCCGTTGGCCTGCGGCGTCCATACGAACTTGTCCGCTTTTTTCACTAATTGATAGAGAGGCAATGTTACCGTTGGATAAAGGCTCCGTTGGCCTGTTACCAACTCGGTCAGGTTAGACCTGGCCGACGCACACTCAATGGAACGTCGGAAATCTCCCGCTATAGTGATTACTCCATTTGGCCCGGGCAACTTCATCTTGAGGTAACTGATGTGACAACTTTCCATGAATTTGTTCAGGGCAGGCCTGCCGAGTAACGCGTGATACACACTTTCTAGGTTCACCACCTCAAACTCCAAATTTTCAGTTCGGCAATTATCTCTTGTGCCAAATAATACGTCTACCCGGACCTTGCCAACGGGTTCACAGGAAATGTCTGACACAATGCCATGGAAAGTTGTTCTTGTGGCCTGGAGCATGTTCTCCGAGATACCCAACTTGCGCATTGTATGCACGTAAATTATATTGATGCTGCTGCCATTGCCAATCAGCACCTTGGAAAATCTCACATTGATATTTGGCCCGATAAACGTGGGGTCCAGCACCAGTGCATACGGACCAGGACTAGGCATAAGCTTGGGGTGATCCTTGATACTCCATGTAATTTCCTGATCCGACTAAGGCATATACCTCGTCACTATGGGCATTACCGCATTCACCTCCATATGTCGGCGCTGCAAACTCTTTTTATATGTTTCCTCTGTGGTAAACACACAGTAACTCTGGTGATGCTCTCTGTATTCATTTCTCCCCTCATTTCTAGGGTATCTTTGATCTGGCTGATGTTGGTTTTCCACCTGATGAACTGCATCCCTTCTCTCATGGTTTTCATACCTCAGCGGAGGTGGAGGCAACATTAACTGTTGCGTGTTTGCTCCGGAGAGTAATTGGTGCCGAGGTAACTCCTGCCGAGGTTGATCGTTCCGAGGTGCCTGAGTATTCCCCGAACCACTTTGATCTATCTTCCTCATCCACTCACATTGCCGAGTCATGTGACCCGGCGGGTTAGTCGGATTTGGCGTGTGAAACTTACACGGCTGATCTAGCATTGCCTCATACGTATACCTCAGCCAGTCCTTATTTTCTTGCCACTATTTCTTCTGTTCTGGCATCCAAGTTTTCTTTCCATCATTTCTTGGGGTCCATTGCTGCCCTCCAGTTTTCTAACACTGATTATTCCCAGCTCCGGGTTGATCTTGATTTACAGCTACAACTTGTTGCGAACTGTATCTATAATCCGGCCTATCATCTCTTCTCTTACCCCGGTAATCATTCCGCCGGGATGATCCGGCTCCATCTCGCTGGTAGTACTCCTCAATTGACTTGTTCGACACAAGCCTAGGTTGAGTCGGATCACCCAAGGCATATGAATCGGCAATCCGGATCGTCTCTGCCAGTGTAGTTGGCATATCCCTTTGTAACCTTTGCCACATCATGCTTTCATATCTACACCCTTGTGCATACCAAGCTATGGCCTGTGACTCAATCACTCCCTCACATGAGTTTTGCACTGTGCACCACCGGGTTAAAAACTCCCGGTCTATCTCATTCGGTCTCTGCTTGCACATTGCTAGGGTCTATGGCCTATTCGGCCTCTGATACGTGCTCGAGAAGTTACTGACAAACACTTCCTCAAAATCAATCCAACAGTTGATACTTCCAGGTGGTAAATTGTTTAGCCATACCCTCGCTGGCCCTTCCAGCATCTGAGGTACATATCTTATAGCCCATCTCAAGTTGCCTATAGCAATTTTCACCGCTGTCGCATAGTTGATCAACCAATCCTCTGGCTTTGTGCAACCGTCATATTTTTTTGTGCCTCTGGGTAACTGGAAGTTAGGTACCGGAGGCTCCTTCATGATCCGGGGCCCAAAACACGCAGGACCCAGAGGACCTTGACACTCAATTTGATCTGACCTATAGAGCCGATCCAGTTTTAACCTGACGTCACCAGGCATCAAGTTTCTGCTTCCCAACCTTGACCCTATCACGTGATAGTCCGACCTAGCATACCCTGCGTTTACCATTTCCGAATCACCATCATTGTATCTATCTTGCTCTTGTGGAGCGGCTCTCTGTTGCATACCTTGGCCGACACTTCGCTCTTGCCATGGTATATTCCGCTGCTGCGGTTGCCCTGCACCCACCGAGTTGTGATGTCTGGCATTTTTGTTCACAGTGTTTCCCTGACCGGCATTGCCTTGGTCGCGGTTACCTCGGCCAGCTTCACCTTGGCTGACACTTCGTCGGTCCTCATTTCCCAGCACTTCTTTTCCTTTCCCTGCCCTTGCCGGGTCATATGGGACTATTTGTTTGTTTCTCCTTGCCGAGGTTACCACTTCTTCTCTCCTTGGGCCACCATGAGGGGACGATGCAGCTCCAGCAGATTTCTCCGGGTTACCTACTGCTGAGTGAACGAGTTTGGAGGCTCCAACTCTTGCCGGGTTAGCCCTGAGCAACTCTTCATTTTGTCTGTTTGCGATCCAAACTAACTTATTGACCCTATCCTACTGTCTTTGCCGGGCTTCACCCGTCAGACCCTCTAACTCAGACGTAGTTGCATCTGCTGCTCTGAGGTTCTTTGCCGGGGTACTGTACTTCGGCAGCCCCACGGACAGAATGTTCTCTGATTCCTCAACTCTAGTATCTCCCGCTTTGTTCATTTCACTAATGAGGTTTCTCCCCTTCACTTTTACCGCATCTACCTTATTTGCCTTTGCATACTCACGCAGTGTCATGTTCAACGACTGCTGAGCCGCTGCTATCTTTTTCGCACCCTCTAGTATTTTCTGCCTAGTCTCCTCTAACTCGGCATGTGCCTGAGCCGGATCTACCACAGGTGCTATGGGACTTGCCAAACTATCTATCGCCTGTTGCAACATGTTTTCTGGCCTCTCTAGTGGAGGACCTCTACTTTTCCTTGGTGCCTTGGGTGTTACCTCCGAATCTGGTGCCAGAACCTTGCTCGCGCTAGCGTCAGGCGCATTCATCATCACCTCGGCACGGTCAGGGGAGCGAGTGATACGCGCCCCGCGAGCCGCGCTAAGGGGTGGCTCGCCTCCCTCGACGACATGCCGCAGGTGAACGCACGACACATCGGCATCGACGTAGATCTTGTGTGCGCCAAGCTTGACAAAGAGGCTGTTGCACGGGAGAGGTCGTTTGCCGAAGCAGCCAGCATTGTCGCTGACGAAGTCCAGCGCTCTAAAGCGCTGAACGAGCCAGGAGACGATGCGCTCGCTGTTGCCGATCAGGTTTCCTGTCCGAATCTTCATTCCTGCTAGCGCCGCTAGCCCCACGGTGGGTGCCAACTGTCGTGGTGGTGTCACGGCAGATGCCATGGATAGGCTAAAGGTGGGGACAATATGCACTAGAGGAATCCAGGGAGGGATAGTGTGGTGATTCCACACACAGATGTGTTGTATTCAATAGGTTTCCAAGGTTTACAAGTGCTCCTTGAGCTGTATTGGGGAGAGGAGGAAGAAGGAACTCTCTTACTCTCTCCACTAGCTAGCCCTCAGGAACCTACTAGAGATCAACCAAGTAAAACTCAACCCCCTCTACAGATGCCCTAGCCCTCCTTATATAAGGGTGGCTAGGTCTCCAATTAGGGCATACGTGGAGGCATATTCCAGGGAATATGCCTCTTCCCAAAATAGCAAACCGATCGGGTCACTTTTCCCCAACGTAAGCCTTGTAGAGGCTACGTGAGCCTCTATGGCGCCAGCGTCATCCGACACAGGCAGCGTCACCTTTGTCGGCCATGCCTCGGTGGTCCTAGCGTCTCTCCGCTTCACTCACGCTCCAGCGTACAATAACCTCCTTTTGACCAGCGAGATACCTTCCTTCTCTTGCAAGCCTAATATAACCCGGATCATGCCTGGTTAATCGGCCACACTGGTACCTGCATACAAGTTAGATAAATCCTACCGGCATAAGACATACGTCGGCCGGGACTCAGTTAGGCGGACATCCTCCGGTCCGGGTTACTCCGTTATTCGTCCTGCCTTGAGGTGACTCGGCCAGCACTTGCTTTGACCTTGTCGTACCTCGGCTAACTTGGCCATTATACCCCGGCGTGACCCTACCTAGTGGTATCCCCCCAACAGTGAGCCATATCCCAGTGTCACGTCCCCATTACTTCTCTTCCTCCCCGTACTTCTCTTCCTTCCCCTCGAAGCCACTTTCCCCACTTCACTCCCATCCGGCCATAGCCGCAAGCCGACGGCGCCTCCATCCCAATCCCCTCTCCGGCAGCCACCCCCCTCTCCTCTCGCCATGGGTTCAAGGGGAGACGGCGAGGAAACGCGTCGTGACGACAAGGACGGTGATTTCGATGTGAGTCGTCTCATCTCTATCTCTATCATTTCGATGGGAGCCAGTTATATATTTTTTGAGCCAGATCTACTCCGTTTACTCATGCGCATATGATGTGTTAGGCCAACCAGACGATGTATGACGCCGACTATCACGGTTTAGTGGATGAAGACAGTCCTCTGCTATGTAAACATGGATATGTGCCCGCTAAATTTGTAGCGTTCGAAGGACGAAACGCAGGCAAGAGGTTTCTACGGTGTCAAGGACATCGTGCAATGATGCGAGGAGGAAGTTGCGGTGTTGTCAAATGGGTAGATCCAGAGTGGCCCAAATCGATGCAGAAAACGCTGGACAAACTATGGGAAATGACTGCTGAGTTGAAAGAATCCGCATTCAGCTCACTTCTTGACAGTGTTGAGATGAAGCTATGGGAACCAGTTGACACAACCAAGCATAAGCGAGATCTCATGGGGGTGGAAGACAAGGTTAGCAAAGTCCAGAAGGAGAGGGACGCGGCGTTGGCCCTGAAGGCTAAAGCAGAGCAAGAACTGACTCAAGCAAGGAAGGATCTTCACCAGGCCAAAGTCCTGCAGTTCACAACTACGAGTATTGACAAGTGCATGAGGAAAGATGCAGACAAACAATTGAAGCTGTGCAAGGAAGATGCTAAAAGGAAGGAGCAGAAGATTCGATCCTTGCTCTCGGAGGAAGATGCGCATAGGGCTAAGATTAGGAAGATCAAGGAGATGTGTGATAACTAGTTCTATTTAGCTTAAGCTCCGTGCCTTTTTTAAGTTGTAATAGTTGTACTTGTTGACCTAGCAGTCTGAACTATTGGCCCCGGAGTCCTGGGAGTAAAAAAATGGTCGCCCATTAATGTGCCTTAACCCTGCATTACTTCCTTTTGTCTGACCAATGCCCCTTGGATATTCCGCCCATCGCTTCGTCATCCTCGTGTACAAATAGGAGGCGCCACAGCGTGTCGCTTCGTCGCCCATCCCCTCGCCCTCTCCAATCTCCACCGCGTCGTCGCTCTTTTCATGAACCACAGCTAGAGTCATTGCATATGTGTTCTTCTCACAGACCACATATCACATGTGTCATTGCATGTGTGTTCTTCCCATGAACCACACATGGATCCACCAGTGTCATTGCATGTGTGTTATTCTCACAGACCACGTAAGGATCCACCAGTGTAATTGCATGTCTGCTCTTCTCATAGACCACACATGGATACACCGGTGGCATCGCATGTCTGCTCTTTTCATGAACCACAGTTAGAGTCATGCATGCGTGCTCTTTTCATGATCGACAGCTAGAGTCATTGCATGTGTGTTCTTCTTACAAACCATATCATGAACCACACCCAGTGTCATTGCATGTGTGTTCTTCTCATTAACCACACATGGATCCACCGGTGTCATTGGATGTCTGCTCTTCTCATTAACCACAGCTAGAGTCATTGCATGTATGTTCTTTTCACAAACCACATATCACCAGAGTCATTGCACGTGTGTTCTTCCCACAGACCACACATGGATCCACTGGTGTCATTGCATGTGTGCTCTTCCCATGAACCACACATGGATCCACCAGTGTCATTGCATGTCTGCTCTTTTCATGAACCTTCTAGAGTCATTGCATGTGTGTTCTTGTCACAGACCACATATCACCTGTGTCATTGCATGTGTGTTCTTCCCACAGACCACACATGTATCCACCAGTGTCATTGCATGTGTGTTCTTCCCATAGACCACACATGGATCCACCCAGTGTCATTGCATGTGTGTTCTTACCATGAACCACAGCTAGAGTCATTGCATGCATGTTCTTCTCACAGACCACACATGGATCCACCAGTGTCATCGCATGCGTTCTCTTTTCATGAACCACAACTAGAGTCATTGCAGCGTGTTCTTCTCACAAACCATATCATGAACCACACCCAGTGTCATTGCATGTGTGTTCTTCTCATTAGCCCCACATGGATCCACCGGTGTCATTGCATGTCTTCTCTTCTCATTAACCACGGCTAGAGTCATTGCATGTCTGTTCTTTTCACAAACCACATATCACCAGAGTCATTGCATGTGTGTTCTTCCCACAGAACACACATGGATCCACCAGTTTCATTGCATGTGTGTTCTTCCCATGGACCACACATGGATCCACCAGTGCCATCGCATGTCTGCTCTTTTCATGAACCACAGCTAGAGTCATTGCATGTGTGTTCTTACCACAGACCACACATGGATCCACCAGTGTCATTGCATGTGTGTTCTTCCCACAGACCACACATGGATCCACCAGTGTCATTGCATGTGTGTTCTTCCCACAGACCACACATGGATCCACCAGAGTCATTGCCTGTGTGTTCTTCCCATGAACCACACATGGATCCACCAGTGTCATTGCATGTCTGCTCTTTTCATGAACCACAGCTAGAGTCATTGCATGTGTGTTCTTCTCACAAACCACATATCACCAATGTCATTGCATGTGTGTTCTTCCCATGAACCACACATGGATCCACCAGTGTCATTGCATGTGTGTTCTTCCCACAGACCACACATGGATCCACCAGTGTCATTGCATGTGTGTTCTTCCTATAGACCACACATGGATCCACCAGTGTCATTGTATGTCTGCTCTTCCCATGAACCACAGCTAGAGTCATCGCATGCGTGCTCTTTTCATGATCGACAACTAGAGTCATTGCATGTGTGTTCTTCTTACAAACCATATCATGAACCACATCCAGTGTCATTGCATGTGTGTTCTTCTCATTAACCACACATGGATCCACCGGTGTCATTGCATGTCTGCTCTTCTCATTAACCATATCTAGAGTCATTGCATGTCTGTTCTTTTCACAAATCACATATCACTAGAGTCATTGCATGTGTGTTCTTCCCATGAACCACACATGGATCCACCGGTGTCATTGCATGTGTGTTCTTCCTATGAACCACACATGGATCCACTAGTGTCATTGCATGTCTGCTCTTCTCATTAACCACAGCTAGAGTCATTGCATGTCTGTTCTTCCCACAAACCACATATCACTAGAGTCATTGCATGTGTGTTCTTCCCACAAACCACATATCACCGGTGTCATTGCATGTCTGCTCTTCTCATTAACCACAGCTAGATCCACCCGTGTCATTGGATGCATGTTCTTTTCATAAACCGCATATGGTTACTAATTAATCTTGGGAGAGCCCTAACCTTAGCGTTAGACCGAGTCTTCTAGAAGGCACGCCCTAACACAGTTGTTTTGCTTGTCGGTTGTTACATACCGTTCGATCGGGGCGCTTGGACGATTGGGATGGTTTTCGTGAGATCGATCCGCGAGTAGTCTGTTCTGCGACATGATTGGCCACGCTTGCTCTGGACAAACTGGCAACACCGGGGCTCCCCTGTTGCGAGTGTCACGACTCACGAGTTGAGCGGGCCATATCCCAGTGTCACGTCCCCATTACTTCTCTTCCTCCCCGTACTTCTCTTCCTTCCCCTCGAAGCCACATTCCCTACTTCACTCCCATCCTGCCATAGCCGCAAGCCGACGGCGCCGCCATCCCAATCCACTCTCCGGCAGCCACCCCCTCCCCTCTCGCCATGGGTTCAAGGGGAGACGACGAGGAAACGCGTCGTGACGACAGGGACGGTGATTTCGATGTGAGTCGTCTCATCTCTATCTCTATCATCCGTGGCCAGTTATCTATTTTTTGAGCCAGATCTACTCCGTTTACTCGTGCGCGTATGATGTGTTAGGCCAACCAGATGATGTATGCCGCCGACTATCACGGTTTAGCGGATGAAGACAGTCCTCTGCTATGTAAACATGGATTGTGCCCGCTAAATTTGTAGCGTTCGAAGGACGAAACACAGGCAGGAGGTTTCTACGGTGTCAAGGACATCGTGCAATGATGCGAGGCGGAAGTTGCGGTGTTGTCAAATGGGTAGATCCAGAGTGGCCCAAATCGATGCAAAAAACGCTGGACAAACTATGGGAAATGACTGTTGAGTTGAAAGAATCCGCATTCAGATCACTTCTTGACAGTGTTGAGATGAAGCTATGGGAACCAGTTGACACGACCAAGCATAAGCGAGATTTCATGGGGGTGGAAGACAAGGTTAGCAATGTCGAGAAGGAGAGGGACGCGGCATTGGCCCTGAAGGCTAAAGCAGAGCAAGAACCGACTCAAGCAAGGAAGGATCTTCACCAGGCCAAAGTCTTGCAGTTCACAACTACGAGTATTGATAAGTGCATGAGGAAAGATGCAAAGAAACAATTGAAGCTGTGCAAGGAAGATGCTAAAAGGAAGGAGCAGACGATTCGATCCTTGCTCTCGCAGGAAGATGCGCATAGGGCTAAGATTAGGAAGATCAAGGAGATGTGTGTTAACTAGTTCCATTTAGCTTAAGCCCCGTGCCTTTTTTAAGTTGTAATAGTTGTACTTGTTGACCTAGCGGTCTAAACTATTGGCCCCGGAGTCCTAGGAGTAAAAAAATTGGTCGCCCGTTAATCTGTCTTAACCCTGCATTACTTCCTTTTGTCTGACCAATGCCCCTTGGATATTCCGCCAGTCGCTTCGTCGTCCTCGTGTACAAATAGGAGGCGCCACAGCTCGTCGCTTCGTTGCCCATCCCCTCGCCCTCTCCAATCTCCACTGTGCCGTCCACCCCCTCGCTCCCTCTCCAATCTCCACCGCGCCGCCATGGAGATGCCCTCGCTGAACTTCTACGAGGCGGTGGTGTTTGCGCACTTCGACATCCTCGCGCCGCCGGTCACGATGGTGCCCCACGGATGGCACATCAGCTATGCGGGGGTGCCGGTGGCTCCGCTCCTCGTCCCCGGCGGAGCCGTGATGGAGAGCAAAATCGCGAAGCGCCGCCGCCATATGCTCGCGTGGAAGAGGGTGCTGCCCCGGTACGCGGCGGCCAGCCCGTACTAGCCGACGGTGTTCAAGAAGGAGCGGGAGGCCAAGATTGGCAACCGCATCGTTTACGGGCGCGTGGTGCACCGGAATCTCCGCAGCCGAGAAGGGCGGGAGAGGTTCTGGTCCATCCCTAGACGGACCAAGTTCACCGTCATCGCCGCCACTCGCTGCGAAGAGGTGCTCCGTCTCGCGAACAATGCGGAAATTGTGGAGGTTCCGTGTGACGATGACGAGGAAGCCAGCGGCTCGGAGGATAGCGGCAACGGAAGTGAAATTGTTGACTAGTGGTTGAATTAATGTAGGATGTGAAATCGCACCTTTGTTTAGAAGAATTTGTGGTTGAATTAATGAAATGCCTCAATTTAGATCTCTGTCTTGATTAATTTGTGGAAGAATTTGTGATTTAGATCAATTTCTGCCTCGATTTAGATCTCTGTCCCGGATTGGGAACATGACCGTGGACCAAAGACCCCTTTTCTACTAGTGTATTCTGACATTGGTGGTTTGTTTAAACGTAATCTACATGGTTTTGACCGCATGCAAATGGCACAACCACAATTTATAAAGTGGAAGCACGTACTCCCGGTTACTGGAGATCCGGGAGCTTCGCCAGACGCAAGGGATGCAGGAGCAGAGAGGTAGTGAGATAGACGGGCTCAAGATTAGGCCAGAAAGTGGTACCGATTTCCTCCTCATCTGGGCATTATCGGTGAGAACATTGCTGTTTATGTTGCCACGTCGTTGTGCAGCATCTGAAATAAGTTGCTGCTTCATGGAGTGTGGCAGCTTAAAAATTTATTTCTGTGCCACTTACATTCCGTCGTATTTGGAGACCTCCTTCCCCTCAGCAATCGTGGAACCAGTGGATCCTTGTTTTCAGATAGCAGTGGCACAATCACAATTTCAGATTCAACTACTGACTCGGGTGTTTCCAAACCCTAAGTCGTGGTACATTTTACTCAGAGAACGTGGGTAGATTGTTTCACCCAGCAACATGCCACACACAGAGCTCCAGAATTTAACAGAATTACATATATAGGTTCAAGTTCAACACATTACTATGCATCTTCATTGCCAGCAGCCTTCTTCCGCAGCCTGGGTGCCAAGCCTTCACCTCCACTGGCTTCTTCATTTCCTGCCTTCTTCCTCTTCCTCGGTGCCAATTTTCTTAGCTTCACGTACTCTGCATCGCCAGGACAATGGGCACCATAATCGTGTCCAGCATCATCTTTCCACTCGTTTTTAATTTCTTCGGGCAGCAAAATGACTGACCCGGCATACATGTTTCTAACCTTGCGGCGCTTCCTGTCAAAGAAACAAGACTGTTGCATAAGTGCCCAATATCTACAAAGTAAATAAAACAAAAATTACAATTCAGCACAAACATGCAAACACCAAGTGACCTTTGCTTACCAGGAGCTAATTGGCTTCGAGCAACCACCCTGTCCAAGAATAGAAGGGCGACTCCCAGTTGCAGCAGCTTCCACATCTAGTACATGACATTTCAGGTCAAACATGGCAACCGAAGCATACCTTTTCATCAACCCACTTAGCTAACTGTCACACGTTATAGGAACCATGATGCCACGTTCATCCATGAAGCTGAACTTTGCAGTCTGCTTTGGCCATAATTCAACATGATTACGCAGAGCAGCAACCATACCAGATATATTGCAGATCTGCGCAGGTGCTTCTTCCATCGTGAAACAATGGTGTCCATACCTCTTGCCCTTAGACTCGTACTTGTAGAGGACTACCGTAACCAGGTAAGGGGGTCCGTGTAGATCCCACTTGATAGAAAACTATGGAAAAAATATGTTTGTCAGCGTTTGGCTAACAAACAATTTGAGGTTCAGTAGCCAGCTAGCAGTTATAATTAGTGCAAATAGCAAAGAGAAGGGTAGCTCACCCGCTTGTAGCCAGAACTTCTTCTTTCTTGATAGTAGGATCTGCCATCCTCCGAACTGCTCTGCTCGTTGGCGGCGGAGGCGGGCTAGAGCCTCGCAACAACGGCTACGGCATGCGCCATTGGAGCTCGGTATCAACGACTGGGCGCAGCAACTTGGCCCCGAAAGTCAAAATGTCTGAAGGGATCGTCCTGCCTGGAGGGTGGATTCCGACGCCGCCGATGCTAGGGGAAAGATGGGAGTGGATTTGTGAATTTGGTCAACACACCATGCTCCTTTAGTATCTCGTTTCGCCTACGTGGTTACCGCGTTGGTGCTCGCGTCACGGAAATATTACTGACATGAGGGTCCCGACCATCTACTTCACGAGGCAGTTTTACGGCATGTTTGGATTTGGTAGGGGTGAGACGAGTTTGCATCGAAATGGCCCCTCTCGGTAGTTGGCGGCCCAAATTTTCGAAACACGGTAATTTCAGGCAACTTAGGTACTGCCATGCACTGGCCTGCCAACTTTGGTACCGTAGAGGAACAATCCCCGCTAGCGCGTCCCCACTAGAATTGCAGTTCCCCCGGCTAAAGGCGTTCAACCGAGCGAAGTCAGCTGGATAAATTCAATCGGCGAAATATTTAAAGGAGCATACAGAAAACACAAGTTGGGAGCAAGCCAAGATAACTTAGACTGACATTAAAAGGAAAGGGGAGATGAACTCCCATGAGTTTCCCGGCGCCAGAAGTAGTCGGTATAGACAAACAAAGTTTCGAGCCAGACAAGATAAAAAAATACACCCGGCATCCCGGGGTCATAGCTAAACGGCGGGGCCCTTGCGGTGCGGAGCGCCCTGGCTGGCGGCAGTCTTTGGAGGCGGAGGAGGCACGCCGGTCGATCCGGTTCCGGTGTCGCCACCAGTCGGTTGCGTCGAGGCTTCCGCATCCAGAGTGCGGATGGACTCCGAGTCGGTGAGCACCTCGTCGATGTCCACATAGTCAGCAATCTTGATGGCAGAGGCCCGGAGCTCCGGATGGGCCTGGCAGATGGCGGCGAGGTTGGCACCGGCACGGAAACCCCCGTCGATCTCCGCTCCAGCTCAGGCCGCCAAGTCTCGCAGCCGATCGATGGTAGCCGGCACCTTCCCCACCTTGGCAGCTAGCTGCGCCATCGTCTCCGGAATCGGAGCGTCTGGCCACAAGAAGGAGAAGATGGTCTGCGCCGCCTAACAAAGCTTGGCGGCCTCCTCGCCAAGAAGGACGACCAGCTCCTGGGCTGTCGGCTGTTCTCTCGGCCAGTTCTCCTGCAGTCGGTTGTAGGCCAGCATGTCTATGCCGGGATAAAAGGCTGTCAGAAAAAAGAAAGTCAGATCCAGCTACCGGATCCGGAAAGACGAGGGAAGTCGGAAAAGAGAACTTACCCTTGGCCGTGTGCCCGACCTGCATCAGCTCTTCCACCAGGGCCTTCTCCTTCGCCGTCAGCCGCTTAACTTCCTTCTCTTGGTCCTTGTTCTGGGCCTCGAGAAGGTTGAAGGCTTTAGTCTGGCTGGCGAGGGAGGCGTCGCGCTCCTTCACTGTGGCCTCCAGAGCGTCCACCTAGGCGTGCCAGTCCTTATTCTGTAACCGGAGCATAGAATTGGACTTGCTCAGCCGATCGTTCGCCCTCTTCAGGCGATCGATTTCCTGCTGGGCGCACACAAGGATAGCTGCGACAAAACCAGCTATCAGCAAAAAAAGATGATTCCGGATGAAGCAAACTTACTCTACGAGGTACCATTGGCAGCAGCAAGTTTCTACTCCAAGGACCGGTTGCCGCCGGCTGCAGCCTCGAGCATCCGGATCTCCTTCACCACCAGCTCGAGGATGGCGGTGAGATCCGTCAGCGAGGCGGTGGAGGAGGCATCATTGTCAACGGCATTAGCAGCCAGCAACTCTTTCTCCGTGACCACCGCCTTCTTCCATTCCTCCCCCAGCTCGCTGTCGGAGTTGTCGTCACCGACAACCACGAGCTCCTTGCCAGCAGCGGCCCTCCGCGACCTCGTAGAGGAGCCGTCCCCGCTCTGTGAGGCAGTTACAACCGTTTCCAGCTGGACCACCGTAGCTGGCTGAGGGCTCCCTGCTCCAGCTGGGGTAGTCGGTTCAGCTCGAGGCGGTGGCAGAGGTGGTGCCTCGGAAGAAGGAGGGGCAGAGGCGAACGCGGCCGGCGTCCGTGCCGGGCTCGCGGCACCGAAGGAGACCAGCATACTGAACGACAAAAAGAAAAGAAACAAGAACCAAATGAGCTAAAGATAGACACGGAAAAGCATAAGGAGCGGAAGATAGTAAAAGCACTTAGAGTTAATCTAACCCCTGTACCACCGGGGACGGATCTTTCTTCCGACTAAGGCGTCTTGGGGGAAGGGCGCCGGTCCGTCTCCTCTTGGGGGTCGGCTGCTCCACGGCGGGCCGGCTTGCGCTGGAACGGCTGGAGCCACTCCCGCTAGCACCGGACTGGCTGGAGTCACCGTCCGTCGCACGGCGCCGTGACGGCTCGGGAGCCGGCGCGGCTTCCTCGTCCTCGTCGACCTCCGCGTGAGGATCGGCAGCTGGCTCATCATTCCGACTGGGGAAGACGTCGCCGTCCCCGTCAAATTCCTCGCCAGACAAGCGAGCACGCGGCTCGGGAAGGTCGAGCATGAAGTTCTGAAGAGGGGTCTCACCCTCCTCGTGAAGGATGCAGGGGAAGATCTACCAAGGACAAAAGATTAGTCAGATAAAAAAGGCAAGAATTTCAAAGAGAAATCCGGTTGGAGGACCTACCCAGGGCACGCGGTTGTTGTGGCTGTAAGGGGCCAGCCCGAAGGTCAAGCCTTTCAGCAGCCGCTCCTTGGTGATGGTCCACACCCACTCCTTCAGATTATTGTAGCGGGGGTCGCGGCGAGACAGCCGGGTCGGGTCTAGCCGGCCGGAGTAGAAGCACATCTTGTGCGCTCGCTGCTGCAGCGACATCATCAACCTGGACATCCAGCTAAGGGTGATGTCCAGGTCGGTCAGACCGGTGGTGACGAGGGCGCACACGCGTTGCAGCGTCGCATCCGACTCCGTCTTCTCGCCGTAGACCTTCAAGTCCCACTGCTGCCGGCTGGACTACACGTCCTGGAACGCCGGAAGGTTGATCCGGTCCACGTCGGTGAGGTTGCGGACATAGATGTATGACTGCTGCCACAGCCGTACCGTGTTGTGCAACCGGAACTTGGGGTAGCCGGTCTGCATGTGGGAGTAAATGGAGGCGCCACCGCAGGTGACCAGCGGCCCCTTTGTAAACTGGACCTGTGGCCGGACTCGGAAGAGCCGGCAGAAGAGCCCGAGATCCGGCTGGATCCCGAGGTAGCCTTCGCAGAAGGCTACAAAGTGCGCCAGCGTCCCGATGGTGTTGGCGCCTAGATGGTGGAGGCGGAGGTCGAATAAGGCGAGGAAGGTGAGGAAGAACGGGTGCACCGGCAGCGTGAACCCGCGGGTCAGGTGCGAGAGGAAGACGACCCGCTCCCCCTCCGCCGGCTACAGCGACACCTCCCCCGCCGGTGCGAGCCGCACCTCCACCTCCTCCTCCGACGGCAGGACACGGGTCGCTCGGTACTTCTGGATGTGCTCCTCCGTAACAGAGGAGCCGTACCAAGCTCTGCGCTTGTCTGCCATTTCCAGTTCGCTAGGGGGCACGGCGGAGGAAGAGAGACGGTGGCCCGTACCACCGACGATGTTAAACGAGCGGCGCGGCGGACTACGTCAACGATGGCGAAGCAAGGCGACGCAAGGAAGACAAGGGTGAAAGAGAGAAGAGGAAGGCAACTGGGAGCGGGGGAAGCGAAGGGAGGAACCGCCCTCTCCTAGGCGCCCATTTAAAGGCCCGGAAGAGCAACCGTCCACGATTCCACGCGGCACCCATCGAGGCGTGCCGCACTCCAACCACCACTCCAGATCCAGTGTGCAGACGCGGGGCACGCAGAAAATCCTGGTGCGGGAACCGAAGAGCCAAGCAGCAGTTTCCCGAGGCGACGTGTGACGAGACGTTTCACTGCCCACCGCAGAGTAATGATGGCATGTGCGCGCGTGGCCGGTGTCAGCACTAACGTCACGGGTAGCGCAACCGCCAAGCCTAGCTGGCCGGAAAGTTCAAAACGATGAGGAGCGCGTGCACATTTTGCCTAAGGGCGAAATCCACAAGCGCTCAGGGGCTAGTGTCGGGGGGATGACCTCTAGATACCCCAACCGGACAAGAACTACGACAGTCGGATCACGCCCGGCTGGCTGAGTGCAGCCGGACAAGGCAAGTCAAGCCGGCTACCTCGCGGTAGCCGGAGCAGCGAGAAGCAGCCGGCTATAGCAGGGTAACCGGAAACAATCAGGGGGACAGGGCAACGTGCGGCACAGTACACGGTACACCCTATTACGACGACAAGACTGGCAACTACTCGGCCATACCGAAGACTTCGTGGGGTGACATGGGAATAGTGGCCCGATGCTGACGACAGGCTCGCACAACGTTCACTGTGCTCACGACGACCATACCACTCGTACTCTGATGGGACAAAGTTGTACCGGATACTGTATATGACTAACCGGCTAGGACCCACCCGTGGGGCCCGCCAGCTGGACTGGCTAGAGAGACCATTGCCTCTCTGCCTATATAACGAGAGGCAAGGCCTCAATAGAAAGGGTTGGTCTATGTGCATTTAAGGCAGTAGCTAGAGAATACAGCTTGAGGAGCGCTTGTAGCCTGTATATTGCTCATAGTTAGATCGGCAGGAGTAGGAGCTTTACCTCATCACGAGGGCTCCGAACCTGGGTACTTTCAGCGTCCAGCTACGCTTTCTTGTATCCAATCCCTCTTGCAGACGCTGTCGATAGCTTCCTTGCTAGTCCCCACACCTCTATCTAACCTTCTTAGGTACTGCCGTTCCCAATACAACGACAGTTGGTGCCCACCGTGGGGCAAGACGGCTTCGACTGGAGTCACGTTTCGCACGGATGATTTGAGTAGATACGGGTATATCTATTTGATGAAACACAAGTCTGAAACCTTTGAAAAGTTCAAGGAATTTCAGAATGAAGTGGAAATCATCGTAATAGAAAGATAAAATTTCTTCGGTCTGACCGTGGAGGTGAGTATCTAAGTTACGAGTTTAGCACACACATGAAAGAGTGTGGAATAGTTTCACAACTCACGCCTGCCAGAACACCACAATGTAATGGTGTGTCGGAACGTTGTAATCGTACCTTATTGGATATGGTTCGATCTATGATGTCTCTGAATGACTTGCCACTATCATTTTGGGGTTATGCACTGGAAACAGCTGCATTCACTTTAAATCGGGCACCATCTAAATCCGTTCAAACGACACCGTATGAATTATGGTTTGGAAACAAACCTAAGTTGTCATTTCTTAAAGTTTGGGGATGTGATGTTTATGTGAAGAAATTTCAGCCGGATAAACTCGAACCCAAAGCGGAAAAATGCATCTTCATAGGATACCCAAAGGAAATGCTTGGGTATTCCTTCTATCACAGATCCGAGGGCAAGGTTTTTGTTGCCAAGAATGGATCCCTTCTTGAGAAGGAGTTTCTCGCGAAAGGTGTGAGTAGTCGGAAGGTAAAACTCGAAGAGGTTATTGAACCTTCTCTTCATGAAATGGCGAGTAGCGCAGCACCGGAAATTGTTTCGGAGTTGACTTCACCTAATGAAGAGAGAGCTAATGATATTGATCATGAAACTCCGAAAGAGGATACTACCGAACCTCGCAGGTCAAGTACGACAAGTGCAGCTCCTGAATTGTACGGCAATCCTGTTGTGAATTTCATGGTTGATGAAATAGATGACCCTGCGACGTATGAAGAAGCGATGATGAGCCTGGATTCCAACAAATGGCTAGAAGCCATGAAATTCGAGATGGAATCCATGTACGAGAACCAAGTTTGGACCTTGGTGGACTTACCTCATGATCGAAAGGCCGTTGAGAATAAATGGATTTTCAAAAGAAAACCGGATGCTGATGGTAATGTGACCATCTATAAGGCTCGACTTGTCGCAAAGTGGTTTCGACAAATTCAAGGAGTTGACTACGATGAGACATTCTCTCCCGTAGCGATGCTTAAGTCGGTTAGGATTATGTTAGCAATTGCTGCATATTTCGATTATGAAATATGGCAGATGGATGTCAAAACTGCGTTCCTCAATGGTAATATTGAAGAAGAGTTGTATATGATACAACCTAAGGGTTTTGTTGATCCTAAGGATGCTAATAAGGTATGCAAACTTCAGCGATCCATCTATGGACTGAAGCAAGCATCCCGGAGTTGGAATCTCCGCTTTGATGAGGTGATCAAAGAGTTTAGATTTGTCCAAACTTATGGAGAGGCTTGTATTTACAAGAAAGTGAGTGGGAGCAATGTGGCATTTCTGATATTATATGTGGATGACATATTATTGATTGGAAATGATATAGATCTTTTAAACAGTGTTAAAAGTTATCTAAACAGCAAATATTCGATGAAAGACCTTGGTGAAGCGTCATATATATTAGGCATTAAAATCTATAGACACAGATCAATGCGCCTAATTGGGCTATCATAGAGTACAAACCTTGATAAGATATTAAAGAAGTTTAATATGGATGGAAGTAAGAAGGGGTTCTTACCTATGTTGCAAGGCAAGACATTGAGTAAGACTCAAAGTCTGGCTACGGCAGAAGAAAGAGAGATAATGGATAAGATCCCCTATGCCTCGGCCATAGGTTCTATTATGTATGACATGCTATGTACAAGACTGGATGTGGCACATGCTATTAGTTTGACTAGTAGGTACCAATCTGATCTTGGTTCGGAACACTAGATAGTGGTCAAGAACATCCTCAAGTACTTGAGAAGAACTAGGGATATGTTTCTTATATACGGAGGTGAAGAAGAGCTAGTCGCTAAGTGTTATGTCGATGCTAGCTTTGACATCGATCTGGATGACTCTAAGTCTCAATCCGGATACGTATTTCTCTTGAACGGAGCAGCAGTTAGTTGGAGGAGTTCCAAACAACCTGTGGTGGCTGGATCAACGACGGAGGTGGAATATGTTGCTGCTTTAGAAGCGGCGCAAGAAGCGGTTTGGATGAAAGAGTTCATTACAGAACTAGGTATGGTTCCTAGTGCATTGGACCCGATGGTGATCTATTGTGACAACAATGGAGCCATAGCCAACGCCAAGGAACCAAGGTCTCACAAGAATTCCAAGCATATTAAGCGCCGGTTTCACTCCATCCGCGAACATGTCAAGGATGGAGATATAAAGATTTGTAAAGTACACATGGACCTAAATGTAGCAGATCCGTTGACTAAAGCTCTCCCTAGGGCAAAACATGATCAACACCAGAACTCCATGGGTGTTAGATTTATCACTATGTGAACTAGATTATTGTCTCTAGTGCAAGTGGGAGACTGAAGGAAATATGCCCTGAGAGGCAATAATAAAGTTGTTATTATATATTCCTTATATATGATAGATGTTTATTTTACATGCTAGAATTGTATTGATCAGAAACATCAATACATGTGTGTTTAATAAGAAAAAAGGGTTCCTAGGTATGCCTCTCTTATAGACTAGCTTGTTGATTAACAAGATGATCAAGGTTTCCTTAGCATGGACATTGGATGTTGTTAATAACAAGGTCACAACATTGGTGGAATGATGTGATGAACATTCATCCGAAGTATAGAATTACGATCAAGTCATTATGTTTAAATTGCTATAACATCATACGAAGTAATCTTTATCCTTAGACCATGAGATCATGTTAATTGCTAACACCTGAAGAGTATCTTGATAACATCAAACGTCACACCGTAACAGGGTGATTATAAAGATGGGTTCAGTGCTACGAAGGTGTTATGTTGAGGCTCATGGATCAAGAGTGGAATTTGTCAATCCCGATGACGGATAGATATACTCTGGGCCCTCTTGGTGATATCACATTAAGGTAGCTTGCAAGCAAGTGATGTGATCACTAGAATGTTATATCACGGCAACAAGAAAAGAGTGCATGTCGGTAACGAGATCAAACTAGGTATTTCGATACCGATGATCGAATCTCGGACATGTATTATATCATGAGACAAAGGGATATAAATTACAAGCGTTAAAGGTTCTCACGATCACAGAAGTCATCGTTGAATATGCAGGAGTTAGTATGGATCTCCAGGTCCCGCTTCTGATTATTGATCTAAGAAGAGTCTCAATCATGTCTGCATTATTCGCGAACCGTAGGGTGACACACTTAAGAGTTACCAGACACCATTTTGGAGCACATATGTTTCAGACGAAATAATTGCAAAGCGCAGGAATTGTTTCGATAGAAACCGGAAATTATTTTAGGTGAAATTGCAGAATGTGGTTTTGCATGTGATATTGAAATATTGCAAGGGGTTATATGTGAATGTTTGTTAATTAAAGTAATTAACAAAATTCTGAATAAATTTAATAAAAGAGTTATATTAAAGGAGAAGAGCATTAAACTTGGAGAATTTTAATGCATTTAAAGTAGGGACTTTAAAGGGGAATGTGAAGAGGCATTTTAATGTGGAGGGGTTACCACCACATGAATGGGGGAGGTGAGGAGTCACCCCCCATGCACCGGCCATGGGAGGAGGGGCACCCCCCTCCTCCTATAAAAGGCCCCCCTCTTCCTCCTTCTTCCTCACACCTCCTTGTGAAGGATCTCTCTCCCCTCTAGAATTATTCCCCCATGGTATCGGATTAGCGAGATACATGTTCCTGGTGGCATTTCGTCTGGAAGGAGTTGCTACTTCTGCTGGATCGCTGGAGCGAGGAGGTGGAGGTTGTCCGGTGGCTTGAACGTGTGTGCGAGTACGGATGCGCTGCTGAGTTGCGGCGCTCGGACTTCCTCACGATCTTGAGATCGGCAAGTGTATGACTACATTAACCACGAGTTCCTACTCTCTAACAAAACTCGTTGTCTTCGAGGGTAAGTTCTCGATGGATGTATGTCCACCCGTTGCTCTGTACCTAGTAGATAGATCTTGGCGTGTAGTTCTCATCGTAGGAAATTTTCGTTTTCTATGCTGCAGACCCAACAGTGGTATCAGAGCCTGATCTATGCGTAGGTTCTTTGCACGGGTAATACACATATGTTATATGTGGGCGATAATGATCATGTTATTGCATCTTCTATGTATTTTGGATATTGGTGGCATATTGGGATGAAGCGGCCCGGACCAACCTTACATGTCATCGTACATGAGACCGGTTCCACGACTGACATGCAACTTGTTTTGCATAAGTGGCTGGCGGGTGTCTGTCTCTCCTACTATAGTCAATATCTGATTTACAACGAGTTGCTAATAACTTGGTTATCCTCGTTGTGGTTCATGTTCGTAGGTAAGAAAGGTTCTATCTCCGAAAGCCCTAAGCCACGTAAAACTTGCAATTGATAAGTTAGAGGCGTCTAGTTTAGATAGTTGCTGGGCTAGTGTATTGATATGGTATTGTTGTAAGTAGATGTATGATAGATACTCTTACAACACACTCAACATGTAAGTTCCATAGACCTTGGCCTTACACACAAAGGAATGATAGAGATCATAGCACGATGCAAATGATAGAGATCAAATGCATGGACCATATCATCTCATTTTACACATTAGATGTTAGCATCTTATACTGCTAGTTTGGCGTTTATTGTAGCATTGTAAGATGATCCCTCATTTAGATATCAAGATAAAAATGTGTTCTTCCTTAAGTATGCACCGTTCTGTGGATCGTGTTTCGAGACATCACGTGATGATTGTGTGTACTCGAATCTACGCTTTCATAAGAACGAGTGTAAGACAGTTTTACACACGCGAATACTAAGGTTCTTACTTGTCGAGCCTAGCATGTACAGACATGGCCTCGGAACACGGACCAAAAGGTTAAGCATGAGTCATATAGTTGATATGATGCCCATATAGATGCTCGCCTTTGAAGCTACATCAACTCACGTGATGATCGCACTTGGTGTAGTGGATTTGGTTCATGTAATCACCAAAAGGACACGAGGGATGTCGTTTTTGAGTGGGAGTTCATTAGTAATTTGGATTAGTTGAACTCACTCTATCATAAACTTAGTCTAAATAAACTTTACAAATTTTGTTGTAGATGGCACCACCAGCTTTTAATTTCAATGTGTTCATGGAGAAAGAGAAACTTGCTGGGAATCGTAGCAACTTCACCAATTGGGCTATGAATTTGACGATTATCCTCACTGCTGCACAAAAGCAATATGTGCTAGATGCGCTGCTAGGCCCCCCATCATCTCCTGATGCCCCTGCGAGGAAAAGAATGTCTATGTGACTCGTTAGGAGGACCATAATTTAGTTCATTGCGGCATACTGTATGGGCTAGAGCCAAAACTTCGAAAGCATTTCGAAAACGGCAATACCTTTGATACCATGGGAGAATTGAAAATGATTTTTGATACCCATGCTACCGTAGAGAGTTATAATGCTACTGAAAAGTTCTTTAGCTGCATGACGGAGGAGAACAGCTCCGTTAGTGAGCATGTACTCAAAATGTCTGGGTACGCCGATAAGCTTGTGTCCTTGGGAATAACGATTCCCATTGACTTAGGCATACATTGTGTTCTCCAATCTCTGCCACCTAGCTACAAGAGCTTCGTGATGAACTACAATATGCAGGGCATGAAGAAGTCTCTTTCCGAGCTTCTGTCAATGCTTAAGACTGCAGAAGTGGAGATTAGAAAAGAACATCAAGTGTTGATGATCAATAGGACCACCAGTTTCAAGAAGGACAAGAAAGGCAAGCACAAGGGAAAGAGGGGTGGAAAATCTGTTGCCACAGCTGAAAAGAAACCCCGAGCTGGCCCTAAGTGTGACACCGAGTGTTACTATTGCAAGGGGACTAGCCATTGGAAGCGCAATTGCCCCAAGTAATTGGCGGACAAGAAGTCCGACAAGGCAAACAAAGGTATATGTGATATACATGTTATTGATGTGTACTTGACTAGTACTCGCAGTAGCACCTGGGTATTTGATACGGGATCGATTGTTAATATATGTAACTCGATTCAGGGGCTACGGAACAAGCGACAACTAGCAAGGGATGAGGTCAGAATGCGGGTCGGCAATGGATCAAGAGTTGATGTGATCGCCGTCGGGACGCTACCTCTCCATATGCCATCGGGATTAGTTATAAACCTAAATAATTGTTATTTGGTGCCTGCACTGAGCATGAACATTGTATCCGGATTGTGTTTGATGCAAACTGGTTATTCCTTTAAATTTGAAAACAATGGTTGTTCGATTTATAAGAATGATATCTTTTATGGTCATGCACCTGTGTTGAATGGTTTATTTTTGTTGGATCTCGATAGTAATATTACGCCTATTCATAATGTTAATGCTAAAATGATTAAACTTGATAATGATATATCCGCATATATGTGGCACTGCCATCTAGGTCATATTGGCGTTAAACGCATGAAGAAACTCCATTCTGATGGACTTTTGGAATCACTTGATTTTGAATCATTTGATACATGTGAGCCATGCCTTATGGGCAAGATGACTAGAACGCCGTTTTCTGGTTCAATGGAACGGGCGACAGATTTATTGGAAATCATACATACTGATGTGTGTGGACCAATGAGTGTGTCGGCGCGAGGTGGATATCGTTATTTTGTTACTTTCACGGATGATTTGAGTAGATACGGGTATATCTATTTGATGAAACACAAGTCTGAAACCTTTGAAAAGTTTAAGGAATTTCAGAATGAAGTGGAAAATCATTATAATAGAAAGATAAAATTTCTTCGGTCTGACCGGGGAGGTGAGTATCTAAGTTACGAGTTTAGCACACACATGAAAGAGTGTGGAATAGTTTCACAAATCACGCCTGCCGGAACACCACAATGTAATGGTGTGTCGGAACATCGTAATCGTACCTTATTGGATATGGTTCGATCTATGATGTCTCTGAATGACTTGCCACTGTCATTTTGGGGTTATGCACTGGAAACAGCTGCATTCACTTTAAATTGGGCACCATCTAAATCCATTGAAACGACACCGTATGAATTATGGTTTGGAAACAAACCTAAGTTGTCATTTCTTAAAGTTTGGGGATGCGATGTTTATGTGAAGAAATTTCAGCCGGATAAACTCGAACCCAAAGCGGAAAAATGCGCCTTCATAGGATACCCAAAGGAAAGGATTGGGTATACCTTCTATCACAGATCCGAGGGCAAGGTTTTTGTTGCCAAGAATGGATCCCTTCTTGAGAAGGAGTTTCTCGCGAAAGGTGTGAGTAGTCGGAAGGTAGAACTCGAAGAGGTTATTGAACCTTCTCTTCATGAAATGGCGACTAGCGCAGCACCCGAAATTGTTTCGGAGTTGACTTCACCTAATGAAGAGAGAGCTAATGATACTGATCATGAAACTCCAAAAGAGGACACTACCGAACCTCGCAGGTCAAGTAGGACACGTGCAGATCCTGAACTGTACGGCAATCCTGTTATGAATTTCATGGTTGATGAAATAGATGACCCTATGACATATGAAGAAGCGATGATGAGCCCAGATTCCAACAAATGGCTAGAAGCCATGAAATCCGAGATGGAATCCATGTACGAGAACCAAGTTTGGACCTTGATGTACTTACCTCACGATCGAAAGACCGTTGAGAATAAATGGATTTTTAAAAGAAAAACTGATGCTAATGGTAATGTGACCATCTATAAGGCTCGACTTATCGCAAAGGGGTTTCGACAAATTCAAGGAGTTGACTACGATGAGACATTCTCTCCCGTAGCATTAAAAGTTAGGCATTAAATAGTGTTAAAAGTTATCTAAACAGCAAATTTTCGATGAAAGACCTTGGTGAAGCATCAGATATATTAGGCATTAAAATCTATAGAGATAGATCAAGGCGCCTAATTGGGCTATCGCAGAGTACATACCTTGGTAAGATATTAAAGAAGTTTAATATGGACGGAAGTAAGAAGGGGTTCTTACCTATGATGCAAGGCAAGACATTGAGTAAGACTCAAAGTCTGGCTATGGCGGAAGAAAGAGAGATAATGGATAAGATCCCCTATGCCTCGGCCATAGGCTCTATTATGTATGCTATGCTATGTACAAGACCGAATGTGGCATATGTTATTAGTTTGACTAGTAGGTACCAATCTGATCCAGGTTCGGAACACTGGATAGCGGTTAAGAACATCCTCAAGTACTTGAGAGGAACTAGGGATATGTTTCTTATATACGGAGGTGAAGAAGAGCTAGTCGCTAAGTGTTATGTCGATGCTAGCTTTGACACCGATCCGGATAACTCTAAGTCTCAATCCGGATACATATTTCTCTTGAACGGAGCAACAATTAGTTGGAGGAGTTCCAAAAAACCTGTGGTGGCTGGATCAACGATGGAGGCGGAATATGTTGCTGCTTTAGAAGTGGCACAGGAAGAGGTTTGGATGAAATAGTTCATTATGGAACTAGGTGTGGTTCCTAGTGCATTGGACCCGATGGTGATCTATTGTGACAACAATGGAGCCATAGCCAACACCAAGGAATCGAGGTCTCACAAGAATTCAAGCATATTAAGCGCCGGTTTCACTCCATCCGCGAACATGTCAAGGATGGAGATATAAAGATTTGTAAAGTACACACGGACCTAAATGTAGGAGATCTGTTGACTAAAGCTCTCCCTAGGGAAAAAACATGATCAACACCAGAACTCCATGGGTGTTAGATTTATCA
Source organism: Avena eriantha (assembly GCA_910589775.1). Lineage (NCBI taxonomy): Eukaryota > Viridiplantae > Streptophyta > Magnoliopsida > Poales > Poaceae > Avena > Avena eriantha. The sequence goes on along the minus strand of OU342745.1, from coordinate 56,072,756 downwards.
CTATGTGAACTAGATTATTGTCTCTAGTGCAAGTGGGAGACTGAAGGAAATATGCCCTGAGAGGCAATAATAAAGTTGTTATTATATATTCCTTATATATGATAGATGTTTATTTTACATGATAGAATTGTATTGGTCAGAAACATCAATACATGTGTGTTTAATAAACAAAAAGGGTTCCTAGTTATGCCTCTCTTATAGACTAGCTTGTTGATTAACAAGATGATCAAGGTTTCCTGATCATGGACATTGGATGTTGTTAATAACGAGGTCACAACATTGGTGGAATGATGTGATGAACATTCATCTGAAGTATAGCATTACGATCAAGTCATTATGTTTATATTGCTATAACATCATACGAAGTAATCTTTATCCTTAGACCATGAGATCATGTTAATTGCTAACACCTGAAGAGTATCTTGATAACATCACACGTCACACCGTAACAGGGTGACTATAAAGATGGGTTCAATGCTACGAAGGTGTTATGTTGAGGCTCATGGATCAAGAGTGGAATTTGTCAATACCGATGACGGATAGATATACTCTAGGCCCTCTCAGTGATATCACATTAAGGTAGCTTGCAAGCAAGTGATGTGATCACTAGAATGTTATATCACGGGAACGAGAAAAGAGTGCATGTTGGTACCGAGATCAAACTAGGTATTTGGATACCAATGATCGAATCTCGGACATGTATTATATCATGAGACAAAGGGATATAAATTACAAGCGTTAAAGGTTCTCACGATCACAGAAGTCATCGTTGAATATGCAGGAGTTAGTATGGATCTCCAGGTCCTGCTTCTGATTATTGATCTGAGAAGAGTCTCAATCATGTCTGCATTATTCACAAATCGTTGGGTGACACACTTAAGAGTTACCGGACACCATTTTGGAGCACATATGTTTCAGACGAAATAATTGCAAAGCGCAGGAATTGTTTCGATATAAACAGGACATTGTTTCGGGTGAAATTGCAGAAAGTGGTTCTGCATGTGATATTGAAATATTGCAAGGGGTTATATGTGAATGTTTGTTAATTAAAGTAATTAAAAAAATTCTGAATAAATTTAATAAAAGAGTTTTATTAAATTAGAGAGCATTAAACTTGGAGAATTTTAATGCATTTAAAGTAGGGACTTTAAAGGGAATGTGATGAGGCATTTTAATGTGGAGGGGTTACCACCACATGAATGGGGGAGGTGAGGAGTCACCCCCCCAGGCGCCGGCCATGGAGAGGAGGGGCACCCCCTCCTCCTATAAAAGTCTCCCTCTTCCTCCTTCCTCACACCTCCTTGTGAAGGATCTCTCTCCCCCTCTAGAATTATTCCCCCATGGTCTCGGATTAGCGAGATACAAGTTCCCGGTGGAATTTCGTCTAGAAGGAGTTGTTGCTTCTGCTAGATCGCTGGAGCGAGGAGGTGGAGGTTGTCCGGTGGCTTGAACGTGTGTGCGAGTACGGATGCACTGCTGAGTTGCGGCGCTCGGACTTCCTCACGATCTTGAGATCGGCAAGTGTACGACTACATCAACCACGAGTTCCTACTCGTTAACAAAACTCGTTGTCTTCGAGGGTAAGTTCTCGATGGATGTATGTCCACCCGTTGCTCTGTACCTAGTAGATAGATCTTGGTGTGTAGTTCTCATCGTAGGAAATTTTTCGTTTTCTATGCTGCGGACCCAACACATGCTTCCAGCTATGCTTGCTTGTAACCAATCCTACCTGCGGACGCCGTCGATAGCTTCCCTGCCAGTCCCCACACCTCTATCTAACCTGCTTAGGTACTGCCATTCCCAATAGAACGACACATCTGCTTGTTATTGTTGTTCTTTCTGGCCTGGGTAGGGATTTGTATTGCCATCAACTATCCATGCACGTCGTCATCAATAGCGGCGAACTCGCTAGGCATGGCGATCATTGTGTTGAGGTTGAGCTCATTGTTATCTTGCTTGCGCTTCAAGTATGTCGGAGCAAAGTTCACTTTTCCAGACCGTCGATGAAGGCAGCCATAGCGGTTTGTTCATGCACCCCTGTGCAGGAATTTTTCATATGCAGCCAGCGAGAGAGGTAGGTATGAGAGATTTCATCCTTTTCTTGCACACATTGTTGTAGGTCTCCGATAGAGTAGGGACGTTTGTACGTACCCTCAAAGTTCTTGGTGAACGCTTCGTGCATGTCCAACCAATTGCATATTGATTTATTCGGCAAGTCCTCAATCCATTGTCGAGCAGTACCAGTGAGCATGATTGGGAGGTACTTGATGGCAACATTAGGGTTTCCCCCTGCGATGTGAATCGCTTCGCTGTAGTCCTACAACCATGTAACTGGTCTGGCGGTGTCGTCATAGGGCTTGATGGTCTTGTCTATCCGGAGACCCTGGGGGTAGGCTATGGCTCGTATTACTGGTCCAAAACAATGTGGCCCAAGGTATGGGAGCTCCCTAGCTTCTTGGATCTTGTCCAGCCGTGAACGTGCGTCATATGACTCTGGTTGGTTCCCTTTTCCGTCACGGGGAGGGGAGTTGCGGCGCGATCTATGAGATCTGTCGTGTCCTCTGCCATGATGGCTGCTAGGTAGCAACCGTGGTGGTGGAGGCGGTGGGTTCGCCTTCTTGCTATTTCCCTCCTGTGACTCCTCACGCCTGCCGCGGTTGCTTGTCAGACGTAATGGCTCCTTGTGGGATCTGCTCCTATGTCCTTTAACCCTGCTGCGCTCTCCGGCATGCTAGCGCTGCTCACCCTGGCTGCGCATAATGATGCCGATCTAGGGACGCTTAGGCGGTGGCATGATTGTAAGTGGTGCGATTGTGGTTCCTTGTAACGCCAGTATGGTGGTGGAGGTGGCGACCGGCGAGGATGAGCCTTTTCTCCATGATCGGAGGATATGGATATGGCGTTAGTCCTGTCGCGTGCCTCCCCCCGTCTTCGTTCTATGGAGCTTGTATGGGATCCCTCGTCAAGGGGAGATTTTGGCCTTCTGTGGCTGTTTAGGGTTGACTGGCAAAGCTCTGGGTTGGACTCAAGCCTCTGCGAGGTAGCCTTTTCCTATTGCTTGCATGCCTTGGTGACGAGGTCGTACACCTGAGCAACTGCTTCTGGCGACTTGTCATGTTCTAGGAGGGTCTTGGCGACGACAATGTTGAGAGCAAGAGTTGGCATGACTTGCCTCCCCTCCGAATCAATGTATGGGGTGGCTTTTGCTGGCTTGGATCCCTCATATCCCAACCTGCACCGAACACCGGGATCTTCAACGACGTGAGCTGGTGCTTTCTTTGCCTTTTGCTTCAACAACAAATGCTTGTACTCAGCCTCCATAGCTCTTGCCGCCTTAATGGATTGTTGCGCCTTGGCCATGACTTCGTCTAGCTTAGCGCCCTGCTCCGCAATGCACTTGGCCTCCGCTAGGATTGTTGCACGCTTCTCATCAAGTTTCGTAACGCTCTGGATATGGGTGACAGTGATGGGCTCAACGAGGAGTGCGCCATAGATTGCCTTGTTAGCGGGAGTAACCAATCGGTTGCCAACTACAAATGTTGATGGTGGCTGATTTGATTGCCTGGCAGTTCTAGGGACCGTGTTGAGTTCCTGTGCCGGTTGCGGGCGGATAACTAGAGGGGGCAAGGCCTTGGCCAGAGTCGGAGGCTTTCTTGGCCGCTGCTACTCTGGTAACCGCTGGCGTGGGTGGAGATCTCTCACGTTCTGGTTCCTATCCGTCTTCTTCCATCACGCTCCCAATGGCGACTAGCACCTGGTAGGGAGCGTTGGTCTTCTCGGCGTGCTCCTCCTTCTCAATCTCTTGCTCAATCTCCCTCATAACAGCATCGTATTCCTCCCAGTTAGCATCCGAGCCGCCGCCATCCATATTGATGTCAGCGTATAGCGCGTCAAGGACGGAGTCGGAGTTGGCTTCAGTGTTGGCGATGGTGGATGTAGAGGTTGATGGAGGCAGGCCATTGTTGTTGTTTCCTCCTCCAGCTATGATGGCGTTCATAGCCTCGGCCTCCTCATTGGCGTCCGCGTATTCGTTGACGATTGTGACCATCTCACCAAGGGTGAGAGGACCCGCGGCATGCCGCCTTCGGAGGGTATGCCGGAGGAGTGTTCTAGGTGTGAGCCCTTCCACGAAGTGGTACACGAGCTCATCGGCACAGTCTCTCTCTAGGGTTTCCCTCACCCTCATCCATCTGGCGAGGTATTCGTTGGGAGGTTCTCCGTCCCTTTGGACGCATCTGGCCAGACCGAAGATGTATCACTAGACCGACAAAGTGTGACCTGCGCATCTCTAACGCTCGGGGAATCCAAGCGGATTTGCGGGGTCCTTCCACCTTTATATACTGCACAAGGGCGGTTTGGGTGGGCCTTGAATTTTCCTGATTTGATCCACCATACTCTAGGGAGAGACATGTCCCATATCCTTCCACGAACGTGTCCTGCTCATAGGCAGTCCATGTGGGGCTTGACTAGTTTCCGACTTCTTGGGAGCTAGGACCCGAGTCGGCTTTGCCGATGAAGATGTGGATGTCTCCGAAGGGGATGATAGAGCAACGCGTAGCGTTCATCTTCGCCAGCACCCAGAACTCATTTGGAGGTACGATCGGGATGTTGCCGGAGAAGATAACATGTCCGATGGCTACGGTGTCGCCGATTCTTGCGAAGAGATTGGACCTCGCCCGGTGTAGAGCTCGAAGCACCTCTTGCCCCACGGTGGGCACCAACTATCGTGGTATTTCCGACGAGTACGCCATGGAGGGGTCAGCACAGTACGTGTTTAGAGACGTGGGGTAAGGCAGAGAGTTGGCAGTATGAGGTAGCACAGCATACCTAGGTTCAACTCCCACAACGGTGGCGGAATTCTACTCCTGCTATAAATCACTATAATGGCAATACGCCGAGTTACAGATATAGGTTTGTTGTGCGAGGTGTTGCACATTGTACATAGAAATCTAGGTTGTGCCCTAAAGGCTCCTATAGGTCTGGTTTATAAAGGCGCCAGAGCCTAGGGTTTACAGGGAAAGATCCTTGCCGGACAAGGTAAAGAGTCCTACACTAATACGAACTAGTCTTTCGTGTCCTGCACTCCAAGGCTCCGAGTACGTCGGTGACTCCTTCGTAGCCTTCCTTCATCCGGCATGGGCCTCCCTTCTGGATCCATCTAACTGGGCCGCCCAGCAGGCCATAGGCCTTGCTACCAACTATGGGCCACCCGGGTTAGCCGGAATAAGGACGTGCTATGGTGATACCCATTTAGCATATCCCAACAAACATCGTGGGATTATTTTGGGTTGGATCGTATATGCTGATCACGAGTACCTGTAGGGTATGCCCATGTCACACAAGCACCATGAAATTTGCAAAATTCATAGACGTTCACTCAACAAAGTGAACACACAAAGAGCTGACCTGAAGAGAATACATCAGGAGCAGACCCACACAATCCATAAATCTGACGGATAGTCGTCATAGTAGTCATAGTGGGTGGTACCATCCTCACCATAAGGTGGCACCATCTGTAGCTCAGAATGCTCAACGATTCTGCAATACTCCACCAGTAATCAATCGAATTCGATAGGACGATCATTGATCCATATTCCTCCTACTCCATACCCATATATGACCCTTAGCTCCTCTTCTCACGCAAGAGCCTCAAAGTTGTAAGATCTGATCTCAGATAGGTCCGCATAGTATATGTTGCCGACCTGCACCGTGGGTACCCTGGTGCTATCGACACAGACGCACCGATTGTCAACAATGAAGAGAGCACGACTTCTGATGCCTCTAACCGGCTGAAGGACACGATTCCTGGTATCAACCCGATAAACAACTGGCCTGTCGCCGTAGACCAGTCCACTCACAACGAACAGTAACTCCCCGTTGGACTCAACGAGGTAAAAATGATTCTCTAGAAACTGGCAGCCTAGAACAATGCCTGCAACGGTGGGATGCATCTCCAAGGTTTGTGCGGAGTGCTGCAGCTGGACATCTCCATGAGCAGCATCACACATAGTCGAGAGGAAAGACTCGTATCTGTCTACGACAAAAACATCACCGGTGTAAGAAGTCATGCTCCTGAGTTCCGTGAAGTCATATGGTGAGTACCACCCTTCACCAGAGACCGAGCGACTCCCTTCCTTCATGCCCTCATCCGCCCACCGAATGGTGGTGTTCTGATGGTTTGATGTAAACACCATCAACGATGAGAACATCGTCACAGTGATAGAAGACACCTGCTCGGTTAGTATCTCCGCCCTCAGGCGCTTGATAGCACCCGAGAAGGGGTTGTACAAACGGGTCTTGTACGGCTGCACCCTCTATCCAAGCACAAGGAGGCCGCCGGTTGTGCTACCAACATAAAGGTACCTTCCAGAGAGAGAAAGAGAGATATAGAGGAGAAATAGAGATCCAGTCAAGGTGAACAGACTGAGATTCAATCAAGGTAAACCATGGAGCAAAACCCTAGGCATATGAGGTGAATGCAAAAAAGGATCGCATATATACAGATCAATATTAAGAAAGCACCTGCAAATAACCCGGCTAATGTTCTTCTCAAGGTGGCATCCAGTTCTCACATTCAGCAACATGATGGTGGTGGCGTCTACCGAATACTCCTATGACAACTAGTGCTCGAGAACAATCTAGTTGGATGGCATAAAGCGCTCCTCCGTGAAGCCATGCTAGGCGCTACAGACTACCCGGAAGGCGGCGTAGTAGTCGAAGTCCTCCATCGAAAGAAAGATGTTACCTATCTTCTAGACGAGTCCCCTAGGGAGACTAGCCCACGACGAGTCCTACTACTTCTTGCTAGCCATGGATGATGGCGTTTGTGTGGTCTCGGTCCTATCGACTGGTAGACGAAGCGGTTCGAGAGACACACATTTAAACAAAGGCCTAGGAAAGCCAAACGAAGCATGTGGAAATGAGATGACGGCATGCACACAGCAACCGCAACCGTGTTTCATCAAACTATCACAGGACACACACTAATTACGAGACAATGGTCATGCACACTAGCATAAGACTCCTAGGAGCACCTGAATGTGTAGGATGATACTAGTAGTAGTAGTATCATAACCTCATTGTATTTAATTATCCTAAAATCTAAGGAGAAAACCTGCGCTCCCTGGTCCGTTAGGACACACGCAAATGTAGGCATTTTCCATTTTTTGCATGGCATTTTCCATTTTTCAATTTCGGTTTTTGGCTGTGCTACTGGATGCTCACCATGTGGCCGGATGGGATGTATTCTCCGTGGAGCTAAAAACCTCATGTTCACTCAATAGCATGATTCTTAATTATTTGAATAGCCTCAATTGCTAGGCCGAAGGGCTAATTAATGCTTCTAGTTTTTCTCAATTACTCGTCTAGTTGACCCAAAAATATGAACCACCACATCATATAATGCTCTTGGCCGCTCATGTTGTTAAAACGGGAGTGCATGCATCGGCTTGCATGTTTTCAATTAGATGCAGTGGCCATGTACATTGGCTAGATTTTAAGATTACTACTACATGCAATAACTAGCAATAAAGAGAATAGGTGAAGTTAATTCTCTGAACTAAGTAGTATGTGGTTTTCTCTCCGTCCTAGTAGTAATCCCGAACATAGGTAGTACCTCAAGTGTGTTTATATGGATGATCAGTTGATGTGACTCTCGACCATGAATTTCTGACCAGATAGCCATATGACTATCACCTTTTTTAATACTACTACTAGTAGTACATGGACGCTAGCCAAATTCAAAATCTCAATCGAGCGGCAAAATCACACACCCTGACTTTGAAGCATTTCCCGCCTAACCGTTTCAAAAACATTGAGGCAAAATCTCCCAATGGGGGAGTACTATTTTTGTATTATTATTAGATGGACGCTAGCCAAATTCAAAATCTCAAACAAGTGGAAAAACCACACACCGACTTTGAAGCATTTCTCGTCCCTCTGTTTCAAAACCTTTGAGGCAAAATCTCCCACCGGTGGAGTACCATTTTTGTATTATTATCAGATGGACGCTAGTCAAATTCAAAATCTCAATCGAGCGGCTAAACCACACACCGACTTTGAAGCATTTCCCGCCCCTCCGTTTCAAAAACTTTGAGGCAAAATCTCCCACCAGGGGAGTATCATTTTTCGATTATTATTAGATGGACGAACGCCAAATTCAAAATCTCAATCGAGCGGCAAAATCACACACCAACCATGAAGCATTTCGCGCCCCTCCATTTGAAAAACTTTTGACTTCAAAATTCCCATTCTACCCAATGTTCAGACGCCCTATGGGAAAGCTAAAGTTGATAGCTTGGGGGCACGGTCATAATTATTTTTCTGTTCACCTCCTTAGTCCCGATTCGTGCAGATTTTCCTGCTGGCCCTCCCAAAAAACCCAGGCTCCTCTCCCATGCCCTCACCTCCATGACCACCACGCGCACCAGTTGGCGGCAATTCCATAGTGGCCAGAGATGCTTGAGCTGCGGTGTCATGCACCACCGCGGAGCCGCTTCACCGATGCTCACACAACGGATCTAGTTCACCGGGTCCCTCTTCTACTGCACCGGAGCTGTGGTGTCGTTCACCATGCCGATGGCGTCATCGACTGCCCAAGCTCTGCTTCCCGGCCACCGAAAGCTACCCAACTGTACCGGATCCGCTTCACCGGTGTCCACCGGACATGATCTAGTTCAAGGTGTTCCATGTCCACCACTCTAGACTAGCTGAACAGTTGTCGTTGTTCACTGCACTGGATCTACCTCAGCGACGCTCTCGTCCATCGTGCTCAAGCCGGCATAGACCTCCCAAGATGTTCATCCCTGATGCCAACAGCCACCACAGACGCAACACCCTCGGTGACCTGGACATCACCTGCATGGTACCGACGGTGCTTAGAAGCCTCTCCGACCAAGGTTAACCAAATCTCGAACCTATTTTTGTTTGGTCAGCAGTATAGCAGGTTCAAGCCTATCGTAGTGGACTGCATTATTGTAATCGTGCTAGTACATACAAGTCACTGGGCACGCCTGTTCTTCATGCTAGAGCATACGAGGTCATTAGGCATGTTGGTTTGCATTCACTGTTCTAAAATTTCAAGTCATGCACATGTTTTTTTACATGCACATGTTCTTAGCTACTCTATACAACAGTAATTTTGTGCTATTGTGTAGTTCTTGCAAAATGTAAAATCAGTGGAAAATATTAGTGTGGATTCCTTTCTCCATAGTTACGGAATCTATCTGGTTCGCTTGAGCTAAGTTTCTGCAATTATTTCCTCCTTGGCATCGTTCTGCTATCCTATAGTACTTGTTTAAACTCTTCATACTAATTCGATTTTGTTGTTTCCATCTGGTTCTTGAAAAGCTGCAACACTAACTATATTCTTTTTCTTGCATAGATCTCAAAATGGAAAAATGAACATGTCGGTTTGCATAACCTATTCTACAGGTTCACAAGCGATGCTATTTTTTCCTTACCTGGTGTTCGTTCATCCTAAGAAACGACATAATTGTCCTCTACTATGTAGTTCACTAGTGGTTCTCATTCCTGCTCTAGAAGTTCCCTTATGATGCCATTATAATTTCTATCTAGTTGATTGTTAGCTATGACAGTAACTGCATGCCATTGTGTAGCTCACCGCAAATTCTGAGTCACTCAAGGTCTCTTGCATTCCAGGAGATACCACTACTTCCAAATATATTTGCTGAAATGAACTGGCTAGTTTATATTTGCTGAAATTCTAAGAAACTTTGTTTGATTGCTCATTTCATTGTAGGCACACTTGTCTAATGATTGTTTGTCATGTTCTATAGGTTCACGAGCAATGCCATTATATCTCGTATATGGTTCAGGTTCATCCTAAGCAATGGCATAACTGTCCTCTACTATATATAGTTCATTCGTGGTTTGCATTCCTGCTCTACAGTTCTTGTATGATGCGATTATCATTTCTATCTAGTTCATTCATAGCTACGACAGTAACTACATGCCATTGTCTAGCTCAGCGCAAATTCTGAGTCACCCAAATTCTCTTGCATTCTAGGGTATACAACTGCGTCCATATATATTTGTTGAAATGACCTAGCTAGTTTATATTTGCTGAAATTATAGCCCACACACACATTTTTGATTGCTCGTTTCACGGTAGGCAAATTTGTTTAATGTGTGCTTGCTTGTCCTGTTTGTTTGACGTGTTGGTCAATAATTACACCATTAACCAGTTGTAAACTGGAGTTCATAGCTCCTTTCATATCAGTCAAATGAGTAGTTTGTCTTGTTTGATGTATTAACTTGTTATTACTTAGTTTCATACTGCAATTATTGCTATCGCCACCAAAGAGGGGGTTGCAAGATCATGCTCAAGGTGGTTTTCCAATGTAGCTGTCACACTCAAAGGGAGATGCAGGTGATAGATTGAGAAAGCAAATTGAGGACTCTGCTATCAACTTGATTGTCAACTGGAATGCCGAATTTTTTTTCCCTTGAGTTGTCAATATGTAATAATGTTAAGAAGTTTGCAGCTGATGTAATATCTAGATAACTCGCATAGGCCATGTAGGCATTTAGTTGACGCTGTCCACGCATGAGGGTAGGTGATGTCTACGCACTTCTATTCTTGTAGACAGTAGTTGGGCCACCAAGTGCAGAGGATTGTAGAACAGCAACAAGTTTCCCTTAAGTGGATCACCCAAGGTTTATCGAACTCAGGAAGGAAGTGGTCAAAGGTATTCCCTCTCAAGCAACCCTGCTATCAAGATACAAGAAGTCTCTTGTGTCCCCAACACACCCAATACACTTGTCAGGTGTATAGGTGCACTAGTTCGACGAAGAGATAGTGAAATACAAGTGGTATGGATATAAGACAATGGTGCCAGAAAATAGCTTGACAGGAGGAAAAGACTAAAGGCAAAAAGATGGAAGCAAGCAAACATGTAACATATCTAGTTGCAAACGGTGTTTCAATGCTTAAAAATAAGGCCTAGGGATCATACTTTCACTAGTGAACACTCTCATATACTATCTTCTTTTCATGATACTACTCTGGACTACTCTCCGGTTGGACACTCTAATCCATGGTAGGGCTATAACATCACTCCTCAAAGTTTGCTTTCCCCATCTAGATAACCCCACACTGTCACCTTGAGCGCTAGATGGTTCCAACAAACACCACAATTTCATAGATACATCCAACTCCATATATAACTCAAAACAAGTATTTGTAATCTCTAGCCTAAGTGCCACCACAGTGTGCATGCTGTCACTTTCACACGCATGGGGAGAGCAGAGATCTATTAAAGCACATGAGTAGCAAGGTAGATATACTTGATTACAAAGCTCATGATCACAATATGATCATGCATAGATAGAGAGATGAACACATAGCTACCGGTAGAACCCTTAGCCTCGAGAGAGAACTAGTCCCTCCTCATCATGGGAATCAACAACGGTGTTGGAGATGGTGGTAGAGATTGATGGATCTGGCTCCGGGGGCACTTCCCCATCCCGGAAGGGTGCCGGAACAGAGACTTTCTGTCCCCCGAATCTCCCCTTCGGTGGCAGCGGTGCTGCGGAACTTTTCGTGGATGGAAGCTGGGTGATTTAGGGTTTCTGCATCGGAGGCTTCTTATAGGCGAAACGGCAATGTCAGAGGGTGGACCAGGGGCCCACACCACCTGGTAGCGCAGCTAGGGGGACCCGCACCACCACATGGGGGGCTGTTCGTCTGCGGTACCAAAGTTCGCAGGCCAGCGCATGGCGGTACCTTAGTTGCCTGAAATTGCCGTGTTTCAAAATGTTGGGCCGCCAACTGCTGAGAGGGGCCATTTCGAGGCAAACTCATCTCACCCCTGCCAAATTCAAACATTCTGTTAAACTGCCCCGTGAAGTAGACGGTCGGGACCCTCATGTCGGTCATCTGTCCGTGACGGGAGCGCCAACGCGGCAACCTCTTAGGAAAATCGAGTAACTAAGTGGATTGGATGCATTGACCAATTTCACAAATCCATTCCCACCTTTCCCTAAGCACCGGCGCTGTCGGAATCCACCCTCCGGGCAGGACGATCCCTTCGGACATTTGACTTCCTGCGCCCAGTTGTTGCGCCCAGTCGCTGATCCCGAGCTCCAATGGCGCATGCCATAGCCGTCGTTGCGAGGCTCTAGCCCGCCTCCGCCGCCGACGAGCCCAGCAGCTCGGAGGATGGCAGATCCTACTACCAAGGAAGAAGAAGTTCTGGCTACAAGCGGGTGAGCTACCCTTCTCTTTGCTATTCACACTAATTATAACTGCTAGCTGGCTATTGAACCTCAAATTGTTTGTTAGCCCAATGCTGACAAACATATTTTGTCCATAGTTTTCTATCAAGTGGGATCTCCGCGGACCACCCTTACCTGGTTACGGTAGTCCTCTTCATGTACGATTCTAAGGGCAAGTGGTATGGACACCATTGTATCACGATGGAAGAAGCGCCTACGCAGATCTGCACTATATCTAGTATAGTTGCTTCTTTCCGTAATCATGATGAATTATGGCCGAAGCAGACTGCAAAGTTCAGCTTCATGGATGAACGTGGCATCATGGTTCCTCTAACGTGTGACAGTCAGCTAATTGGGTTGATGAAAAGGTATGCTTCGGCTTGCATGTTTGAGCTGAATTGTGATGTACTAGATGTGGAAGCTGCTGCAACTGGGAGTCGTCCTTCTATCCTTGGGCAGGGTGGTTGCTCGAACCCAATTAGCTCCTGGTAAGCAAAGGTCTCTTGGGGTTCGCATGTTTGTGCTGAATTGTAATTTCTTTTATTTACTCTGTCGATATTGGGCAGTTATGCAATAGTCTTGTTTCTTTGACAGGAAGCACCGCAAGGTTAGAAACATGACTACCGAGTCAGCCATTTTGCTGCTCAAAGAAATTAAAAATGAGTGGAAACATGATGTTGGGCACGATTCTGGTGCCCATTGTCCCGGTGATGCAGAGTACGTGAAGCTAAGAAAATTGGCACCGAGAGAGAGGAAGAAGGCAGGAAATGAAGAAGCCATGGACGTGAATGCTTGGTACCCAGGCTGCGGAAGAAGGCTGCTGGCAATGGAAGATGCATAGTAATGTGTTGAACTTGAACATATATATGTAATTTGGTTAAATTCTGGAGCTCTGTGTGTGGTACTTTGCTCGGCGAAACAATCTATCCACGTTCTCTGAGTAAAATGTACCGTGACTTAGGGTTTGGAAACGCCCGAGTCAGTAGTTGAATCTGAAACTCTGATTGTGCCACTGCTATCTGAAAACACGCAGCAACGGTTCCACGATTGCTGAGGGGCAGGAGGTCTCCAAATTCGATGGAATGTAAGTGGCACAGAAATAAATTATTTAAGCTGCCACACTGCATGAAGCAACAACTTATTTCAGATGCTGCACAACGACGTGGCAACATAAACAGCAATGGCAACCGATAATGCCCAGATGAGGAGGAAATCAGTACCACTTTCTGGCCTAATCTTGAGCCCGTCTATCTCACCGCCTCTCTGCTCCTGCATCCCCTGCATCTGGCGAAGCTCCTGGATCTCCAGTAACCGGGTGTACGTGCTTCCACTTTATAAATTGTGGTTGTGCCATTTGCATGCGGCACAATCCACGTAGATTACGTTTACACAAACCACCAATGTCATAATACACTAGTAGAAAAAGGGTCGTTGGTCCACGATCACGTTCCCAATCCGAGACAGAGATCTAAATCGAGGCAGAAATTGATCTAAATCACAAATTATTCCAGAAAAATTAATCGAGACAGAGATATAAATCGAGGCATTTCATTAATTCAACCACAAATTCTTCTAAACAAAGGTGCGATTTCACATCCTACATTAATTCAACCACTAGTTAACAATTTCACTTCCGCTGCCACTGTCCTCCGAGCCACCGGCTTCCTCGTCGTCGTTGGATGGAACATCCACGATTTCCACATTGTTCGTGAGACGGAGCACCTCTTCGCGGCGAGCGGCGGCGATGGCGGTGTACTTGGTCTGTCCAGGGATGGACCAGAACCTCTCCCGCCCTTCTCGGTTGCGGAGATCTCGGTGCACCACACGCCCGTAAACGACGTGGTTGCCAATCTTGGCCTTCCGCTCCTTCTTGAACAACGTCAGCTAGTACGGGCTGGCCGCTGCGTATCGGGGCAGCGCCCTCTTCCACGCGGGCATCTGGCGACGATGTGCCACGATTTCGCTCTCCATCCCGGCTCCGCCGAGGACGAGGAGCGGAGCCACCGGCACCCCCGCATAGCTGATGCGCCATCTGTGGGGAACCGTCGCGTCCGGCAGCGTGAGGATGTCGAAGTGCGCAAACATCACCGCCTCGTAGAAGTTCAGCGCGGGCATCTCCATGGTGATGCGGTGGAGATTGGAGAGGGAACGAGGGGATGGATGACGAAGCAACGGTGCGGTGGAGATTGGAGAGGGTGAGGGGATGGACGACGAAGCGACACGCTGTGGTGCCTCCTATTTGTACACGAGGATGATGAAGCGACGGACGGAATATCCAAGGGGCATTGGTCAGACAAAAGGAAGTAATGCAGGGTTAAGACGGATTAACGGGCGACCAATTTTTTCCTCCCAGGACTCCGGGGCTAATAGTTCAGACTGCTAGGTCAACAAGTACAACTATTACAACTTAAAAAGGCATGGATCTTAAGCTAAATAGACTAGTTATCACACCTTGATCTTCCTAATCTTAGCCCAATGTGCATCTTCCTGCGAGAGCAAGGATCGAATCGTCTACTCCTTCCTTTTAGCATCTTCCTTGCACAGATTCAATTGTTTCTCTACATTTTTCCTCATGCACTTGTTAATACTCGTAGTTGTGAACTACAGGACTTTGGCCTGGTGAAGATCATTCCTTCCTTGAGTCAGTTCTTGCTCTGCTTTAGCCTTCAGGGCCAACGTCGCGTCCCTCTCCTTCTCGACTTTGCTAACCTTGTCTTGCACCCACCTGAGATCTCGCTTATGCTTGGTCGTGTCAACTGGTTCCCATAGCTTCATCTCAACACTGTCAAGAAGTGAGCTGAATACTGATTCTTTCAAATCAATAGTCATTTCCCATAGTTTGTCTAGCGTTTTCTACATCGATTTGGGCCACTCTGGATCTACCCATGTGACAACACCGCAACTTCTGCCTTGCATCATTGCATGATGTCCTTGACACCGGAGAAACCTCCTGCCTGCGTTTTGTCCTCCTGACTCACATCGAAATCACCGTCCTTGTCGTCACGACGCGTTTCCTCGCCATCTCCCCTTGAACCCATGGCGAGAGGGGAGGGGTGGCTGCCGGAGAGGGGATCGGGATGGAGGCGTCGTCTGCTTGCGGCTACGGCAGGATGGGAGTGAAGTGGGGAAAGTGGCTTCGAGGGGAAGGAAGAGAAGTACGGGGAGGAAGAGAAGTAATGGGGACGTGACACTAGGATATTGCCCACTGAACTCGTGAGTCGTGACACTCGCAATAGGGGAGCGCCCGGTGTTGCCAGTTTGTCCAGAGCAAGCTTGGCCAATCATGTCGCAGAACATCCTACTCGCGGATCGCTCTCACGAAGACCATCTCAATCGTCCAAGCGCACCGATCAAACGCTATGTAACAATCGTCAAGCAGAACAACTATGTTAGGGCATGCCTTATAGAAGACTCGGTCTAACGGTGGATCCATTGGGGGGCTAAGGCTAGGGCTCTCCTAAGGTTAGGATCCATATGTGGTTTATGAAAACAACACACATCCAATGACACTGGTGGATCCTTATGTGGTTTGTGAGAAGAACACACATGAAATCACACTGGGTGGATCCATATGTGGTTTATGAGAGGAACACACATGCAATGACACTTGTGATATGTGGTCTGTGAAAAGAGCACATATGCAATGACTCTAACTATGGTTAATGAAAAGAGCAGACATGCAATGACAGTGGTGGATCCATGTGTGGTTTGTGAGAAGAACACACATACAATGACACTGGCTGTGGTTCATGAAAAGAACAGACATGCAATGACAGCGGTGGATCCTTGTGTGGTTTGTGAGAAGAACAAATATGGAATGACTCTAGCTGTGGTTCATGAGAAGAACACACATGCAATGACACTGGTGGATCCATGTGTGGTTTGTGAGAAGAATAGACATGCAATGACTCTAGATGTGGTTCATGATAAGAACACACATGCAATGACACTGGTGTATCCTTATGTGGTTTGTGATAAGAACACACATGCAATGACACTGGTGTATCCTTATGTGGTTTGTGAGAAGAACACACATGCAATGACTCTAGCTGTGGTTCATGAAAAGAACACACATCCAATGATTCTAGCAGTGGTTCATGAGAAGAACACACATGCAATGACACCGGTGTATCCTTATGTGGTTTGTGAGAAGAACACACATGCAATGACTCTAGATGTGGTTCATGAAAAGGACATACATCCAATGACTCTAGCTATGGTTCATGAGAAGAACACACATGCAATGACACTGGTGGATCCATGTGTGGTTTGTGAGACGAACGGACATGCAATGACACTGGGTGTGGTTCATGAAAAGAACACACATGCAATGACACAGGTGGATCCATGTGTGGTCTCTGAAGAGAACACACATTTCAATAACACAGGTGGATCCATATGTGGTATGTGAAAAGAACACACATGCAATGAATCCAGTTGTTGTCAGTAAAAAGAACACACATGCAATGACACTGGTGGATCCATGTGTGTTCTCTGAAGAGAACACACATTTTAATGACACTGGTGGATCCATATGTGGTATGTGAAAATAACACACATGCAATGACTCCATTTGTGATATGTGAAAAGAACACACACGCAATGACACTGGTGGATCCATGTGTGGTCTCTGAAGAGAACACACATTTCAATGACACTGGTGGATCCATATGTGGTTTGTGAAAAGAACACACATGAAAAGACTGTAGTTGTTGTTAGTAAAAAGAACACACATGCAATGAAACTGGTGGATCCATGTGTGGTTTGTGAAAAGAACACACATGCAATGACTCTAGTGGATACATATGTGGTTTGTGGAAAGAACACACATGCAATAACCACTAGTTGATCCATATGTGGTTTGTGGAAAGAACACACATGCAATGACACTGGTGGATCCATATGTGTTTTGTGAAAAGAACGCACATGCAATGATTCTAGTGCTGGTTTTAGTATAAGAACACATATGCAATGACTCTAGTGGGTCCATATGTGATTTGTGAAAAGAACACACAGGCAATGACTCTAGTGGATCCATATGTGGTTTGTGGAAAAGAACACACATGCAATGAACACTGGTGGATCCATAAGTGGTTTGTGGAAAAAACACACATGTAGTGAACACTGGTTGATCCATATGTGATTTGTGAAAAGAACACACATGCAATGCCATTGGTTGATCCATATGTGGTTTGTGAAAAGAACACACATGCAATGACTCTGGTGGATCCATATGTGGTTTCTAGAAAAAACACACATGCAATGACCACTGGTCGATCCATGTGTGGTTCATGACAGGAACACACATGCAATGACATTGGTTGATCCATATGTGGTTTGTGAGAATAACACACATGCAATGCCATTGGTTAATCCATGTGTGGTTTGTGGAAAGAACACACATGCAATGACTCAAGTGGGTCCATATGTGGTTTGTGAAAACAACACACATGCAATGAACACTAGTGGATCCATAAGTGGTTTGTGGAAAGAACACACATGCAGTGAACACTGGTTGATCCATATGTGATTTGTGAAAATAACACACATGCAATGCCATTGGTTGATCCATATGTGGTTTGTGAAAATAACACACATGCAATGACTCTAGTGGATCCATATGTGGTTTGTGGAAAGAACACACATGCAATGACCACTGGTTAATCCACGTGCGGTTCATGAAAGGAACACACATGCAATGACATTGGTTGATCCATATGTGGTTTGTGACAATAACACACATGCAATGCCATTGGTTAATCCATGTGTGGTTTGTGGAAAGGACACACATGCAATGACTCAAGTGGGGCCATATGTGGTTTGTGAAAAGAACACACATGCAATGAACACTAGTGGATCCATAAGTGGTTTGTGGAAAGAACACAAATGCAGTGAACACTGGTAGATCCATATGTGATTTGTGAAAAGAACACACATGCAATGCCATTGGTTGATCCATATGTGGTTTGTGAAAAGAACACACATGCAATGACTCTAGTGGATCCATATGTGGTTTGTGGAAAGAACACACATGCAATGACCACTCGTTGATCCACGTGTGGTTCATGACAGGAACACACATGCAATGACATTGGTTGATCCATATGTTGTGTGTGACAATAAAACACATGCAATGCCATTGGTTAATCCATGTGTGGTTTGTGGAAAGAACACACATGCAATGACTCTAGTGGATCCATGTGTGGTTTGTGAAAAGAACACACATGCAATGACTCAGGGGGATCCATGTGTGGTTTGTGGAAAGAACACACATGCAATGAACACTAGTGGATCCATATGTGGTTTATGGAAAGAACACACATGCAATGACACTGGTGGATGCATATGTGGTTTGTGAAAAGAACACACATGCAATGACTCTAGTGGGTCGATATGTGGTTTGTGAAAAGAATACACGTGCAATGACTCTAGTGGATCCATATGTGGTCTGTGGAAAGAACACACATGCAATAACCACTGGTTTATCCATGTGTGGTTCATGATAGGAACACACATGCAATGAACACTAGTGGATCCATATGTGGTTCCTGACAGGAACACAGATGCAATAACATTGGTTGATCCATGTGTGGTTCATGACAGGAACACACATGCAATGACATTGGTTGATGAAAGGATAGAGATGTCGCCTAGAGGGGGGTGAATAGGCAATTTAAAAACTATTACAGTTTTGGCTTGATAGAATGCGTAATTAAACTAACGTTTATTTTACAAGCACAAAACCTAAATACACTAGGCTCAACTAAGTGCACCAGCAACAAGTTAAGCTAAGCAAGATAGCACAAGATAAATATACCACAAGTGATAAGCAAGATATAAGTACTTCAAGCTCGATGGCTATCACAAGGAAAGTAAGCTCGGGTATAGAGATAACTGAGGCACGCGGAGACGAAGATGTATTCCCATGTTCCCTTACAAGTAAGGTACGTCGCGTTGGAGAGGTGTGGGATTCCACGAAGGATTTCCCAACGCCACAAAGGCTCACCTTCTTCTCCGAGTCTATCCCACGAAGGAATATGCCCTTTCCTTATGGCTAGCTTTTCCTCCACTCCGGAGATGGCAAGCTCCACAACCACTTCACAAGCTCCACAAAGGAGAAGCCCGGGTCTCTTCACAATCTTCCACGAAGAGGACACCGAGGCACCAACCACCAAGCCAACTAGGAGGTCACCCTCCAAGAGCAACAAGCTCATGGTCTCTCACTCGAACAAATCATAATGGAGAGCTCAAAACTTATGCAAGAATGCAAAGCAAGAACACCAAGGGTGTCAAATCCCTCACTCTCAAATCCCACCAAAGAAATAAGTGCTAGGGAGGAATTAGAGAGGAAGAATAATGGTGGAAGTCAACCAATGACTCCAAGATCTAGATCCAAAGGGTTCCCCTCACTTAGAGGAGAAATTTATTGGTGGGGATTGTAGATCTAGATCTCCTCTTCCAAAGCCCTCAAAAAGATGCAAGAATCATAGGAGGGGAGGGAGAGGAAGCAAGCTCTAGAGGGTCAACAATGGAGGTCAATTTCGAGCTCAAGAACACCTAAAAACGTTGGGGGAAGAACCCCCTTTTATAGGGGAAAGCAAATGTGGACGTTGGGAGAAATCTGCATGAAGCCGGTTTGAAGTTCGGTTGAACCGGCCCAAAAACCGGACAGTCCGGTATCAGGCTCGGTTGAATCTCGGTTTGAACCCGGTTGAATCCTGGTTTAGCCGGATCTATCCGGGAAGGGGTATAGAGAGTAATCCCGGTTAGACTCGGTTGCGAAACCGGGCATCCCGGTATGAATCCCGGTTGAATCTCGGTTGAACCGGATCTGAAACAGACTTCACAAAAAACGCAATAACTTTTGCATCCAGACTCCGATTTCGATGATCTTGGGCTTGTTTTGATGAGGACAACAAGATCTACAAGATGGTGTGGAGAAACATCATAGTACAACAAAGGAGGATAGAACCAAATGAAGAAAGGTATGAAGCTTCCCTATAAGAAGAACCGACAAAACCTTCAAACTCGAAAACGCCTTAGAAGATGCATACGAATTCCGTTTTCGATGAACTTGGGCTTGTTGAAGATCTATCAACAAGCTCAAGAACCTCACATGGAGAAACACCAAGAAGCAACAAAATAGGAAGATGCAAAGTATGCAAAGGATTGAGCTCCCTATGACGATGTGATCAAGTTACCCAACCGAAAGCCCCTCTTGATAGTGCGGCTATATATCCTATAACCCGGTCTCCCAACAACCACCTTGAGACCGGTAAAAGGAAAACCTAGCAAGGCCATACCTTTGCCTTGCACATCCCGCTTGATCTTGATGACAATGCATCAAGCTCCATCCAAGCCGGAATGCATCACTTGATCATTGTTGCTTCGTGAAGACTCGTAATTTGCTCCCCCATACACCACTATGGGATAGCTTCATTAAGACACATCTTCACATGTCCATTATCACCAATATGGATGGCAGGCTTCAAGCAAATGATCTTCTCGAGTTGCTTATCTTGAAATTGCCCTTCTCAAACTTTGATGACGATCACCACTTGATGTCATCCTCTCATGGGCTATATGAGATCTTCACTTTTCAAGAATTCCCATGGAAAGATACATATCCTATATAGAAAATGGAAAGGCACATATATAATGGGTTAGTTCATGATGCATAAATGACAAGGCTTACCATACCACAAGATCCATGTGGTACATTCTTTATGCTTCATTGTTGACCAACTTGAAATCACTCTTCACTCTTTGTATTGGTCAACCAAGTATCTTCTCATGCTCCATCTCAATATCTTGAGGTACGTAAAGAATTATTCATTTGATTACATGCTCTAAATCTTAGTCAACCATAGCTCAACTACTGAGGCTATCATGACACCGCCTTAGAGCCATATCTTGAATTATTCTATTGAGATCACACTCTCAAGATGTTGATCATATCATATTCTTCTTCAACTCGATGATCTTGATGCCAGTACTCAAGGTATATCTTTATCTTCATGGCATCCATACTTGAATCCAACATATGGACTACAAGCATGACCTATGGAATATTCCTTCATATTAAACTCAATGAAAACATTAGTCCCTAGGGATTGTCATTAATCACCAAAACCACACATAGGGGCAATTAACCTTTCAATCTCCCCCATTTTGGTAATTGATGACAATCACAACAAGAGGGTTTATTTAATGAATATTAGAAACAAGTACACAACTTATCCGAGAATAAGTTTTAAACAAGAGGTTGTATTTGATATGGTTAAGTAACACAAAGATACTAGCCCATATCAAAACCGATTCTACTCACACAAACTACAACTAATGAGAGAGATGTGAGTAGAACCAACATATATAGAGCAAACTCCCCCACAATATATGCACGTGTGATGAACTTGAATTTCATTGCATACATTGTCAAGCATAACCTTTGGGAGAGTTTCCACTATATATTCAACCATGCAATACATAATAAATATGAAATGCATGAAAGGCAAACACTTAAGAACAAACCAATCTTAAGTAGAAAACCATTTCCCTTAAAACCCTCTAAACTTCTCCCCCATTGACAACAAGTGCCAAAATTGATGACAAAGTTAGAAGGCCAATATAGTTCAAGTTCCTCCCAAGGTGTGCATTTCTCATAATATGAGTGAAATCATATGCACATATCCAATGACGAATACTTGGAGGAAATCAACTATATTGAGGATCAAATATTGCCAAAAGGATAACAAGGTGAAGGAACTTCAACGGATGAAGCAAGCAATCAAAAGATCCAAATAATCAAGTGGACAAATAGTGCTCTAAATGAAATAAGGAAGATCCCCAAGGTTTGTTCATAAATTAGTTGTTTCATTTGAATATAATATGCACAAACATGGAATCCTCACTCCCTCTATATCATTTAGAACACAACCAAAATACAATGAGTATAGATATAAATCAATACACTTGTCAAGATAAGCTTAAGTCCAAAAGAAACCAAATATGAGATATGAGTGCATGAAGATGCAATGAAAGTAAATCGAGCACTCATAAATCAAGACCTTACCAATACCATCAAAAAACAAGAGGATAAGAGCGAGGCTATCAAGGCGGGAGATTAACAGTCTTGTGTATATAAGTTTCTAAGTGGACAAAACATGAGAATAATCCACAAAGAAACATCCACACATAAGAGGAAAAAAAAGAATACATGATATCCAAGAGGAAGTCATAAGATATACCAAAAGGATATTTTTATTAAGTGCATATATAGCCCATGGCTCTATTTCATCCTATGGTATATCAAAGAACTTCACAAAAGAAAGACAAAAACCTCAAAAACATCACAACTAACACTAAGGGAACTAATGCTAGTTGGGATATTTTGAGAAAGGTAACGAGTATCAAAAGGAAGGATTCAATGCAATTTCAACAATATTGCACATGAGAGTACATTGAGGAATTGATATGCAATAAAATGCTAGAAGGCATATTTGGGATTGGTGAATCATGAGCAGGATTTTATATACTCCCCATTATATGCATCATCTCAAGTTACTCACATAAGCAATAAGGATAGAGAAGTCTTTCAAAGATCCTTGCAAGAACCGCAACATTTACAAACAAATAAATTCATGACAATATGCAACCTACAATAGATTGGATGGGAGAATAGTATACATGAATAAGATACTTGGTACCGAGATAGCAATGGTATGATGTAGTAGATAAGAATTCTTCGATCATCCTAGCTTGGCTCCAATTATCATGTGGTGACAACACCTTCCTTATAGATAAGACAAGCATCCATTTCATCTCCAATGTACCTAAAACAACATTCAAGTACATCTTGGTCCCCAAACTTATTGGGTCCAAAGTGGTTAGACTAACCACAACACATAGGACATACTCCATAAAAATATGTGCATATTTAGAGATGAAATTTGAATTTCATGCACAACATAGCCCTTTAAGGATTTGATGGAGTATACCCAATATATTGGATCAAAGAAGCAAAACATGACATAAGATATACATTTAGTAAACATGCATGCACGAGACTTTCAAGAACCAACAAACATATAATTTGGACAAAAAACCAAAATATTCAAGAAGGCATACAAGGTGTGACAAAACACATTTTTTTGTCCAAACTATATCAGAGAATCAAATCAACACAAGATTTGTTCAACAAAGTTCAACAAATGAACCAAGCAAAAACTATTGAGCATAAAAGATGAGATAAAAACATAAGTGATCAAAGATTTATCTCATTCAAGCAAATAACATAGAGAAAAAAGAATGAGATAACAAACTCCCAAAATAGCAAGGTTTGAACAAATAAACCAAACCCTTAACACTTTTTAAAATGGCACAAGGTGCCGAGAAGAAAAGGTTTGTCTTCCACTAAAAACACATTTGATAATAATCAAAAACACCATCAAAGAGATGTTCAAAAGCCAAGGAAGACAATGGGAGCCACAACAATTTTTGGAAAGGAAAAAAGGCAATAGGAGGTGAAATCCAAGATGAAGATGATCCACAAATGCTACCACACCCAAGTATATCAATTGTCGAAGACAATGAGTGTATTGTAATTTATTTCCGGTGGTATATTGCACGGATATTAAAGATAAATCTTCACAATAAAAAGTATAGGATAGGAATAAAAAGAATAGGCACTATGCAAAGATAGAGATTCTTGATAGCTTCAACTAGTCACACAATCATGCAAAGCAATGATTATAATAACTTGAAGCAAATGGTCTCCCAAATAAGATATAGAGATATGCATTTTAGGAAGGGCCACACCAAGAATTTCTTACTCAAGCAAAGACTAAGAAGATGAGCAATAAAAGCTTCTAACAAAAATTAGGACCTTGTTTGAGCTAACATGCCACCTAGATACAAGATAATCAACAATATCAACTCTAAGTGGCACCACCTCATATGTTCACATTTCCTAGGATTGTGATATGCAAAAGTAGCATATTACTCCCCCATAATGTGGTATTCATTTTTTCTTAATAAGAGGAAAAACAACCTCAACTAGAGATAATTAATGGACATTTAGAATTTGAATTTATCATGAGTATGACACACCACATAGTGACTAGATAAGCTTGCAATATCAATACTAAGTGGTAGTACTCATGTACACACATTTTAAGGTTTGAGAGATGCGCGAGGCATATCACTCTCCCAAATGGGATGTTCCATTAATCACTCGAAAAGATCCCAAAAAGATATCATCAAGACGCATTAGAGGCTCAAATAAAAACACACAAGTAAATGATGTGCCAAACACATATACATACTTGAATACACAAAATAATCAAGCATGAGGCACAACAAATACAAACACATACTTGGTACAAAACCAAAATATGTAAAGGGGCAAGTAACTTACAATATAAAAGGGTTGAGTTTGAGTTACCGCAAAGAGGCACATTGGGTATATGGTAGGGAGATGATAATCCTTATAACTTGGCTTTATAAAATATAATATATGAAGATCCCTTAATTATTCATGAGTTAGCCAAGTCTCCAATGCCCTCCAATAACACCTATTGATCAAGTTTGAGCTTGTTGGTCCCCAACCAAGTTGGGTCCTAAGAGGTTAGTCACAATAGGCTTGGCAACCCAAATGGTTCGTTTCTTGACACCACTTTGAGTTCTAACAAACTTGGCAAACATATTGCCATCCTTATCCTTCCCAAGAGAATAATAATCATCAACAATGATAGGGTTAGATAAGGTACCATTTGAACATGAAGAGGCCAAGTGCCCCTTCTCACGACATATGTAGCAACAAGTGCTCCCCTTTCTCTTCTTTATTGATTTCTTGTTGTTGGGGGGATACCCCCGGGTAGGGTCACGCCATGGTATAAAGGCCGAGTTAGCTGAGGTTCAGCAAGGCCAAAGCGGATGCTGGCCAGGTCACCTAAAGGCAGGCCGAATCACGGGATAACCCGGACCAGGGGGCGTTCGCCTGACTAAGTCTCAACCGACTTAAGGAGTAAGTCGGAGGTGTCTGTTTTATTTGTATGCAGGAACGGGTGTGGCCGGATCAGCTATGATCCGGGTCACGTCTAGCTTCTAGGAGAAGGAAGGAATCTCCCTGGTCAAAAGAAGCCCCGGTACGCACTACCTGAGCAAAGCAAGCAAGGACAGGACCACCGGGGCGTGGCCGACAAGGGTGACGACGCCCATGTCGGCTGACGCGGGCGTCGCAGAGGCTCATGTAGCCTCTGCATGTGTGACGCGGGGGAAAAGCACCCCGGTCGGCTTACTACTTTGGGAGGAAGCATATTCTTAGGAATATGCTTCCACGTATGCCCTAGGCAGAGACCGATCTCCCTCTATAAAAGGGGGGCCAGGGTTTCAGTAGAGGGGGTTGGTTCTGCTATCCTGGTTTTGCTAGGGTTTTAGGTGCGATCTGTGGGTGAGATTAAGAGAGCTCCTTCTTCCTCATCTTGCCAATACAGCTCTTGGAGCACTTGTAATCTTGGAATCAAAGCAAATACAAACTTCTGTGTGGAGATTCACTTCACTATCCCTCCCTGGATTCCCCTAGCGTGTATTAGTCCCCACCTTTAGCCTATCCATGGCATCTGCCATGACACCACCGCGACAGTTGGTGCCCACCGTGGGGCTAGCGGCACTAGCAGGGGTCAAGGTCCGGACGGGAAACTTCATCGGCACCGGCGAACGCATCGTCTCCGGGCTCGTTCAGCGCTTTGGAGCGCTGGACTTCGTCAGCGACAACGCTGGCTGCTTCGGCACCCGCCCTCTTCCGCGCAATGGCCTCTTCGTCAAGCTCGGCGAGCACAAGGTCTACGTTGTTGTTGACGTGTCGTGTGTTCATCCGCGTCACGTCGTCGAGGCGGGGGAGCCGCCCCTCACCGTGGCTCGTGGGGCGCATATCGCTCGTTCCCCGTACCACGCAGAGGTGATGATGACCGCGCCTGGTGCGGGCGCGAGCAAGGATCCGGCGCCAGATCCGGAGGTAACGCCTAAGGCACCTAGGAAAGGTAGAGGTCCTCCACTAGAGAGGCCAGAGAATGTGTTGAGGGAAGCGATGGATAGCTTGGCAAACCCTGTGGCAGCAGCAGTAGATCCGGCTCGAGTGTAGGCCGAGCTAGAGGAAACTAGGCAAAAGATACTAGAGGGGGCAAAAAAGGATAGCCATGGCTCAGCAGTCGTTGAATATGACGCTGCGTGAGTACGCAAAGGCGAACAAAGTTGATACTGTAAAAGTGAAGGGAAGAAATCTCATGAGCGAGATGAACAGAGAGGGTGATACTGGAATTGAGGAATCAGAAAACTATTTGTCCGTGGGGCTGCCGAGGTATAGTACCCCGGCAAAGAACCTCAGAGCAGCGGATGCGACTGCATCCGAGTTAGAGGGTCTAACGGGTGAAGCCCATCAGAGACAACAAGATAGGGTTAACGAGCTGGTTCGGATTGCGAACAGGCAAAACGAGGAACTACTCAGAGCTAACCTGGAGAGAGTTGGAGCCTCCAAGATCGTCCATTCGGCGGCGGGTAACCTGGAGAAATCTGCTGGAGCCGCATCGTCTCCTCATGGTGGTCCAAGGAGAGAAGAGGTAGTAACCTCGGCCAGACGGAACAAACAGATCGTCCCGTATGACCCAACGCGGGCAGGGAAAGGAAAAGAAGCTCAGAAAAATGATAATCGACGGAGTGTGAGCCGAGGTGAAGCTGGCCGAGGTAACCGCGACCAAGGCAATGCCGGTCAAGGGAATGTTGTCAACGGCAATGCCGGACAGCGAAACTCGGCTGGAGCAGGACAACCGCAGCAGCGGAATATGCCAAGGCAAGAGCAAAGTGCCGGCCGAGGTATGCAACAGAAAGGTGCTCCGCAAGAGCAAGACAGGTATAATGATGGAGATTCGGAAATGGCAAACGCGGGATACCCAAGGCCGGACTATCATGTGATAGGGTCAAGATTGGGAAGCAGGGATTTGATGCCAGATGATGCCAGGTTGAAACTGGATCGACTGTATAGGTCGGAACAAATTGAATGTCAAGGTCCACCGGGTCCAGCATGTTTTGGACCCCGGATCATGAAGGAGCCACCGGTACCCAACTTCCAGCTACCAAGGGGCACGAAGACGTATGACGGCAGTACAAAGCCGGAGGATTGGCTGATAAATTATGCTACAGCTGTGAAAATTGCCATTGGCAACCTGAGATGGGTTGTACGATATGTACCCCAGATGTTGGAAGGACCGGCAAGGGTATGGCTGAACAATTTGCCGCCAGGAAGCATCAACTACTAGATAGATTTTGAGGAAATGTTCATCAACAATTTTTCGAGTACGTATCGGAGGCCAAATAGGCCGCAGACCCTAGCTATGTGCAAACAAAGACCTAATGAGATAGATCGGGTGTTTCTAACCTGGTGGTGTACTGTGAGAAACTCGTGTGAGGGCGTGATAGAATCACATGCCATAGCATGGTTTGCACAAGGGTGCAGATATGCAAGCGAGCTGTGGCAGAAGTTGCAAAGGAAAATGCCAACTACGTTGGCAGAGATGATCCAGATTGCAGATTCGTATGCTTTGGGTGATCCGACTCAACCTAGGCTCGTATCAAATGATGAGTACTATCAGAGAGATGGGGCCGGATCATCCCGGAGGAATGATTATAGAGGAAAAAGGAGAGATGATAGACCGGATCATCGATACGGTTCGCACCAAGTTGCAGCTATGAATCAAGATCAGCCCGTAGCAGGGGGCAGTCAACGCCAAAAAACTGGAGGGCAGTGGACTTCGAGAAACGATGGCAAGAAGACTTGGACACCAGAGCAAAAGAAGCAGTGGCAAGAAAGGAAAGACCGTCCGAGGTATACTTATGAGTCGATGTTGGACCAGCCGTGTAAGTTTCACACGCCAAATCCGAATAACCCAGCAGGTCATACGACGAGGCAATGTGAGTGGATGCGCAAGATTGAACAAGGTGGTTCGGGGAATGCTCAGGCACCCCGGAATGATCAACCTCGGCAGGAGTTACCCCGGCAGCAATTGCTCTCCGGAGCGAACACGCAATAACTAATGTTGCCTCCCCCTCCGCCGAGGTATGATAACAATGAGAGAAGGGATGCAGTGCATCAGGTGGAAAACCAGCATCAACCGGATCAGAGATACCCCGGAAATGAGTACAGAGAGCATCATCAGAGCTATTGTGTGTTCACCACTAAGGAAATAGATAGAAAGAGCTTATAGCGTAGGCATATGGAGGTGAATGCAGTGATGCCTGCAGTGACGAGGTACATGCCTTGGTCTGATCAGGAAATCACCTGGAGCATCAGGGATCATCCCAGGCTTATGCCAAGCCCTGGTTTGTATGCGTTGGTGCTGGATCCGACATTCATTGGACATAGCATTAACGTAAGGTTCTCGAAGGTACTGATTGACAATGGCAACAGCATTAACATCATGTATGCGGACACGATGCGCAAGTTGGGTATCTCGGAGATCATGCTGCAGGCCACGAGGACAACTTTCCATGGTATTGTGCCCGGCATTTCTTGTGAGCCCATAGGCAAGGTCCGGGTTGACGTCTTGTTCGGCACAAGGGATAACTGCCGAACCGAAAATTTGGAGTTCGAGGTGGTGAACTTAGAAAGTGCGTACCACGCGTTACTCGGAAGGCCAGCCCTGAACAAGTTCATGGCAAGCTATCACATTAGCTACTTGAAGATGAAGTTGCCCGGACCAAACGGGGTGATTCCCATTGCTGGGGATTTCCGACGTTCCATGGAGTGTGCGTCGGCCGGTTCAAACATAGCCGAGTCACTTGTGATTGCGCAGGAAAAAAGGAAAATTCAAGAGGTGGCGGCATTGGCTCAGTCCGC
Organism: Avena eriantha; assembly: GCA_910589775.1. Lineage (NCBI taxonomy): Eukaryota > Viridiplantae > Streptophyta > Magnoliopsida > Poales > Poaceae > Avena > Avena eriantha. The sequence goes on along the minus strand of OU342745.1, from coordinate 56,043,631 downwards.
GCAGCAGTATATGCCGGCGCTGAGTAACCTGCACGGGAGTGTCTCTTTCCAGGCCACAAAGGATACCAACAAGGTTCCTGTTGATGACATGTTCCCAGAGCGCATCGTAACAATTGGTGCCGGGTTAAATGATAAATAGGAAAGCGAGCTTGTCAGCTTCCTCCGTGAGAATCGGGACATTTTTGCTTGGTCCACACGGGACTTGCAAGGTGTACCGTGGGAGTTGGCCGAGCACTCTTTGAATATGAGACCCAGAGCTAAGCCGGTGAAGCAACCACTCCGCCACTTCGCCGAAGATAGGAGGAAAGTCATTGGGGATGAGATAGCTCGGTTGCTAGCTGCAGGATTTATCATGGAAGTTCTTTACCCGGATTGGCTGTCTAATCCGGTGCTGGTGGAGAAGAAGAAGGGTGACCCGAACGTGGCAGTGGTTTGGCGCATGTGTATCGATTACACGAACCTGAACAAGGCGTGTCCAAAAGATCCATTTTCGCTGCCAATAATAGATCAGGTCATAGACTCAACTGCTGGATGTGAATTGTTGTCATTCATTGATGCATATTTTGGTTTCCACCAGATACCTCTGAATCCAGATGATCAAATAAAGACTGTGTTTATTACCCCGTATGGGGCTTATTGATATCGCACCATGCCGTTTGGTTTACGTAATGCAGGGGCAACGTACCAAAGATGTATGCAAAAATGTTTGCACGACCAAATAGGTCAAAATGTACAGGTGTACGTGGACGATGTGGTTATCAAGACTAAGGAAAGCAAAACGCTCCTTGATGATATCAGGCAAATGTTTGCGAACCTAAGGAGGTTCCGGATGAAACTTAACCTGGAAAAATGCACCTTCGGTGTCCCGGCTAGAAAATTGCTTGGTTTTCTTGTTTCCGGCCGAGGTATCGAGGTAAATCCAACCAAAATCTGGGCCATCGAACGAATGGAACTGCCGAAGTGTCTTAACGATGTCCAGAAGTTCACAGGTTGCCTGGCCTCGTTAAGTCGGTTTGTATGTCGGTTGGGAGAGAAGGCATTGCCTCTTTACCAACTCATGAAAAAGTTGGATAAGTTCGTTTGGACACCGCAGGCCGATGAAGCCTTTACCCACCTGAAGAAGATGTTAGCCACGACACCAGTGCTAGCCTCACCACTATCAAAGGAGCCAATGTTGCTCTATATAGCCGCAACCAACCGAGTTGTAAGTGCAGTGATAGTGGTGGAGTGCGACGAGGAAGGTAAGTCAGTGCAAAAGCCAGTGTATTACTTGAGCGAGGTGTTGTCAGCCTCAAAGTAGAACTATCCACACTAGCAAAAGGTGGCATATGGCGTGTACATGGCCGCTAAGAAGCTGACGCACTACTTTGAGGAGCATCCCATCTGGGTCATATGTGAGGCCCCCATATCCGAGATAATGAGTAACAAGGATGCGAGTGGCAGAATTGCAAAATGGACAATTGATCTAGCTCCTTATGTGCCGCAATATGACAGAAGAGAGGCCATCAAATCTCAGGCTGTGGCGGCCTTTTTCGTGGATTGGGCCGAGGTGCAATACGAACCACCACTCCCAGATCCGAACTATTGGCGAATGCACTTTGACGGATCAAAAACCAAAACCGGGCTAGGTGCCGGAGTGGTACTCACGTCGCCAAAGAAGGACCAGTTGAAATATGTGCTGCAGATCCATTTCGCGGCATCAAACAATGTCGCTGAGTATGAAGCACTTGTGCACGGGCTCAAGGTGGCAAAAGAGATTGGGATATGTCAGATCGTATGCTTTGGCGACTCGGATTTGGTGGTGCAGCAAGTGTCGGGAGTGTGGGACGCACTGGATCCAAACATGGCACTGTATAGATTTCATGTGCAGAAGATATCTGGTTACTTTGAGGGATGCGAATTTCACCATGTACCCCGGGTGGAAAATGAGGCTGCCGACATGCTGTCGAAGCTCGGGTCAACCCGACAAGCAATTCCACCGGGTGTAGCACTAGAGTACCTCAGGAAACCATCCATCAGGCCCTCCCCAGAAACCGACTCAATCTATGTCCCGGGGGACACAGAATCCAGAACTGTGCCCATGGACATTGACATGGGAAGAGGTGCGCGAAACCCGAGGACTGCCTTGGCAAACCTGGGGGCTGCTTCACTGAACCCGGGGACTGCACAGCGTGATCCGATTGAAATTATGCCGGTGGATCAGATGGAGATTGATGAGGATATGTTCCCTGTGCGAGAAATACCAGCTTGGGCACTACCTATATTTCAATTCCTAAAAGATGGAACGTTACCCACTGAGGAAGTGCTGTCCAGGCAAACACAGAGGAGGGCAAAGGCCTACACGATCATCAATTCCGAACTATACAAAAGGAGTGTGACCAATGTCCTTCAGCGATGCGTTGACCCGGAAGAAGGGCTTGAAATCATCCGAGATATACATCAGGGGGAATGCGGGCATCATGCCTCATCCCGAGCCTTGGTAGCAAAAGCTTTCCGGCACGGATTCTACTGGCCAAGTGCCTTAGAGCAAGCAGAAGATCTGGTGAGAAAATGTAATGGTTGTCAGAGGTATGCTACCAAGACACATATGCCGATGTCGGAACTCAAGACCATACCAATCACTTGGCCATTTGCCGGATGGTGCTTGGATATGGTTGGCCCGTTCAAACCAGCAAGAGGAAATATGACTCACATTCTGGTAATTTTGGACAAGTTTACAAAGTGGATTGAGGTAAAGCCTGTAAGAAAATGTGATGGAGCTACGACCGTAACGTTTCTCAAAGATATCATCTTGAGATATGGTTATCCTCACGGTATCATAACTGATAATGGCACAAACTTTGCGGAAGGAGCATTTGCGCGTTTTTGCCGAGATAAGAAGATCTGGCTGCACGTAGCCTCGGTAGCCCACCCCGCATCGAACGGACAAGTGGAAAGATCCAACGGATTAGTATTATCAGGGATAAAACCCCGGCTCATTGAGCCGCTGCAAAGATCAGCGGGGTGCTGTATAGAAGAACTACCAGTGGTACTGTGGAGTTTAAGAACAACTCCGAATTGATCAACAGGCTATACGCCGTTCTTTCTGGTATATGGGGCAGAAGCTGTATTACCAACCGACATAGAGCATGATTCACCTAGGGTCACCCAATACACAGAAGCCGAAGTGCAAGAAGCCTGGCAAAATGATGTTGATCTGCTGGAAGAAGCGAGAGAACTGGCATTGTCCAGATCCGCCATATATTAGCAAAATCTCCGACGCTATCATAGCCGGAAAGTATGCCCCCGAGTCTTTCGGGAAGGCGATCTGGTGCTCCGGTTGGTACAACGTACTGCTGGCATGCATAAATTATCCCCCCATGGGAAGGGCCGTTAATCGTGAGCAAGGCATTGCACAATGATTCTTATTATCTTATAGATGCAAAGCCACAGGAAAAGAACAAGGCGGACATGTCCGAAGAGGAATCCAAGCGACCATGGAATATAGCCCTACTCCGTCCTTTCTACACTTAGCTAAGAAGTGTATGTATCCGAGTCATCTCATATGTCGGTATGTATGTCGGCAATGAGCTTATCAATGAAATCTTGGCACCTCGAGCAGTAACTCGGGGACTGCCTTAATAATGTTTGTTGTTTTTTGTGCGTCAGCTGGAATTAGTTATTCTACTTAACTCGGATTAGTAATGTGTGAGCACTAAGAACCCAACTCTTTGACTTGCTGCTGTCCAACAAGAATTGGCTTCATGGCAAGCAAGAGAACAAGTTTGGAATTGCGTAGCACATGAAAAATGACTAAGGAAAAGAATTTATTCGAGCCGACGTTTGTTTTTCGGACTAACCCTGTATTTATTTTCAAGTTATTATGCAGTTTTATTTTTGAGCTAAGTCTAAAAGTTTCCCAGTACTGTTAAGACAATTTTTGAAGCTCGGATTCATAAGTCGTAAAACCGAATCAAGGTAGACACGAACCGATCCAAGAGATTGAACGAACAAGAAAAAGAAACTCGGGGACTACGCCTAAGTTAATCCGGCATAAGAACTTAGTAGCAAAATATCACATGTATATGGGATACAACTCCACCCGGCATACCGAGGATCTGATAAATTTTTTAGTGTTTCCGCTCAAGGAGCTGCAGGAGGAGGAAGTTCTTCATCGTCTTCGCTGCCTTCAATGTCCGATGCGTCATCTTCTCCTTCATCGTCCGAGCCATTTTCATCGTGCTCAACCTCTTCGTCCCCAGCGGCTTCCAGGAAGCTCGGCCCCTCGACCCATTCATGAATGGGAGCATATTCGATGAGGCTATGGGCGCAAGCTTGGCACCGAGCTACCCACTCCGGGTCATTGGTCCATCTGGATCCTGTGCGCAGACGTGTCAGGAGGTTGAGATCGATCTTCTCATACCACGTGAGTATGTGGTGAAGAATGGTATCAGCTGCGGCACGTCCAGCGGATTCTCTCCAGAGGTCGAGCTGAGTCTCGGCTTCCATTAGCTTCTCAATGAGAAGTGCGGTGGTCTCCGGGGGATCTTTGCCAGGCCAGAACGTGTTGAAGATGCGAGCTGCAGCACCGAGGATGTCCTTGCCGTAATTTTTGATGAGCTCCACGCGAGATGACAAGCTGACCAACAGGTCCTCCAGGTCATAAGGAATCCCTTCACCATCAGGAGCGGCCGGAGTCCCCCTTTCTCGGTGGAAGTTGGCAACTACTGCGCTCGCAATAGCAGTGCCCTCTAGAAATTTGCCTGGAAACAAGGCAAAGGAGGAAGGTCAAGAAAAGACATATGAAGTAACCCGGAGAAGTAGGTCGGAAAGGGGAAAGTAACTTACGTGATATATGGCTGACGATCCAGGTCAGCTCCTTGGTGCAGTCATCACGTCTCTTCCGCAGCTGCTCAAGCTCAGCGTTCGCCAACCCAAGCTAGATGCCGGACTCCTTGAGAAGATCTTGGTCCTTGGCGATCTGGAGATTGAGGCGCTCGCGCTCTTCTGTGTAATTCTGACCAACCTTTTGAAGTTCAGATTGGTGCTGGGCCTTCATCTTCTCCATCTCAGCCTTGAGCCTGGCAATCTCATCGTCCTTGGTCCGAAGGAGGGCAAGCTCGTCATCTTTCTTCTTAAGCTCGGCTTGGTGCTGCCCTGCTTGTTCGAGAAAATGCAGCATCATATCAGGCACGGGAACACTATCTTCAAGCGATGCTAAAATAGTGTGTTGGCCCGGCAGAGCCGAGGTATGAATGTTTGCCAGGCCAAGGAGAGAAGGAAATGGAAAGCACTGCAAGGTCGAACAGAAATGACTTACCCTTGATCTGGTCCAGATGTTTCCGCATAATAATGTTCTCAGCCTCCACCCCAGCTGCGGAAACCGAATGATGAGATTAGTTCGGCAAAGGAAGATGAAGAAAAATGAAGAAGTGCTAAGGAAGAAATTTACCCCTTTTCTCGTATTCTGCGATAAGTGCAGCCTGCTTTGCGCGTAGCATCTTGTGGGTATCCAGCAAGCGTTGGAATTCAGCACTCCGGCGATTAGTGGTCACCTGAAAGGAGTACAGAAACATAAATTAGCTTGGTGCATATTCGAAGTGTACTAAAATCCGGGCCAAGTGGAACTTAACCCGGCTCTAGGTGTGTGCATATTTGAAGTATACTAAAATTCGGGCCAAGTGGAACTTAACCTGGCTCTAGGTGTGTGCATATTCGAAGTGTACTAAAATCCAGGCCAAGTGGAACTTAACCCGGCTCTAGATGTGTGCATATTCGAAGTGTACTAAAATCCAGGCCAAGTGGAACTTAACCCAGCTCTAGGTGTGTGCATATTCGAAGTGTACTAAAATCCGGGCCAAGTGGAACTTAACCCGACTCTAGGTGTGTGCATATTCGAAGTGTACTAAAATCCGGGCCAAGTGGAACTTAACCTGGCTCTAGGTGTGTGCATATTCAAAGTTCTCATGGAGCTACGTTAGTTTTCTAAAGAGCATCCGACCGAGTAACAAGTTACTCCCCCGGAGGCTCGGGGACTAATGGGTATTATCTACAGCATGTAAAGGGGAAGCGACATACCTCCATCATCCGCCCGACGAGGTTAATTGCCTTTGCGGCTGTGTTCATTTGGGCGGAAAACTCGGCGGGGCCGAACTTCTCTGGGAGATCAGCGTCTTGAACTACCTCTGCCTTATTCCAATTCATGACAAATTCAATCAAGCTTGGAGGGTACCGTTCACCGGTGGGAATATGGGGCGCCACCAAGCCCTTCGCGTGTGCTTCTTTCCTTTCAATCAAGGCAAGGGCTGGGGTGGTGTGCAGAACCATCTGCTGTGCATCGGTTGGCTCGGCAGGGGCGTCCTTCGCTGCTGGAGCTTTCTTGGGAAGCATTGATGCGAGGGTACGCTGCCCAGCCTCGACAAATGTTGGCTTGGTAGCATCCGGAGCCTTCTTGCCCTTGGCTTGCTGGGAAGAGGAAGTCATCGTAGTGGATTTCCCCTTAGGAGCGGTCGGGGTAGTTCCTCGCCGAGGTTGAGAAGACTCGGACGAGGCAGAGGAGCTAGGCGCTGGTGCTCTTGTTGCTGGACTTGGTGCCATTGCTGATGTTTTCGTAGCCGGAGTTGGTGCTGATGCCGGAGTTGGTATTGGTGCTGGTCTGGTTGCTGGTGCTGGAACTGATGCTGGAGCCGAGGTAGCTTCAGTGGCTGCTGGTTGTGGCGAAGCTGAAGTGGTGGATGCCGTCGCCTCGGCTGGGCCGGTCTCCCCGCTCCAAGGTTACCCTCCTCTTGCCGAGGTGGAGCAGAACCCGGAGCGGCCGCAGAACCCTCTAGAATAGGGCTCAGCGGACGTGACTCGTCGTCACGACGGGGAGAAGGGCTAGGTCGGAGCGGTGAAGAGATGCTAGATCCACTTTGAGGGACCTCCACCGGATCCCTGCAAAATCAAATAATGTCAGAAGAGAAATTACAACGATGTAAGGAAGAGCAAGTTACAGAAGGAAGAGTGGCTTACGCATCCGAGGTTTGGGCCTCCTTGGGTTTCCGAGCCCTTCGTGCTGGGGCCTTGCCTGCTGGCTTGGAGGCAGTCTTGTCCCCGGACTTCTTTCGCCTTTTAGCGGGCTGAGGAGGTCCGGAGGAAGAACTTGGACCAGCCCCGCGCTTCTTCTTCGGTGCCACCGGAACAGGTTCGCCCGTAGCGAGGGGAGGATCCTTGTGGATATGACCACCGGCGTGAGCTGATGCCGGAAAAGCAAAAGAAAGGGGGATAGCCTCAATAGGTTCAATCACCTCGACATCCGAGTCATCTTCATCATCGGGCCAATCTCTAATAGAAGATGATTTACCCGTGGGTCGTTTCGTGGCATCGGTCATCGGGAGGAACATCTCCTGGTCCGGCTCTTCCTCATCCGGAGTCTCCCAGTCCGGCACCCACTTAAGGGTCGGATTGGTGCCGTCCTCGAGGGTCTGCTGAAGAAATTGCTGAGGAAAAAAATGAACAAAAGAGTCAAAAATGCAACAATAACCAACATGTAATTAGTCTGGGGTAAGTTTGCATCATGAAGCTTACCGCGGGAGGAAGCCTATCGCGGCAATAATGCTCAATTCCCCAAGTCTACTTGGAGGAGAAGTCCTTGTGGGTGGTGAAGAGAGCCTTAACCTGGCGATATATCTCCGTGTTGCTCAGCTTAAAGGATGAAGTCCGGTTGGGGTCGCGGCCGAAGCTCATGTGGCACACCTTGTGGGTGCGCTTCTGGAGGGGGGAAATTCGGTTGCTTACGAAAGTGATCATAGCATCCTCGTTGCACAGCCCGAGCTTCTTCAGCACCGCGAACCTTTTGTTGACCTGGTTGGCCAAGGCCGTGGGTTTCTTGGGAACGGCATCCCACAGTTCCGGGTTAGGTGGACCCGGAGTATATGGGAGCAGCCGGATTAAATCTTCGGTTCCGGTATTCCGGACGTAAAAGAAGGTCCAGGCCCACCCTTTGCAGGACTCTAACCCGATGACCCGGGGAAAACGGAAAACCTCCGGGGTGAGATGGAAGCAGCTCCGAATTGAGTGAGCTGCTTGTCCTCCGGATCAATGTGGATGTTTGGGATGACGTTGCGACGAAGGCCGAAGAACCGGATCCATAGCTCCTTTGTGGGCCATAGTCCGGCATAGCCTTCGATCGTGGAAGCCAAGGCGGAAAGAGAAGTTATGGCGTTGGCAGGAAGATGGTGCGGCTGGAGTTGGTAGGTACTAAACCAGTCACGGAAAAAGTCGCTCACCAGCAAACCAAAGCCCTGTTGGAAGTGGGACAAGAACACGACGTATTCACCCGGATTGGGTGAGGGGGCCAATTCGGAGGAGGCAAGACGAGCCGCAACACCGGCGGGGATGCGCCTGGTGCGGTAGAGCCAATCCAGGTCGTCTTCGCAGACCCAAGATCCGGCCCATGCACTGCGGTCCGCCGCCGCGGCGTCCTCCTCCATTTCTTGCTCAGCCACGATGAGCTCCTCCTCTGTCATCTGGTCTTCACTGCCCTTGCTAGCGCTAGCGGCGGCGGGGGGCAGAGGCCTGGATTGGCGAGGACCCGTGGCGAGGGAGTTGTGTAGTGGTGGCTGTGATGCAGAAGTGTGAGGGAAAAGCGCGGCGGCGACGCTGCTATTTGGGAGCACTAGCGGCGGCGCAATCGCGAGGAAGACGAAGGAGAAGAGCAACGGGCAGAGGGGCGCGGAAGGGGAAAAATCCTAAGGGGTGCGCCCCTCCACTATTTAACCACTCCCTCAAGGGGTGAGTGGGATCGCATCCTGCGAATCAGCCGCACGCAGTGGCCGTGTATGACCTGCCTCGGCCAATCAGTGGGGAGCCACACGGAGGGCCACAGAGCGGAGATGATCCCATGACATGACACTATGATGCGATAAACGAGGAGGCAGGCATGACGTGACCCGCGCACAGTGATAACTGACAATTACTATGGCGGTTACTGTGCGGGCCCTTAAAATAAGACAACATAATGATTACCCTTCACATGGGTTGGTGTACGAGAGAAGGAAACAAGACCCGGATGGAACCATGGTAACCCGGCCAGCCAGTGAAAACTTGGAATGATCAGAGGGAAAGTAAAACCATCAGGTCCGAATTAAAGATGTAACCCGGCCGGCGAGTGAAAACTTGGAATGTGCGATGGGAACGTAAATCCATATAATCCAAGGTAAAGAGGTAACTCGGCAATAACGACCAGAGCACAGAGTTGAACCTGATGTGGCCTTAGCGGCCAAGGCAGCTAAGACTGCACCAGCTTCGAGGACTAATGTTGGGCAGATACCCCCGGGTAGGGTCACGCCGTGGTATAAAGGTCGAGTTAGCCGAGGTTCGGCAAGGCCAAAGCGGATGCTGGCCGGGTCACCTAAAGGCAGGCCGAATCACGGGATAACCCGGACCAGGGGGCATTCGCCTGACTAAGTCTCAACCGACTTAAGGAGTAAGTCGGAGGTGTCTATTTTATTTGTATGCAGGAACGGGTGTGGCCGGATCAGCTATGATCCGGGTCACGTCTAGCTTCTAGGAGAAGGAAGGAATCTCGCTGGTCAAAAGAAGCCCCGGTACGCACTACCTGAGCAAAGCAAGCAAGGACAGGACCACCGGGGCGTGGCCGACAAGGGTGACGACGCCCATGTCGGCTGACGCGGGCGCCGCAGAGGCTCACGTAGCCTCTGCATGTGTGACGCGGGCGAAAAGCACCCCAGTCGGCTTACTACTTTGGGAGGAAGCATATTCCGCATATTCTTAGGAATATGCTTCCACGTATGCCCTAGGCAGAGACCGAGCTCCCTCTATAAAAGGGGGGCCAGGGTTTCAGTAGAGGGGGTTGGTTCTGCTATCCTGGTTTTGCTAGGGTTTTAGGTGCGATCTGTGGGTGAGAGTAAGAGAGCTCCTTCTTCCTCCTCTTGCCAATACAGCTCTTGGAGCACTTGTAATCTTGGAATCAAAGCAAATACAAACTTCTGTGTGGAGATTCACTTCACTATCCCTCCCTGGATTCCCCTAGCGTGTATTAGTCCCCACCTTTAGCCTATCCATGGCATCTGCCGTGACACCACCACGACACTTGTCTTGGGGAGCCTTATCTTGATTCTTCTTGGGAAGTGGCCTAGCTTCAACTTGAGGTTGAGATTGGGCTTGACCTTGACCTTGTGGCCGCTTCCCTTGTTTCTTATCATTCAAGTGCTTTTTCTTCAGTGGACAAGATCTTACATGATGTCCTACAACCTTGCACTTGAAGCAAATAATCTTAGACGAATTCTTGACTTGGTCTTGGCTCTTCTAGTTGTTGCTCTTGGACTTGTTCTTGTTATTGGAGTTGAATCCAAGTCCACTTTTATCATTGGGGCATTTTTGCACACTCAAAATATTATCGAGTGTGGATTTGCCTTCATGACTCTTTTCCAAGTCTTTCTTCAAAGAAGTGACTTGGGCCTTGAGCCTTTGATTTCCTCTACATGGTTAGTATAAATAGAGGTACTAGAGGAAGTGGAAGCTTCATTGTTAGAGGAACAAGGCAAATCAAGTAATCCAACACAAGTTTTATCAATAGTATGACAAGAAGGATCACTAGGACTAGCACATGGCAAAATAACATTTTGAGTAGAAGTTGTGCTAATGTCCAAATGAGGCTCACAAGATGTTACCTTAGTGATACTTGCCTCACGAGCTAACTTTATCACATTATAGGAGATTAGAAGATCCTTATGAGAGGCCAAGAGCTTTTCATGACTTTCTTCCAATTTTCCATAATTGCTAGTTAGCAACTCAAGTTGAGCCCTTAGCTCAACAGTCTCCTTTAGGGTAGATGCTTCACAAGAAGTAGAGTTAGTAGCACTAGCATCATTAATAGATTTTTCCTTTACAAGCTCATAAGATTCAATTTTTTGTATGAGGAGACAATTAGTGTGCTTCTCCTCGGCAATCTCTTGCTTAAGGAGATTGAATCTCCGACTCCCATCAACAAGTTGGAAATCCAACTCCTCTATGGTTTCCGTTTGTTTAGTTATAGTGTCCATAACATATTTGATACAAGCAACGGCCTTATTAATACCACGAAGAGAGGCACACAAAAAGGTCAGCTCAAGCACAAGAGCTCTAGTATCCTCATCAAGGTCATCATCACTGTCATCATTATCATTGCTATTATCTAGAGAAGATATCTTGGGATCCAAAGTAGGAGATACCTTTGATCCTCTTGCCATAAGGCACATGTGAGCATAGGAGGATGAAGATGAGGATATTCTTGAATCTTCATTCATGATTGTGTCTTGCTCCATAGGGTGTTTGATTTCCTCTACATTGTTAGATACACAACTAGAGGAAATAGAAGCATTTTGTTTATTGGAACAAGAAAAATCAAGCATATCACCTACACTAGTACTCAAATAATTTCTAGACAATATGCAAGGACTAGCAACACGAGGGGATATATAATTATCATTGCAAGAAGTGCTTAAGTCCAAACTATCTACACCATTAGCATTTATAGAACATGAATCATTGTTGTAAAGAGAAACACTACCATCATTACATATGATTTCTCCACTCACCATGCCATTACCTTGTGACTTGTCACATGTAGGTGAAGTGGAGGGAATTGAAATCTCATCGCGGCTGGAGGTGGAAGCCACTTGGAGCTCTTCATGATGTGAAGGAGAAGAGAGCTCCTCGGAGATACCATCGACCCTATGAGAAATGGACCCACCAAATATTTCTTTAAGCTTGGTCCACATCTCATGAGATGACTTGTGCTTTACATTTGTCAAGAACAAATTAACTATGGGGCTCGAAGAGAAAATAAGCTCATTAGATACTTGAGCTTCGAGATGTAAATTTTTCTCATCCTCTAAAGATAGATTTTGAGGATCCATCGGAGGAGAAAAACCTACATCTAGAAATCGCTCAATATTTGGGCACAAGGTCCGAAGATTACAAAGCAAGCAATTTCTCCACAAAATATAATTTGTGCCATCAAAGATAATTGTGTCATTGTGCACTATACTACTAGCCAACATCTTTACACTCTAGGCGGTGAAGCCTAAACAAGGAGAGACCTTGCTCGGATACCAATTGAAAGGATAGAGATGTCGCCTAGAGGGGGGGTGAATAGGCAATTTAAAAACTATTACGGTTTTGGCTTGATAGAATGTGGAATTAAGCTAACGTTTATTTTACAAGCACAAAACCTAAATACACTAGGCTCAACTAAGTGCACCAACAACAAGTTAAGCTAAGCAAGATATAAGTATGTGTGGTTTGTGGAAAGAACACACATGCAATGAACACTGGTGGATCCATATGTGGTTCGTGGAAAGAACACACATGCAATGACACTAGTGGATCCATATGTGGTTTGTGAAAAGAACACACATGCAATGACTCTAGTGGGTCCATATGTGGTTTGTGAAAAGCATACACGTGCAATGACTCTAGTGGATCCATATGTGGTCTCTGTAAAGAACACGCATGCAATAACCACTGGTTGATCCATGTGTGGTTCATGGTAGGAACACACATGCAATGAGCACTGGTGGATCCATATGTGGTTCATGACAGGAACACACATGCAATGACATTGGTTGATCCATGTGTGGTTCATGACAGGAACACACATACAATGACATTGGTTGATCCACATGTGGTTTGTGGAAAGAACACACATGCAATGACACTAGTTGATCCATATGTGGTTTGTGGAAAGAACACACATGCAATGAATCTGGTGGATCCATGTGTGGTTTGTGGAAAGAACACACATTTCAATGACACTGGTAGATCCATATGTGGTTCATGACAGGAACACACATGCAATGACTGTAGTGGGTCCATATGTGGTTTGTGAAAAGAACACACATGCAATGACTCTAGTGGATCCATATGTGGTTTCTAGAAAGAACACACATGCAATGACCACTGGTTGATCCATGTGTGGTTTATGACAGGAACACACATGCAGTGACATTGGTTGATCCACATGTGGTTTGTGACAATAACACACATGCAATGCCATTGGTTAATCCATGTGTGGTTTGTGGAAATAACACACATGCAATGACTCTAGTGGGTCCATATGTGGTTTGTGAAAAGAACACACATGGAATGAACACTAGTTGATCCATAAGTGGTTTGCGGAAAGAACACACATGCAGTGAACACTGGTTGATCCATATGTGATTTGTGAAAAGAACACACATGCAATGCCATTGGTTTATCTATATGTTGTTTGTGAAAAGAACACACATGCAATGACTCTAGTGGATCCATATGTGGTTTGTGGAAAGAACACACATGCAATGACCACTGGTTGATCCATGTGTGGTTCATGACAGGAACACACATGCAATGACATTGGTTGATCCATATGTTGTTTGTGACAATAACACACATGCAATGCCATTGGTTAATCCATGTGTGGTTTGTGGAAAGAACACACATGCAATGAACACTGGTGCATCCATATGTGGTTTGTGGAAAGAACACACATGCAATGACACCTGTGGATCCATATGTGGTTTGTGAAAAGAACACACATGCAATGACTCTACTGGGTCCATATGTGGTTTGTGAAAAGCATACACGTGCAATGACTCTAGTGGATCCATATGTGGTCTATGTAAAGAACACACATGCAATAACCACTGCTTGATCCATGTGTAGTTCATGGTAGGAACACACATGCAATGAAGACTGGTGGATCCATATGTGGTTCATGACAGGAACACACATGCAATGACATTGGTTGATCCATGTGTGGTTCATGACAGGAACACACATGCAATGACATTGGTTGATCCATATGTGGTTTGTGGAAAGAACACACATGCAATGACACTGGTTGATCCATATGTGGTTTGTGGAAAGAACACACATGCAATGAATCTGGTGGATCCATGTGTGGTTTGTGGAAAGAACACACATTTCAATGACACTAGTAGATCCATATGTGGTTCGTGACAGGAACACACATGCAATGACTATAGTGGGTCCATATGTGGTTTGTGAAAAGAACACACATGCAATGACTCAGGGGGATCCATATGTGGTTTCTGGAAAGAACACACATGCAATGACCACTGGTTGATCCATGTGTGGTTTATGACAGGAACACACGTGCAATCACATTGGTTGATCCATATGTGGTTTGTGACAATAACACACATGCAATGCCATTGGTTAATCCATGTGTGGTTTGTGGAAAGAACACACATGCAATGACTCAAGTGGGTCCATATGTGGTTTGTGAGAAGAACACACATGCAATGGACACTAGTGGATCCATAAGTGGTTTGTGGAAAGAACACACATGCAGTGAACACTGGTTGATCCATATGTGATTTGTGAAAAGAACACACGTGCAATGCCATTGGTTTATCCATATGTGGTTTGTGAAAAGAACACACATGCAATGACTCTAGTTGATCCATATGTGGTTTGTGGAAAGAACACACATGCAATGACCACTGGTTGATCCATGTGTGGTTCATGACAGGAACACACATGCAATGACATTGGTTGATCCATATGTTGTTTGTGACTATAACACACATGCAATGCCATTGGTTAATCCATGTGTGGTTTGTGGAAAGAACACACATGCAATGACTCTAGTGGGTCCATATGTGGTTTGTGAAAAGAACACACATGCAGTGACTCAGGGGGATCCATGTGTGGTTTGTGGAAAGAACACACATGCAATGACCACTGGTTGATCCATGTGTGGTTTATGACAGGAACACACATGCAATGGCATTGGTTGATCCACATGTGATTTGTGACAATAACACACATGCAATGCCATTGGTTAATCCATGTGTGGTTTGTGGAAATAACACACATGCAATGACTCTAGTGGGTCCATATGTGGTTTGTGAAAAGAACACACATGGAATGAACACTAGTTGATCCATAAGTGGTTTGCGGAAAGAACACACATGCAGTGAACACTGGTTGATCCATATGTGATTTGTGAAAAGAACACACATGCAATGCCATTGGTTTATCTATATGTTGTTTGTGAAAAGAACACACATGCAATGACTCTAGTGGATCCATATGTGGTTTGTGGAAAGAACACACATGCAATGACCACTGGTTGATCCATGTGTGGTTCATGACAGGAACACACATGCAATGACATTGGTTGATCCATATGTTGTTTGTGACAATAACACACATGCAATGCCATTGGTTAATCCATGTGTGGTTTGTGGAAAGAACACACATGCAATGAACACTGGTGCATCCATATGTGGTTTGTGGAAAGAACACACATGCAATGACACCTGTGGATCCATATGTGGTTTGTGAAAAGAACACACATGCAATGACTCTACTGGGTCCATATGTGGTTTGTGAAAAGCATACACGTGCAATGACTCTAGTGGATCCATATGTGGTCTATGTAAAGAACACACATGCAATAACCACTGTTTGATCCATGTGTAGTTCATGGTAGGAACACACATGCAATGAAGACTGGTGGATCCATATGTGGTTCATGACAGGAACACACATGCAATGACATTGGTTGATCCATGTGTGGTTCATGACAGGAACACACATGCAATGACATTGGTTGATCCATATGTGGTTTGTGGAAAGAACACACATGCAATGACACTGGTTGATCCATATGTGGTTTGTGGAAAGAACACACATGCAATGAATCTGGTGGATCCATGTGTGGTTTGTGGAAAGAACACACATTTCAATGACACTAGTAGATCCATATGCGGTTCGTGACAGGAACACACATGCAATGACTATAGTGGGTCCATATGTGGTTTGTGAAAAGAACACACATGCAATGACTCAGGGGGATCCATATGTGGTTTCTGGAAAGAACACACATGCAATGACCACTGGTTGATCCATGTGTGGTTTATGACAGGAACACACATGCAATCACATTGGTTGATCCATATGTGGTTTGTGACAATAACACACATGCAATGCCATTGGTTAATCCATGTGTGGTTTGTGGAAAGAACACACATGCAATGACTCAAGTGGGTCCATATGTGGTTTGTGAGAAGAACACACATGCAATGGACACTAGTGGATCCATAAGTGTTTTGTGGAAAGAACACACATGCAGTGAACACTGGTTGATCCATATGTGATTTGTGAAAAGAACACACGTGCAATGCCATTGGTTTATCCATATGTGGTTTGTGAAAAGAACACACATGCAATGACTCTAGTTGATCCATATGTGGTTTGTGGAAAGAACACACATGCAATGACCACTGGTTGATCCATGTGTGGTTCATGACAGGAACACACATGCAATGACATTGGTTGATCCATATGTTGTTTGTGACTATAACACACATGCAATGCCATTGGTTAATCCATGTGTGGTTTGTGGAAAGAACACACATGCAATGACTCTAGTGGGTCCATATGTGGTTTCTGAAAAGAACACACATGCAGTGACTCAGGGGGATCCATGTGTGGTTTGTGGAAAGAACACACATGCAATGAACACTAGTGGATCCATATGTGGTTTGTGGAAAGAACACACATGCAATGACACCGGTGGAGCCATATGTGGTTTGTGAAAAGAACACACATGCAATGACTCTAGTGGGTCCATATGTGGTTTGTGAAAATAATACACATGCAATGACTCTAGTGGATCCATATGTGGTCTGTGGAAAGAACACACATGCAATGATTCTTGATAACATCAAACGTCACACCGTAACAGGGTGACTATAAAGATGGGTTCAGTGCTACGAAGGTGTTATGTTGAGGCTCATGGATCAAGAGTGGAATTTTTCAATCCTGATGACGGATAGATATACTCTGGGCCCTCTCGGTGATATCACATTAAGGTAGCTTGCAAGCAAGTGATGTGATCACTAGAATGTTATATCACGAGAACGAGAAAAGAGTGCATGTCGGTAACGAGATCAAACTAGGTATTTGGATACCGATGATCGAATATCGGACATGTATTATACCATGAGACAAAGGGATATAAATTACAAGCGTTAAAGGTTCTCACGATCACAGAAGTCATCGTTAAATATGCAAGAGTTAGTATGGATCTCCAGGTCCCGCTTCTGATTATTGATCTGAGAAGAGTCTCAATCATGTCTGCATTATTCACGAACCGTAGGGCGACACACTTAAGAGTTACTAGAAACCATTTTGGAGCACATATGTTTCAGATGAAAGAATTGCAAAGCACAGGAATTGTTTCGATAGAAACCGGAAATTGTTTCGGGTGAAATTGCAGAAAGTGGTTCTGCATGTGATATTGAAATATTGCAAGGGGTTATATGTGAATATTTGTTAATTAAAGTAATTAACAAAATTCTGAATAAATTTAATAAAAGAGTTTTATTAAATGAGAAGAGCATTAAACTTGGAAAATTTTAACGCATTTAAAGTAGGGACTTTAAAGGGGAATGTGAAGAGGCATTTTAATGTGGAGGGGTTACCACCACATGAAATGGGGAGGTGAGGAGTCACCCCCCCCATGTGCCGGCCATGGAGAGGAGGGGCACCCCCCTCCTCCTATAAAAGGCCCCCCTCTTCCTCCTTCTTCCTCACACCTCCTTGTGAAGGATCTCTCTCCCCCTCTAGAATTATTCCCCCATGGTCTCGGATTAGCGAGATACATGTTCCCGGTGGCATTTCGTCTGGAAGGAGTTGCTACTTCCGCTGGATCGCTGGAGCAAGGAGGTGGAGGTTGTCCGGTGGCTTGACGTGTGTTCGAGTATGGATGCGCTGCTAAGTTGCGTCGCTCGGACTTCCTCACGATCTTGAGATCGGCAAGTGTACGACTACATCAACCACGAGTTCCTACTCGCTAAAAAAACTCGTTGTCTTCGAGGGTAAGTTCTCGATGGATGTATGTCCACCCGTTGCTCTGTACCTAGTAGATAGATCTTGGCGTGTAGTTCTCATCGTAGGAATTTTTTTGTTTTCTATGCTGCGGACCCAACCGTGGTATTAGAGCCTGATCTATGCGTAGGTGCTTTGCACGGGTAGTACACATATATTTATATGTGGGCGATGATGATCATGTTATTGCATCTTCTATGTATTTTGGATATTGGTGGCATAGTGGGATGAAGCGACCCGGACCAACCTTACATGTCATCGTACATGAGACCGGTTCCACGACTGACATGCAACTTGTTTTGCATAAGTGGCTGGCGGGTGTCTGTCTCTCCTACTATAGTCAATATCTGATTTACAATGAGTTGCTAATAACTTGGTTATCCTCGTTGTGGTTCATGTTTGTAGGTAAGAACGGTTCTATCTCCGAAAGCCCTAAGCCACGTAAAACTTGCAATTGATAAATTAGAGGCGTCTAGTTTAGATCGTTGCTGGGCTAGTGTATTTATATGGTATTGTTGTAAGTAGATGTATGATAGATACTCTTACAACACACTCAACATGTAAGTTCCATAGACCTTGGCCTTACACACAAAGGAATGATAGAGATCATACCACGATGCAAATGATAGAGATCAAATGCATGGACCATATCATCTCACTTTACACATTAGATGTTAGCATCTTATACTGCTAGTTTGGCGTTTTTTGTAGCATTGTAAGATGACCCCTCATTTAGATATCAAGATAGAAAATGTGTTCTTCCTTAAGTATGCACCGTTCTATGGATCGTGTTTCGAGACATCATGTGATGATCGGGTGTACTCGAATCTACGCTTTCATAAGAACGAGTGTAAGAAAGTTTTACACACGCGAATACTAAGGTTCTTACTTGGCGAGCCTAGCATGTATAGACATGGCCTCAGAACACGGACCGAAAGGTTAAGCATGAGTCATATAGTTGATATGATGCCCATATAGATGCTCGCCTTTGAAGCTACATCAACTCACATGATGATCGGACTTGGTGTAGTGGATTTGGTTCATGTAATCACCAAAAGGACATGAGGGATGTCGTTTTTGAGTGGGAGTTCATTAGTAGTTTGGATTAGTTGAACTCACTCTATCATAATCTTAGTCTAAATAAACTTTACAAATTATGTTGTAGATGGCACCACCTGCTTTTAATTTCAATGTGTTCATGGAGAAAGAGAAACTTGCTGGGAATGGTAGCAACTTCACCAACTAGGCTATGAATTTGAGGATTCTCCTCACTGCTGCACAAAAGAAATATGTGCTAGATGCGCCGCTAGGCCCCCCACCATCTCCTGATGCCCCTAACGAGGAAAATAATGTCTATGTGACTCGTCAGGAGGACCACAACTTAGTTCATTGCGGCATACTGTTTGGGCTAGAGCCAGAACTTCGAAAGCGTTTCGGAAACGGCAATGCCTTTGATACCATGGGAGAATTGAAAATGATTTTCGATACCCATGCTGCTGTAGAGAGTTATAATGCTACTGAAAAGTTCTTTAGCTGCATGACGGAGGAGAACAACTTCGTTAGTGAGCATGTACTCAAAATGTCTGGGTACGCCGATAAGCTTGTGTCCTTGGGAATAACGATTCCCATTGACTTAGGCATACATCGTGTTCTCCAATCTCTGCCACCTAGCTACAAGAGCTTCGTGATGAACTATAATATGCAGGGCATGAAGAAGTCTCTTCCCGAGCTTCTGTCAATGCTTAAGACTGCAGAAGTGGAGATTAGGAAAGAACATCAAGTGTTGATGATCAATAGGACCACCAGTTTCAAGAAGGACAAGGAAGGAAAGCACAAGGGAAAGAAGGGTGGCAAATCTGTTGCCACAGCTGAAAAGAAACCCCGAGCTGGCCCTAAGTCTGACACCGAGTGTTACTATTGCAAGGGGACTGGCCATTGGAATCGCAATTACCCCAAGTATTTGGCAGACAAGAAGTCCGGCAAGGCAAACAAAGATATATGTGATATACATGTTATTGATGTGTACTTGACTAGTACTCGCAGTAGCACCTGGGTATTTGATACGGGATCGGTTGCTAATATATGTAACTCGATTCAGGGGTTGCGGAACAAGAGACAACTAGCAAGGCATGAGGTCAGGATGCGGGTCGGCAATGGATCAAGAGTTGATGTGATCGCCGTCGGGACGCTACCTCTCCAAATGCCATCGTGATTAGTTATAAACCTAAATAATTGTTATTTGATGCCTATACTGAGCATGAACATTGTATCCGGATCGTGTTTGATGCAAAGTGGTTATTCCTTTAAATCTGAAAACAATGGTTGTCCGATTTATAAGAATGATATCTTTTATGGTCATCCACCTATGTTGAATGGTTTATTTTTGTTGGATCTCGATAGTAATATTACGCATATTCATAATGTTAATGCTAAAAAGATTAAACTTGATAATGATATATCTGCATATATGTGGCACTGCAGTCTAGGTCATATTGGCATTAAACGCATGAAGAAACTCCATTCTGATGGACTTTTGGAATCACTTGATTTTGAATCATTTGATACATGTGAGCCATGCCTTATGGGCAAGATGACTAGCACGCCATTTTCTGGTTCAATGGAAAGGGCGACAGATTTATTGGAAATCATACATACTGATGTGTGTGGACCAATGAGTGTGTCGGCGCGAGGTGGATATCGTTATTTTGTTACTTTCACAGATGATTTGAGTAGATACGGGTATATCTATTTGATGAAACACAAGTCTGAAACCTTTGAAAAGTTTAAGGAATTTCAGAATGAAGTGGAAAGTCATCGTAATAGAAAGATAAAATTTCTTCGGTCTGACCGTGGAGGTGAGTATCTAAGTTACGAGTTTAGCACACACATGAAAGAGTGTGGAATAGTTTCACAACTCACGCCTACCGGAACACCACAATGTAATGGTGTGTCGGAACATCGTAATCGTACCTTATTGGATATGGTTCGATCTATGATGTCTCTGACTCACTTGCCACTGTCATTTTGGGGTTATGCACTGGAAACAGCTGCATTCACTTTAAATTGATCACCATCTAAATCTGTTGAAACGACACCGTATGAACTATGGTTTGGAAACAAACCTATGTTGTCATTTCTTAAAGTTTGGGGGTGCGATGTTTATGTGAAGAAATTTCAGCCGGATAAACTCGAACCCAAAGCGGAAAAATGTGTCTTCATAGGATACCCAAAGGAAACGATTGGGTATACCTTCTATCACAGATTCGAGGGCAAGGTTTTTGTTGCCAAGAATGGATCCCTTCTTGAGAAGGAGTTTCTCGCGAAAGGTGTGACTAGTCGGAAGGTAGAACTCGAAGAGGTTATTGAACCTTCTCTTCATGAAATGGCGAGTAGTGCAGCACCCGAAATTGTTTCGGAGTTGACTTCACCTAATGAAGAGAGAGCTAATGATACTGATCATGAAACTCTAAAAGAGGACACTACCAAACCTCGCAGGTCAAGTAGGACACGTGCAGATCCGGAACTGTATGGCAATCCTGTTGTGAATATCATGGTTGATGAAATAGATAACCCTGCGACATTGAAGAAGCGATGATGAGCCCGGATTCCAACAAATGGCTAGAAGCCAAGAAATCCGAGATGGAATCCATGTACGAGAACCAAGTTTGGACCTTGGTGGACTTACCTCACGATCGAAAGGCCTTTGAGAATAAATGGATTTTCAAAATAAAAACTGGTGCTGATGGTAATGTGACCATCTATAAGGCTCGACTTGTCACAAAGGGATTTCGACAAATTCAAGGAGTTGATTATGATGAGACATTCTCTCCCGTAGCGATGCTTAAGTCGGTTAGGATTATGTTAGCGATTGCTGCATATTTCGATTATGAAATATGGCAGATGGATGTCAAAACTGCGTTCCTCAATGGTAATATTGAAGAAGAGTTGTATATGATACAACCTAAGGGTTTTATCGATCCTAAGGATGCTAATAAGGTATGCAAACTTCAGCGATCCATCTATGGACTGAAGCAAGCATCCCGGAGTTGGAATCTCCGCTTTGATGAGGTGATCAAAGAGTTTGGATTTGTCCAAACTTATGAAGAGGCTTGTATTTACAAGAAAGTGAGTGGGAGCAATGTGGCATTTCTGATATTATTTGTGGATGACATATTATTGATTGGAAATGATATAGATCTTTTAAACAGTGTTAAAAGTTATCTAAACAGCAAATTTTCGATGAAAGACCTTGGTGAAGCGTCATATGTATTAGGCATTAAAATCTATAGAGATAGATCAAGGCGCCTAATTGGGCTATCGCAGAGTACATACCTTGATAAGATATTAAAGAAGTTTAATATGGACAGAAGTAAGAAGGGGTTCTTACCTATGTTGCAAGGCAAGACATTGAGTAAGACTCAAAGTCTGGCTACAGCGGAAGAAAGAGAGATAATGGATAAGATCCCCTATGCCTCGGCCTTAGACTCTATTATGTATGCCATGCTATGTACAAGACCGGATGTGGAACATGCTATTAGTTTGACTAGTAGGTACCAATCTGATCCAGGTTCGGAACACTGGATAGCGGTTAAGAACATCCTCAAGTACTTGAGAAGAACTAGGGATATGTTTCTTATATACGGAGGTGAAGAAGAGCTAGTCGCTAAGTGTTATGTCGATGCTAGCTTTGACACCGATCCGGATGACTCTAAGTCTCAATCCGGATACGTATTTCTCTTGAACGGAGCAACAGTTAGTTGGAGGATTCCAAACAACCTGTGGTGGCTGGATCAATGATGGAGGCGGAATGTGTTGCTGCTTCAGAAGCGGCGTAGGAAGCGGTTTGGATGAAAGAGTTCATTAGGGAACTAGGTGTGGTTCCTAGTGCATTGGACCCGATGGTGATCTATTGTGACAACAATGGAGCCATAGCCAATGCCAAGGAACCGAGGTCTCACAAGAATTCCAAGCATATTAAGCGCCGGTTTCACTCCATCCGCGAACATGTCAAGGGTGGAGATATAAAGATTTGTAAAGTACACACGGACCTAAATGTAGCATATCCGTTGACTAAAGCTCTCCCTAGGGAAAAACATGATCAATACCAGAACTCCATGGGTGTTAGATTTATCACTATGTGAACTAGATTATTGTCTCTAGTGCAAGTGGGAGACTGAAGGAAATATGCCCTAAGAGGCAATAATAAAGTTGTTATTATATATTCCTTATATATGATAGATGTTTATTTTACATGCTAGAATTGTATTGATCGGAAACATCAATACATGTGTGTTTAATAAACAAAAAGGGTTCCTAGTTATGCCTCTCTTATAGACTAGCTTGTTGATTAACAAGATGATCAAGGTTTCCTGATCATGGACATTGGATGTTATTAATAACGAGGTCACAACATTGGTGGAATGATGTGATGAACATTCATCTAAAGTATAGCATTACGATCAAGTCATTATGTTTATATTGCTATAACATCATACGAAGTAATCTTTATCCTTAGACCATGAGATCATGTAATTGCTAACACCTGAAGAGTATCTTGATAACATCAAACGTCACACCATAACAGGGTGACTATAAAGATGGGTTTAGTGCTACGAAGGTGTTATGTTGAGGCTCATGGATCAAGAGTGCAATTTGTCAATCCCGATGACGGATAGATATACTCTGGGCCCTCTCGGTGATATCACATTAAGGTAGCTTGCAAGCAAGTGATGTGATCACTAGAATGTTATATCACGGGAACAAGAAAAGAGTGCATGTCGGTAAAGAGATCAAACTAGGTATTTGGATACCGATGATTGAATCTCGGACATGTATTATATCATGACACAAAGGGATATAAATTACAACCGTTAAAGGTTCTCACGATCACAGAAGTCATCGTTGAATATGCAGGAGTTAGTATAGATCTCCAGGTCCCGCTTCTGATTATTGATCTGAGAAGAGTCTCAATCATGTCTGCATTAATCGCGAACCATAGGGTGACACACTTAAGAGTTACTAGACACCATATGATCAACACCAGAACTCCATGGGTGTTAGATTTATCACTATGTGAACTAGATTATTGTCTCTAGTGCAAGTGGGAGACTGAAGGAAATATGCCCTGAGAGGCAATAATAAAGTTGTTATTATATATTCCTTATATATGATAGATGTTTATTTTACATGCTAGAATTGTATTGATCGGAAACATCAATACATGTGTGTTTAATAAACAAAAATGGTTCCTAGTTATGCCTCTCTTATAGACTAGCTTGTTGATTAACAAGATGATCAAGGTTTCCTGATCATGGACATTGGATGTTGTTAATAACAAGGTTACAACATTGGTGGAATGATGTGATGAACATTCATCTGAAGTATAGCATTACGATCAAGTCATTATGTTTATATTGCTATAACATCATACGAAGTAATCTTTATCCTTAGACCATGAGATCGTGTTAATTGCTAACACCTGAAGAGTATCTTGATAACATCAAACGTCACACCGTAACAGGGTGACTATAAAGATGGGTTCAATGCTACAGAGGTGTTATGTTGAGGCTCATGGATCAAGAGTGTAATTTGTCAATCCCGATGACAGATAGATATACTCTAGGTCCTCTTGGTGATATCACATTAAGGTAGCTTGCAAGCAAGTGATGTGATCACTAGAATGTTATATCACGGGAACGAGAAAAGAGTGCATGTCGATAACGAGATCAAACTAGTTATTTGGATACCGATGATTGAATCTCGGACATGTATTATATCATGAGACAAAGGGAAATAAATTACAACCGTTAAAGGTTCTCACGATCATAGAAGTCATCGTTGAATATGCAGGAGTTAGTATGGATCTCCAGGTCCCGCTTTTGATTATTTATCCGAGAAGACTCTCAATCATGTCTGCATTATTCGCGAACCATAGGGTGAAACACTTAAGAGTTACCATACACCATATGATCAACACCAGAAATCCATGGGTGTTAGATTTATCACTATGTGAACTAGATTATTGTCTCTAGTGCAAGTGGGAGACTGGAGGAAATATGCCCTGAGAGGCAATAATAAAGTTGTTATTATATATTCCTTATATATGATAGATGTTTATTTTACATGCTAGAATTGTATTGATCGGAAACATCAATACATGTGTGTTTAATAAACAAAAATGGTTCCTAGTTATGCCTCTCTTATAGACTAGCTTGTTGATTAACAAGATGATCAAGGTTTCCTGATCATGGACATTGGATGTTGTTAATAACGAGGTCACAACATTGGTGGAATGATGTGATGAACATTCATCTGAAGTATAGCATTACGATCAAGTCATTATGTTTATATTGCTATAACATCATACGAAGTAATCTTTATCCTTAGACCATGAGATCATGTTAATTGCTAACACCTGAAGAGTATCTTGATAACATCAAACATCACACCATAACAGGGTGACTATAAAGATGGGTTCAGTGCTACGAAGGTGTTATGTTGAGGCTCATGGATCAAGAGTGGAATTTGTCAATCCTGATGACGGATAGATATACTCTGGGCCCTCTCGGTGATATCACATTAAGGTAGCTTGCAAGCAAGTGATGTGATCACTAGAATGTTATATCACGGGAACAAGAAAAGAGTGCATGTCGGTAACAAGATCAAACTAGGTATTTGGATACCGATGATTGAATCTCGGACGTGTATTATATCATGAGACAAAGGGATATAAATTACAACCGTTAAAGGTTCTCACGATCACAGAATTAATCGTTGAATATGCAGGAGTTAGTATAGATCTCCAGGTCCCGCTTCTGATTATTGATCTGAGAAGACTCTCAATCATATCTGCATTAATCGCGAACCATAGGGTGACACACTTAAGAGTTACCAGACACCATATGATCAACACCAGAACTCCATGGGTGTTAGATTTATCACTATGTGAACTAGATTATTGTCTCTAGTGCAAGTGGGAGACTGAAGGAAATATGCCCTGAGAGGCAATAATAAAGTTGTTATTATATATTCCTTATATATGATAGATGTTTATTTTACATGCTAGAATTGTATTGATCGGAAACATCAATACATGTGTGTTTAATAAACAAAAATGGTTCCTAGTTATGCCTCTCTTATAGACTAGCTTGTTGATTAACAAGATGATCAAGGTTTCCTGATCATGGACATTGGATGTTGTTAATAACAAGGTTACAACATTGGTGGAATGATGTGATGAACATTCATCTGAAGTATAGCATTACGATCAAGTCATTATGTTTATATTGCTATAACATCATACAAAGTAATCTTTATCCTTAGACCATGAGATCATGTTAATTGCTAACACCTGAAGAGTATCTTGATAACATCAAACGTCACACCGTAACAGGGTGACTATAAAGATGGGTTCAATGCTACGAAGGTGTTATGTTGAGGCTCATGGATCAAGAGTGTAATTTGTCAATCCCGATGACAGATAGATATACTCTAGGCCCTCTTGGTGATATCACATTAAGGTAGCTTGCAAGCAAGTGATGTGATCACTAGAATGTTATATCACGGGAACGAGAAAAGAGTGCATGTCGATAACGAGATCAAACTAGTTATTTGGATACCGATGATTGAATCTCGGACATGTATTATATCATGAGACAAAGGGAAATAAATTACAACCGTTAAAGGTTCTCACGATCATAGAAGTCATCGTTGAATATGCAGGAGTTAGTATGGATCTCCAGGTCCCGCTTTTGATTATTTATCCGAGAAGACTCTCAATCATGTCTGCATTATTCGCGAACCATAGGGTGAAACACTTAAGAGTTACCATACACCATATGATCAACACCAGAAATCCATGGGTGTTAGATTTATCACTATGTGAACTAGATTATTGTCTCTAGTGCAAGTGGGAGACTGGAGGAAATATGCCCTGAGAGGCAATAATAAAGTTGTTATTATATATTCCTTATATATGATAGATGTTTATTTTACATGCTAGAATTGTATTGATCGGAAATATCAATACATGTGTGTTTAATAAACAAAAAGGGTTCCTAGTTATGCCTCTCTTATAGACTAGCTTGTTGATTAACAAGATGATCAAGGTTTCCTGATCATGGACATTGGATGTTGTTAATAACGACGTCACAACATTGGTGGAATGATGTGATGAACATTCATCTGAAGTATAGCATTACGATCAAGTCATTATGTTTATATTGCTATAACATCATACGAAGTAATCTTTATCCTTAGACCATGAGATCATGTTAATTGCTAACACCTGAAGAGTATCTTGATAACATCAAACGTCACACCGTAACAGGGTGACTATAAAGATGGGTTCAGTGCTACGAAGGTGTTATGTTGAGGCTCATGGATCAAGAGTGGAATTTGTCAATCCCGATGACGGATAGATATACTCTGGGCCCTCTCGGTGATATCACATTAAGGTAGCTTGCAAGCAAGTGATGTGATCACTAGAATGTTATATCACGGGAACAAGAAAAGAGTGCATGTCGGTAACGAGATCAAACTAGGTATTTGGATACCGATGATTGAATCTCGGACGTGTATTATATCATGAGACAAAGGGATATAAATTACAACCGTTAAAGGTTCTCACGATCATAGAAGTAATCGTTGAATATGCAGGAGTTAGTATAGATCTCCAGGTCCCGCTTCTGATTATTGATCTGAGAAGAGTCTCACTCATGTCTGCATTGTTCGCGAACCGTAGGGTGACACACTTAAGAGTTACCAGACACCATATGATCAACACCAGAACTCCATGGGTGTTAGATTTATCACTATGTGAACTAGATTATTGTCTCTAGTGCAAGTGGGAGACTGAAGGAAATATGCCCTGAGAGGCAATAATAAAGTTGTTATTATATATTCCTTATATATGATAGATGTTTATTTTACATGCTAGAATTGTATTGATCGGAAACATCAATACATGTGTGTTTAATAAACAAAAAGGGTTCCTAGTTATGCCTCTCTTATAGACTAGCTTGTTGATTAACAAGATGATCAAGGTTTCCTGATCATGGACATTGGATGTTGTTAATAACGAGGTCACAAGATTGGTGGAATGATGTTATGAACATTCATCTGAAGTATAGCATTACGATCAAGTCATTATGTTTATATTGCTATAACATCATACGAAGTAATCTTTATCCTTAGACCATGAGATCATGTTAATTGCTAACACCTGAAGAGTATCTTGATAACATCAAACGTCACACCGTAACAGGGTGACTATAAAGATGGGTTCAGTGCTACGAAGGTGTTATGTTGAGGCTCATGGATCAAGAGTGGAATTTGTCAATCCCGATGACGGATAGATATACTCTGGGTCCTCTCGGTGATATCACATTAAGGTAGCTTGCAAGCAAGTGATGTGATCACTAGAATGTTATATCACGGGAACGAGAAAAGAGTGCATGTCGGTAACGAGATCAAACTAGGTATTTGCATACCGATGATTGAATCTCGGACATGTATTATATCATGAGACAAAGGGATATAAATTACAACCGTTAAAGGTTCTCACGATCATAGAAGTCATCGTTGAATATGCAGGAGTTAGTATGGATCTCCAGGTCCCGCTTCTGATTATTGATCTGAGAAGAGTCTCAATCATGTCTGCATTATTCGCGAACCATAGGGTGAAACACTTAAGAGTTACCATACACCATATGATCAACACCAGAACTCCATGGGTGTTAGATTTATCACTATGTGAACTAGATTATTGTCTCTAGTGCAAGTGGGAGACTAGAGGAAATATGCCCTGAGAGGCAATAATAAAGTTGTTATTATATATTCCTTATATATGATAGATGTTTATTTTACATGCTAGAATTGTATTGATCGGAAACATCAATACATGTGTGTTTAATAAACAAAAAGGGTTCCTAGTTATGCCTCTCTTATAGACTAGCTTGTTGATTAACAAGATGATCAAGGTTTCCTGATCATGGACATTGGATGTTGTTAATAACGAGGTCACAACATTGGTGGAATGATGTGATGAACATTCATCTGAGGTATAGAATTACGATCAAGTCATTATGTTTATATTTCTATAACATCATACGAAGTAATCTTTATCCTTAGACCATGAGATCATGTTAATTGCTAACACCTGAAGAGTATCTTGATAACATCAAACGTCACACCGTAACAGGGTGACTATAAAGATGGGTTCAATGCTACGAAGGTGTTATGTTGAGGCTCATGGATCAAGAGTGGAATTTGTCAATCCCGATGACAGATAGATATACTCTGGGCCCTCTCGGTGATATCACATTAAGGTAGCTTGCAATCAAGTGATGTGATCACTAGAATGTTATATCACGGGAACGAGAAAAGAGTGCATGTCGGTAACGAGATCAAACTAGGTATTTGGATACCGATGATTGAATCTCAGACATGTATTGTATCATGAGACAAAGGGAAATAAATTACAACCGTTAAAGGTTCTCACGATCACAGAAGTCATCGTTGAATATGCAGGAGTTAGTATGGATCTCAAGGTCCCGCTTCTGATTATTGATCCGAGAAGAGTCTCAATCATGTCTGCATTATTCGCGAACCATAGGGTGAAACACTTAAGAGTTACCAGACACCATATGATCAACACCAGAACTCCATGGGTGTTAGATTTATCACTATGTGAACTAGATTATTGTCTCTAGTGCAAGTGGGAGACTGAAGGAAATATGCCCTGAGAGGCAATAATAAAGTTGTTATTATATATTCCTTATATATGATAGATGTTTATTTTACATGCTAGAATTGTATTGATCAGAAACATCAATACATGTGTGTTTAATAAACAAAAAGTGTTCCTAGTTATGCCTCTCTTATAGACTAGCTTGTTGATTAACAAGATGATCAAGGTTTCCTGATCATGGACATTGGATTTTGTTAATAACGAGGTCACAACATTGGTGGAATGATGTGATGAACATTCATCTAAAGTATAGCATTACGATCAAGTCATTATGTTTATATTGCTATAACATCATACGAAGTAATCTTTATCCTTAGACCATGAGATCATGTTAGTTGCTAACACCTGAAGAGTATCTTGATAACATCAAACGTCACACCGTAACAGGGTGACTATAAAGATGGGTTCAATGCTACGAAGGTGTTATGTTGAGGATTATGGATCAAGAGTGGAATTTGTTAATCCCGATGACGGATAGATATACTCTGGGCCCTCTCGGTGATATCACATTAAGGTAGCTTGCAAGCAAGTGATGTGATCACTAGAATGTTATATCACGGGAACAAGAAAAGAGTGCATGTCGGTAACGAGATCAAACTAGGTATTTGGATACCGATGATTGAATCTCGGACGTGTATTATATCATGAGACAAAGGGATATAAATTACAACCGTTAAAGGTTCTCACGATCACAGAAGTCATCGTTGAATATGCAGGAGTTAGTATAGATGAACATTCATCTGAAGTATAGCATTACGATCAAGTCATTATGTTTATATTGCTATAACATCATACGAAGTAATATTTATCCTTAGACCATGAGATCATGTTAATTGCTAACACCTGAAGAGTATCTTGATAACATCAAACATCACACCGTAACAGGGTGACTATAGAGATGGGTTCACTGCTACGAAGGTGTTATGTTGAGGCTCATGGATCAAGAGTGGAATTTGTCAATCCCGATGACAGATAGATATACTCTGGGCCCTCTCGGTGATATCACATTAAGGTAGCTTGCAATCAAGTGATGTGATCACTAGAATGTTATATCACGGGAACGAGAAAAGAGTGCATGTCGGTAACGAGATCGAACTAGGTATTTGGATACCGATGATTGAATCTCAGGCATGTATTGTATCATGAGACAAAGGGAAATAAATTACAACCGTTAAAGGTTCTCACGATCACAGAAGTCATCGTTGAATATGCAGGAGTTAGTATGGATCTCCAGGTCCCGCTTCTGATTATTGATCCGAGAAGAGTCTCAATCATGTCTGCATTATGCGCGAACCGTAGGGTGAAACACTTAAGAGTTACCAGACACCATATGATTAACACTAGAAATCCATGGGTGTTAGATTTATCACTATGTGAACTAGATTATTGTCTCTAGTGCAAGTGGGAGACTGGAGGAAATATGCCCTGAGAGGCAATAATAAAGTTGTTATTATATATTCCTTATATATGATAGATGTTTATTTTACATGCTAGAATTGTATTGATCAGAAACATCAATACATGTGTGTTTAATAAACAAAAAGTGTTCCTAGTTATGCCTCTGTTATAGACTAGCTTGTTGATTAACAAGATGATCAAGGTTTCCTGATCATGGACATTGCATGTTGTTAATAACGAGGTCACAACATTGGTGGAATGATGTGATGAACATTCATCTGAGGTATAGAATTACGATCAAGTCATTATGTTTATATTGCTATAACATCATACGAAGTAATCTTTATCCTTAGACCATGAGATCATGTTAATTGCTAACACCTGAATAGTATCTTGATAACATCAAACGTCACACCGTAACAGGGTGACTATAAAGATGGGTTCAGTGCTACGAAGGTGTTATGTTGAGGCTCATGGATCAAGAGTGGAATTTGTCAATCCTGATGACGGATAGATATACTCTGGGCCCTCTCGGTGATATCACATTAAGGTAGCTTGCAAGCAAGTGATGTGATCACTAGAATGTTATATCACGGGAACGAGAAAAGAGTGCATGTCGGTAACGAGATCAAACTAGGTATTTGGATACCGATGATTGAATCTCGGACATGTATTATATCATGAGACAGAGGGATATAAATTACAACCGTTAAAGGTTCTCACGATCACAGAAGTCATCGTTGAATATGCAGGAGTTAGTATGGATCTCCAGGTCCTGCTTCTGATTATTGATATGAGAAGAGTCTCAATCATGTCTGCATTATTCGCGAACCATAGGGTGACACACTTAAGAGTTACCAGACACCATTTTGGAGCACATATTTTTCAGACGAAATAATTGCAAAGCGCAGGAATTGTTTCAATAGAAACCGAAAATTGTTTCGGGTGAAATTGTAGAAAGTGATTCTTCATGTGATATTGAAATATTGCGAGGGGTTATATGTGTTGTTAATTAAAGTAATTAACAAAATTTTGAATAAATTTAATAAAAGAGTTTTATTAAATGAGAGAGCATTAAACTTGGAGAATTTTAATGCATTTAAAGTAGGGACTTTAAAGGGGAATGTGAAGAGGCATTTTAATGCGGAGGGGTTACCACCACATGAATGGGGGAGGTGAGGAGTCACCCCCCATGCTCTGGCCATGAAGAGGAGGGGCACCCCCTCCTCCTATAAAAGGCCCCCCTCTTCCTCCTTCTTCCTCGCACCTCCTTGTGAAGGATATCTCTCCCCCTCTAGAATTATTCCCCCATGGTCTCGGATTAGCGAGATACATGTTCCCGGTGGCATTTCGTCTAGAAGGAGTTGCTGCTTCCGCTGGATCGCTGGAGCGAGGAGGTGGAGGTTGTCCGGTGGCTTGAACGTGTGTGCGAGTACGGATGCGCTACTGAGTTGCGGCGCTCAGAATTCCTCACGATCTTGAGATCGGCAAGTGTACGACTACATCAACCACGAGTTCCTACTCGTTAACAAAACTCGTTGTCTTCGAGGGTAAGTTCTCGATGGATGTAGGTCCACCCGTTGCTCTGTACCTAGTAGATAGATCTTGGCATGTAGTTCTCATCGTAGGAAATTTTTTGTTTTCTATGCTGCAGACCCAACACCTGCGTCCAGCTATGCTTGCTTGTATCCAATCCCGCCTGCGGACACCATCGATAGTTTCCCTGCTAGTCTCCACACCTCTATCTAACCTGCTTAGGTACTGCCATTCCCAATACAACGACACGTCTGCTTGTTATTGTTGTTCTTTCTAGCCTGAGTAGGGATTTCTATTGTCGTCAACGATCCATGCACGTCGTCATCAATAGCGGCGAACTCGCTAGGCATGGTGATCAATGTGTTGAGGTTGAGCTCATTGTTATCTTGCTTGCGCTTCAAGTATGCCAGAGCAAAGTTCCCTTTTCCAGACCGTCGATGAAGGCGGCCATAGCGGTTTGTTCATGCACCCCTGCGCATGAATTTTTCATATCTAGCCAGCGAGAGAGGTAGGCACGAGAGATTTCATCCTTTTCTTGCAACACTGTTGTAGGTCTCCGATATAGCAGGGACGTTTGTACGTACCCTCGAAGTTCTTGGTGAACGCTTCGTGCATGTCCAACCAATTGCATATTGATTTATTCGGCAAGTCCTCAATCCATTGTCGGGCAGTACCAGTGAGCATGAGTGGGAGGTACTTGACGGCAACATTAGGGTTTCCACCTACGATGTGAATCGCTTCGCTATAGTCCTACAACCATGTAGCTGGTCTGGCGGTGTCGTCATAGGGCTTGATGGTCTTGTCTATCTGGAGACCCTGGGGGTAGGCTATGGCTCGTATTACTGGTCCAAAACAACGTATCCCAAGGTATGGGAGCTCCCGAGCTTCTTGGATCTTGTCCAGCCATGAACGTGCGTCATACGACTCTGGTTGGTTCCCTTTTCCGTCATGGGGAGGGGAGTTGCGGCGCGGTCTATGAGATCTGCCATGTCCTCTGCCATGATGGCTCCTAGGTGGCGACTGTGGCGGTGGAGGCGGTGGGTTAGCCTTCTTGCTGTTTCCCTCCTGTGACTCCTCACGCCTGTCGCGGTTGCTTGTCGGACGTAACGGCTCCTTGTGGGATCTGCTCCTATGTCCTTCAATGCTGCTGCGCTCTCCGGCATGCTGGGGCTGCTCACCCTGGTTGCGCATAACGATGCCGACCTGGGGAAGCTTAGGCGGTGGCATGATTGTAAGTGGCGCGGTTGTGGTTCCTTGTAACACCGGTATGGTGGTGGAGGTGGCGACCGGCGAGGACGAGCCTTTTCTCCATGATCGGAGGATATGGGTATGGCGTCAGTCCTGTCACGTGCCTCCCTCTGTCTTCGCTCTATGGAGCCTGTATGGGATCCCTCGTCACGGGGAGATTTTGGCCTTCTGTGGCTATTTAGGGTTGACTGGCAAAGCTCTGGGTTGGACTCAAGCCTCTACGAGGTAGCCTTTTCCTGTTTCTTGCATGCCTTGGCGACAAGGTCGTACACCTGAGCAACTGCTTCTGGCGACTTGTCATGTTCTAGGAGGGTCTTGGCGATGGCAATTTTGAGAGCAAGAGTTGGCATGACTTGCCTCCCCTCTGAATCAATGTATGGGGTGGCTTTTGCTGGCTTGGATCCCTCATATCCCAACCTGCACCAAACACCGGGATCTTCAACGACATGAGCTGGTGCTTTCTTTGCCTTTTGCTTCAACAACAAATGCTTGTACTCAGCCTCCATAGCTCTTGCCGCCTTAATGGATTGTTGTGCCTTGGCCATGACTTAGTCTAGCTTAACACCCTGCTCCGCAATGCACTTGGCCTCCGCTAGGATTGCCGCACGCTTCTCATCAAGTTTCGTAACGCTCCGGATATGGGCGACGGTGATGGGCTCAACGAGAAGTGCACCGTAGATTGCCTTGTCAGCGGGAGTAACCAATCGGTTGCCAACTGCAGACGTTGATTGTGGCATGGTGGCTGATTTGATTGCCTGGCAGTTCTAGGGACCGTGGTGAGTTCCTGTGCCGGTTGCGGGCGGATAACTAGAGGGGGCAAGGCCTTGGCCAGAGTCGGAGGCTCGACGGCTTTCTTGGCCGCTGCTACTCTGGTAACCGCTGGCGTGGGTGGAGATCTCTCACGTTCTGGTTCCTATCCGTCTTCTTCCATCACGCTCCCAATGGCGACTAGCACCTCGTAGGGAGCATTGGTCTTCTCGGCGCGCTCCTCCTTCTCAATCTCTTGCTCAATCTCCCTCATAACAACATCGTATTCCTCCGAGTTAGCATCCGAGCCGCCGCCATCCATATTGATGTCGGCGTATAGCGTGTCAAGGAGTGAGTCGGAGTTGGCTTCGGTGTTGGCGATGGCGGATGTAGAGGTTGATGGAGGCGAGCCATTGTTGTTGTTTCCTCCTCCAGCTACGATGGCGTTCATAGCCTCAGCCTCCTCATTGGCATCCGTGTATTCGTTGACGATTGTGACCATCTCACCAAGGGTGAGAGGACCCGCAACATGCCGCCTTCGGAGGGTATGCCGGAGGAGTGTTCCAGGTGTGAGCCCTTCCATGAAGTGGTACACGAGCTCGTCGGCACAGTCTCCCTCTAGGGTTTCCCTCACCCTCATCCATCTAGGAGGTATTCGTTGGGAGGTTCTCCGTCCCTTTGAACGCATCTGGCCAAATCGAAGATGTATCACTACACCGACAAAGTGTGACCTGCGCATCTCTAACGCTCGGGGAAGCCAAGCGGATTTACGGGGTCCTTCCACCTTTATATACTGCACAAGGGCGGTTTGGGTGGGCCTTGAATTTTCCTAATTTGATCCACCATACTCTAGGGAGAGACATGTCCCAGATCCTTCCACGAACGTGTCCTGCTCATAGGCGGTCCATGTGGGGCTTGACTAGTTTCCGACTTCTTGGGAGCTAGGACCCGAGTCGGCTTTGCCGATGAAGATGTGGATGTCTCCGAAGGGGATGACAGAGCAATGCGTAGGGTTCGTCTTCGCCGGCACCTAGAATTCATTTGGAGGGACGATCAAGATGTTGTCGGAGAACATAACACGTCCGATGGCTACGGTGTTGCCGATTCCTGCGAAGAGATTGGACCTCGCCCGGTGTAGAGCTCGAAGCACCTCTTGCCCCACGGTGGGCACCAACTATCGTGGTATTGCCGACAAGTACGCCATGGAGGGGTCCGCACAGTACGTGTTTAGAGACGTGGGGTAAGGCAGAGAGTTGGCAGTATGAGGTAACACAGCTTACCTAGGTTCAAGTCCCACAATGGTGGCGGAACTCTACTCCTGCTATAAATCACTAGAATGGCAATACGCCGAGTTACAGAGATAGGTTCGTTGTGCGAGGTGTTGCACATTGTACAAAGAAATCTAGGTTGTGCCCTAAAGGCTCCTATAGGTCCGGTTTATAAAGGCGCCAGAGCCTAGGGTTTACAGGGAAAGATGCTTGCCGGACAAGGTAAAGAGTCCTACACTAATACGAACTAGTCTTTCGTGTCTTGCACTCCAAGGCTCCGAGTACATCGGTGACTCCTTCGTAGCCTTCCTTCATCCGGCATGGGCCTCCCTTCTGGATCCATCTAACTGGGCCGCCCAGCAGACCATAGGCCTTGCTACCAACTATGGGCCACCCGGGTTAGCCGGAATAAGGACGTGCTATGGTGATACCCATTTAGCATATCCCAACAAACGTCGTGGGATTATTCTAGGCTGGATCGTATATGCTGATCATGCGTACCTGTAGGGTATGCCCATGTCACACAAGCACCATAAAATTTGCAAAATTCATAGACGTTCACTCAACAAAGTGAACACACAAAGAGATGACCTGAAGAGAATACATCAGGAGCAGACCCACACAATCCATAAATCTGATGGATAGTTGTTGTAGTAGTCATAGTAGGTGGTACCATCCTCGCCATAAGGTGGCACCATCTGCATCTCACAATGCTCTCCAATTCTGCAATACTCCACCAGTAATCAATCGAATTCGATAGGACGATCATTGATCCATAATCCTCCTACTCCATACCCATATACAACCCTTAGCTCCTCTTCTCACGCACGAGCCTCAAAGTTGTAAGATCTAATCTCGGATAGGTCCGCATAGTATATGCTGCCAGCCTGCACCGTGGGTACCCTGGTGCTATCGACACAGATGCACCGATTGTCAAAATGAAGAGAGCACGACTTCTGATGCCTCTAACCGGCTGAAGGACACGATTCCTGGTATCAACCCGGTAAACAACTGGCCTGTCGCCGTAGACCAGTCCACTCACAATGAATAGTAACTCCCCGTTGGACTCAACGAGGTAAAAATGATTCTCTAGGAACTTGCAGCCTAGAACAGGGCCTGCAATGGTGGGATGCATCTCCAAGGTTTGTGCGGAGCGCTGCAGCTGGACATCTCCATGAGCAGCATCACACATAGCCGAGAGGAAAGACTCGTATCTGTCTATGACAAAAACATCACCGGTGTAAGAAGTCATGCTCCTGAGTTCTATGAAATCATACGGTGAGTACCACCCTTCACCAAAGACCGGACGACTCCCTTCCTCCATGCCCTCATCCGCCCACCGAATGGTGGTGTTCTGATGGTTTGATGTAAACACCATCAACGATGAGAACATCATCACAGTGATAGAAGACACCTGCTCGGTTAGTATCTCCGCCCTCAGGCGCTTGATAGCACCCGAGAAGGGGTTGTACAAACGGGTCTTGTACGGTTGCACCCTCTATCCAAGCACAAGGAGGCCACCGGTTGTGCTACCAACATAAAGGTACCTTCCAGAGAGAGAAAGAGAGAGATAGAGGAGAAATAGAGATTCGGTCAAGGTGAACAGACTGAGATTCAATCAAGGTAAACCATGGAGCAAAACCCTGGGCAACAAGTAGACGAAGAAACATAAATTAAAAAACAGATAGTATAGGAGGTGAATGCAAAAAAGGATCGCATATATAGAAATCAATATCAAGAAAGGACCTGCGAATAACCCAGCTAATCTACTTCTCAAGGTGGCAGCCAGTTCTCACATTCAGCAACGTGATGGTGGTGGCGTCTACCAGATACTCCTCCGACAACTAGTGCTCGAGAACAATCCAGTTGGATGGCATAAAGCGCTCCTCCGTGAAGCCATGCTAGGCGCTATAGACTGCCCGGAAGGCGGCGTAGTAGTCGAAGTCCTCCATCAAAAGAAAGATGTTACCTATCTTCTAGACGAGTCCCCTAGGGAGACAAGCCCATGGCGAGTCCTACTACTTCTTGCTAGCCATGGATGATGGCGTTTGTGTGGTGTCGGTCCTGTCGACTGGTAGACGAAGCGGTTCGAGAGACACATATTTAAACAAAAGTCCTAGGAAAGCCAAACGAAGCATGTGGAAATGAGATGACGGCATGCACACAGCAACCGCAACTGTGTTTCATCAAACTATCACGAGACACACACTAATTACGAGACAATGGTCATGCACACTAGCATACGACTCCTAGGAGCACCTGAATGTGTAGGATGATACTAGTAGTAGTAGTATCATAACCTCATTGTATTTAATTATCCCAAAATCTAAGGAGAAAACGTGTGCTCCCTGGTCCGTTAGGACACACGCAAATGTAGGCATTTTCCATTTTTTGCATGGCATTTTCCATTTTTCAATTTCGGTTCTTGGCTGTGCCATTGGATGCTCACCATGTGGCCGGATGGGATGTATGCTCCGTGGAGCTAAAAACCTCATGTTCGCTCAATAGCATGATTCTTAATTATTTGAACAGCCTCAATTGCTAGGCCGGAGGGCCAATTAATGCTTCTAGTTTTTCTCAATTACTCCTCTAGTTGACCCAAAAATATGAACCACCACGTCCTATAATGCTCTTGGCCGCTCATGTTGTTAAAACGGGAGTGCATGCATTGGCTTGCATGTTTTCAATTAGATGGAGTGGCCATATAAATTAGCTGGATTTTAAGATTACTACTACATGCAATAACTAGCGATAAAGAGAATAGGTGATGTTCATTCTCTGAACTAAGTAGTAGTATTTCAGGAATACTAGTACTACGTATGTGATTTTGCTCTCCGTCCTAGTAGTAATCCAGAACACAGGTAGTACCTCAAGTGTGTTTATATGGATGATCAGTTGATGTGACTCTCGGCAATGAATTTCTGACCAGATAGCCATATGACTATCACCTTTTTTTACTACTACTACTAGTAGTACATGTACGCTAGCCAAATTCAAAGTCTCAATCGAGCGGCAAAATCACACACCCTGACTTTGAAACATTTCCCGCCTAACCGTTTGAAAAAATTTGAGGCAAAATCTCCCAATGGGGGAGTACCATTTTTGTATTATTAGATGGACGCTAGCCAAATTCAAAATCTCAAACAAGCGGCAAAACCACACACCGACTTTGAAGCATTTCCCATCCCTCTGTTTCAAAACCTTTGAGGCAAAACCTCCCACCGGTGGAGTACCATTTTTGTATTATTATCAGATGGATGCTAGTCAAATTCAAAATCTCAATCGAGCGGCTAAACCACACACCGACTTTGAATCATTTCCCGCCCTTCCGTTTCAAAAATTTGAGGCAAAATCTCCCACCGGGGGAGTATCATTTTTCGATTATTATTAGATGGACGGTCGCCAAATTCAAAATCTCAATCGA
Source organism: Avena eriantha (assembly GCA_910589775.1). Classification (NCBI taxonomy): domain Eukaryota; kingdom Viridiplantae; phylum Streptophyta; class Magnoliopsida; order Poales; family Poaceae; genus Avena; species Avena eriantha. The sequence continues at coordinate 56,004,396 of OU342745.1, read as the reverse complement.
GCGGCAAAATCACACACCAACCATGAAGCATTTCGCGCCCCTCCATTTCAAAAACTTTTGACTTCAAAATTCCCATTCTACCCAATGTTCAGACGCCCTATGGGAAAGCTAAAGTCGATAGCTTGGGGGCACGGTCAAAATTATTTTTCTGTTCACCTCATTAGTCCCGATTCGCGCAGATTTTCCTGCTGGCCCTCCCAAAAATCCTAGGCTCCTCTCCCATGCCCTCACCTCCATGACCACCACGTGCACAGGTCGGCGGCAATTCCATAGTGGCTGGAGATGCTTGAGCTGCGGTGTCATGCACCACCGCGGAGCCGCTTCACCGATGCTCACACAACAGATCTAGTTCACCGGGTCTCTCTTCTACTGCACCGGAGCTGTGGTGTCGTTCACCATGCCGATGGCATCATCGACTGCCCAAGCTCTGCTTCCCGGCCACCGAAAGCTACCCAACTGTACCGGATCCGCTTCACCGGTGTCCACCGGACATGATCTAGTTCAAGGTGTTCCATGTCCACCACTCTAGACTAGCTGAACGGTTGTCATTGTTCACTGCACCGGATCTGCCTCAGCGACGCTCTCGTCCACCGTGCTCAAGCCAGCATAGACCTCCCAAGATCTTCTTCCCTGATGCCAACAGCCACCACAAACGCAATACCCTCGGTGACCTGGACATCACCTGCATGGTACCGACGGTGCTTAGAAGCCTCTCCGACCAAGGTTAACCAAATCTCGAACCTGTTTTTGTTTAGTCAGCAGTATAGCAGGTTCAAGCCTATCGTAGTGGACTGCATTTTTGTAATCATGCTAGTACATACAAGTCACTGGGCACGCCTGTTCTTCATGCTAGAACATACGAGGTCATTAGGCATGTTGGTTTGCATTCGCTGCTCTAAAATTTCAAGTGAGGCACATGTTTTTTTACATGCACATTATCTTAGCTACTCCATACAACAGTAATTTTGTGCTATTGTGTAGTTCTTGCAAAATGTAAAATCAGTGGAAAATATTAGTGTGGATTCCTTTCTCCATAGTTACGGAATCTATCTGGTTCACCTGAGCTAAGTTTCTGCTATTATTTCCTCCTTGGCATTGTTCTGCTATCCTATAGTACCTGTTTAAACTCTTCATACTAATTCGATTATAATTTTGTTGTTTCCATCTGGTTCTTGAAAAGCTGCAACACTAACTATATTCTTTTTCTTGCATAGATCTCAAAATGGAAAAATGAACATGTTGGTTTGCATAGCCTATTCTACAGGTTCACAAGCGATGCTATTTTTTCCTTACCTGGTGCTGGTTCATCCTAAGAAACGACATAACTGTCCTCTACTATGTAGTTCACTCGTGGTTTGCATTCCTGCTCTAGAAGTTCCCTTATGATGCCATTATAGTTTCTATCTGGTTGATTGTTAGCTATGACAGTAACTGCATGCCATTGTGTAGCTCACCGCAAATCCTGAGTCACTCAAGGTCTCTTGCATTCCAGGAGGTACCACTGCTTCCAAATATATTTGCTGAAATGAACTAGCTAGTTTATATTTGCTGAAATTCTAAGAAACTTCGTTTGATTGCTCATTTCATTGTAGGCACACTTGTCTAATGATTGTTTGTCATGTTCTATAGGTTCACGAGCAATGCCATTATATCTCGTATATGGTTCTGGTTCATCCTAAGCAATGGCATAACTGTCCTCTAATATATATAGTTCATTCGTTGTTTGCATTCCTGCTCTACAGTTCTTGTATGATGCGATTATCATTTCTATCTGGTTCATTCATAGCTACGACAGTAACTACATGCCATTGTGTAGCTCAGCGCAAATTCCGAGTCACCCAAATTCTCTTGCATTCTAGGGTATACAACTGCGTCCATATATATTTGTTAAAATGACCTAGCTAGTTTATATTTGCTGAAATTATAGCCCACACACACACATTTTTTGATTGCTCGTTTCACGGTAGGAAAATTTGTTTAATGTGTGCTTGCTTGTCCTGTTTGTTTGACGTGTTGGTCAATAATTACACCATTGACCAGTTGTAAACTGGAGTTCATAGCTCCTTTCATATCAGTTAAATGAGTAGTTTGTCTTGTTTGATGTATTAACTTGTTATTACTTAGTTTCATACTGCAATTATTGCTATCGCCACCAAAGAGGGGGTTGCAAGATCATGCTCAAGGTGGTTTTCCAATGTAGCTATCACACTCAAAGGGAGATGCAGGCGATAGATTGAGAAAGAAAATTGAGGACTCTGCTATCAACTTGATTGTCAACTGGAATGCCGAATTTTCTTTCCCTTGAGTTGTCAATATGTAATAATCTTAAGAAGTTTGCAGCTGATGTAATATCTAGATAACTCGCATAGGCCATGTAGGCATTTAGTTGACGATGTCCACGCATGAGGGTAGGTGATGTCTACGCACTTCTATTCTTGTAGACAGTTGTTAGGCCACCAAGTGCAGAGGTTTGTAGAATAGCAGCAAGTTTCCCTTAAGTGGATCACCCAAGGTTTATCGAACTCAGGGAGGAAGTGGTCAAAGGTATTCCCTCTCAAGCAATCCTGCTACCAAGATACAAGAAGTCTCTTGTGTCCCCAACACACCCAATACACTTGTCAAGTGTATAGGTGCACTAGTTCGACGAAGAGATAGTGAAATACAAGTGGTATGGATATAAGACAACGATGCCAGAAGATAGCTTGACAGGAGGAAAAGACTAAAGGCAAAAAGATGGAAGCAAGGAAACATGTAACAGATCTAGTTGCAAACGGTGTTTCAATGCTTAGAAACAAGGCCTAGGGATCATACTTTCACTAGTGAACACTCTCATATAAATATCTTCTTTTCATGATACTACTCTGAACTACTCTCCGGTTGGACACTCTAATCCATGGTAGGCATATAACATCACTCCTCAAAGTTTGCTTTCCCCATCTAGATAACCCCACACTGTCACCTTGAGCGCTAGATGGTTCCAACAAGCACCACAATTTCATAGATACATCCAACTCCATATATAACTCATAACAAGTATTTGTACTCTCTAGCCTAAGTGCCACCACGGTGTGCATGCTATCACTTTCACACACATGGGGAGAGCAGAGATCTATTAAAGCACTTGAGTAGCAAGGTAGATATACTTGATTACAAAGCTCATGATCACAATATGATAATGCATAGATAGAGAGATGAACACATAGCTACCGGTAGAACCCTTAGCCTCGAGGGAGAACTATTCCCTCTTCATCATGGGAATCAGCAACGGTGATGGAGATTGATGGAGATGGCTCCGGGGGAACTTCCTTGTCCCGGAAGGGTGCCGGAACAGAGACTTTCTGTCCCCCGAATCCCCCCTCGGTGGCGGCGATGCTGCGGAACTTTTCGTGGCTGGAAACTGGATGATTTAGGGTTTCTGCATCGGAGGCTTCTTATAGGCGAAAGGGCGATGTCAGAGGGTGGACCAGGGGCCCACACCACCTGGTAGCACGGCTAGGGGGACCCGCACCACCACATGGGGGGTTGTTCGTCTGCAGTACCAAAGATCGCAGGCCAGCGCATGGCGGTACATAAGTTGCATAAAATTGCCGCGTTTCGAAATGTTGGGCCACCAACTGCGGAGAGAGGCCATTTCGAGGCAAACTCATCTCACCCCTATCAAATTCGAACATTCTGTTAAACTGCCCCGTGAAGTAGACGGCCGGGACCCTCATGTCGGTCATCTGTTTGTGATGGGAGCGCCAACACGGCAACCTCTTAGGCAAATCAAGTAACTAAGTGGATTGGATGCGTTGACCAATTTCACAAATCCATTCCCACCTTTCCCTAAGCACCGGCGCCGTCGGAATCCACCCTCCGGGCAGGACGATCCCTTCGGACATTTGACTTCCTGCGCCTAGTTGCTGCGCCCAGTCGCTGATCCCGAGCTCCAATGGTGCATGCCATAGCCGTCGTTGCGAGGCTTTAGCCCGCCTCCGCCGCCGACGAGCCCAGCAGCTCGGAGGATGGCAGATCCTACTACCAAGGAAGAAGAAGTTCTAGCTGCAAGCAGGTGAGCTACCCTTCTCTTTGCTATTCACACTAATTATAACTGCTAGCTGGCTACTGAACCTCAAATTTTTTATTAGCCCAACGCTGACAAACATATTTTGTCCACAGTTTTCTGTCAAGTGGGATCTCCGCGGACCACCCTTACCTGGTTACGGTAGTCCTCTTCATGTACGATTCTAAGGGCAAGTGGTATGGACACCATTGTATCATGATGGAAGAAGCGCCTGCGCAGATCTGCACTATATCTGGTATAGTTGCTTCTTTGCGTAATCATGATGAATTATGGCCGAAGCAGACTGCAAAGTTTAGCTTCATGGATGAACGTGGCATCATGGTTCCTCTAACGTGTGACAGTCAGCTAATTGGGTTGATGAAAAGGTATGCTTCGGCTTGCATGTTTGAGCTGAATTGTGATGTACTGGATGTGGAAGCTGCTGCAACTGGGAGTCGCCCTTCTATTCTTGGACAGGGTGGTTGCTCGAACCCAATTAGCTCCTGGTAAGCAAAGTTCTCTTGGTGTTCGCATGTTTGTGCTGAATTGTAATTTTTGTTTTATTTACTCTGTAGATATTGGGCAGTTATGCAACAGTCTTGTTTCCTTGACAGGAAGCGCCGCAAGGTTAGAAACATGACTACTAGGTCAGTCATTTTGCTGCTCAAATAAATTAAAAACGAGTGGAAAGATGATGCTGGGCATGATTCTGGTGTCCATTGTCCCGGCGATGCAGAGTACGTGAAGCTAAGAAAATTGGCACCGAGAGAGAGGAAGAAGGCATGAAATGAAGAAGCCAGTGGACGTGAATGCTTGGTACCCAGGCTGCGGAAGAAGGCTGCTGGCAATGGAAGATGCATAGTAATGTGTTGAACTTGAACATATATATGTAATTCGGTTAAATTCTGAAGATCTGTGTGTGGTACTTTGCTGGGCGAAACAATCTACCCACATTCTCTGAGTAAAATGTACCGCGACTTAGGGTTTGGAAACGCCCGAGTCAGTAGTTGAATCTGAAACTGTGATTGTGCCAATCCTATCTGAAAACACGTAGCAATGGTTCCACGATTGCTGAGGGGTAGGAGGTCTCCAAATTCGATGGAATGTAAGTGGCACAGAAATAAATTATTTAAGCTTCCACACTGCATGAAGCAACAACTTATTTCAGATGCTGCACAACGACGTGCCAACATAAACAGCAATGGCAACCGATAATGCCCAGATGAGGAGGAAATCAGTACCACTTTCTGGCCTAATCTTGAGCCCGTCTATCTCACCGCCTCTCTGCTCCTGCATCCCCTGCATCTGGCGAAGCTCCCAGATCTCCAGTAACCGGGTGTATGTGCTTCCACTTTATAAATTGTGGTTGTGCCATTTGCATGCGGCACAATCCACGTAGATTACATTTAAAAAAACCACCAATGTCAGAATACACTAGTAGAAAAAGGGTGTTTGGTCCACGGGCACGTTCCCAATCCGGGACAAAGATCTAAATCAAGGCAGAAATTGATCTAAATCACAAATTGTTCCACAAATTAATCGAGACAGAGATCTAAATCGAGGCATTTCATTAATTCAACCACAAATTCTTCTAAACCAAGGTGCGATTTCACATCCTACATTAATTCATCCCCTAGTCCACAATTTCACTTCCGCCTCCACTGTCCTCCGAGCCACCGGCTTCCTCGTCGTCGTCGGACAGAACCTCCACGATTTCCGCATTGTTCGCGAGACGGAGCACCTCTTCGCGGCGAGCGGCGGCGATGACGGTGTATTTGGTCTGTCCAGGGATAGACCAGAACCTCTCCCGCCCTTCTCGGTTGTAGAAATCCCGGTGCACCACACGCCCGTAAATGATGCGGTTGCCAATCTTGGCCTTCCGCTCCTTCTTGAACAGTGTCGGCTAGTACGGGCTGGCCGCCGCGTACCGAGGCAGCGCCCTCTTCCACGCGAGCATCTGGCGACGGCGCGCCATGATTTCGCTCTCCATCCTAGCTCCACCGGGGACGAGGAGCGGAGCCACCGGCACCCCTGCATAGCTGATGCGCCATCTGTGGGGAACCGTCGCGTCCGGCGGTGCGAGGATGTCGAAGTGCGCGAACATCACCGCCTCGTAGAAGTTCAGTGCGGGCATCTCCATGGTGGTGCGGTGGAGATTGGAGAGGGAGCGAGGGGATGGACGACGAAGCAACGACGCGGTGGAGATTGGAGAGGGCAAGGGGATGGACAATGAAGCGACGCGTTGTGGCGCCTCCTATTTGTACACGATGATGACGAAGCGACGGGCGGAATATCCAAGGGGCATTGGTCAGACAAAAGGAAGTAATGCACGGTTAAGACGAATTAACGGGCGACCAATTTTTTTCCTCCCAGGACTCTGGGGCCAATAGTTCAGACCGCTAGGTCAAGAAGTACAACTATTACAACTTAAAAAGGCACGGAGCTTAAGCTAAATAGAACTAGTTATCACACATCTCCTTGATCTTCCTAATCTTAGCCCGATGTGCATCTTCCTGCGAGAGCAAGGATCGAACCGTCTACTCCTTCCTTTTAGCATCTTCCTTGCACAGCTTCAATTGTTTCTCTACATTTTTCCTCATGCACTGGTCAATACTCGTAGTTGTGAACTGCAGGACTTTGGCCTGGTGAAGATCATTCCTTGCTTGAGTCAGTTCTTGCTCTGCTTTAGCCTTCAGGGCCAATGTCACGTCCCTCTCCTTCTCGACTTTGCTAACCTTGTCTTGCACCCACCTGAGATCTCGCTTATGCTTGGTCGTGTCAACTGGTTCCCATAGCTTCATCTCAACACTATCAAGAAGTGAGCTGAATACGGATTCTTTCAACTCAATAGTCATTTCCCATAGTTTGTCCAGCGTTTTCTGCATCGATTTGGGCCACTCTGGATCTACCCATTTGACAACACTACAACTTCTGCCTTGCATCATTGCATGATGTCCTTGACACCGTAGAAACCTCATGCCTGCATTTCATCCTCCGAACGCTACAAATTTAGCGGGCACATATCCATGTTTACATAGCAGAGGATTGTCTTCATCCGCTAAACCGTGATAGTCGGAGTCATTCATTGTCTGGTTGGCCTAACACATCATACGCGCATGAGTAAATAGATTATATCTAGCTCAAAAAATAGATAACTGGCCACAGATGATAGAGATAGAGATGAGACGACTCACATCGAAATCACCGTCCCTGTCATCACGACGCGTTTCCTCGCTATCTCCCCTTGAGCCCATGGCGAGAGGGGAGGGGGGTGGCTGCCGGAGAGGGGATTGGGATGGAGGCGCCGTCGGCTTGTGGCTATGGCAGGATGGGAGTGAAGTGGGGAAAGTGGCTTCGAGGGGAAGGAAGAGAAGTACGGGGAGGAAGAGAAGTAATGGGGACGTGACACTAGGATATGGCCCACTGAACTCGTGAGTCGTGACACTCGCAATAGGGGAGCGCCCGGTGTTGCCAGTCTGTCCAGAGCAAGCGTCGCCAATCATGCCGTAGAACAGCCTACTCGCAGATCGCTCTCACGAAGACCATCTCAATCGTCCAAGCGCACCGATCGAACGGTATGTAACAATCGTCAAGCAGAACAACTGTGTTAGGGCATGCCTTATAGAAGACTCGGTCTAACGGTGGATCCACTGGGGGGGCAAAGGTTAGGGCTCTCCTAAGGTTAGGATCCATATGTGGTTTATGAAAACAACACACATCCAATGACACTGATGGATCCTTATGTGGTTTGTGAGAAGAACACACATGCAATCACACTAGGTGGATCCATATGTGGTTTATGAGAGGAACACACATGTAATGACACTGGTGATATGTGGTTTGTGAAAAGAACACATATGCAATGACTCTAACTGTGGTTAATGAAAAGAGCAGACATGCAATGACACTGGTGGATCCATGTGTGGTTTGTGAGAAGAACACACATGCAATGACACTGGCTGTGGTTCATGAAAAGAACAGACATGCAATGACACCGGTGGATCCTTGTGTGGTTTGTGAGAAGAACAAACACGCAATGACTCTAGCTGTGGTTCATGAGAAGAACGCACATGCAATGACACTGGTGGATCCACGTGTGGTTTGTGAGAAGAACAGACATGCAATGACTCTAGATGTGGTTCATGAGAAGAACGCACATGCAATGACACTGGTGTATCCTTATGTGGTTTGTGATAAGAACACACATGCAATGACACTCATGTATCCTTATGTGGTTTGTGAGAAGAACACACATGCAATGACTCTAGCTATGGTTCATGAAAAGAACACACATCCAATGACTCCAGCTATGGTTCATGAGAAGAACACACATGCAATGACACTAGTGTATCCTTATGTGGTTTGTGAGAAGAACACACATGCAATGACTCTAGCTGTGGTTCAGGAAAAGAATACACATCCAATGACTCTAGCTGTGGTTCATGAGAAGAACACACATGCAATGACACTGGTGGATCCATGTGTGGTTTGTGAGAGGAACGGACATGCAATGACACTGGGTGTGGTTCATGAAAAGAACACACATGCAATGACACTGGTGGATCCATGTGTGGTCTCTGAAGAGAACACACATTTCAATAACACAGGTGGATCCATATGTGGTATGTGAAAAGAACACACATGCAATGAATCCATTTGTTGTCAGTAAAAAGAACACACATGCAATGACACTAGTGGATCCATGTGTGGTCTCTAAAGAGAACACACATTTCAATGACATTGGGGGATCCATATGTGGTATGTGAAAAGAACACACATGCAATGACTCCATTTGTGGGGAATGTTCGTTTGCGGTACCAAAGTTGGTGGGTGAGCGCACCGCGATACCCGAGTTGCCATCAATCGCGCGGAGGGGCCATAGTTGCTTCGCCAATTGTCCAGAAGGGCCAAATGGGGGTGAATACAAATCTAACGGCCAAACGGTCGTTTGAACCAGACAAAAACGATTGAACTCAAATACCGTCGTTAGGTCAACTCTTCTTGGCCCGCCATGTCAGTATTCCCCGTTATCTTTTGCGGTCGTGGACTAGCTTACCCCTGCGTGGACAAGATCCCTGAGCGGACGAGATCTATTTCTTTGCTCTGCCCCGGTCTTCTCCCCTGCTCCCCTCCCCATAACATTTGCTCAGCTCCGGCTGCTCGTCTCAGATCGGAGCTCGCACTTGCTCTAATTTGCGTCTCCGCCATGTCCGGTCAACCTCCCACGCCTCTAATCGAAGCTCGCAGCCGTCGTCATTGCATCATCCGCCGTATCGGAGCTTCGCGTCCCTGGACTAATATCTCGCCTCTGGCTAGTCCTTCTCGCATGGCGGAGCACGTCCCGTCGGGCGATCCAGGCCGGCAACCGACCTCGGGAAGTTGCATGCTGTGGCACACCCCAGGCATGGTAGCCCTGGCACAGCAGTTCGACGACCACGCTCTCATGGCCACCGTGCTGGGCGTCCGTCCCGCCGTGTCACCAGCAGAGTTGCTGTCGGCTTTCAGGTCTCGTTTTGGGATTAGACGAAATGAGGTCAACATTGAGGTATGCGCGCCGCCATTCGATTTTTTTGTCCGGTTCGAGCACAGCTCAGACACCGAGCGTGTTTTGCATTCTTCCCGTTCTTTCGAGTGCTGCGGGGAGAAAATGAGCTTCATGTGTTGGCATCGCGCCTGTGGGTGGGATGATCGCTTGGGGCAGCTTCGTTTCTTCTCCAAACTCGGCTTTGACTGCCTCCCATTGGATGCTTGGGAGCCGGAGGCCCTCAAGCAGGTCGTCAGTAGCCTTGGTGGCGAGCTGGTGGAAATCGTGCCACCGAGCGACAGATGGGTCATCGAGGTAAAGACGTGGCTGAAAGACGTGGCCTCGAGTGAAGACAGAGCTCTAGTGAATTGCCGTGGTATGTGTGGCTAATGAATTGTAGTATGGAGAGTGTAGCAGGAAGTTAGCATCGACTAAAAATGTGTAATAGTTTGAATCGATGTAGTACATGTGTGTAATAGTTTGAAGTAGTATGTGTGTGTAATAGTTTGAATTGATGTAGTATGTGTGGGTAATGAATTTGATGTAGTTTGTGTGCGTGTAATAATTTGAATCGATGTAGTTGAACACCATGCTTTATAATTTCTGTGAATAACCAAGGACAACCTCATGAAAAGAGGGTGGTCTGGCAATGAGCAATGTCAATTCTGTGGATGCTAGGAAAATGTAGTCCATCTCCTCTTCAAGTACTCCCTCCGTTTCAAAATATAAGATGTTTTAGCTTTGTGAATGGAGCGTATCTAGACATCTTTTAGTGATGGTGCTTTCTAAACCTAGATGAACCTACATACTAAAAGGGGACTAGATACACTTCATTCACAAAGCTAAAACATCTTATATTTTGAAACGGAGGGAGTACAAGGTAGCTACATTTGTAACACGTTGAACTGCAGGACCATTTTGCAGGCAACACAAGACAAAGGAAAAAAAATGGTTTACAGCACAGACAGCAGACGCAAAATCTGTAGTCTGGGATAAAAAGATGCCAGTTAACTGGATTGAACCACGACTAGTAATTGAAGGAAATAGGTACTTGATAGTATTTGCTTACAATAGTAGTACTTCCATACAAAAGGGTCTTATACCTGCACAAAAGTGGGCTAAACTTCCTAATAGTTTATAGAACAATTCGTCAGCATTTCATCTACAAAAGCCATTCTTCAGTCTGAACTTAACTATTCTACACTAAAGAAACTACAGATCTCCACCAGAAAAGTTGGCTGGCCAATTGCCTAGAGAGGACATAAGTTCTTTGATCATTTAACCCAAACTGATCTATTGCCTTCCCGCCAAACTACAAGAAATCTGCATCGTTCATGCACGAGCGATTTGTGTGCGCCAGTCCCGGTTCAGTTGGACCATCCGTGCCGCCGCAACGATTTCTTCGAAACTAAAATTTGACATCTCCTTCTCGGGATCGTAGGTCCGTGTGAACTCGAACCTGAATTCCAGGGCTGAGCTGATGCCCGCCGCCGGCTCTAGCTGTCGAACAATCCAGCATGCTGAGTGTAGACGCTTGGTCGCCGCCATGGTACAGCCTTCAACGGTGCGTAGGATGGAGCGTCTTTGCCACAGACGGCGTGCTCCCAGCCGACCCCACTGAGGTAAGGTAGTCCGCGCCGAAGCGTGGATGCGAGAGTTCCTAGACCTTGGCGCTGCCCTGTTCGAGGGTGTGTACCCTCGGCGGCGGCATGCTCTCATGAACGATTTGATACGTACTGTGGCATCCCGCTAAAACCACTACTAGAAAATCGCTATGTTTTTGTGCATCGCATCACCATGACCGCATGCTCATGTCGTCATGCAAAATTGCATTTGAGCATCGTCATCATCCTGCATATATTTGTCTGAAACTATTTTCGAAAAGGCTAGTTTTGTTTTCTAGATACCCCGTCTTAAATTTAAATCAAACCCCGGGCTTGTCCGGAGTATTTCGTTTTGTCTACAAACGGACTCCAAAAGCCCCATTGTAAATAAATAAAATATTTAAGTTGTTTTTAGGAGGCAGCCCGCCAGGCCCGAAAGCCCGGCCGGCCACCTCCAAAACCCTAATCCTATCTACCCCTACCCTTCCTTTTCCCTCACCTACCCCCGCTGCCGCTTTCCTCCCGCGAGCTCTACCGCCCATGGCGCCGCTACCGCTTGCATAGCCGGCGCCCGTAGACCCCATGCCCCTGCTTCTGGACGGCCGCATCGCTGTCGTGCGCCCGTCCTTGCCCTGGCCTCTCCTCCGCACGACGTTGCCACTTCTCCGTCAAGCTCCGCCACCCCCTCCTAGTGTGCACCGTCGCCGTCGCCGTCTCCGCGTCGACGACCCGGGGCCGAGCCACTTCCTTCTGTGCCCCGTGCGGCTCTGCCCCTATGCCTCCCCATGGTCTCCTGCATCTCCGACCGCCACTGCCTCTACCTGTTCGAGTTGACCTCGTCGGAGCCGCTAGCGCTCCCTCGTCTATGCCCGTGTTGAGTGCCGCCCCTCTCCTCTGCTCACTGAGCCGCCGCGCGGTTCCCTCACCGAGGCTGTCTGCCGCCAGCACCGTCGGCCTCTCAGCGTCCAGCGCCGCCCGGAGCCCGGCCCTGCGCGTCCTAGTCAATGGTCGCCGCTGCTTACGGCCTCCTCGTTGCCACACCACCCCATGCCCATCGCGAGCCCCTGCTCCGGCCGTCAGCCGCCGCTACGGCCACCTCCTTTCTGGCCTATGCCGCCCATCCCCTCGGCCTTCTTCCTGCAGCGCCGTCAGACGCTGCTCGTGCTCCTCTGCATAGGCTCCTTGCTGCATGTGCTCCACCGTCCCTGCTCGAGCTCTGTCCCAGTTTGTTCTGGAGCCCGTGCCTCCTTGCGATGCTGCCGTCCGCTGCTCGCGTCTCTGAGTTCGCGTCGTGTTGCCTCTTGGATCCCTGTCGGTGGGTATGGTTCGACCCCAAATCTATGTCCACTATGCCTGCTTGAGTTGCTCTGATTCGAGCCCTAGTCCTTTTGTTCTCGGCAAGGAGACGTGGTGAATAGCTGGTGCAATCCTGAGGGTGTGGTGACGATGGTGTGTGTTGGAGTGAGGCAATGTTGATCGCCCGAAGACCACGCGGCCCCTTTACATCTCGACAAGATCTACCTCACGGACGACAAGACCCCGTTTCCGGAGCCGAAGACCGAACCCTGTCAAACCCTTGGAGCCTCAAGATCTCCTTCACGGAACCCCAACCCCGGAACTCCAAGTTCTTCTTCGTGGACTCAAGATCTCCTTCCTGGACCCGAAGGCCGATCCAAAACGCCTAGGTCTTCTTCGCGGCATGGATTCGAAGATCGATCCCGGCGAGACCGAACCGAACCCTCAGCACCAAGTTCGCTAAACCCCATATGTGATCCCCTATCCGAGACCCCTATTTTTTATAATATATGACATATTCTTGTGCATATTAAATTGTTCATGTCGCATACATCTTTGTGGGGTTTGGGGGCATTATGCCGATTCACCTAATAATTAAATATGGAGACTATATGTGGACTATATTTATCTCGTATCGCTTCCATTTAAATTTGTGTAGCGAACCGTTGTCATGTTTCGCCTTGTTAAGTCAACATTTAAATTGCAGGGTATCTAAATAACTTGAATAGCCTAATTAATTGTCGGGACCCTGGTTTCGCTTAATACTGTCTAATTGCACCGCATCTGTGCCATGCCATACAGCATATCATAATCATGCCGGATCTTCTGCCATAGTATTAAATATTGCATCTGGTGTTTTTTCTAGTGTTTGCTTCTTCGCGGATTAGGCCGATGAGTGGATGCGAGTACCGAAAAGTCCTTCGGACAATGTATCTTTGGCAGTGTTTCCCAGGCGAGCATCCCTTCCCCTTCTACCTATTTTGCATTTATAGTCTTTATTTCCTCCTGTTGATCTATTGCTATCTGTGTCGCGATGCTTTAGTTTCCGTGCACCAGTTATATCCCGTGCAACCTCTATATTGCCATGGACACATCCTATTGCCTGTTGTTTGATAGATAGTCAGCCTTGCGAGTCGTAGTGGCTTGCTTATGTGTTGCTTCGCGTCGTTGTCGTTTCACCGTTGTTGGAAAGTTGGCACATGCTTAATGGTGGAGATGCTTATCGGTGGAGTTGATCATGACTTTAAATACAACTATTAATTGCTGGGATAACTAATGAAAGAGGCATCGGTGGGCAATATATGCTATTTGGTTTTTCCGTCCACTTGTGTCCCGTAAGCCCCGAGTACTTGATACATGTTCCTTGACTATTCGCACTATCCGCATACGGGAGACTCTCTGAATCCCACTTAGCCAGAGCTTGATTCATTTCTTATTTCTTGGGGCCACAAACTAGTTTGGGGCTTTATTACTATCCTATACTTATGTCATGATTTATCGCTTTATTTAAGATTGTTTGTGGAGCACCTGTACTGTTTTGGATCGTGCCACGTTTTCGCGGTATCGACAAGCCTAGTCACACTTTCGGGTTCCCAGTCGTTTACAGCCGTCGTCACAAACCCTGGGTCCATTCGGGAGCCGGACAACTTCGTTGCGGGTAGCTTAGTGGGGTGGCCCCCTGAAATATTTTATGAATCCTATGATTGCTTTGTCGTGAAAGCCTCGTTGGGTTTTGATTTGGTTTTTTCGAGGTTGATCGTGTGTGTTTTGCTATTTGTGCACCCCTACAGGGTAAATCTTTCTGAAAGCCGTGTCCGCGGTTATGGACGACTTGGAGCACAGTATCTCGATCATAGACAAGCATAACTAAAGTAGTGCTATAAATTTGACTTAATATGTGACTAGTAATCAGCTTCACTATAATGGAATGGATAATAAAAGTGCCAACAACTGGTGGAACTGGGGTGTATCGTGTCCTGTTATACCTGCCTAGTAAGTATCGCAACTCCAATGGAATGAAATAAAAGTGCCAACAACTGCTGGGTTTGGGATGTCACATGCTAATTGTATCTGACTAGTAAGTACTGCAACTACCACTGAATGGTTAACTAAAACTGCCCACTACTTATGCTATCAGGGTGACTCATGCTATCTATATCTGACTAGTAAATGCTTCAACTATAATGGAATGAATAAAACTGCCAACTGTGTGAGTTCCTCGGTTTGACTTCCTCGTTTGGTCTCGAGGGGGAATACCAGGATGGGTATGATTGGTGTTAGTATCAGGTTGGATCCGAATAGGTCTTTCTTATCCCTCTCTAATAGCCGACAGTAGTAATGAGTCTCTATAGGTTGTTTAGTGCATGACGCGCTGCCGCTTCAGTCCACCATACCTATGTAGGCGAGAGCCGCTGAATTCTAGCCTCGTCGTGTACTGGCCTCAGTACTGACGCTCCTATTTTTCCTTTGCCTTTGTCGGCACCCCTTTTGTTTTAGCAGGTTTGAGATCGATGTCGTTAGCAGGGTTACCCTTCCGGCTTGGCCTGGGCAGGGTTATCGACGCCATTGGTTATTCTTCAGGCCTCTTAGCCCCATTTGCATCTTGTCCGTACTCGGACGCTGTAGCGATTCAAGGTGATTTGGATCTTTGTACTATATATCGGTATTCTTGACTCATGGAGTCGTGTTGTATATATATTTGTTCTGTGGGTCCCATCAAGGACTGTTTTGTAATGGTATTACTTCGTTTTCCACCCGCACGCAAGTGCCTGGTGGCGTCCTTGAATCGTTTCTATGCGGGTTTGGCAGGAAGCGCTAAAACTTGCATAGGGCCGATTCGAGGGTGTTACAGAGTGGTATCAGAGCCCAGCAGTTGCGATACCCCACTGGTCCAGCCTGTAGGATAACCTAGCTAACGGTCGAAGTAGAGTGTCAAAACTATATTGGAAAATCGGTTGGATAGATCTGATTAGGTCTGCTTTTACTCCTTACCCCTCTGCTATTCTCCTCTTACCTCTGCATCTTTTGATTCTACTCTCTTATCTTTTCTTCGAGTCCAGGATTTCTCGTGGTTGGGTTTTCCGCCGTACCTTCAGGGTTTCGCTTCCTCCTTTGGTAATGGTGCTTCTACATCCGGGCTTCATGCTATCTGAGGAATCCTTCATCTGTTGGACTTCTCTCTGTTCCTTGTTGTGCCTTCCGGTGTTTTCCGACGTGACGACATCATCTACGCCAGATCCGATGCAGAGTCTGCATCACTCCTTTGTTTCCGAACCTCGCTTGTTGAGATCTTCAGTCTGATTCCGAGAATGGTTGCACGCTTTTCTACTGATTGTGCGGAGTAATAGCTTGGGTGCGTGATGGATTGGCCCCCATGCCGACTACTCACTCAATTTGCTCTTGTACATTGAAGTGGATTGGATCGCATCTTTTCTCTCCGTCTATCGGAGTTAGAGGTGGCTTTATTTGTTGATACCTCTACCTTTGCCCTTTGTTCTCGGAATGTTCTCTCGACGATCACAGACAATGACCTCTTCTTAGTGGTGTCGCGAGGATCTACACGAAACGAGAAGATTCAGATCGCCGACCTTCTTCCCGGTACCATGAGGCGGATCTCGAGGGTGAGATCCCTTGTTAGTGGTGTCGAATTGTGGCATCCCGCTAAAACCACTACTAGAAAATCGCTGTGTTTTTGTGCATCACATCACCATGACCGCATGCTCATGTCGTCATGCCACATTGCATTTGAGCATCGTCATCATCCTGCATATATTTGTCTGAAACTATTTTCGAAAAGGCTAGTGTTGTTTTCTAGATACCCCCTCTTAAATTCAAATCAAACCCCGGGCTTGTCCGGAGTATTTCGTTTTGTCTACAAACGGATTCCAAAAGCCCCGTTTTAAATAAATAAAATATTTAAGTTGTTTTTAGGAGGCAGCCCGCCAGGCCCGAAAGCCAGGTCGGCCACCTCCAAAACCCTAATCCTATCTACCCCTACCCGTCATTTTCTGTCACCTACCCCAGCCGCCGCTTTCCTCCCGCGAGCTCTGCCGCCCATGGCACCGCCGCCGCTTGCACAGCCGGCGCCCGTAGACCCCATGCCCCTGCTTCTGGACGGCCACATCGTTACCGTGCGCCCGTCCTCGCTATGGCCTCTCCTCCGCACAACGTTGGCCTCTGCCACTTCTTCGTCAAGCTCCGCCACCCCCTCCCAGTGTGCACCGTCGCTGTCTCCGCGTCGACGACCCGGGGCCGAGCCGCATCCTTCTGTGCCCCGCGTGGCTCCACCCCTATGCCTCCCCATGGTCCCCTGCATCTCTGACCGCCACCGCCTCTGCTTGTTCGAGTTGACCTCGTCGGTGCCGCTGGCGCTCCCTCGTCTGCGCCCGTGTTGAGCGCCGCCCCTCTCCTCTGCTCACCGAGCCGCCGCGCGGTTCCCTCACCGAGGCTGTCTGCCTCCAGCACCGTCGGCCTCTCAGCGTCTAGCGCCGCCCGGAGCCCGGCCCCGCGCGTCCTAGTCAGCGGTCGCCACTGCTTACGGCCTCCTCGTCGTCGCACCACCCCATGCCCATCGCGAGCCCCTGCTCCGGCCGTCAGCCGCCGCTACGGCCACCTCCTTTCTGGCCTATGCCGCCCATCCCCTCGGCCTTCTTCCTGCAGCACCGTCAGACGCTGCTCGTGCTCCTCCGCACAGGCTCCTTGCTGCATGTGCTCCGCCGTCCCTGCTCGAGCTCTGTCCCAGTTTGTTTTAGAGCCCGCGCCTCCTTGCGATGCTGTCGTCCGCTGCTCGCGTCTCTGAGTTCACGTCGTGTTGCCTCTTGGATCCCTATCGGTGGGTATGGTTCGACCCCCAAATCTTTGTCCACTATGCCTGCTTGAGTTGCTCTGAATTGATCCCTAGTCCTTTTGTTCTCAACAAGGAGACGTGGTGAATAGCTGGTGCAATCCTGAGGGTGTGGTGACGATGGTGTGTGTTGGAGTGAGGCAATGTTGATCGCCCGAAGACCACGCGGCCCATTTACATCTCGACAAGATCTACCTCACGGACGACAAGACCCCGTTTCCGGAGCCGAAGACCGAACCCTGTCAAACCCTTGGAGCCTCAAGATCGCCTTCACGGAACCCGAACCCTGGAACTCCAAGTTCTTCTTCGTGGACTCAAGATCTCCTTCCCGGACCCGAAGGACGATCCAAAACGCCTAGGTCTTCTTCACGGCGCGGATTCGAAGACCGATCCCGGCGAGACCGAACCGAACCGTCAGCACCAAGTTCGCTAAACCCCATATGTGATCCCCTATCCGAGACCCCTATTTTTAATAATATATGACATATTCTTGTGCATATTAAATTGTTCATGTCGCATACATCTTTGTGGGGTTTGGGGGCATTATGAAGATTCACCTAATAATTAAATATGGAGACTATATGTGGACTATATTTGTCTCGTATCGCTTCCATTTAAATTTGTGTAGCGAACCGTTGCCATGTTTCGCCTTGTTAAGTCAACATTTAAATTGCGGGGTATCTAAATAACTTGAATCGCCTAATTAATTGTCGGGACCCCGGTTCCACTTAATACTGCCTAATTGCACCGCATCTTATCATAATCATAATCATGTCGGATCTTCTGCCGTAGTATAAAATATTGCATCTGGTGTTTCTTCTAGTGTTTGCTTCTTCGCAGATTAGGCCGATGAGTGGATGCGAGTACCGACAAGTCCTTCGGATAATGTATCTTCGGCAGTGTTTCCCAGGTGAGCATCCCTTCCCCTTCTAGCTATTTTGCATTTATAGTCTTTATTTCCTCCTGTTGATCTATTGCTATCTGTGTCGCGATGCTTTAGTTTCCGTGCACCAGTTATATCCCGTGCAACCTCTATATTGCCATGGACACATCCTATTGCCTGTTGTTTGATAGATAGTCAGCCTTGCGAGTCGTAGTGGCTTGCTTATGTGTTGCTTCGCGTCGTTGTCGTTTCACCGTTGTTGGAAAGTTGGCACATGCTTAATGGTGGAGATGCTTATCGGTGGAGTTGATCATGACTTTAAATACAACTATTAATTGCTGGGATAACTAATGATAGATGCACCGGTGGGCAATATATGCTATTTGGTTTTTATGTCCACTTGCGTCACGTAGGCCCCGAGTACTTGATTCTTGTTCCTTGACTATTCGCACTATCCACATACGGGATACTCTATGAATCCCCCTTAGCTAGAGCTTGATTCATTTCTTATTTCTTGGGGCCACAAACTAGTTTGGGGCTTTATTATTATCCTGTGCTTATGTCATGATTTATCGCTTTATTTAAGATTGTGTGTGGAGCACCTGTACTGTTTTAGATCGTGCCACGTTTTCGCGGTTCGACAAGCCCAGTCACACTTTCGGGTTCCCAGTCGTTTACATCCGTCGTCACAAACCCTGGGTCTGTTCGGGAGCCGGCCAACTTCGTTGTGGGTAGCTTAGTGGGGTGGCCCCCTGAAATATTTTATGAATCCTGTGATTGCTTTGTCGTGAAAGCCTCGTTGGGTTTTGATTTGGTTTTTCCGAGGTTGATCGTGTGTGTGTTGCTATTTGTGCACCCCTGCATGGTAAATCTTTCTGAAAGCCATGTCCGCGGATATGAACGACTTGGAGCACAGTATCTCGATCATAGACAAGCATAACTAAAGTAGTGCTATAAATTTGACTTAATATGTGACTAGTAATCAGCTTCACTACAATGGAATGGATAATAAAAGTGCCGACAACTGGTGGAACTGAGGTGTATCGTGTCCTGTTATACCTGCCTAGTAAGTATCGCAACTCCAATGGAATGAAATAAAAGTGCCAACAACTGCTGGGTTTGGGATGTCACATGCTAATTGTATCTGACTAGTAAGTACTGCAACTACCACTGAATGGTTAACTAAAACTGCCCACTACTTATGCTATCAGGGTGACTCATGCTATCTATATCTGACTAGTAAATGCTTCAACTATAATGGAATGAATAAAACTGCCAACTGTGTGAGTTCCTCAGTTTGACTTCCTCGTTTGGTATCGAGGGGGAATACCAGGATGGGTATGATTGGTGTTAGTATCAGGTTGGATCCGAATAGATCTTTCTTATCCCTCTCTAATAGCCGACAGTTGTATTGAGTCTCTATAGGTTTTTTAGTGCATGCTGCGCTGCCACTTCAGTCCACCATACCTATGTAGGCGAGAGCCGCTGAATTCTAGCCTCGCCGTGTACTGGCCTCAGTACTGACGCTCCTCTTTTTCCTTTGCCTTTGTCGGCACCCCTTTTGTTTTAGCAGGTTTGAGATCGACGTCGTTAGCAGGGTTACCCTTCCGGCTTGGCCTGGGCAGGGTTATGGACGCCATTGGTTATTCTTTAGGGCTGTTAGCCCCATTTGCATCTTGTCCTTACTCAGACGCTATAGCGATTTCAAGGTGATTTGGATCTTTGTACTGTATATCGGTATTCTTGACTCATGGAGTCGTGTTGTATATATATATCTGTTCTGTGGGTCCCATCGAGGACTGTTGTGTAATGGTATTACTTCGTTTTCCACCCGCACGCAAGTGCCTGGTGGCATCCTTGAATCATTTCTATGCGGGTTTGGCGGGAAGCGCTAAAACTTGCATAGGGTCGATTCGAGGGTGTTACACGTACCTTCTTCCCATTGCCTAGAGCATGATGTAATGCCGCCGCGCGATTTCTCCACATCGCTCTCTTGGCCCTGCTTGCCACATCTGGCGCAGTCGCCGCCGCGGCCGATTCGGCACATTCGGGGAAATCATCCGCCTGGCAGGGCAATGGGAGACCGGCCTTGAAGTAGAGCTTCATGGCCTGCCTTAGAGGGGCTAAATACCCCAGTTTCGGCGGCTGTCGCGGCGGCTTAGGCGGGGCCATGTTAGCCTAGTTGGTGCGGCACGGAGGAGCTGCGCAAGGTGAACTGTGGTTAGTCAGAGAAGGGGAGTGAAAGACTGACAATAGGTTTGGACTACGGGCACACGTGAAAATAACCATTTCCCATATCCTTAGAGGGTAATAATTCGACACTCGTTGCATTAACAGCTCAATCTTTATCTCCCTTCTTGGCATAGGAGTGCGAACATATTAAAAAGATCGGTCGTGGCTATCCACCTCATCGGGCAATGTACCAGGACAGGTAGGAGACGGGACCGGGTTTCATTTTAGAAATGTTGACGACTGTGCCCTTATGTTTATACAATATTATTTATATGCCACCATGTACCATCGAGTGTAGCAACACCATCAGAAACAGGGGATAACGACGTGGCTTTTTTTATTTTTTAAAAGGGCATCAGAAATAGGGGATGCCGACGTGGCATGTTTTCTGACTGGCGGGCCCGCCCAGTCCACCTTCGATGGCGCGCATCCCAGGTTCGAGGGGTGGTGCCGCCCACCAACACATTATTGTGCAATTTTCCATGTGGGACCTGAATTTCGACGCTGAGCTGATGCCCGTGTCGAACACAGAGAATTCTGAAAGAACTACTAAAAATAAATACTTTGAATTCTGGAAGTACTAAATTTAAATACATTACAATTTTGTCTGAAAGGTAATACGCATTCTGATCATCGAAATAATATAAATACAGTACAAATTTCTACTTCGAAAAATAGACCTGAAAATGCTAGCAAATAACCTAGGATGAATATATGATTCATTCTCCCCTATATATTTCATCGTCGTCAGCTCCCGCGTGCTGCAACACATGTTCAGAGAACTCTCTCCGTCTGCAGTGTGCTGCTAGTATCTTGTACAGAGGGTAAGGCCTCGGTGTATGTTCCAGACTTAAGCCATACATTGCCATTGTTGGTTCCTCTTCCTAGGCTTGAACCTCATGATCGTATAGTCTGATAAAATTCCTGTAGTATATGCAACCGGGTTTGACTGTGGGGTGTAACCTAGTGTCAATGGAGATAGACCGATTGCAACCAACGAAGAGGGCACGACTTCCAATGTTGTCGATGGCCTCGAGAGAGCGGTTCTCCGTGTCCACCCGGTACAACACCAGTTGCCCTTTGGCGAAATCCCCGTTCAACACAAGAAGCAGATCACCATCTGACTCCACAAGGTAAAATTTGTAGGTTCCGTGTACCAGTTCAAAGACTGGGGCCGAAATTATTTTGGCCATCGTGACAGTGCTCGCGCGCTGCTCTAACTAGATGTTGGTCGACAAGATGTCTCCATTCTCAAGTAATGCATATACTTCCCCTCGGAATGCCGTCATGTAGACCAAAAGCGTATCAGGAGGTGGCGAATACAATCCTTCTCCAAATGATCCATTGATTTGCCCCGTTGGGGTGCTCTCATCGGCCCATGCAATATGATCTAGATAATCAGTGCGAACGAACACCATTGTCGGGGACTTGGTCACGACGACAGATTGCAGAAGATCAGATGGTATGTGTGCTTGAAACTCAGTGTTAGACTTGTGAGTGATTGGGTTCAGAAGCCGAATCTGGTACGGCTCCACCCTCTAAGCAAGCACGATGATGCCACGAGAAACACCGACGAAGTAGAATCGTTTGGAAGAAGAGGGCATCAGTTAGCACTAAGATGTTTACAATGGAAAATACCAATAAATATTGGATGTGAATGTGAACCTGCGATGGACGTCCATTAGATTTGTCCTGAAGCAACGACCAATGGCGAGGTTGAGGAAGGTGAAGTCGCCAACGTCTAGAAGTGTGTTATTTATCATGATCCAGTTGTTGAGATGGAATTCGGGCACCTTTAAAGTGCAGCGCCAATCGGTGCAGACTTGCCGACAAGCAGCATAGGTGTCGACATACTCCTCTTTCTCCAGCAAATAGTCGGCGATCTTGCGAAGTGGGTCGGCCGGGAGATCGTCCCAGTTCCTCTTCATCTGGCTACTGGCCATGGCTTACATGCGGGAATGTTTTGATCGAGGAAGAAAGAAGAACTACCACTGCGAGGAGAAGAAGAAGAGGATAACAGACGAGGGAGACGAAGCGGAACTGCCACTGCAAGGAGACGATGAGACAGGGGATAAGAAGCGGAACTGCCAATTCAAGTTTGGATCAATGGGCTTTTTTCCGGAACTAGCACGTGGACCAGCCATGCACTGCATGCAAGTTTTGATCAAACAGACTGACATGTGGGACCTGCTAAAAATTCCGTGAAGCGCTCCCCGTGCATAGTGCGCGGACAGGCGGGCCCGCCTCCTCCACCCACGACGGCACGCGTCCCAGGTTCAAGGGCTGGTGCCGCCCACCAACACATTATTGTGCAATTTTCCATGCTTTGTCGCAACCAGCTCCGCTCCTCTCCTCTGCTCCTGCCGCCACCACTCCACTCAGTCGTGCAGCGCTCGCGTCGTCCCCTTGGACCGTCGTCCTCCCGCCCTCCCCTCCCTGCTATCCCCTCACGTCCCCTCCCCTCCCTGCCCTGTCTCCTTGCCGCCGCCCACCGCCTAGGCGCGTCTAGAAACGAAAACTAAGAGTTGGCCGTTAGGTTAGGGGCCCAACAACGCTGGTGATCCGGATCCCGCTCGGAGATGGATCCTGCGAGGCTTGAGAGCACGGATATGGGTCTTGCACGGCTGGAGAGCACGGAATCTCCTTCAAGTCTGGAGAGCACAGAGGACAACGAAACGGGGGGAGAGGTAGCGGGGTGCAGAGCTTTGGAGGTATGGAGCCCGGAGAAGGTGTCGTGCATCCACATTGAAAGGTAAGAACTATGATTCCTTATCTGCATACCCCAATTAGCATTTATAGTCCCGTGGTGATGCCAAGGATATGGGTTGGTAACCGCAGGACGTCTGTACAGCTTGTCCTTGAGCATGATGCTTTGTCAAGCGAGCATGAAGGCACTAAAACGTGTGGCGGTACGGATGATGATGAGAAATCATATCCAGACATGGCTGCTGACCCTGATAGGATGGAGAGTAGGGAATATTTGGTTGATTCGAACTTTGAGCCTGACTATGGGACTGATGAGGAAGAGGAATGTGAAGATGTGGAAATGGGATGTAGATACGACGATGAAGACGTGGACAGGCCATTGATACACTTTGACAGGGACAACCCTACAATTGATGAGGGGGCTGTCTTTGATAATGTGGAGGACTGCGGATATGCAGTTGCAACCTATGCAATCAGAGTTGGGTTCAAATTTATCATTGAAAAGTTCGACGAAAAGAGATTTAGGGTGCACTGTAGGGAAAGTAATGTGTGTAAATGGAGATTACATGCATCTACAATGCAGGGTGGACACCCATTTCAGGTTGTAATAGCTACATTTAGTTTCAGTCTTTCTCATATTTATTCTGCTGATAACTAGCTCTAAATTATTTGGATTCTTATCGAATGTAGATCAAAGTAAACACGAAGGAACACAACTGCCCTAATACTTCTTTAAGTGGTAAAATTAGACCGGCGACTACCAAGTGGATTGCTGCTACTGTACTTGACTGGGTGAGGCAGGATCATAACATTGGACCAGCTGAACTCAGAGCAAAGGTTAGCAAAAAGTTTAACGTTCTGATTCCTTATCACAGAGTCTTCGATGGGAAGGAGATGGCTCTAGACTTCATTCAAGGCAAGTGGAATGACAGTTTTCATATGTTGTATAGTTTCAAAGCTCAGGTAGAGAAAACATCACCTGGTAGTGTTGTTGACACTGATTACGAGGTTGTGAAAGGGAGAGAGAAGGTCTCGAGGTTGTTAGGTATAAGCAGGCAGATAGGATATGCTTCAGGAGATGTTTTGTCGGCCTGAAGGCATGCTGGAAGGGGTTCCTAGACGGCTACATGCCATACTTGGCAATAGGCGCAACTTCTTTAACAGGGAAGTTCAGGAGACATGTTGCTTCTACTTGTGCTTTGGACGCGTATAATTGGCTTCTACCCGTAGCTTATGTTGTTCTTGAGGGTGAATCAAAGGAAAGCTGGACATGGTTCATGTAGAGACTACGGGAAGTAATTGGTCACCCTGAAGTCTTGGTGATACACACCGATGCATCCGAGGGTCTTGAGAATGCTGTTGATGCTGTGTTTCCTGGGGTTGAGCACAGGGAATGCATGCGGCACCTCGCTACTAACTTCACGAAGAAGTTCGAAGAAAAGATCTTTGAAGAGGACTTGTGGTGATCAGCATACACATACATCCCAAGCACGCATGCTACTTACTTGCAGAACATGTATGTAGTTCCAAAGGTGAAAAAATACCTTGAGGAACATCACACCAAGCTATGGGCCAGAAGCAAGTTTGGTGAGTTAAGCAAGGCGGATTTTGTATGCAATAATTTGGCAGAGAGTTTCAATGATAAGATTTCAGGCATGAAGACACTTGGAATTGTTATTTTGTTGGATGCAATAAGACAGTGCATAATGGTGAACATAGATTTAAGGCAAAGAATTTGTGCAAGAAAATTTTTAAGCCATAAAATAGTTCCAAAGGTGGTTATGTTACTGAATGCAAGAACCAGGGCAATGAGAACGATAAAGATGAGGGTGGTCAGAAGTTCCAAAACATTGGCTGAGGTTTATGTAGAATACAAGCGTGGAAGTTAACGGAGGTACACTATAGACATTGGAAACAAGACTTGTTCATGTAGGCAGTGGCAGATTACTGGTCTGCCATGTCACCATGCAATTTACTTCATCATAAAGCTTAGAGTTAACGGAGCTGAAATAGAGAACTATGTCGACAACTATTTCTCCGTGGACAAGTTTGCTGCAACTTATGCAGAAAACATACCACCTATGGCCGATGAAAATGATTGGGAGATTGTCGATCCAGGGTTCAAACTTCAACCACCAGTTCTTAGGAGGCCACCTGGGAGGCCTAGAAAGCTAAGGATCGTAGCCTCCACCGATAAAGGTCCAAAGCTTGGTGCTAGGAAAAGGAAATGCGGACGTTCTGGCGGATTCGGCCATATCAAGAGGTTGTGCAAAAAACCCAGTTACACATGCTATTGTCCATGTTCACACCCCGGTGGCAGAAAATGAGGCTTCTCAGCCAGAATTGGCAGAAGAGCAGCGCGAAGACGGTGATGAACACTCGGAGGAAAACGTACGTAAGTAGCCAATTTATGAAGAAGTGGAGGTGCCGGCGAGAAAAGGGTGTGAAAATAAACAAAAGGGTAAGCAGAAAGGGCAGGAAAGGGCAAATACTGGAGTGTATTAGAATACAAAGAAGTTGCAGGGGTGACTGAGGATGTTCTTGAGGATCTTTCGGCTAACTGCAGGAGAAATAATAAATCCCAGCCAATTTCATCTTTGTACGATTCTCCGGATGAAAGGTAAGCTTAAAAATTGTTTTATTTGCCATTTTATCATTTTTTATCCTCATCAACTGATGATTAATGCAGCGTGGGCTAGCAGACTAATAAGAGGAGCAGAAAGATGCGGGCACAGTAACGTCCTATGTTGAATTGTATCATTGAAATTAAACTAGCCGTGTCGTCTTTATTTATATATGGCGCGTGCAACGTGTCTTTGATGGGGTCATGTGGACCAGATTACATTTTTTTTAAATATTATTACATTAATTTTTTACCTGCGTTTGGACGCGGCTACTAGTTCCCATCTCCCTTGCATTCCCATCTCCTCTGGCGCACTCCAGAATTATGGTTGTGCCATCAAGTAGCAGAGTCAGCGTATTGTTCCATCAAGTGTGAACGCAATGACTTTGTTTGTTCAGAATTTGACGACTTTTGATTAGTTTGAAAGACAGAGAAGCCTAAAACATGTATCTAGACATGTTTTGGGTATAGACACATTTATTAAATATCTAAAAAACTAAGTCAGTTATATTTGGATAGGAGTAGTACACTATTACAACACGCTCGATCCCTTCTCCTCAGGCGCACTCCAAATTACGGCTGTGCCATCAAGTGCTAGGAGCAGAGTCAGTGTATTGTCCCATCAGATATGCCAGGGAACGCGCGAACTTTATTTTCAGGATCAGACAAGTTTTCGATCGACTAGTTTCAAAGACAAAGACAACTAAAACATGGCCAACATATATAGATTAGGACGATAATCGACCATGACTCAGGTGACCCAGATCCAAAGAGCGCATTAAGATACCGTACATAGATTTAAAGTGGCCCTAATCGACTATGACGCTCCTACAGTCTCCATCATTGACGATGTTGTCCGCGTCGCCGCCAGCCTCCTCCGCGTCGGCCCGACGTTCCCCGGCAGCGTTCCTCCTCCTCATGGATTCTTCACGGCGTGCTGCATCGATAACGTGGAGGTCGTACGCCCAGGCACTTCCCAGAAGCACTGCCTTCCCTTCGGGGTTGCGCAGATCCGGGTGGATCTCCCGCCGGTGGTTTCCGCACAGCTCAATCAACGCAACCCTTGAACAGCTTTCGCCACTACGCGCTCGTACGCGAGTACCGCGCCATTGCCCTCTTCTACTCTGACAGCTGGCGACGGCGCTCCTCGATCTGCCTCACCAACGCGTTGTCGCGCAAGAGCGGCGCGACAGGAACCCCAACGTAGCTGAGCTCGAAGCTGGCCGGAAGCCTCGCTAATGGCGGCGCGAGTATGCCGTAGTGGGCGAACATCTGAGCCTCGTGCAAGCTGAGTTTGGGCCTCTCCCTTTCCATGGCGATGAAGGAACACGATCTGATTTTCAGCCCCGAGGTTAAGGGGATAAAGGCAAGGACGTAGGCCCAGCGTAGTTGCCACGGCCAATCAGTTCGCAGAACAGACTTCTCGTGGATCACCCTCATGAAGGACATCACTATCGTCCACACACCCCGATCCAACGGCGCCTAACAATCGGGGATCGGGTCTTCTAGAAGCCCAGAGCGGTTGCTAGTTAGTTCTGCGTCCCGATTGTTTGTGGCCAACGGCGGTAGATGAAAATAATACACATTTCAATGACACTGGTGATCCATAGGTGGTATGTGAAAGAACACACATGCAAAATGAGCTGGTTGTTGTTACTAAAAATAACACCATGCAATGACACTGGTCGACCCATGGGTGATTGTGAAAAGAGCACACATGCAATAACACTGGTGGATCCATATGTGGTATGTGAAAAGAACACACATGCAATGACTCTGGTTGTGTTAGTGAAAAGAACACACATGCAATGACACTGGTGGATCCATGTGTGGTCTCTGAAGAGAGCACACCATTTCAATGACTCTTGTTGTTGTTAGTAAAAAGAACACACATGCAATGACACTGTGGATCCATGTGTGGTTTCTAAAGAGAACATAGCACAATGCAATGACACTGGTTGTTGTGACTAAAAGAACATACATGCAATGACACTGGTGGGAATCCATAGGTGGATTGTGAAGCGACTACAGCATGCGATGACACTGGTGGATCCATAGGTGGTATGTGAAAAGAACACA